>JBAJHW010000010.1:2263127-2863127 GCA_037013535.1 Intellagama lesueurii | reverse complement strand
ATGTTACTCTTCCTTCTGTAAGGCAGTGGCTACATCTGTTCCATAGATCCCTGTGGGGAAAAAGGAGAAAGCCCTGTGCGCAAAGCAGATGTAGCAGGGGAAGCAGAAGCCGCCCGGTGCATGGCGTTCCATGCTTTTATTTTCGCCCGGGGAGGTGCATGGTTGACATTCATTCCAGAGGTAAATGGGTAGAAGAGGGCCCTTGGAGAAGTTGCCGCCGGATCTTGGAAGGAGCACTTCAAAAGGAATGATGTTACCTGGATGATGCTACTTTTTTGGGGGGGGGGGGACAAGAGCATATGGATATTCTTTAGACCTATGCTCGCCATCCCTGGAGGAGAGAACGTGGGTGCAAGATGGATCAGTCTGTCTCGGAAAAAACTGGGCCAACTGAATCCATCTAGTCCCCTGCTGATGAAAGATGATGGAAGGTGTAGTTCCACCACCTCCAGGGTTGAAGCCGGTCACGTCCATAAATTAATCTGAAGAAGGGTGTGTGAGGATGGACCGGTTCCCAACCTGGGGTCCCCAGATGTTCTTGGACTTAATCTCCCAGACATCCTGCCCAGCATAGCTAGTGGTGAAGGCTTCTGGGAGTTGTAGTCTAAGAACACCTGGGGAGCCAAGATTAGGAAACCACTGGACTAGATAATGAAGATTAGACTTGAGGAATGACTTCAAGGCTTTAGGGAGAGTGACTGCAGCTTCCTTCTGAAACTTACTCAATTTACCAACCTCAGAAGGATGGAAGGCTGAGGCAATCTCAAGCCGGCTACCTGGGATGGAACCTGAGCCGTGAGCAGAGTTTTGACTGCAGTACAGCAGTTTAACCACTGCGCCACGAGGCTTAGATGCAGCTTAGATGTGGGGAAGATGGGAGAGCAATCCCGCACCGCCTTCCCCGGGTGAGACTCACCCATTTGCCTGTGCATGGCTCCTTCAATACCTGCGGCGAGTGCGGAAGATGGTGAGTAGTTTTTCCCTTGTCTCCAACCACGACCCTCTTAGCCTCCCCCTCCTCCCTTCTTATATCTGGCTCCGCCCACTCCACCCAACCTGTGCCCTTCCCTTGCACCAGATCCTCCTCCTCGTTGCCATCGCCCCCCCAGGTCCTCTGACTCTTGGCCACCCTGCCACTGGGGTCTCTATGGGGCCAATGCTGGAGGATCTGTTTCAGGCGCACCTCCCCATGGAGGAGACAATGGGATGCACAGCTATCCTCTGGAGGTTCATGCGAAGATGAGGCGAGGAGGGACAGCAAAGCGTCCTCCGCACAATAGCTTTCTTCCGTTCCGTCTCAAAACTCTACGCAGATGATATGAACTTAAGATCAAGTGCTGTCTCCTTTTTCTTTCCCTCAACCGCTGGTGGTGGCGGTTACTGTTGAATGCTTTTCTGGTGCCGTACGAAGAGACTGGTGACCTTGAACGTGGCATGCTTTTTAACATCACTCCCTGTTCGCTCAGTAAAGTTGTTACACCTATGCGTAGTTGTTTTACGGCCAACGCCGCTACTTCTGCTTAAAACCGGCAAGCCAATGGAAACCACCCACCGAAAGCTCACACCGAAGCTGTTTCCGGCTCAGAGGGCCCCTTCACATGAGAATTGATGAAAGCGCGGCATAGCATCTGTTCGTGCGTTTCCACCAACGCCACCGTGTCTGACCATTTTTTTCTCCCCTTAAACCGCACAAAATAGTTTCAGTTTTGCTTTTGTGTGGCATCGCAGGCTAACCTTTCAGGGCGAGGAGAAGGATGCTTGTGCTTTGTGCGTTCCCGGTCTGTGACAGCCCCCTCCCCATAAAGCCCCCCCTCCCCGTCTCTGGAATGTCCAGTCTGGCTTTCACCCGAGCGAGACAGTCAGAGGGGTCATGCAGTATTAATGGGGGTACAGATCTCTGATTTTCCCCTTGCTTATGCGTTGTGACACTTTTGACATTTCCTGAAGTGTATGATGTTTCAGAGCGGAGGGGGGGGGAGGGAAGCCTCCCTCGGCTACTTGGCTTTTGCTGAAAAATTAATTATCGTGGCACTTTTCCGCTCCCTTCCTTCCCCTCCCTCTTCCCAATCATGATGGGCTTTTGTAGAGGGACAAGATCCTTCTGAATGAGGACTGAATTAAAACACACACACACACATACCCTCAAATGATAAGAGAATGACAGGAGCATTAATGAGGTCTACATCAGGGTAACACGATCTAATTAGGCATTGATTATCTGCCCAGTCCTCCAGAGACGGTAAACTCTACCCTGGAAAGTGTTGCATTTTGTGCAATTATTCTGGCAAATGGCTTTTTTTTGGGGGGGTGTTTGTGTGTTCTGTTTGCATCTAAATTGGGTTTTTCTTTAATCATATAGGACAGGGCTCTGGTTCACCTTTGGAATTCTTCCTGTGGCGTTCCCCCCCCCCCCCCCCCGCTTTGGAGATGACCTCTGGCTCCTCTCTGGATGCTGGAGAAGGTTCTGTACCATCTTGGAAGGCAAATACGGTATTTGGTAAAAGACGTCTTAGGCCTCACGTGGAAGTAAGGGCGATTTAGTTCGTTAGTGTTAAACTAGTTACTTCTGCCCTGAACGGGAGAACAATCAAACAGATGCATCTGGTCTTTTCAAAAATAAATATTTTGGAAGCACCGCTGACATGTTCTTCTCAAAATGTTATTTTTGAAAGGTTGGGAGCCTCAGCTTGTCCTTCTGTTTAATTCAAAAGTAGGAGGTTTTACAATCCCCATGATGTTCACACCATTGGTTGGCTTGCCATGATGCGCCTACTTACGACAAGGCAACTCAAGACCAATACAAAAATTCTCCTCTGCGTACCTCTTTGGTAGGACATGATTTGCCCACATGAAGTCTCTAGATCTTTGTTCTGTGTAGGTTGGGGTTACAGAAAGAGGACCCTTGTTTGAGACTTTAAACAGTTGTTGCTACAGGACAGCCTCTTATATATCGCCAGTTCACAGATTCTCTCTCCCTCCCTCCCTCTCTGTTTTAGGGCAGAATTGCACGTTGAGGGAACAGTGTATTTCCTGCTAGGATGGTGTTTTCCCTCCAGACACACAATTCCTTCAAAGCTCCATGCCTGGGCTTCATCTGACTTGCAAATGAAGCCCGTGTTTGCCATCTGACACCTATGACTTGCTTGCTTGACAGTCCAAGAGCCAGTGAGGAAGCAGGCAACGGGGTCTCTTGTTTCTCTGTCTCCCTGCTCACTGTTTTCGGAGTGTGAGCGGTGGGCAGGTGAACACACAGACTGGAGCAGGAAAGCCAAGGAGCCAGACCGGGAGACTTCCACCCGTGCCTTGGCCTCCCCTTGGCAGTGCCCCGCGGAGTGTCTTCCCCATGAGCAGAAAAAATTTGCTTGCTTTCTTCCCTGTGAAGACGTGCTTCTGTCTAGATTTATAGTCTAGTTTAACATCGTCCTCAGAACTAATAAGTATTCCTCCCCCTCGTTCCACCTCCCAGTCCGTTGTGAAAAAATATGGCCGGATTTGAAGCCAGAATTTGGTGAGAAGAAAGTTATCCTCCCCTCTTATCCTCCCCTCTCTTGATCTGACGCTGACCCTCGGCTCCATTGTATGGAGGCCGATGGATATACTGAACTACTTTGTATTGTGGGAAGATGATGGATTTGGAATGGGTCTTGCTTTTCAGCCCTGCTGATGGGGTTGGTCTGAGCGGCTTCATCTACAGAGAGGGAAATTACTACCTTTCCTTTGTGTGTCACTCATTACCTTGAACTTTGATGATTTGGTGTCTTCGTGTTATTGTGGTACCTGTCAACCTTGATTATTCCTTCGTCTTCCTCTTCTTCTTTTTTTGACATGCAATTATTAACACTCCTCTAACATTCCCTTCCCATCCCAAGAGTGGCTCCCATTAAAATTCTGCGTTCAGGCACTTCTAATTGTGTGCCGAGAAAAAGCTGGATTCTGAACCCTCCGATGTAAAAGGGTGAGACACAAATCAAGTTGACTGCTGTGTCTTTTCCTTCGCTTTCTGTAAGGCCGAGGTTGAAATCTCTTCCAACCCAAGGGGCGGCTTAATTTTCAGCGAAGTTCTTGGAGGACACCGTCCAGTGGCGGTCAGTTCCAAAAGCAAATGAGTGTGGCCGGAAATACTGTCTTATTTTGGCATAAAAGTGTTTTTAACTTTTTATTTGCTGCCTCGAGAAAGAGATTAGAACTGCTGGATAACTCAGTGGTTTGGGCATCTGGCTGCAGAGCCAGAGGTTGGGAGTTCGATTCCCCCCACGGGGCCTCCTTGATTGGGGCTGGACTGGATGATCCATAAAGACCCTTCCAGCTCTGCCGTTCTAAGGTTATTATGACTCAAAGCAGATAATATATTTTCCAAATAAATAGAGAGGCCACCTAATGTAGAGCATCCATCTGTTCAGGCTGTCTACCTTTGCATTTCTGTGGTTGTAGACGAATAAGGGAAAGCAGCTGTCTTCCTGTGTGTTTTTGTTTGCTCTTCTGAAACTATTAAATAAACTCCTGAAACTGCACGGCTAGCACATTATGGACTTTACAAATAGCTTACTGATCATTACCCGAAACCCACAGGTTAATGAATGGCTCTGATCGGGGCGGTGTATAATATGATTACAAGGACCAAATAATTTTGAAAAGGCAATTTAACATATCTTTGATCCGGTGCCCAGAGACGAGGCAATAGTCTTGTTTTAATCACTTAATGACAATTTAACAAGTTTGCAAGCTGTAATGGATTTAAAGGGAGAGCGGAGGAAATACACCATTGATGGAGTACTCAATTGGATTAAAAGACCAGCAGAGTAATAGAAATGAGAGTAATAGTGGAAAGCCTGACAGGAGGCAGATGCTGCCGTGAAAGGGAAGAGTCTTGCATTCGGGGACATCAAGCCTTGTTTTGTCCAGGCACTGAGAGAGTTTGTAAAAAATATATAACAATAATTACAAAATCATAAGCTCCCAGAGCCACCATCACTGGAGGGTTCTGGGTGATGTGGTCCGAAAAGGAAACTTTTGATGTGGGTATAGTGGGTAATGTTGTAGAGTTTTAAATTTCTGGTTAAATTCCTCTGGCTGCGTAGCAGAAGTGCAGGGGCTCACAGAGCAGAATAGCTACAAGTTCCCCAGAGTAGTCCACCCCTTTTCCTCATCCACTGGCACTTACAGTCTCAACAACTCACTCTGAGACATGAGTTGTAGAATGAATAAAACTCATGGGCGCCTTCTTCCGTGTGTGTCTCAGGGTTAAGTCTGTCTCAGGATCAAACAACATGTTAAGGGAAATGTGTATTTCCTGCTATTATTGCATTTTCCCTCCAGCAATGCGATTCCTTCGGGCTTCCATGCCTGGTCATTGAGACTGGCAACTGAAGCCCATCCTTCCCTCCCGACAGAGTGTTCGATGTAGCATCCCTTGGAGAAAGTTTTTCCTTGTAACTATTTTGGGATGTTGCTTGGGCTAAGAAAGAGGCTTTCCAAAGCATCTTCCAGGGACTGAGAAGATACCTGGACAAGTTCAACACCTGGTCTTTTCCCACTATACCCTACTGGATCAAATTCAAACAATTGCTTTTACTTAGGTCCCTTGAAGGTCAGGTGTGCATAATCGAGGTTCTCTTTTCAAGAGTTTTATTCATTTCTTTATTTAGTAGCATTTGTAGGCTGCCTTTCTCCCAGTGAGAGGATCATGGGTGGACCATAATGTTAAAACAAGTTCTACTAACCACCTTCCCAATACATTACAGATTAAAAAACAAATAAACTACAATAATAATGATTAAAAAAGCATTATGTAATTAAAAACATTTAAAACTTTAAAAGCAAACTAAGGGCATGGCTACACAGCAAGAGAAATGCAAATTCACTTACTGTGAAGTGGTGAATTTGGATTTCCCTGGGTCTACTTGAATTATAACTGGCCACACGTAGAGAGGAGGAAATCGGCTAAACAGCCTTGTTTGCAGCTTGTTTGTGTAGCACTCTTACAGCCCCGCAGCAGGCGCAGCCACAAAGAAGTACTTAATAAGCTGCAAACAAGGGAAATAGCAATATCTTTTTCTTTCTTTCTTTCTTTCTTTCTTTCTTTCTTTCTTTCTTTCTTTCTTTCTTTCTTTCTTTCTTTCTTTCTTTCTTTCTTACTTACTTACTTTGGGTGTGTTTCTTTTTAGGGGAGGCACCATAGCACTGACACTGAAGTGTTTAAAAAAAAGAAAGAAAGAAAGAAAGAGTATTATTTGCAAAGATAATACTGAGGCAGAGAAAGTCCAGGAAAACCCTTTCCAGGGGAAAGGAATGGTTAACATGTGTTCCTGTCTTGCCCGAGAGAGAGAGGGAGCAAACCATTTTGGGATTCTCAGCTGCAACCAAGAGGCAAGACCTACTTCTTTGTCTTAATTAAATACCTAGTTTGTGTGTTCTCGGATAGCCTGATCCTCTTTATTGCTGTCATGGGGAGAACCTCTCTTGAAATGGGATCAGAAAAGCCAAAATCGGACAGCCTGGTGCTGCCTTCAAACACTCTCCAATCTAACACTTGAAGAGCTCTTTTCTCTCCTGGCTACCATTCGAGTTAATGAGGTGGCAAACACGTGGTTTGAATTTAGTCTCTGAAATTTGTCTCCCTGCAGGCAGAGTGGCAAGGAAGCCAGGCGGCAAGAGAGTTTTCTGAGTTGCTGGCACTCCAGCTGCGTTGGCTTGATCGTATGCGGCAGCTCAATGTGTTTCAGGGCGGCTTGCTTCGGCAGTAAACAAAACAAGACCAGTTGGACACAAATACAAAATGAAAGATGTTTCGTTATTCCTTTCTTCTTCCTCCTCTTCTTCTTTTAAGCAGCTTTTCTTTGATAGAATGGACACCTAGCTGTCCCCAGGTGGAATTGCATCGGCGCGGACGTAGCAGGAAGGAGGAGATCACTGTGTTGAGTAAAACAAAATGTGCGCAGCCATGTATACTCAGAACTGTGGGGTTTTTGGGACGACCACTCCCAGAATCCTGCGTTTGGTGGTGGTGCTGGAAGTTGGAAATGAAACTGCTGGATTGCTTAGTGGTTTAGGTTTCTGGACTGGGAATTCGATTCTCACTCTGGGCCTCCTGGACAGGGGCTGGACCCGATGATCCAGAGGGCCCTTTGTAGTTCTGGAGTTCTAAGATAACAATGATGATAAAACATTAGTTTCTCAAGCCTTTAGGGGAGATAGTATATTTTCTGAACAGCAGGCTGGGCTGCCTGGGGGATTCTGGGAGATGTGGTTCAGAAATGTAACTTTTCCAAGCTCTGATTCAGATGTTGAGCTCTATATGCTTGGAAGTGTGTAAGGAGGACAGTGAGGGTGAGTCTGTTGTATTAGCGCCTCGGGTGCATCCCTGTGGTTCATCTCTCCAGCAGTGGGCACTGAATATCCATAGTGGGGAAATGACTTCATTTAAATCCCTGCTTGATTTAGAACCCTCTTTGGGAATACAACCCCAGCAATGGCTCAGTGGGTTGGAGCACCTCGCCAGGGTGCAGGAGTGTGAATCCCCACTGGGAGAGAGGGCCTAACAGAGATCACCCAAACCCTGTGTGGCCAATGGGGTTACGTGCCCTGCCACCCGGGTGGCTTTGGCCAAGCTGCATGGTACTCTCCAGCACGTCACAAGAATGAAGAACTGGTGAACTGCTTCTGAGTTCTTTAGAGGAGGGCAACCAGGATGATCAGGAGACTGGAAACCAAGCCCTGGGAGGAAAGACGGAAAGAACTGGGCATGTTTAGCCTTGAGAAAAGAAGACTGAGAGGAGATTGGAGAGCACTTTGCAAAGACTTGAAAGGGAGTCCTACAGAGGAGAGGCAGGATCTGGTCTCAGTCCAGAGTGCAGGGCATGTCATAATGAGCTCAAGCTACAGGGAGTCAGATTTAGGCTGAATACCAGGAAAAAATTCTTAACTGTTAGAGCAGTACGACAATGGAACCACTGACCTCGAGAGGTGGTGAGCGCTCCAGTGCTGGAGGCCTTCAAAAGAAATTTAGTCCACCATCTGTCCGATCTGCTTTGATTGGGATTCCTGCACTGAGCAGTGGGTTGGACCCAATGGCCTTGTAGGCTCCTTCCAACTCTATGATTCTATGACGTCTAAAACCCTGGGTGGGTTCTTGTAACTTGGAATTGAATGGACAACACATCCAGAAAGGATATTGTTGTGTTGGAGAAGATGTACAAAAGGACCACCCACCTGATCAAGACGCTGGAACGACTCCCCCTCCCATTAAAAGCCACAAAACTTGAAGCTTTTTAGGTTAGGAAAAAAAGTGGCTAAGTGGGATTAAGGGGTGCAGCAGGGGTTACCAAGATCGTGGAAGACAGGGAGGGAGGAATGGGAAGAGAGCTTCCCCCCCTCCCCCTTTTACAATATTTGAATTGAAAGGCATCCACCGAACCAATTAGCAGTACATTTGGGCAAGACAGAAACGAAGTATTTGTGCCGTGCATCGTTAACTTCTGGTATTTGCCGTCCCAAGAGGTGTTGATGCCAGCTGCCTTGGGTGGGTGGCTTTGTGAGCGTGAGGTGCATCCTTGGGCTATCAATCTATCCCACAAGCTTCCACGTTGGAAGGCAGGTTTTCTCTCAACACCAGTTGCTGCCATGGAGCTCGAGGGAAGCAGAGTTATTTTCTTGGTAAGCAACTTACATTTGGCAAATCATCCAGGGAGGGAAGAGGCTGGCTGAGATGGAGTTTTGGTCCGATCCAGCAGCCCTGGGCTTATATTCATAAACTGTACGGATTTCAGCTGGCTGGATAACTTGGTGAGTTAGGTATCTGGTTGTGGAGCCAGAGGTTGGGAGTTCGATTCTCCTACTGTGCCTCCCTGGAGAAGAGCCAGCCTGGGTAGCCTTGGGCTAGCTGCACAGTCCCAAGGTTGCCCCCAGAAGAAGGGAATGGTCAACTACTTCTGAGTATCATCTACCTAGAAAACCCTGGAAAGAGTCACTAAAACCCTGGAAAAAGTCAGTGTAAGTCAGAATCAACTTGACAGCACATGTTTATTATTATTATGGAATTCAGTTGCCTAAATTTGCATATATTTGCAAGGAGTTATAAACAATACATCTCAAGCAAAGGGGGATGGGATCTAATTACTTTATTTTCAACTAAATCGTTGACATTCGATTTTATATACAGATGTAGGTGGAAAGGACAGATGCCCAGCTGAAACCGCTGTGGTTTTTGCAAATATTCCTATTTAACATTTTTTTAAAAAACTGCTGCTTGAATGATTTGTAACTCCTTTAAAAAACAAAAAACAGTTTCCTTTTTAGTAGGTTTATCCTGCCAATGAATCCGTTTGGTGTCCAGAGCGACCATCATCAGTCCCAAGGTTAGAAATCGTGTTACAGAACTTTGAAATCCACGCCCTGTGTTACTCTTCTGCAATGGGACTCTTGTGAAATGAATATCACATCTTGCTGTCCAGCAGTTTTCATGGCCCAAGAGGGATGAATATTCCTCTGTATTTGAGGGTTGGTGGCTTCCCCTTTGATCCCCTGGAGCTCATCCAGGGAAAGTTGCTTTATCTAAAGTTCTAGGGAACCATATCAATTGCTTCACAGCAGCTAGTTCACACTCAAGATTTTTCATGCATGGCGGCAGCGGTGAGATTAAACAGAAGGGTTGTTTTTTTTTGTGTGTGTGGGATATCTTGTTTATATTTTCAAGTGGAAGCCCCAGGCTACAAAAAAGTTGTCTGGTTGCTGCTGATAGTTCTGGCAGGATATGTCACAAATCAAAAAGAATTAATGGTACTTTTTAATAGAAGTCACAGCATCAGAAAATAGCTTACTCTCTCTCTGTGTATGTATGTATGTATGTATGTATGTATGTATGTATGTATGTATGTATGTATGTATGTATGTATGTATGTATGTATGTATGTGGACCTTTACATGCATGCACAGTGGCTCTTAGGGGTAAAATGATCTTGAAGGGTTCTAACTCAGAAGTGTTTAGAGAGCCAGTGTGGTCAAGGTATGGCTGGTTTGGTGAGCCAGGACTTGGAAGAGTAAGATTGAAGTCTCCCCACTGAGTGATAAAATTCAGTAAATAGTTTTGTAGCACATTGAAGACTAGCAGGGGGTTGGACTTGATGGTCTTCGAGGCTTCTTCCGACTCCATTATTATAGGATTCTAGGATTCTATTTACAATGCTGCAAGATTCTTCAGTGGCTTTCGTGTCACAGGTTATGGATGGACATTGCTGCTCCTCATGAATCTGGGACAGCCAGACATGAAAGTAGCAAATAAATACAGTTCTGTTTTGTGGTCTCCAGTAGCTACTGATTCTTGGTCTTTCTTTATACGACTGGCAAACCAGTAATACAGCTGAGGCCAGCCCTGCTATTAGCGAAATGGAGGAGGTGGCCTCAGGGGGCGATGTTTCGGAAAATGGCTGCAGAATCGGGGGACTGCTGGTGCCATGGGAGGCAGAGGTAGTCCTGGCCCCATGTAGTGCTTTGCTGGTGGTGAGGACAGTACTGTACTTCATGTCCTACCTTGGGCGGTTGGTGAACTTTGCACTAAAAAACTCAGGATGGAGTCCTTTGCTCTCGGCCACCCAGTTTAACCTTCCCAACACCCCTGTGAGGTTGATCAGGCTAAGAGAGAAGAATGGGCCTGAGTGAGTTTTCCTGGCTTGGTGTGGAACTTGAACTTTCATCTCCCGACTCTCAGTCTAAACCGAACTATTACACCACATGGACTCTTCGTAGTGGCTCGCCTTTTTCTTACAAGTGGAGATCTGAGCAGTCATCATCATCTTAGAACAGCAGAGCTGGAAGGGACCCAGCCCCTAACAAGGAGACACAGTGGGGAATTGAACTCCCAACCTCTGGCTCCACAGCCAGAGACCTCAACCACTAAGCTATACAGCCGTTCATAACAATAATCTTTGAAATATATCTGAAGATTCTGGATGACTGAGAGTAATCTTAGAACTGCAGGACTGGAAACAACCCTCTGGATCATGGAGACCATCCCCTGTCAAGGAAGCCCAGTGGGGAACCGAACTCTCCACCAGATGTGTAAACCACTGAGCTATCCAGCAGTACTTGTTTGTTTGTTTGCTTGCTTGTTTAGAAATTGAAAGTAGCTACCCTCTAAAACTACCTTAAAGGCTGAATTAAGCTCCTGAGTTGGCAATCCATGCTCAGAATCCCCTTCCTTCTCTATCCCCTGCATATTTCCCTGGGGCTAAATCCCATTGAGTTCAGAAAGGCTTAGGTAAAGGTAAAGGTTCCCCTTGACATTTAGTCCAGTCGTGTCCGACTCTAGGGCGTGGTGCTGCTCCTCGTCTCCAAGCCGTAGAGCCAGCGTTTGTCCGTAGACCGTTTCCGTGGTCATGTGGCCAGCGCGACTAGACACGGAACGCAATTACCTTCCCACCGAGGTGGTACCTATTTATCAACTCGCATTTTTACATGCTTTCGAACGGCTAGGTTGGCAGGAGCTGGGACAAGCGACAGGAGCTCACTCCATCACGTGGATTCGATCTCACGACGGCTGGTCTTCCAACCTTGCAGCCCAGAGGCTTCTGCGGTTTAACCCGCAGTGCCACCACGTCCCCTACTTCCGAGGAAATATCCACGACAATGTATTGGCAAGCTCCTGTCTCCTCTTCCAAACTCTTTTTAAATTTGATGTATTTTTGCGGAAGGATGAATATCTGCCGGCAAGGAAGTCGGTGCTCGCAAACCAAAGCAATCAAGTCAAGAGAATGATTAGGCTTCCTTCTCCCCCACCCCCTTTTCGGAAACTGACTTTGAAAACTCCCAGTGATCAAACCACAGCCGCAATCTGAAACCATTAGCCCGGCATTTAACTGCAAAAGGCTATCAGTTTTCCCTTTGACAGGCAGCCTCCTGCTTCCCGAGCCGGTTAGCACAGCCTTGTGAGTTAGCTTTGGCGAATTCCTGCGAGGATCAACCCAGATAACATCTTTCTTGCCTCTTTGGATTTCCAGGTAGATAAAACATTCCGTGGAATTAAAACAACCTTTCAGATCTCAAGAGCAAAGCTAAGATTTTTATCTTGCTAAGGGGAGCTGGCTTATATTGTTGGGGCTGCCTTTCTCCTGGAGCCCTGCTAAGTATTTAATAGGCGCCCCTGGACTTCTGAGAGGCAGAATTGAGTGCTTAGCCGGAAACCTTTTCTCTAAACACTGATGTGCCTTCAGGAAATGCAGTGTTTGAGTGTAAATGGAGCCTTGGGTTCTGTTTCATTTCTTCTCTTGCTGTTGGTACAAATCGCCTTGTCTCATAATGAAATGGCAATTCTAGTAGGGTTTTGCAATATATATATCTCAGGGATTTTAGTAATCCACTAGAAATGTGTCGTGTGATGTTTCCTGAGTTATTTGCTTGTTGTTAATCAAGTAGACGCTTTTATGAGCTCCAACCTTTGATAAAGCCTGGGTAATGGCCATATGGTGAGAGGCAGTATTGTCTAGTGCATAGAGTGATGGAGTTGGACTCAGGTGACCTGGGTTCAGCTCCTTGGTCGGCCCTGGAAATCCACTGGGACGTGTGCATGGAACTGGTAAAACCACTCTTAAATATCTCATTACCTTTAAAGCCTTATTAGGGTTGCCATACACTGTTGCATGTACTGCAGTGTGACAGTCTATGCAACAGCAGCAGCAGTAACAAAGATGGCCTGTTCAAATTTGCAACCAAGAAAGAGGGGGTTTCTGCTGTCTCCACCCCGTCCAGAGAATGGAAGCAGCCCAATTTCTCCTGCTACTGAAGTGGTCCGTTTTTGAGCAAAACCAAGATATAGAACTGCTGGATAGCTCAGTGAGTTAGGTCTCTGGCTGCAGAGCCAGAGGTTAGGAGTTCAATTCCCCGCTGGACTTCCTTGATAGGGGCTGGACTCAAAGATCCAGAGGGTCCCTTCCAGCTTTGCAGTTTATTAGGGATGTGGTGGCGCTGTGGGTTAAACCACTGAAGCCTCTGTGCTGCAAGGTCAGAAGACCTGCAGTCGTAAGATCGAATCCACGCGACGGAGTGAGCCCCCATCGCTTGTCCCAGCTCCCGCCAACCTAGCGGTTCGAAAGCATGCAAAATGCAAAAATGCGAGTAGATAAATAGGTACCACCTCGGTGGGAAGGTAAACGGCATTCCGTGTCTAGTCACGCTGGCCACGTGACCACGGAGGATTGTCTGCGGACAAACGCTAGCTCTATGGGTTGGAAACGGAGATGAGCACCGCCACCTAGAGTCGGACACGACTGGACAAATTGTCAAGGGGAACCTTTACCTTTACCTAAGATATTGATGCCATCTGTACTCTGCACAGTTGAGAAGAGCGTTCTATCCCCATGGTCTTACACTGGTTTAATTTGTTTGTTGAACTTGACTTTTGATAGAAGCAGAAGAAACAAGGGAGGGGGCCCCCTACTCTTTGTCATTCCCTGGTGGGATACCATTGTGGCGTATGTACAGTAGTACTTCGGTTTACGAACGCCTTGGTTAACGTAATTTTCGCTTTATGAACGGAAATCCATTGAAAATAATGCCTCGGTTTACGTTTTTTTTTCCACAGTACGAAGGAAGTTTCCCCAGGATGCATTGTGCCTGGAGGTTTATAGCGCTGCCCCCGTTCCTATGGCAATCCGCGTTTCGGTTTACGAATTTTTCGCTTTACGTAACGTCCCGTAGAACGCATTACATTCGTAAATCGAGGTACTACTGTATCATACAGAGCATAGGGGTCTGTACCACCTGTGAATTTCCTCAACACTAGTCATGGTGAGTGGGGCTGTTTGGAGAGGGCCTCGCTTCTGTTTGAAGAAGAGCAGGCTAAGTGTCACAACCAGGCCCACCCTACCAGTGAAGAGTGTCAGAAGTGCAGTCCCGGGGGTGTTGGGTGTCATTGCTTTCAAACCAGGACCTGGGAAAGTTGTATTTTTGAAACATCTCCTAGAAACTGGAACTTACCTTCTGTTGCTACAGAGCCATGGGTTATGATGGCTTCCTTGAACAAAGTACCCCATAACGAAAACTCATGGAATAATTCCATTGCTGTTTGTCCTGGAATGTATTAAATAATTGGTTCGTCTACCAAGAGGGCCTCTCTAGAGCAGTGAAATGGAAACTTAAAAGTTCTCACCATGTTTTTTGCCTCATGAGGGACTACCAAAGGCAGCATGCAAGGTTGTGAAAACCAAGAGGGGGTTCATGCCTGATGCCTGATCGTGTTCTCCTTTCCTACCGGCTTTGCAGGTAAGGCCTACCTGAGGGAGAAGGCTGGCTTTCTAAACGGTTCACGAGATGTCCCATCTCCCACGTCCATCCACTTTTTGTAATTTCTAGCAGAACCATCTTGCGTGGTTTTTTCAGCCCACTGTTTTTTATTCTGTGATGCCCTGCCAATCTTACGCATGTCTTAGGTCTGTCAAACGATTGATCTTCTAGAGTCATTGTTCATTCCCAAGCCGTCTGTGTTAAATGAAGCAAATTTGAAGTGATCTCCCCAGCCTCTGGTACCAATCTTTCCCCCCTCCTCCACCTTTTTGCAGTTCTAACATGATGGGAGGTCTGTTTCTGAATAATGAAAAACAAGAGCTTCCTTCCATACAAAATTCAATTAAACCATCTATAATATATAAGTCATGGCAAGGTTCTTGCGGAGCCTCCATCTGGGCCCAACAGTTGAGACAACAGGTTTGGTAAAAAAAATATTCATTTTACAGAGTCTTTTATTTCTTTTGAAGATTTAAATACTTTCTGGGGTGGGGGGGGGGGAAGCTTGTGTTGTAAAACTGCCCTCTTGAAATCTCGCTGCCTCGTTTATCATGGTGAACATTTGGAAGTGGTTTGTTTTTAGCAGAAACCCTGGTTGTATTAATTCATTGTTGTATTGATTCATGTATTAATTCATTAATCTCAGGTAAAGTTAACCTGTCCCATTGTTGCATTCCTCGTTTCATATCAGGTCGTGAGGTGTCCCCCATCCGCACACAGCCTGATACTGCGATTTTAGCACATTATGCTAAAATACAGGGATGTTGACAAGTCCTGGGTTTGGATCCGAAGACTGAATCGAAGTCTTCGGTCCCAAGTCCCAAGTCTGAGTCCCTTTAAAAAACAAGCTTTTTTCCCCACAGAAAAAAGGGAGGGGCGGGTTGGTTCCAAGTCATGAATCGAGTCCCAGTCATTGAAAAAAACAAACAAACCCAAATTGAGTCTTGAGTCGAATCACCAGTGTGACTTAAGTTCGACTGGACAGTGGGTCCTGCAACTCAAGTCCCCAGTCCTGCTAAAATGCACGAATCATTTTCTCTGCCTCCACCCCTTGCAACTGACGTACCTCACAGGGTTGTTGTTAAAGACTGTCCCTATTGGCCTTCCTCATCCTGAGGCCCGCCAGATGGGCTGGTGTGTAACTGGACACATCTGGAAAGCACCAGGTTGTAGGAAGGCTGATCTCGATGGAGCCATTTGAAATGTGTGGCCTAAAGACTAAGTGGAGCATTATTTAACAAGTAGTGGCATGCTAAAATATGCTCTAAGCTTTCTCCTGCAATGCTTTCTCACGGAGCTTTTAGCATAGTGCATAAATCTGAGATCATCAACGAAGCCCATAAGAGACAAGACACACAAGAAATGGCCGTTTCACCCCTCACCTTTGGCAATTAAATATTTGCTGGAAAGCTGCACGGTCCACATTATAAAGAGGATGGCTTTGCCGGTGCCTCTCTCTCCTTTCAGCCATTACGTATGCCGGCTGTGAACTGGGACCCATTTCCCATAAACTAAGAGATGTAAAATGGACCATTTATTGATACCTCCCCACCCTCCCGCAGATGCTAGAGACAGGGCACTTAGGAAAGGACATTGCTTTTAAAATGGGTGTCCAGAGATGCCTTTTCGGTCTCCTCCATGCCTCCTCATTCCATTTGATGTAGTATGCCACTTTTCCATGGACCAAAAAAGTGCTCAAAGCAGTTTATAACACACCTAAAAGAAAAACAGTACCTGGAAGAAAAACATAGGCGTGAATACACCATCAATAGGATTTGGGTCATGCTCTTATTCCATTTATCGTTTACGGCCAGTTGGTGGGCGGGGGGGAACAAGAGGCTACAGTGGGAGGGTGCCACTATGTGCATGGCATGCTCCCCAAGCCTCAGTGGTTAATGGATGGATATTGGGTGCCCCGTGGGGTCCTTCGATGGGCTGCTGCAGGAAAGTTGGCTGGACTGCATAGGCTTTTGGTCGGAGCCACCTCACCTTAGGCTCTTTAGTTGGTGTTTATGTTTTAGGGGCAGACCCACAGAAGAACCGAAAACAGCAACAAAAAATGCCACACTGACGGCTCATTGTGTCACACTCCCACTTCGGTCATCACCACAAATCTGGTGTACTTTATGGATTCTTCTAGAATACTCACTAGGATTCTCTCCGGCAATCTTCCGGTGCATTGAACTCCCAACGGAGGGGGGTTATGAGGGTTGTAGGGCAGAAGGCTTTGTGCCCTCCATGCGAAGAGTTTTGTGCGAGACATCGTCTCCCCCAGGAAGCCTCCTTCACAGATCTGTAGTAAACAGAAACAAGAGGGATCAAATCTCCTTGAAATGGCTGGGGGAAAAAAAGCCCCCTCAAAATGGCAGCCACAGGGGCAGACTCTGCAAACATCTTAGCAACAAGAGCTCCGGCATTCAGCTAATTCTCAAACATCCACAATTATAAACTGTGCCGTGCGATTTTCTGCACCACATCCACCGTCTCGGCCCATCTCCCTTTGTGCCGCTGGTGGGAGGTTGGAAGCCGTGTGGCTCATTGGTTTTTAGTATGCCTCTCTAGTGGGAAAAATGTTGTTACACTGGATGTCCGGGGGCGTTGTGAGAGCATTAGAAAGAAGTTGTCTAAAGTAATTGTTCCTTGTCATGCAAATTTCATCAAAGCAACGGCAGATCGGGGAGGCCGCCTGGATCCATTATACGCAACGCGGGAAGTTGACCCCTTTGCACAATTTTTGATCATTAACGATGGAGGCTTTGGGGGGGGGGAGCGTAGGTCACTGGACAAAGCACAACATCTCTGTTGCAGGAGATAATTTTGGAGCGAAACAAGTTTTCGCCAGCTGGCAATGACTGCCAAGCAAGAAGAGGTGGAGAGAGTAGAGCGGAGGAAGGAAGAATCAACCTTAGTGATCAGCAAAATGCAGTAAATTGTGTGTGGATATACACAGAGCGTGGTTGCCTTCAGTTACAGTCGATGTAAATCCCTAACCACAAACAATAATTTCAGAAAGAAACCCCTTGCCGGCATATCTCCCTCTTCTGCTGTAGCCATGCCAAGTTAAAACCATCTTTCCCATCTCTGGATTATCCTTTCCATTCAAGAAATGCCCATAATTACCCAATCGCCATGGACTGTACCTCTGAACATATGCAGAGTGCATTTGCCTCCCCAGCAGACTACAGTAAGTTAAAGGGAGCGGGGGGGGGGGGGAGAGAAACTTTACTTTTTTAGCTTTCTCTCCCTGCTCCTGGTGTTCCTGGAGACATCGTTTTGGTCACATCAGGAAAAAGATGCTGAGCTTTTCATCTGCCCAGGATGTATTCTTTTTCCTGCAGTCAAATTCATATAATTCACCGCAGTTTAGAAGCGGCAAAAAACAAAACAAAAAATGGAGGCCCTTTGGCCTCATCTGTTCTAGGTTTCTGCATTTTTATATTCCTTTGGGATAGGCCCCTGCCTTGTTGAAGACGTTTCCAGATCCACTTTTTCAAAGTACTGTGTTATCCAAACTGTGCAGTCAGTAACGCTCACGCAAATAAAGGACTGCTGGAGCACTGATTTGAGCACGCTAAACTGAGGCATCAACAGGACTTGCACAAGTTGGTCTGGAGGACTACAATCCCCAGAATGCACAGGCAGCATGGCTCCTGGCCGTACCCTCTGGGGGATTCTGGAGATTGTAGTCCATTCCAAGCACTGTTGAAGTCAAGGGAGCTGTTTTTAATATAATCAGGGTGAGAAAGATGTTTCTACATTAGCCTGGGGTGCTAATGCTGAATTTTGGGGGGATATATTTATTTCCTCCTCCTCAGTCTTCTTTCTTCCTCTGTGCATAAACATTTTAACATCCTTCTGATTTCCTGGCCTCGGCTGGGTTATGGACCTTCCCTGTAACCAGCTATCGATCCTCTTACATCCCTCGTCTTAACTTCAGAAGATTAATCTAGAAAGATTGATTCCTCGCACTAGTAAATAGGATTCCATTACTCTTTCGGCTCCTTCCTGTGGCGTCTTGCTTTGGCTTCAGAATTGCTCTGGTGGGGTTTCTCCGGCTGGACGTTGGCCTTGCATGTCAAACATGGCCCCCCCACCCGTGGTATGGATTAACCCTTGAGCTCATGGCCTGGTGCCTGGTTTCTGTGCGAGGTTGCCCCACGGATTGTGAATTCAGGTGGGTTTTTTTAACGTGTTTTATTTTGTTTTGCTCAGGAGAGCCTGCAAAATTAGAGGGGGGCAGCTTAAAAAGGAAAGTAGTCCCCCCCCCCAAGTTTCATAGTTAGCTGGTGATTTTTGAATGGTGAATAGATAGGCTGGGGATGAACGAAAACTGTAAAATCATCATGTCTTAACAAGTGGGACCTGAAAGCTGCTGACTCCAGGGTTTCCCCCCTGAGTTTCACAGGAGCTATCCAGGATGCTGAATCCCAACAAAGGTTTAGCACAGTGGTTCCCCCCCTTGGGTCACCCCAGTGTTCTTGGACTGCAACTCTCCGAAACTTTGGCCAGCGCAGCTGGCGGTGAAAGCTTCTGGGAATTGCAGTCCAAGAACACCTGGCTTCCCCAAGGTTGGGAACCACCAGTTTAGCAGATTGGAGAGCTTCTTTCAAGTCTGGAATAAAACCCACAGAGGATTTACTCTTTTCCCGTCTTTGGAACGGTCTGCATTCGCTAGTCTAAAGCATGACTAAGGCCAATTACGGTTTTTGCACAGAGAATCAAATCAATGTCCTGTTCCTCATCCCAAGTTGTTGTTGTTGTTTAGTCGTTGAGTCGTGTCCGACTCTTCGTGACCCCATGGACCAGAGCACGCCAGGCCCTCCTGTCTTCCACTGCCTCCCGGAGTTGGGTCAAATTCATGTTGGTCGCTTCGGTGACACTGTCCAACCATCTCGTCCTCTGTCGTCCCCTTCTTCTCTTGCCTTCACTCTTTCCCAACATCAGGGTCTTTTCCAGGGAGTCTTCTCTTCTCATCAGATGGCCAAAGTATTGGAGCCTCAGCTTCAGGATCTGTCATCCCAAGTAGACTCTAGCAATTATTGAATGTTGAGTCAACACCTATTGAGTTAACAAGTCCACCCTGATAGGAGGATGGGGCAAGGAATAAAACATTGGCCCAAGTATCTTATTAAATGAGCTGGCTGGATAGCTCCGTGGCTTAGGCATCTGGTTGGGAGTTCGATTCCCCACTGGGTCTCCTGGGAGAAGAGCCAGCCTGGGTGGCCTTGGGCAAGCTGCACAGTCCCACAGCGCCCCTAGTGGAAGGGAAGGGGAAACCACTTCTGAGTACTCTCTACCTAGAAAACCCTGACAAAAAGGGTCAGCATAAGTGAGAATTGAGTTGACGGCACATGATTATTATTATATTCTTATAATAATAAGAAATTCTGTGGCGGTTGCAAGCTTTTAAAATAACAGAAATAAACTGTTTGCTAACTAAATGTGTCAGGATCATAGGATAAAACTTGTTGAAGTAGTTTTCTGCAGACGGAAAGAGCTGGACCTCCCTGGGATAATGTTAAACTGTTCTTGTCTCTTTCCTTCTTAATCAAAAGACAAAAGAGCTCTCCCAGCCAAAGGGCTGCTCATGCTAGCAGTGTTGCTGTCCTGTCTTTTTATCCTTTGCACATTTTCCACGGTGGAGAGGAAGTGGTTGGGAAATCAAGGGAGGCTGCAAACCGGGGCCGTTGTCCTTGAAAGCCCTTTGTAAAAATGTAGAACCAGTCTAGTGTCATGACATCATGAAGCTTACCAAGTAACTCTGGACCATTCCCTTTCTTTATGCCTGGCCTACCTCACAGGGCTGATAGGAGGATACAAATGGGAGGAGTAAAGGAAAAAAAGCTTTATGAAGTGCCTGGACCTCAAGGGAGGGAAATTTCTTTCTTTCTTTCTTTCGATTCGGATTCGGATCTGGTTCTGGTTCTGGTTCTGGATCTGGATCTGATCTAATCTCTGTACCACCCATCTGGCTCCAAAGGCGACTCTGGGTGGTTCACAACAGAAACTAAGACAATAATCGTCATCAACAAACCAAAATAAAATAATGTCAAATAGTAAATAAAAATGGATGTACCCTAAACATTATAAATCACTTATAAACATTATGAACTTAACAAAAACAATGAATAATAAAACTGGTCAAGATGGCGAGATCGCTGACTTAAGGGGTTGGTTGATGCTCTGTGTTCTGTTGGTGGTATATTCTCAAAGGCCTGTCTAAATAACTAGCTAAGATACAAATGAAACAAAGAAATATATAAAGAAATAGAAATAAAACACGGCGATTGAAACGGGTTAATGATACTAGAAGGTTGCTTCTGGAAGTCAGAACTGCTGGATAGCTCAGTGTTTTTGGTGTCTGGCTGTGGAGCCAGAGGTTGGGAGTTCAATTGCCCACAATGTCTCCTTAAGAGGGGCTGGACTTGATGATCCATAGGGTCCCTTCCAGCTCTGCAGTTCTGAGATGATGGTGATGATGATGATTTCTGTTGCTGTTATGTGCAGCTGAGTCTCTTCCAAATTATGGCAGCTGTAATAGGATTTTTGAGGTATGCCAGGTGTTAAAGAAGTGTTCAAGGACCATTGCTATTTCCACCCCACCCCCCCAGTGAATTTCCATGGTTGAGTGAGGATTTGAACCCAGGTCTCCTGAGTCCTGTTCTGAAATTCTGTCTGCTACACCACATTCGCTAGTTCCTCTATGGCAGTTGGGCATCACTCAGAGAGGGATATCCAAACGTTCCCATCCACAGCCTGAGAGGACTTGAACCTGCCTCTTCAGGGGGCTGTCAGGATAGGCTACTGGTTCAAATCCTGCAAGGCTTTGCCTGGGAATGTGTGCAGAAATAGGAGTTAGAGTCTACCGCTTCCTTGACCTTTCCACTTCTCTTTGACGGAGGGATTTCCAAAAAGAAAAAAAAAAATGAAGAAGGAAAAATTATAGTCTGCAGTGACAACTGAAAAACTTCACAGGGAGGGGATTATCCCAGTTATATAAAGTCCTAGATTCTGAGGCTAACAGGCTCTCTTTCACATGTGGGAAAGGTTATTAAAACTAGCACCGGAGGAAAACTGCTTTTGATAATAGAAATAAAAATATGATTAAGGAAGAAGCCTGCAGGTAACCATCTGTCATGAAATGCCATATATAGTTTCATTTCCAGTGCAATTTGATTCTGATGGATTCTCTCTCTCTCTCTCTGTGTCTACATTATCTGTCTTTGTCTGTAACTTTCCCTTCCTTATGGATTTGCATGTGTAGGTGTGCACTGAAGAAGCTTAACGAAGCATCGGTGGTTAAACTTAACCCTAAAACATGCCGGGGGAGATCTCCCTTACAATTACATTTCAGATGCTTTTAGTGCAACAGATAAATTCTGAAAAAATTAACAGAGTCATAAAATATGAGTGCTGGAGGGGACCACAATGTCGCGCCTCACCTCGGGGAATTAAACATTCACTCTGTGAAGCTGCACATTATACGGGTCACTGCCTTGTTGGTGCCCATTAATAGCAGCTGTAGGTAACAGCTGGGAAAGTTATCGGAGACCCATTTCCCAGAAGACAGAGCCCTGCACGTACAATTTACTGAAAACCTTCCTCATTAAAGCCAAAAGCGAATGCCAGAATGCACTCCAGAAAGGGACGTCGGCTCTAAATTTTGCATACGGAGCGTCGTCTTTTGCTCAGGGGCGCTCTTTGAGAAGTATTGATTCAAGTAATGAATCACGAGATCATTCTGAATAATATACCCGGGGAGTTTAAAAGGGATATATTTTATTTTCCCCTTACTACTGCAAAAAAAAATGTGAAGTGGAGGATGAAAAGGAACGTTAATTAAAAAAAAATTGCAAAAGCTAGTGGGCCCCATACTTTAGGTGCTCACGAGGATTCCTCAATCACACAAGGTCTCATTGGCCGCGAATTTAAAACTAAATTTTTAATATTTTAAACGTAAAGTCACTAGGCCAGTTGTTCTGGTGGGAGCAGAATCTGGGAAGTCTAATTCCCCACATAACTTTCCTAAGGTCTGCTTTATCCCCACATGAAACCCATAAAAGAAAAGAAGAAGGAGATTTTTTTATTTTTTTTTGCTGGCCGGTTCAATAACGACAGGAACGGGCCCAGTTTAAGCTCCTTTGGGAGAGAATTACGGAAATTGATTCAGCCACAGGGGAGAGACCTTTTCTTGTGTTCTTGGGATGGTGGGGAAATCCAGCAGCCGTAAAGTTTTATAGTCAGAAAGGGAATACTTGATGAAAATAAAATTTCCTTCCTTCGTCTGCCAACGAACAAATAGACAGTGGCTTTTTTTAATTTAAATTTGAGGTTGCTGGCAGATGAATCCCAGAAACTGTATTTATTTATGCAAAAGCGGAACCAGCTTGCTGTGAAGTTTGAGACCTGTAAAGGACTTGTCAGCTGGCAATGTTTTGCCCCCTAGTTCTTGTTACACGAGAAGCTCCTTTTTACACAGACTTTTCATTCTCCATGAGTTATTTAGTGCCAGCTCCTCAGATCCTTTCAAATATTTTTCCCTTTTGATGGAAATCGTTGTTTTGGCCCAGTCCTGTCTGGGGAGGAATGACAAAGAAAAGGCAAAACGTACTACCAAATGCTTGTAACAGGAGGTTTTCATCCTAGCCCTCCTGGCCAGGAGACCTGGGTCTGATTCGAATTCATCACCCAAACTGGAGCAGAGCTGCTGTATTGGTGGGATTTACAGAGATGTTGACTGACCATTTATCAGCTAATTCGATGGCCAGAATCCTGTTTTTGGGGATAAACTAAATTGTAACTTTTGATCTGTTTATCCCTGGTAAATAAACCACCCTGATGCAGTTTTTGGTGGGTGTCCATGTGCACCCCCCGAGGAATCATGGAGGGGATGCTACTAGCAGCAAGTAGAGTAGACCCATTGACTTACATGGATTTCCATGAAGTGTTAATTTTCTGCTCAGGGATGTATTTGGTGGCTCTGCCCTTACGGGTGTGGAAGCTGGACAGTAAAGAAAGTTGACCAGAAAAAAAATTGACTCGTTTGAAACGTAGTGCTGGACGAGAGCTTTGCGGATGCCCTGGACTACCACAGAGAGAAACAAAGTGGGTCCTAGATCAAATCAAGCTTGAACTAGCTCTGGAGGCAAACATGTTGAAACTGAGGCTGTCTGACTTTGGGCACATTCTGAGATTCTCTAGGAAAGACCATAATGCTGGGAAAAGTGGAAGGCAGCAGGATAAGAGGATGACCCAAGATGAGATGGACTGACTCCATCAAGGAAGCCACCGGTTTCAGTTTGCAAGAGCTGAGCAGGGCTGTGGAGGACGGGACAGGTTGGAGATGGCTCATGCCTAGGGTCGCCATACTTCTGAAGCGACTTGATGGCAGGTAACAAGAACAGCAAAAGCACCCAAGCAACAGGATTTCAGGATTTTAGTCCAATGTAATCGGAGCTATTTATTTATTTATTACATTTATACCCCGCCCATCTAGTCAATCGACTACTCTGGGCGGCTCGATTTACACCTCGATCAAAAAGAGAGAGAAATTGTGCATTTTGCTAGTTTTCCTGCTGACACAGTCACATGAAAGATGAACTCCCTGAAAGAATAAAATAAAATAAAATGCACCCCATGGTTCCTGCTGATGCTCTGGAAATCGGAAAATGCTTGGGATTCTTTTAGTGTCCTGGTTTTCCTAGGCAATATTTCTAAATGTCAAGCTAATGTCATTATGGAGCAGTGGGAATCACACAACCCAGTGTGAGTTCCAGCTACATCTGCTCTCACAAGCGTGCTAGATATGGTGCTGGAGAAGGTTAGTGAGGAATCATGCTTTAAGAATGCCACTTTTTTTTCTGTAAGTGAAAGGAACTAATTTATTTTATTACCTTCTGTGCCTTCTCAATATTTTGCAGTTCCTTTTAGCAAAAAGCAGTTATTTGCAGGCATGGGAATGTCTTCACAAACAGGAGGGAAAATAGAACAGAGTTTTTATGGCCCCAAATTGCAGTGCCGGCCATTAATTCAGATGGCTTCAGAAATGTCTCGCCTTGACCGTGAAGAGCTCAGTGAGTTGGAAAGGTATAAATCTGGCAAACCGTCTGGAACGAAAGGAGAAAAGACAAGCAGGAACTTGAAAGGCAGGGTTTAATCAAGATACAGGTGTTGTTTTGGACATCCCGGCCCCTGGAGATGATGCCGCAGCTGCTGGAAGTTACTGACTCAGATCTGGGCAGACCTTGCAAAAACAGCTTATTTGGAATACAAGTCCCATTACTGGTTGGCAAGAAATGCAACAGGCCTGGATCTCGGTTTGTTTGGGAGAAGAGAAGAGCTTCTGAGTAAGCTTGGTCATGGGGAGAAGACCTCAGGCCTTCAGATGGTAGATGAGAAGAACTTGTCCAGGTTCGTTCGTTCGTTCGTTCGTTCGTTCGTTCGTTCGTTCGTTCGTTCGTTCGTTCCTTCCTTCCTTCCTTCCTTCCTTCCTTCCTTCCTTCCTTCCTTCCTTCCTTCCTTCCTTCCTTCCTTCCTTCCTGGTGTTAATCGATGCCAGCATGGTTAGCATCTGTGTTCTTCTCTCTATATCTGATTCTTGGGATCAACAGGAGCTGGCCCAGATGTCTCCCTGGTGTCTTCTGGAAGCAAAATGCTGGATCGGGTGACCAGATCCTTCTAAAGCACCAAGGCAGAGCTGGGTGATGGCACCATTAGATCAGAAGCCCAATCTCTGCAGCCAAGCATCCTCTGAATTTAGCCCTCTGTACTTCCAGGGTGCCAGCTTGATGGCATTACCAGCCTGCATAAACATTTCATCAGCTGACTTTCACAGGCGAGTCCCTGCCTACCAGGTTGTATAAAACTCTGGGCTCAGAAATTGCTCCTCAGTCTGAGCTGCTTGGTCTCTTGGCCACACATCCGCTGCCTTGAATCCCTTGAGAGAAAAGTGGAATATTAATTAATTAAGTTAAGTAAGTAAGCAAATTCACATTCACACACTGCCTTCCACCCCTTTTTCGCAGGGGAAAATCATGTTTGGATAGGTTTAGTTTGAGGCTGGATTATGAGAAGGCAAGACTTCCCAGAAAAGATAATAATGGTATCAAAAGTTGGAGGCAGTAGGAAAAGAGGAAAACCTAACACGAGATAGATTGATTAAATAAAGTGAGTTTGGGTTCTGCATTTACAAGATATGAGCAGATCTGTTCATGACAGTTCCTTTTGGAGGTCATTAATTTGTTGTTGTTGTTGTGTGCTGTCAAGTTAGAATTGACTTATAGTGACCTAATAGGGTTTTCATAGCAACCCTAATAGGGCTTTCAAGGTAAGTGAGATATTTAAGGAGTGGTTTTACCGGTTCTACTCCCCCAGTGTGTTTCTGTGGCAGAGCTGGGGAATTGAACCCAGGTCTCCTGAGTCCTAGTCCATTACTTTGTCCGGTAAATCAGCAAAGAATGTGCCACCACTTGGTAGACGATTTCTACTTTATTGTTGATGATGAGACTAATTTGTAGGGTTGCTATAAGTTGGAAGGGACTTGATGACATGAAACAACTGCTTGATTGTCCTCAGGGCTGGAAAAACAGCCATGCCTCTGTTCCATTCACTTGGCCCTCCGTTGTGCTAAACCAGTGGTTCCCAACCTTGGGCCTCCAGATGTTCTTGGACTACAACTCCCAGAAGCCTTCGCCACCACCAGGATTTCTGGGAGTTGAAGTCCAAGAACATCTGGAGGCCCCAGGTTGGGAACCCCTGCTCTAAACTATACATTCAAGTGATCCTTGGATGGTGCCGCTGAAGGAGAAACAAGAATGATTAAAAAAAAAAAAGATACACAGCTTTTTGAAGGAAAGTATAACCTCCTTTTCTTTTCTTTTCTGGTCTGGCTTTGTAAAGGCGAGCAAAGACAGTGTGTTTTCCAGAGTGGAAGTAACGTCTTTGTCACTTAGCTTTTTGGAACTCTGCCATGGATAAATAAAAGGTTTCAGTGGTGCATTATATTTCTTCGGTATAATTGCACTAAAAGGGCACAGTGACATATTGTACAGACTGTAATGAGCTATAAACAAGAAGAAAAGCGGAGCCTGGGAGGTGGAGAGAGCTTTGCATAGGCCTCTGACAAAGGACTTTGCTTTTTCTGGAAACAGAAAGAAATCATTCCCTCCCTGGAATTCTTTGGGCACGAAGGGGGTTGCCGGAGTCAGGAGCTTGGAAGGCCAGAGGCCGTTTCCATCCACTGGAACTGGATGATGTGCCAGTCGTGGGAAGTCTGAAATAGGTAGAAATCTCTTGGTTTGGCAGTAATGCCCTCATGTGGTTAGAATCTCTTTTTACCACGTGATGGTGGAAATGTGCCAGCAGAAGGATCATCCAGCAGGATTGGTGAGCTGGCTAAGATCTGCCAGTAGAAGAACTGAAAGAGGGAGAAGAAAGGAAGGAATTAGAATCTATCACAATGCTTGCCAACCTTGGGGTCACCCGGGTGTTCTTGGACTGTGACCCCCAGAAGTCCCAGCCAGCACAGCGAGTGGTGAGGTCTTCTGGGAGTCGCAGTCCAAGAACACCCCGGTGACCCAAGGTTGGGAACCACAGACCGATCAGATCCAAACCTCCTCCAGCCTCAGAAAGAGCTGCTCTACCAGCTCAAGGTTGTGCCAAGAACGGGGTGGACCTAAGTCATTTCCAGCATCTGTAGACCAAGACAGTTTGGATTCAGCTCAGCTTCAGTTCATGTAGCGTCAGCTCAGCTGGCCTTCAGCTGTCTTAGTGAGTTGGTATGGTTGTGTTTTAGACCGCCAGATGGAGGAAGAAGCAGATCTAACCTTCTCCTGAGGAGAGAAGGCATTGTCAAGTGTGGAAGTAAAACCAGGCCAGATCCAACAGCTTCACTATCAGGTGGAATCCTGTTGGCTCCTTATGTTAAAGCAAAGGAAAGAGTGCAGCTTATATACTGCCCTATGGTGCTTAAAGCACTCTCTGAGTGGTTTGCAGTTTTGTTATGCAGGCTATATGTTCCACACACACACACACACACACCCCAGCAAGCTGGGTACTCAACTTACCGGCCTCGGAAAGATGGAAGGCTGAGTCAACCTCATGCCAGCTACCTGAGCCCATCAGGATAGAACTCAGGTCATGAGCAGAGTCTTGATTGCAGTACTGCATTTTAACCACCTTGGCACAGGACTCCTGAGCCCTGCTGAGCCTTCAGTCCAGTTTTGAGAAAAAAGGCAGGAGATAAGTAAAAGGAATGCAAACAAATAAAATGAATGTGTACGCATCTCAACGTTTTCTGATTTTGTTGGGCGAAAAACCTGTTTTGTTGCCCTCACAAAGCCTCCCAGTACCAAAACTTTTTTTTCACTGGGGGAAAAAAAGGGTTCAACTCCTGGGGGCCTCTGAGCCAGGTGATTTTTGCTTTCAACGGTGGAAGATACAGGTCTAAACAGGCTTGTTTTCTGCACCTTTGGAACGAATGGATTCGAATACCGGAAAGGAGATTTTGGCTGGATATTAAGAGGCATTTTCTGGTGGCAATTGCTGTTTGCCACTGGGACCGCCCTGGTCTTCCTTGCATGGAAGCAGAAGTTGGATTGCCATCTCTTAGGAATGTTTAAACTCTGGATTTCCTGCTGCACCAGAAGGTTGAACTTAATGACCTTTGGGGTCTGTTCCAGCTCTAAACGTCTGAGATTATTTTTTCTTTTTCGGATTTCCCAGCCACGTCAGCCATTCCCAGGCCTGGTGCCGCCTGTGCCAGATTTGGGGGGGGTATGTGAAAATCCCACTGCCCCCAGGACCACCAAAGTTGCCCGTCCGCCCTGATCTAGTTGGACATTTGATTCTTCTCCGTTGTGACGGCACCTATTTTTTTATTTAGTCCCGAAACTAAGCCCTGCCGTTTCTGTTCAGAATTGGCTCCTGGTGGCTTACAGCCCCTATGTAAGCAACAAAAGGTAAAACAGTATTAAAATGCATAACAGCATGCGACGAAAGATGAAAAGATCAAGAGGCAGACAAGAGATTAAAAATTCGCTGGAAAGCCTCAGATTTTAGTAAATTTGAAACAGCGGTTCTGCAGATTTTGTTGCTACACAATAAGCTGCTACACAAACAAACGGATTCAGGAGGCAGTGGACAACCGTCAGAGGCAAAGGCTGATTTACCTGGATGGGATGTGTTTCGCTGTGAATATAAAGAAGGATCTCTGTATCCTCATCAGCCAATCACAGTGTACTTTTTCTGCTGGGACGTTCAGAAGTTTTCAATGCATAGGTCAGTTTGTATGAGCTTGGGGTGCCACCGAGTGAAGGCAACAGAAAACCTGTCTCTTTGTCTCCATTTAGTGAGTGGAATAAAAAGCAAGTGTTGAGGTGAGTGTCTTTACTTGCACAGAATTCAGCCACGAGGAACTGTTGTGTGTTAGGGTTCCAAACGCGTCACTGGACTTTTAAAATGAAGGTACCGCACATGTTCAGCAGCTGCGGCATTTGTCAAATGTTAATGTTGCCGAAATGTTAAGCCTTTTATGTATGGGTGAATATTTTACAGAATGGAAAAGAACCGCAAGCCATTTTGAACCAGGACGAAAGTGGTGAAATTAAATGCATGTTTGCACAGACAACACCTGAGCGAATGTGGGTTTAAAATAACACTCCAGACTGATCATTGACCTTGTTGTCTTCCAGAGGTTTTTTGGTTATTTGAAAGTGGCTTTTGATTTCTGGTATACAAGTGATGCAGGCTTTCATCTTGTTTCATAAACCTGCAACACCTGTTTAGCAAAGGCAAGAACCATGTGTTTGCTTTCAGAAGATGGGTGGCGCATAATGAGTGTGACGGGGCTGTGTCGTGTAGTCATACATCTGTTGTTCCATGCTCTCAAGTTACTTCTGATTTTAGGGCAGCTGTAATACGGTTTTCAACGTATGAGAAACATTCAAGGAGTGGTTTGCCATTCTTGTGCCCCAGTGAGTTTCCGTGGCCAAGTAGGGATTTGAACCCGGGTCTTCCCAGTCCCCATCTGTTATTTTGTCCACTGTACCACATTGGATCTCTAGCTTATCTCTATACCTCTTGAATTTATGTAGCGCGGACACAAGTTTAAAAGAGAGCAATCTGTCATTGATAGTTATTTGTGTGTATACATACATAACTCCCCCCCAAAATGAAAGGAATGTAAAAGTCATGTATAAACAGCAGGAACATTTGAGAGTAAAACAGTCTTCATGAATTATAAACAGAATTGTAAAATGTCCAGACCTGTTAAAGCCACAGAGGAAAAAAAAAAACCACAGCTTTACTTTCAAGGGAAAATCAGAAATTTTGGGGGAAACTGGAATATATGCAATACTTCCCCCCCCCCCCCCCCACCAAACCTGTATGTATCTTACTGCTTTAAGCAACATAAAATGCTTCATTTGTAACTCGGGAAGCATATAAAACTGGGCCATTGGACATATTTATGAAGATGTAAAATGTAAAAGCCGTTGTTCGGCTCAAGCAAACTTGAGAATATACCATGTACCAAAGAGAAAGCTACAAATCGTTTCGCCCTGTGCATGTTAGATCACACGCCATGAGCCCCTTCCCCTCTCATGAGATTTAGGGAACCCCCACTAGGTCCAAACATGCACCTTATGTTTACCTGATGCATCCATCTACTCCATGCACAACAGTCATTGTTCCCTCAGTTTTGTGGGCTGTTTTCCATACAGATCTTCTTCCTACTCTTGTCCTTTCTGGCCTTTTGAGAAAGGAAAATTGTGCCGTGAAAAAAAAATCAACTAATTCCAAAAGAGGGAATGTTTCACTGGAAACTTTTTCTACCTACCACAGAATTTCTAGCCTCAAACGAATCGGAGATCAAGGACAGCTATTTTTGTTCCAATCTGCTTGACAGGGAAGGGTTGAGTTATGAGGGTGGAGGACCAGAGCGGGTGCTGAAATGCTGTTCTTTTACAGTGAACGGTCTGATTTTGCTTGGGCTGTGAATCCACTCCGTGTTTTTGCCCGAACCATTGCGGAGCTGCCTCAAGTGCTGAACCTCTTTTGAGGATAGTGTTTGGTACCTTGGATGGCTTCTCTGCTCTAAAACCCAGAGCGGATTCACCACCTCCTTGGAACTGGAGCCATGGTCCTTCCCGGAACCTAGAGCCAAAGAGGAATACAGGGGACAGTTCCTTTGTCCCGGGAATTGAGATGTTACTTAACATTCCTCTGCAGGCGCCGTCACAAACCTATCATTTTGAAGTTCTCTCTGTCTTCAAGGCCATTTTCTTTAACATTCGCAGGCCCTGACATTTCCAAGTCCTTGGGGGAATGCATGCAGCAGCCTTATCAGCCTGTTGCAATTTTTAGCCCCTCTGATTATATTCCTTTCGGCCGTAATGTTACATATCCCACCGTATGTCCACTGTAATTGAAAGAGATATTGGGCAAATCTGATCTGTCGAGATTTAACTTATGCCGTCCTTATCTCAGCCTTCGTGTCGTTAAGAAAAAAATTGGTATTGATCCCAGCCCATCCTACTAGATTGGGCTGCAATTTTTCTTCCTGGCGAATGGAATATAAATCAATAAAAGGCAGCTGAATCCAGGCTCCCGCCCTGATACGGCCCTGTCATTTATATATTGTAAATCCAATGATGGCTGATCAAATCAGTACTTCCAGTGTTCGCAACGGACATGATGGAATTGCCAATAAAAAAAGATTTTGCAGTAAGTGAAGGAGAGCTGACACCACGATACAGAATGGAACCGTACGGGGAAATATGGGCACCCTGCGCCATCCTTTCTTCTCTCCTGGCGTCAAAGGAAAGAAACGATAAGCAGAAGAATGTGGCCTTGCTTGACTTTCATACCTGCGCATGGCTAATCAGAGTGCTAATTCCCGGCTGTTACAGGTGGCCTTCAGCAGGGACATCGGCGAGACTTTGGGTCCAATTCCCAAGTCCGAGTCTTTGGTACCACGTCTGGAGCCCTCTTAAAAACAAGTTTTTTTCCCCCAAGAAAAAAAGGGAGAAGGTGAGTGGATTCCGAGTCACGAGTTGAGTCCAAGTCATTGGGGGGAAATCAAACAAAACCCACGAGCTGAGTCTGAGTCGAGTCACTGGTGTGGCTTAAGTCCGACTTGACAGCGAGACCCACGACTCGAGTGTCAGGATCTGGCTGGCGGCAGGGCTTCCCCTGCACCACCACCCTGCAGGATTGGGGCCAGCTTGGTCCTGGGAAGAGCCCAGCATTTGCAGGATCAAGCCCTGCCAAGGCAGCAGCTGCTGGAGCTCTCATGAGGTCCACCTGGGAGCCCTGAGGGAAGGCCTACTTAAGGAGTGGCTCTCCCTCCCAGAAGCTGCCTTAGCAGCATTGGTCTTTGGCTGGGTGGTGGTTTTCCTCCTCCTGTGCCTTTGAGCCCTCCTGCTCTGAACTCTGATATTCCTGACCCTGTATTCCTGCTCCGGCTCAGTGCTCCCACTCCTGTGGCCTGGTTCCAATCCTATCCCGGCTAGTTGATCTGTGGGTGAGTTTGGGTTTGGTCCTCTGTGCCCTTGCCCTGGTGGTTGAAGACAACCGTGCACAACCTGGACCCTGACATTGAGTCTCCATCCTTGGCTTTCAGTGTATTAAATCCAGAGGTGGGAGTAACAAATTTTGAAAAATGCAGGGACTTGTAGAGAGTCAGGGTGGTGTCATGAGTTGAGTGTAGGACATGGACTTGGGAGAGCTGGCTTCAAATCCCAGCTTGGTTGTAGAAACTCAGTGGAAGAAGTTGACAAAGGTCAACCACTCCTTGAACATCTCATGAGCCTTGAAAACTCCCCTAGAGTTAGCCAATATTCAAAGCCGTTGGATGGTACAGAAAAGTAACAGCTACTGATAACCGGTTGATGGAAGGCACCATGGAGTAAACATTCAAGACTAGCATAATGCCAATGGTTTGTTCCACTCAATATTGTCAGCTCTGAATAGCAGCGGCTCTGTGGGTTTGCACGGAGAAGCATTTCCAAATCCTACCTGGAGATTCACCAGGAGTTCTGTGCTCTGCCCCCCCCCCCCGAAGAATCCCGGAATCCGAAGCCATTCACTTCTCCCTCCGTGCTCAATTTCTCCTTTCTGTCTAGCCATGCCATTTTGAAACTTAAATTCCAGGTATGTATCTTTTCCATTTTGATTCTCAGCATGCAAAAGATATTCCTGGTCTAGCGCCTTTCTCTCTTTTATTACTGCACCTCATCAGAGATGCTGTCAGGGCTAACTACGACCATGGAATTGTTTTGTGTAATTTGCAAATACTGTGTCTCCCCCCCCCCCCTTTTCTCCCCATTTGGTGTTGCTTTAATGGTGCTGAGGCCAGCAGAAAGCATTTTCTGGCCGAGGGCCGTTGCACATAATTCATGGGAGAGTCGTAGAAATTAGCTTTTCTACTTGATTTCTGTTTGAGATATATAGATAGATATATAAATGCAAAGGGTGAAATGTGTTTGTTTCAAAAAACAAATGCCTCTAGACACACAGAAGTTTTTTCAAGCACGTGAATGTTGCATAGTTTCCAATATTTCAGTGGGCTTTTCCTCATTCATGGTACATACTGTGTACCATCAAGTCGATTCTGACTTACGGCGACCCTTTCCAGGGTTTTTGAGGGAGAAAATACTCCGAAGTGGTTTACCTTCCTCTGGGGGCAACCTTGGGACTGTGCAGCTGGCCCAAGGCCACCAGGCTGACTCTTCTCCCCAGAAGGCACTGCGAGGAATTGAACTCCCAACCTCTGGCTCCAAAGCCAGAGACCTAAGCCACTGAGCTATGCAGCCAGCTGTTCCCTCATTCTAGAAGGTTGATATGGTTTTCCTAAGGTTTGGCTACTGGCAGTTAAGAGTCTTAATGTGTTGACTGACTATCATTTTGTGCTTTGTTTTTATTTATATGTATTGTTTTTAGATGACTGTAAATTGCTCAGAGTAGTGCATTGCACTAATGGGGCAGTATATGAATGAATGAATGAAATGGGTTTAAGGAATGTCAGTAGTAGCTGATCTGGGTAGCTTTATTGAGTCCTTCCCTTTCTCCAGTGAAGCATCCTGCTGATGAATAACTATTTTTAATATCCATCGAATCCCAAACAAAAGCACAGTAGCCCTGCTGGCGAAAAATCTCTGTTATCACAGTTGCTCTAGAATACACCACCGCACAAGGGATTGTGCGACTGTATATGCAACAAAAACTTTTGGAAACTGTCCTTCTACAAACCTTGTAAATATGCAAACATTGGATCACAGCTTTTTAAACTTCGATTCTGCATAAATGTTTGACTCAGCCAGGCTGAGTCATACGTGGCCACTTCCTTTTTATCTTCAGGGTTTCGCCTCCTCTGACAGCTAAGCTCATTGATTTATTTTTTGCTAGTGTGGCTTGCTCATTTTGCAAAATAATTCTAAGGAAGCACTCACTGTCCAGGCTCTGCTTCCTGCTGAAGCTGCTGTATGTCCTCCGGCTGGGCCACTAAATTTAAAAAGAAGCTTTGGATGATATGACCGAGTTGGTCTCAGGTGCACGCTTGAGCCTGCAAAATAGAATTGTTATGGGACATATATTCAGAACACATGAATAAAATCGGCCATTGCGTCGTTGTACCCCTGAGCAAGGTTGTTCAAGAAGAAAAATAATAATTGATTACAAAATCCCCTGTCAATGACATCTAGTGGCTGGAATCCAGTTGGTGTAACTTACAACGCAGAAACCAAATGATGTCATCATCCGGGGACTGGGATATTTAATTTAAATAACAGAAAGCTTCCTATTCCACCTCTTTCAGGATGTGAGGCTCCCGAGGGAAACCTTTGTGAGCTTTGGGATGAGATTGGGGGAAGGGCCTTTAATTGATCCCAAATCACCACTGGATCACTGCCCGCAGTCCTGATGCTGGCAGTGGCCATCTTGCAGCAGTTTTTGGCTGTGAAATGCTTCCCACCGAGTCTCCTGAAAGCTTCCCCAGAGCAAAAGGGAACCCCAGGAAGCCTCAGAAGGCAAAAAAGGAGGAAACAGGAAGCTTTCAATTAATTTAAATGTTCTGGCCCCTGAATGACGATGTCATCCTACTGGTGTGGCACAAATATGTGCAAGAGAACTTTTGAAAAGATAATCCAGACGGTAGTCTGTTGCAGCAAAAGGAAAATGAGAAGTATTGTAGCAGCTTTAACACTAACTAGTTTTTATTTTTCATAAGCTTTCTTGTGTCTTTATAGACTAATCCAACCATCTGGGCCTTTGTCGTCCAGTCAGACTGTGAACACCACCATCGTTATTGAATTAATCAGTGCCTATTATCTGTTATAGATCTTTACCCAGGACCAACACACCCTATTGTTGTCTTCTCCGATATAGCCTTCCTGCCAACAGTTTTCAACTCCCCCCAGAGACTCAGCCTCTCCATTCATCTGAAGAAGTGTGCTGAGACACATAAAAGCTTATGAAAAATAAAAACTCGTTAGTCTTAAAGGTGCTATGAGACTTCAATTTATGAGCTTCTAAATTAGCCTTAAAATCATGGTGCTAGCACTTATTTTTAGACTAAACTTCAGTCCAGGGTAAATTATCTATATATACTTTTTTCCCCTGTGAAGTTAAAGTCATCCTGCTGTAGTTCTTCTGGCTGTTTTGCCCTCCACTTTATGAGAGTTTTCCTTTTATTTGGGTAACATCAGGGAAGAAGGTTTCAACAGGAAGAAATCAAGAGTGCAGATCTGGAAAAACAAAAATTAGTTTGGAATAAGCTGCTTATAGTTTTGAGGAACTCTTGATTGGTAGACTTTTAGGTCATGTTGGGTCCAATGGCATCAGAGTTTGAAAAGTTATTATTATTATTTTTTTAGACTGCAACTCCCAGAACCCTGCTGGGTGAGCGTTCTGAGATTTGTTAATCCAAAAAAGCTAACATTTCGGAGATCAGATAACGTAACTGCTGGATAGCTCAGTGGTTTAGGTATCTGACTGTGGAGCCAGAGGTTGGGATGATGACACCCATTGATATCGGGTCCCAAATGTTGCAGATACAGTAGCAGGAAGCAGGAGTCCAAATGTTTTTAATGTTGGATATGAATATTTAACAGTTTTCAATTATGCATTCTCTGTTGGTGTCAGAACGTAAATGTTATGAAATATGGATTCTTGGTGCAGGGAGGATTATAACTCAGCCCTACTTTTGATAACATGTTTACGACTTCCGACTGTTTTCCTCATTTCAAAGCACCTTGTTATAATTTATTTATAAATTGCACATTCTGTTGATCTTAAAACCTGGCACAGGCAGATTTCTGTGCAAGGCGCAAATCCAGTGGTGGAGGTCAGTCTGTTTGCCCTGTCATCTGGGCAAAACTGTACCTGATGAATTGCGAGCTGTTCCTTGGAGAAAGTAATTGCCTGGAAGCTGTTTCTGAACAGGCTATGCCTACTTCCAAAAAGTGTGAGGTGGTGGTTGGAGTTCCGGACTGGGACTCAAGAGACTTGGGTTCAAATCCCTGCTTGACCAGGGAAACTCACTGGGAGGTGGCAATGCTAAACCATTACTTGAAGGTTTCACATACCTCAAAAAACCTTGCTAGAAGTTGCAATCCATTAGAAGGGACTTGACAGTACATAACAACAACAAAAATTGATGAGCATCAAAAGCCAAATCCAGTTGATGGTCTCAAAGGGAATACACCTGTCCAGTGAATCGGCTTGGTAAGTCAGCACTATGTAACAATTATGTCCCGTCAAGTTGATTCTGAATCATTGGAACTTATGGAGGCGCTGACTCACCAAATCCCCATTGATTCAATGGGCCTACTCTAGTGCGGTTTACTACACCAAGCAACAGGATTTTGGCCACTTTCTTCTTCCATAAACATTTTTTGTCTCACCCTATAAGCCCTGATAAAACAAGCAAACAATGATTATATTAATCGCAGTGTTATCTAAAATTCCATTATATTCTGTATGGAGAAGCAATAAGTCTGAGCCAATGCTTAAAGCTGCTTTAAAACATGAAGTTGATAATTGTGTAATAGGACCAGTGGTTAACCAATCTTTTACGCTTGACTTGTTGGAAATAATGAGTATACTATATATTCCATAAGCAATGACAAATGAAAAGATGTTTCATTTATTCTCTTATAGGGAAAAAATTGTTTGCTTCTATATTCTCCCTCTCTCTTTCCCTCTTCTGACGCTTAGTAGGAACAAGCAGCAGGAGATGAGCTGCTAAAACTCTAAGAAGAATTCTGATAAGATTTATGGAGTTAAAACGTTCAGCCTGATCAGCAGGTCCTTCTTAATCATGCAAAAAAAAAAAGAAAAATCTTTCTAAAACTTTTTTTTTAAAATGCCCTCTCTCAGAAGTGTTCAATGCACCAAATTTTTTGTTGTGGATCTCTGCAAAGTCTTTTGTTAAAAGGACTGCCAGCCATCTGTAGGAAAGGAGAATGAGGGACTTTCTGCAGAGTTTGATCTTATTTAAAGAATAAAGATCAGCCGGTAAATCCACCCACCTCTTTAATAGACAAAATTCTTATTTTCCAAATGCCCTTTTTTGAGAAATAGGTTTCTAGTCAAAAACTGACTTCTGAATGGCCCAGAAGATGAAACTTTTTCTCTTCATTATTCAACTCCTTCTACAGCATATGATATAATATATATAAATATATATGCTGGAGATATATATATTCTCTTTTTGCTACACAGTAGAAATACAGAGATCCACAGGGGAGAAAAGTTTCAAATTCCCTAGTGTCCACCCTATTCTCATTAACTGGCACTTACAGTCTCAGTAACTCACTCTGAGGCATTTGTAGAATAAAAAAGTTTCTTCATTTACAGTTGCTTGAAATTAACAGTTCTGTGTGTATTGCTTTCTTTTACTGCACACATACTAGCCACCAACTGAACAGATCAACAGCAACAAGCAACTGCCTCCAGTTGATGAAAGAGAGGGATAGAACACTCAGCAGATACAAGTGTGTAGAGCAGCTGTACCTCTAGGCTGAGGCAAATGGGTTACTGAGAATGGGATTGAAGTGTGGCTGATTGGTGAGGTGTCTGTTGCAAACGTGGTTGTTTACTACGTAGGTGTGTCATTTCCATGACTTTTGTGTTTGGGGCCTTGCAATAGACTTACTGGCCCAAGAGTAGGCCCCTGTGTCATGCTGGATGTAGAGTTCCTACACACGACGAGGGATCATGATTGGCAGGCCTGTTTGCACATTCAGTCGTTGGGCACTGGGAAGTTTTTCGCTCAGGTAATGGCCTGTCTCTGGGCCAAATCTGTCAGCTCGCCTTTCCCTCTGTTCATCTTCTTCAGAGACAGCATGCTGAATATCTTTTGGGGAGAGGAAATAAATCCCTTGCACTCAACCTTTGTCTGGCAAGCCCCCAAACCCGTCTAGTGATCCATTTAACAGCAAACATGTTCTATTTTTCTCCTGGCGAGATCGTATTTGGTAAAGCTCTTGTGTTAATTTTGGGTGATCAAAAGTGTGGACTGGCTGACACTGGCTTACAGGTGACTTCAAAGAGGAAGTGGTCATTGTGTGTCTTTCAGCGCTGTTATTTTCCTCTCTGGGTCAAGAGGCTTATGGGGTTCTCTTTCTTTTTCTCTCTCTTTTCATTCTCTGAATATTTGAAAGCTGCTGAGCTGACTTTGAATAAGAGCATTTGGCAAGGGGGATACTTTCAGAATGGAAAGAAACTTACTTGGCTAAATTATGTAAGATGTACTGTCATGATTCAGATGGTCTTCAGTGATGTAGCAACTGTTGCAGAGTTTTGAATTTTTAGTTAAATTTCTCTAGCTCCACAGCAGAAGTGCAGGGATTCACAGAGTAGAACAGTTTCAAGTTTCACAAAGTCCACCCCTTTCTCATTAACTGGCATTTAAGGTCTCAATAAGTTACTCTGAAACATCTGTAGGAGAAAAAATAAAAACCATTTTCTTTACTTACAGTTGTGAACAGATCAACAGCAGACCTAACAAATAGGACTGCTTTCAACAACAGACTTCAGCAGGCTGAAGAGGGGGGAAAGGAACACACTGCAGAGTGGTGGGCCTCTCTTTGAAATCAGAGTCGGGAGGGAATGATTTGTTATTGCCATATAGACTGACAGTTCCTTCAGCTCAGGAAAGCCCCCCCCCTCCAGTCACTCAAACCATAGGCAGCATGTGAGGTTGTAAAACCCCCATCAGCAATAGGTCTTGGGAAAGTTACTTTTTTGGATTTCAGCACCAAACTGGCCTTGCTGGTTGGCTGGCGAGGGTGGGTGGGCCTCAAAGAGTAACTGTTCCAGGTTCGGATAGTGAAACCTTCTGGAGACTGTATCACTACATGTTTTCATGTAAATGTAATTTTGTAGGACTTTCATGGGGAAACGAATCCTAGGGTTTCCATTGGAGAAGAATTTTCCAGTTCTTACCACTTCTCAGTACTGGACTCTGGTGGGAGGAGCAGAGCATGCTGGTTTTCATCCTTCTGCCTTAGTGAGTTTGTTGTTGCCTGAACCCAGGCGTATTTTGTGGTTACAGAGTCTGGGGGTCTCCTGTGGCTCCCCCAACCCAGAATCCACACTCCACATTGCTGTAAGAGCACCCTTTTGATTTATCATGGCGGCTGGAGCCATGCGCCAGGCCTGCATTTTTCAGGAACGTGCTAATAAATTTTAAGCAGGAAATAAAAGGAAGGAGGCGTCTCGCCGAGAGATGGATTCTAGCCTTTAAAATATGGTGGGGCTATATTGGGATGTTTAAATCATTGCGCTCGGTAAATGTTGTATAGGAAATGGATGGCACTGGTTTGCTTTGATGAAAAATTCATTATTTGCTTCCATAGAGGTAGGCATCTCTATTTAATTCTCAAAGTCCATTATTTAAGGTGAGCAGCCAACCGCGTAGCATCGGAGCACTAAAAAATGGCAGTTGTGTTTATTAAATCTATTAGTAGATGATTAGGAGCAATAAATCTATTGGTTCTCCACCCTGTTGGGAAGATTCAATATGTTCTTACCTAATTAACTGTGCATCACCACCGACAGATGTGATGTACAGCAGTGGTCCCCAACCTTGGGCCTCCAGATGTTCTTGGACTACACCTCCCAGAAGCCTTCACCCCCACCTCTGCTGGCCAGGATTTCTGGGAGTTGAAGTCTAAGAACATCTGGAGGCCCGAGGTTGGGGACCACTGACTGGTCAGCAACTGGCTGCCCTCAGATGAGGCAAGACTGTTCCTCCCATTAGACCTAGCCATAAGGAGTTCCTGTCCACAGCGTCTGGGTGGCCACACATTGCTCATCTCTGTTTGACAGAGACGGCAAGGCATAGCTGTTTGGCAGAGTTTACCCTATTCTTTCAATGCAGTTGCATAGACGGTGACTTCTGGTCCCCATTCTATGTTTCAAGTCAATTCTGACTTCTGGGAACCCTTTTCAGGTTTTTCCAGATAGAGAGTACTCAGAAGTGGTCTTCCGTCCTACATTATGAAGTGAGGGAATAGAGGATCATCTGTTTTGTGGAGGCCAGGGGTCTGATAGGATCTGGATTAAATTTTTATTTTAAATTTTATTTTATTTTATTTGCCTGTTTACATTGCTTTACAGCTCAATTTCTCTTGTTTTGGACAATGTGCTCTTGCTTTCTGTTATAAGAGCAAGTTCTTCTCTGTGCCGGAAACGGTAAAAAATTAATCAAGGTTCTCCTCTTCCACCCTTCTTCCTCCTCCTTCTCGTCTATTCTTTGTTGCAGTATATGCTAATCAGACATCAGAAAAGCTACATAAAGTTTTATGCTGCAATCATGTTCGGCGCTAAATTATCCTGGATGGCGTCCATTAATTAAACAAAAGTTCTACAAGGAATTGCTTCTTTTTTCAAAAAAATAAAAAATAAAAATCTTTAGTGCTGTTCTAAGATATATCTCCCCACATGGATGGATGCTTGGTCTGGCCGAAGTTACTGAGTGTGTTCTTTTGAGGTGACTTGCCTCTGAGGTAGGACAGCCAAGACCTACGGATAATAGTCTGAGATTATTATCTCTACGTTGCAGAGTGGTCTTCTCCAATCTAGTGCCCTTTAGATAGGTTGAAACTACAACTCCCATCAGACAGCAGGCATGGTGAGTAGACTATGCTGGCTGTTTATGATGGAACTTGTAGTCCACCCCTTCTAGAAGGCATCTGACTGGGGAAGGCTTCTGTCTGTCTGTTCCCGTGTCTGTGGAATCTCATTCTTATGAAGGAGACTCTGCAAAGCTGGATTTGTGAGGTGCCCAAATTTGACTTTTTTTTGGTCATAAAAATAAGTTTTGTGGGATTTGAAGTTGAGTTTTATTTCTCTGGAGATGCATCGTACTGTCAAGTCAAGCTGCCCTCCATGCATCAGGTGAAGTGGCCTGCTGCCCATGAAATATTATGCATATACAATGTGTTAAATCTTTAAGGTGTCTGCATAGTTTCCCCCCCCCCCCCTGTGATTCAATTTCTCCATCATTGGTATTTGTTCATTTCTATTTCTATATTTGTTTATATCTAAGGATCCCCCGCCCCCCCGGCTTGGATGCACACCTTCACATGGTGAGGGAGTCCGAGTGTGTCAGAGAAAATGGGAGCAGTGCAGTGAGATGGCTTGGCTCCCTTACGAGTTGGGTTTCCTCCCAGAGTTACCCAAGGCAGGAAAGAATGGGTTCCTTTGAAATATGGTGATAGAGGAGAGTTTTGTGGGTCCCCTGGTGAGATGGGTTGACTTCCTCAAGGAAGCCGCAGGCTTGAATTTGCCAGAGCTGAGCACAGCTGTTGAGGACATGACGTTTTGGAGGTCACTCCTTCATAGGATCGCCATAAATCGGAGGTGACTTGACCGCACATAACAACGACAACAGGGCACCAGCAAAAAGAAAAGGGTTTGGTGAAATAATATTTGTTGATCTGTTCATAGCCATTGTTACATACAAGACAAAGCAGGGCAGTAGTTTCAGGACCATGGACAGTGAATGAGCCCTTTTCCGTGAAGAAACCTGGAGGCGAACTGAGACCTGATGAGTCTCCTCTTCCGGTCAAAACTTCCTGAGCTCTCTTACATGAAAGATGAGGAGGATCAACTCTGTGGCCTTCAGGTGAGCGGTTCCTCCCCTCACGCTTGGGCCATGGGTTCTGTAGTTCAGGAAGAGCTTGACCTGGGTTTCTGGGGAGATGCTGAGTGAATATGGTGGCTTAGGTTAAACAAGCTCCAGAACATTGTGCTGGAGGGATTCCCAAACATCACCTTCAACATCAGAAGCATGGTCCAGTTCTTCAGACAGAGGCTTAAGAAATCCTTGGCTGGCTCTTTTTTAACTGTCTGGGGGGCCCCAAGTCCAGAGATAGGACAGCAATGATTAGCCCCAAGGCCTGGCGTGTCTTACAATTAGAACGTAGCAGTCAGAGCTATGGATAAGGAGAATCCTAAATTTGAATTGCTGCTCTGGTTTCAGGTGGGATCTTGAGAAAATAACACTTCAAGCTTTTACGAGCCTTCATTTCAGGTTATTGTGCGGATATAATGAGATAAATCCATGTGTTTCCCTCCAGTTTTCTTTGAACAAAGGGGTGGACATGAAGATGAGGAGGAGAGATGAAAAAAGGATTAAGAATAGGCAAGGATAGCTGTCCAAGGTTGGGAATAAGTCGTTCAGAAGTGGGTGAAGTGCACTCCTCCAAGTATTCAACCAGTCCAGCTGGTTCTGGCCAGAACAAGAGGGGATGAGTACAGGTGTGACGATGAGTTTGTGAAGCAGAAAAGAGTCTTCTCCAAGGTGAGGCTGTAAAAATAAAGAGAGCACTACAGATTCTTAGCACAAGCCAGCCCTGAGTAGTGCTGATTGACTGGTGCCCATGACATCTCCAACCTATCACCAGTCCCAGGGGTAATCTTGCATTTCTAGAAGTCTTTCCAGATTTTGGTTTTAGGATTCTTACTCCAAGCTCTTGCTAACCAGTGTGTCCACCATCCTTGGCACAACAGACTGCATAAGACTCAAAACCCACAGCACTCTATGGAACGCTAGCTTTTCAGTGTGTGGTTTGTTCTAATTCAGCCACAAAGGACCTTACCTTAAAGGTTTTTTTTTAAATCATGAACTCCAGCTGTGTCCTGCTCTTCTTAAGTGACTTAATTTGTGACTTTGTCAGCTACTGCAGCTCAGTCTCCACTCTGAGATAACCGTCGCTGGGGTGGCAGAAATGAAACAGCATAGTTTTAAAACTTTAATATAGAGAGATATATTAAATATTTCATGTGACTAATTTTCATGCGCACGGCATGCGTTCCCCTCCCTTGTGTTCCCAGGCCAATGCGCTTGAAAGCTGTTCCGCCACACAGGGTTGCTGACCTGTGAACTGTAGAACTGCATGCGTCTCTTTCATGGCTTTATTAATGATGCCCAAGAAGGCTGACAGCCCAAGAGCGACGGGGGTATTTAGCATTAAAAAGGATGTACTACCTGTCTGTCATGATGAGGCTCTCTTCTCTCTTAACATGTTCATTTATGCGCTGGCGGAGATGATCGTTTTATCGCTTGAGTGGGAAATCATGCCTGGCCCCAGCTGCAGATCTGTTCAGCGTGGCCTCCTAAACGGGTCTTGGGAATCCTGGTTAAGCAGCCCTTGCAGGTCAGAAGTGGGTGGGAATGGACCAGCCAGGCAGAACTCGAAAATGTTTGGGAATTTTTTTTTTTAGTGTGATTCATCTGGGGGATTACCCGACCCTTCTCTCACGGTTTGGGGTCCAACCCCCCCTTTGTCTTGTCACTTGACTATTTAGCTGAAGGTCTTTTAAAATAACTGTAGGAATAAACATGTTTTCATCAATTATTCTCTGTCCTCCTGTTTTGCTGCCACCCAACCTTTAGCTGCCCCGGTTTGTGTGTTTGCTGTTTCACCCAGGCCCTCATCACACCCTCTGATGAGCCAACCCTGAGGCTCTACATCACTCAGCTTGAATGAATTTAATAAGATTTTATTAAAGTAACAGTGTCCGAAGCATGCTATTTGTTCCTGTGCTCTAAATTCAATCAATACAATTCTTCTCTCTCTCAATCACCTCTTCCCCCCCTTTTATTGTTATCTGGGTTCTTTAAAATGACACTTTGCCCAATCATGGTCAACAAATTTTGACACGTTCAACAGATTTTTCAATAACTTGTTCCCATGGGTGTACCTGCACTTGCTGAGCTCGGGCACCCCCTGTGACTTCCTTTAGGGAGTCAGTCCATCTCGTGTTTGGTCTTCCTCTTTTTCTGCTGCCTTCCACTTTTCCCAGCATGATGGTCTTTTCCAGAGAACCCTGTCTTTTCAGGATGTGTCCCAAAGTAGGACAGCCTCAACTTTCTACATTTTTGTCTCCAGAGAGAGATCAGACTTGATTTGATTTAGACACTTGTTTGTCTTTCTGGCAGTCCGGGGAATCTGCAAAGCTCTCCTCCAGCACTATATTTTAAACAAATCAACTTTTTCCCTGTCAACTTTCTTTACTGTCCAGCTTTCTCACCTGTATGTACATCATGTTCAGGAATACTCTGTCTGTTTTTGTCTTTCAGAAGCCTTTGAGATAGTGGTGCGACATGCGAAAAACTACACCACCTCCATGTTCAGGAACTACTATCGGAACGTGGCCACCCGAGTGTTTATGTTTGTGGGGAACTTTTTTACCGACATCTCGTTGTACGTCTTGGGCTCAGATATCCACGTGAACGACATGGTCAATGAATTTTTCGACAGCCTATTCCTGCTGGTCTACCCGCACTTGGGGAACCCGGGTGGCCCCAGACGTTCGGCGGAAATGACCGAGTGCCTACGGCTCGCCCGGCGGGACCTGAAGGTCTTTGGCAACTTCCCCAAGGTCATGATGACCCAGGTCTCTAAGTCTCTGCAGGCGACGCGGGTCTTCCTGCAGGCCCTCAACCTTGGCATTGAGGTGGTCAACACCACCGACCATTTGAAGTTCAGTAAAGACTGCGGACGGGCGCTCTTGAGGATGTGGTACTGTTCCCATTGCCAGGACCTCCTGATGGCCAAGCCATGCGCGGGCTTCTGCAGCGTCGTCTTGCAGGGGTGTTTGGCCGGTGTGGTTGAGATAGACAGTTACTGGCGGGAATACCTCCGTTCGCTAGAAGGGTTGACGAAAGGCATGCGGGGAATCTATGATATGGAGTACGTGCTTCTCAACCTCTTTTCCTCCGTCCGGGATGCGATTGCTTACATGCAGAAGAACGTGGGGAAGCTGGAGCCAACGGTAGGTCCCCCTCCTCATTTTTGCATGCTGTTTGCTGGGTTGTTTGTTTGTTTGTTTTCACTTCACCTTTCTCCTTGAAAAGCACCCGAGGTGGCTGACCTCATTAAAAGACAATATTTTAAAGCTGAAAACTTGTACGTATACAAATACTAAAAAGGATCAAACATGTGCCACTCTGAAATAAAGAAAACAAAAGCACCACCAAAAACATATGCAAAGCAGGATGGCACAACCATCCTCACACAGGCAGTCACTCAATTAAGGGAAAGCTTGCCTGAAGAGAAAGGTCTTGGTAGCCAGTGGAGCTGCTGTAACAGAAGGTGTCCATCTGTGTTTGTGGCATGTGTGTTCAGAGAAGGAGGTGGGGAAAGGTGTCTTTAATAAGAAAGAGATCACACATCCTTAAGGTGCTTGTGTGTTTCCGTAGAATCGTGTGTGGAATCCAGCATCGAGTCGATCATCTTCTTTCCCTAACATAATGTCAAAAAGTATAAAGGTCCATGTTTTGCAGCAAGCGAAAAACTGGGTGAGGGGGTAGTGCTTGGCTCTCCAGATATTGTTGGACTACAATGCCTATCGTTGGTCACACTGGCTGGCGCTGATGGGAATTGTAGTCCAGCAATATCTGGAGGGTGGGGACATCTAGCATCATCCTCTCTGGTTAGAAAGAGGCTTTCCTGAGCAGAAATGAAGATCATTTGGTTTCTTCTACAGCTCTTTCAGGAAATTTAGTGGGGAAAGAAAGGGAAAGCTTGGCAGAAACTGCCGGGAAACTTCATTTTTTCTCTTCCCCCTGGGAAGACAGAATATTTTCTCGGTTCAAGAAGGGCCTTGAGCAAAAGCTGCATCAAACGTGGGAGGCTTCCATCTCCTGTTTTCAGCGGGTTTTACACTGACCATCTCTTGAGGCTGAAAACTCTCCTCCACATTAAAATTTATCTTAGCAGGAGCCGCCTCCAGTCAAGAGTGACTGGTGCTGAGCTAGAGGGAGTGAAGGTCTGATTGTGGAGAACTGAGGTCAGGCGTCTTAGGCCCTCGGGCCGAAACCAGCCCTCTGGTTTCCCCAGACCCCGCCACCCCCTCTTCTGGGATAATCAAACTATAGGGGCTTTCCAGCGCGACCCTCCATGTCGAGAGGTTGAAATTAAGAATGTAGATTTGTGTTTTGTTGCTACAACCCCCCAGAATTACCAGAATCGGTAGTCCAACCCCCCCACCCCCCCCCCACAAATTTGCCTCCTTCTGGTCCAAGTTCCTCTCCTAAGGCTCAGTGAAGTTGGGTTAAGAGCTGTATGCTAAAATATGTGGGTTTTTTTTTTTTTTGCTTCCACCAAAATTGCTTGGGGCTTCCGTTCGCCACTGGAGTTCAGCTCCCCCCAAAAAATGTCTGATAAAGAATTTGGCCCCCACCCTGAAAGAGGTCTCCTGCTCTTGATGGAAAAGGCAGCTCCAGAGGACGATGGGTAGAGAGATGAAGGAAGTCACGGGCTGGGGGCCGAGAATGATAGGAAGAGGAGAGGATTTAACTTGCCGTTCCAGGAGAGGAAGGTATAAAAGTGTGCTGAAGGATTTCTGCCTTACAGCTGCTCTCTAATTGCAAGGTATTAGCTGGAAGTGGTGGTGGTGGTGGTGGTGAAGGCAGGTGGCTTTAAGGAAATGACTTTTCTGTTCTGGGATTAATAACTCGTGAACAATTTCCTGGTACATTAGAGGTAAACAAAGATTCAGATGGATAACTAGAGGAGACTCTTGATTAAGACACTGCACAGAGAAAAAGTGCTCAGCATTTTCACTGGTTTCTTGCTGTACAAATCTACAGGGAGGGGATGCAGCAAGGGGGGTGGAGGAGAAGTGGTCTTCTCAGCACACCTGGGTGAAGGGCTCAGAGCCATTTCCTGCAACAGAAGACACCTTTGTCTGTAATTGCAGGGCGCTTAATCGACTATATTTGCTTCCAAAATGGTAGCGTCACCGCTGACATGGTGTTGCGGCAGGTGTAAAGAAGACGCATTCTGTCTTGTGTGGGAAATGACAGATGCCTCTTAGGTCTGTGGCAACACATGCCAGTGTGCATAATCGGCTGCAGAGTTTTGAATTTCTGGTTAAATTCCTCTAGCTGCACCACAGAAGTGCAGGGATTCACACAGCAGAATAGCTTCAAGTCCTCTAATTTAGTCCACCCCTTTTCCTTCTCTGGAGAAAAAGTCTCCTCTGGTTACCCAGAAGAAGGTAGATGCAGTTGGCAAAAACAAATACCCCATGAACCTCTGAAGATACCACAGGACTCTGTGCTTTTTGATGTAACAAACTAACTTGGCTAACTTCGATTTTACTTACCCTTACTCGAGTATAAGCCGAGTTTTTCAGCACAATTTTTTCACTAAAAAAGCATCCCCCCCGGCTTATACTCGAGTATATATGGCACTTACTTTGTTTTGTTTCTTTGGATTTTGCCTGATAAACTTGCACAGATTACCACGGCTACCTCTTCCAAAATTAATTACTCACGGTTTCCTATAATGTTGAATTGTTGTGCTCTTTTCAAAATGTTGTCTAGTGCAATGGTGCTAAACTGTCCAGTGCAGTTCCATATTACTAAGGATCAAAACCTGGAATAGTTCTGTTTTCCAGACTACAGCCCCCAGAATCCTCGGCCTTGTGGCTGGGGAGTTCTGGACGTTGTAGTCCTGAAAAGTAATTCTGTTTCATTCTGCTGCAAGTTACGGACAGCAAATACATCCTTTTACCTTGCTTTCACGCTGCCTTTAACAAGCCCAAGCTGTCGCCTCTCATTAGGTGTTTTATTGCTAATGTGCCCAGTCAATTTTGAAATGGTCATTCATGGAGATGGGCAGGCTAGCTTACTTTTATGCCTGGTTATGCTTCTGTCTGAATTATTTCACACCGCGATATGGGGGCAGGAGATCGGAGAGTCCCACAGATGTTTTAAGCTGACCAGCCCCACTCTGATGAGTACAATGAGACGCCTGGTTTAAAAAACAGCCGACAGTGCTGCAAATAACCAGAGCTTTTCTGTCAACCGCAAGGTTAGCAAAGTAAGGGTTTTTTTGTGTGTGGGCAAAACCCTTTCATTTTGTGTGAAAGGCTGGTTTTGTTTTGCTTGAAAACCTTGGTTTTTGCAGAAAGGAAGGGCAGTCCTGGCCGTGGAGAATGGGTTTCTAGATCTATCTGTGTCTTTCCACCTATAGGATGATTGAAGTGGCACATTTAGCATTTCATACTTCCCTTTTGCTGCCCCCTTTTCTTCTAACATATCCCAGTGTGAAATAGCACATCCTCTTCCCACAAATAAATTGAGAGCTGCTTTTGCAATAGTTTACAGCCGTAAGATCTCACACATGCGCTGCTGCCTGGATTTCAGAATGACCTCTATTGATTGGGAGTAAATGAACCAATTCTGCTCCCCTCCGCCAGCCCCAGCTTCCAATGGGCACCATTATTCATCACTTAATTTCCACTCTAACCATGAATTAACTCTTCGGATCCCCAATCCCTGCCTGCAAGAACATCACTTTCAGAAAGGTGAGCTGCACCATTCTCCTTCGTTCGGAACAGGCTTAGCTCTGATTTTTCCCAATATGCTATTAGGTGTGGCAAACAAAGTTGTAAATGGGGAAAAATTCTTTGGATTACAGTTCCCGGAATCTGAGATATGACTGGTCCATACCGAGGCTTGGAAAAGTTACTTTTAATAATTGCAATCCCTGGAATTCCATAATTTAGCTGTGGAATTGCATGAAGTGTGTGAAACACAGAATGATATTTTACATGATCTGTTTTGTCTGATACAAGATGCCATCTTTCTGCCGGGCAGGGATACTTGGAAAGGGGTATGTATGTGTTTTTGTTTATGTGCATGTTTCTTTGGTGCATATCCTTCCAGAATTTGCACTCAAGGCGGATGCAAAATTTTGCTGCTCTGCTCTGCTCTGACACTTTTATTTATATTGTGGCCATGCATCCCTTCCCAACCGAGCTTCATGGTGCTGGAGTGATTAAGGAGGTGACGCTGAAATGACAACTCCTGCTATCTGTTCTCTCTCCCCGTAGCATCTTCAAAGAAATGGGGACATTGCCAGTTATGAGGGGAAAGAAAAGCACTGCTTCACTTTTCTGTCCCTTCCCGACAGTTTGGAGGAAGAGCAATGCACCAGAGGATTCCTTGCCCTCACTCTGAACTGGCTCGATTTGCCTTCACTCTGAATTGGCTGTTTTAACTTTCACAATGTATTATTGGTTTTCCTACAAGCAAACAAGGAGGGAACGCAGAAAAAATGGTGCTGAGGTGATAGAACAGAGTAGAAATAATGAGCATAAAGAGTAGTTTGTTCCCTTTCCAAGCACTGATCCTGGAAGCTGGTTTCTGCATTCATGTTCAACTGGCCATCTGAAGGCAGTGCCGCCTGGAGGACAAGTTTTGTCCGAAATCCCCAGCCGAAGGTCTAAAGAAGGCATCTCGCAGGTGCAGGGGGAGCCTGGGTAATATAATCCTGGTGGCTGGAAACTGTAGGGACGTTTCCCAGATGTTTTCTTTCATGAAATTAAACTCTAAATCTAAACAGGTTGTGAGCCCTACAAGGTTGCTTCAATTGATGAATTCCAAAATTGTGATTACCTTCGAGTGGCTGATAATTAAATGGCCAGCTTTCATTGGTACGCCAGTGCCGTGTTGTATAAATATGTACACTTGCCATTAAGTTGCTAATAGAGAGGAAAGGAAGGAGGGAGAAAGAGAGAGAGGTCTAATTAAGAAGATAGCGTATCATCAGTAGCTTCCCTCCCCCCGTCTTCTCGCTCTGCTTTTATGAGCAGTAATTTGAAAAGCGCCTTATTAAAGTCATCGGTGGACAAGTTAATGCTGCGTTTCCTATAAGATTGCTCCTCTCCCCGAAGATGAGAGTCAATCATAAAGAAGGCCACAGTCGCTAATTACAGAAAGCCACATTAAAACAAAGTTTCCGCCTTGCAGATTTGATTGGGCTGGTTTCCCCCATCCTTCCTTCGGTAAACCTTTTCAAGCTGCAAATGAGAGTTATTAAGCATCTCATGCTTAGGAACATCGGAACCTGCCTTCTACGGGGTAAGACCCTTGGCCCACCTAGGCCTGTATTGTCTACTTTAACAAGAATTCGGGGGGGGGGGGGCGGCGGCGAATCCTTTCCTAACCCTGCCTGGGGAGGTCTGGTATTTCCTGGGGCCTCGTATCTGGGGTCCCACCAGGCTGGATTCTGCAAGGCTTCCAAAACCAGACACGGTTAGTGTTGAAAAAGGGAGCTTTTCCTCCTGTCATTCCTCCCAGCGTGCTTCCAGATCAAGCTTCAACTCTGGTGGTGTTCACAAGCAGAGATGGACACAAACCAAACTACAAACTGATCGAACTGGGCTGGTTTGCGGTTTGGTTCGCGGTTCGGTCCATGCAAGCTGTTTTGCCAAAACGAAATGAAGAGCCAAACTTTTTTTTTTCCAGCTCGGGGCTTCATTCATCAGCAAAACAGATAAAGCCCCCTTCACTTTCCTACTGTCCCACTGCCCCCCCTTCCTGCTGCCCCCGTTACCTCCTGACCTGGTCCTACCACCGGCTCCTCTTCCTCCTCCTGCACTGCTGATATCTTCAGAGATGGAGGCCCGGCTTCTCTTGTGGTAGCTGGGCCTGCTATCTCTGCACATGCGCATGCCAATCAGCTGAGAGGCAGGCGCATGCACAGGGAGAACAGGCCCAGCTCCTGGAAGGGAAGCCGGTGTGTGTGTGACTCTGTGCACGCGCTGGCGGTGGAGGAGAAGGAAGAGAAGGGGGCATGAGGGCCAGGAAGGGGGGTGATGGGGGCAGGGGGTGGGCAGGCTGCAGAGGGGGTGAACCCATCAGGTTCCCTTCCCTCGGGCACAAACCGGAAAACACAAACCACGAACGGCTCATTTTTCTAGTGTTCAGGGGTGGTTCGTGGGTTGCCGCGAACCACCCCAATTTGTCATTTTTCTGGTTCGTGCCCATCTCTATTCGCTTTTGCAACCCTCCTGTGTTTTCCAGTGTTTCCATCATTTCCCCCCCTTTCCAGAGAAAGTTGCAGGGTCTTTCTTTTGAAGCATCGTAAGTACTTGCTTCCATTTGCACTAAACGTCCGTTGGGCTCAAAATCTACCAGGGACGTCTCTTGGCCGAGCCGGCTCCCGTGGCTGAGCTCGGCGTGTGTGATTTCCACAGCAGCGTCTTCTCTCCCTGCCCACGTTCCGCCACCATCTTTCTGCGACTTTCATGTTGCTGAACTTGCTTCTTAAGATGGGCTCCCAATGGATTGCGTTTGCTGTGCACTTAACCTTTTAAATTCTGCGCCGCCTCGTGTCGGTGCTGCTGTCGTGGAAAGGCTGATTGTCTGCTAATGAACAAGAGATGATGTAAATTGTGTTGGAGGGCAGTCAGTGTATGGCTTACCCCTTGAACCTTGGCCAGCACGTGCCTCAAGCCATGCCAATTAGCTGCCAGAAATGTAAATTGTGTACACATCGTGGCAAGCAGGGTTTGGATGTTTCAAGCAAGATGCTTTACCAGTTCAAAACAGGAGATTTTTTTCTTCTTCCTCTAAACAACTCCGTGAACAACTTGGCTGAGGAGCGTGTTGGTGTGTTGGTGTAGTGTGCTTCTTCACAATTCAGCAGGGGTAAGCGGGGTTCATCGGCACCCGTACGTATGTAAGTGTTGCAGAGTTTTGAATTTCTATTAAAAATCCTTTTCGCTACATAGTAGAAGTACCGACATCCACAGAGGAGAATAGCTAGAAGGTCCCCAGAGTCCACCCCTTTCTCATTAACTGGTGTTTAAACTCTTAATAACTCACTCTGAGACATTTGTAGGAGAAAGAATGGAAAACATTTCTTTACTTACAATTGTTTGAAATTACAGACTTGTGTAGGCTGCTTTCTTTACTGAACACTTTAGCAACCCGTCGAACCGTTCAATAGCATTTCAGTGGCTGTGGGCTTTCTGTCCTGTGGAATCCTGGGATTTGTAGTTGGAGGAGGTGCTTAGAGTTCTGCACTCCAATGGGCTTTCCTGAATTACAGCACCGAATTGTATCCCTAACCCAGTTAGGAATCCCAGGATCCTGGAGTATGTCGCTAAAGTGGCATCGAATGGCTAGGACTGCACACACTTTGAGGTGCTGTCTGAAGCCTCCTCCTGAATCACATCTCTCTGACACTCATGTGCTTTCAGCTATAATCCTGGGCTACCTGTAGCTTTTGTTTCCATCTTTGTCCTCCGCTCCCTGACTCTGTTTGCCTTTGCTTTTGAATGACAAGGGCTTGGAAAACTGTCTGAAACCCTGCGGACTTGCAGCTATGCTGGTTGGGGATTCTGGGAGCTGTAGTCCAACCCAGCTGACATTTCCAAGTGCTGGTAGAAACAGATGTTAGGGAGAGCCCCTATTTTGATCCATAAGTGCATTCATGTTAGAAAGATGTGATTGTGGCAGTCCTTTTGGTCTGAGACATCAGACTTGAAAGGGGTCCCTGCTTAGGCCCTGAAGAGTAATCATCATTATTCTGAGAGATGTGGGACAGCCTTACTGTGAGACCCAAACAATCCGCCTTTAAGAATTTTCTTCTTCCTCACGAGTTTTCCATGTCTGCCCTTCTTATGAACCAGAAGTGGGTGACAGGTGATCCCCCAGATGTCGTCGGACGCCAGTTCTGGTCTTAGACGTGCCATCATGCTCTCCATCCTTCCTTGTTGGCCTTAAGGAGGCATCTGTTCCCTTCTTTAATTTTTAATCTGTTTAATTAAAAGCGAACAAGACTACCTTTCCGTAACTGCGGACCATTTTGTGCAGCGTTAAAAGGAGTCAGAAGCTTTTCTTTGAGAAAGTATGGAAGAAAGACAGAGGGAGGGAGGGAGTCTACATCGACCTCGACGTCTCATCCAGCGTTACTCCTGCTCTGCTTAACCTGCCTTGACATCTGTAACGGTGTGTGGCTTTTCCATCTTGTGTATGTTAGTGGCATGTTTCCGGGGGAAGAGTGTGAACCGGTGCGACAGAAGCTCTGTTATTCTAAGCATTTGTGTTTGAGGGGGCTTTACACAGTTTGCCAATGAATTATTTAAGGCCCTTGCATTATTGAACTCACCTCTGGGTGTGAAGTGCATCTTCTTTTTCCTGCAACTCACAAGGTCATGTCAGAAGCATTTAGACGGAAAGCGTTATTTTCTATGTAACTTTGTTCCGTCTGCTACCCTCAAAACGGAAGTGGGGTTGGGCGAGATACATAGAGATATATATATTAAATCATGGCTGGCTGAGGATGGGGGGGGGGTTATATTCCAGAGAACTGGAGGGCACCAGGCTGGGGAAGGCTATGAGATGTAATTTTCTTGACTTGACTGGAATGTACCTGTGACAATTACTCAATCGATCAATTGATCAATCAACCGATCGATCAATCGATTGGTGATATAGATACAGATATCAGTCAATCAATTCTTTATTTACAGTCCTTAGACCTATCATACCAAGAAGTGGACAACCCAGATCTGCACAGGATATAGATACACACACATATTTATATATTTGTGTTTTAAATCACAATTTAATTTTTTTTAAATCAGATTTTTTGACCATTTAAATTTTAAAAATGATTTCTTTTTTTTAAAAAAACAATGGATTATTATCCATCCTGCATAAAATATATATAACTCCCATTATCTCCAGCTAGCCATGATGACAGGGTTTGGTGAGCGTCACAGCCGAACAGAGCTGGGGGGCTCCCGTTCTGTCAATGCTAGAATCATGGAATTGAAGGTAGGGTTTCTTACAGTTACGTAAAGTTGGAGAGACCTCAATGCTCATCTACTGCAACGCTCGCCCAAGCAGGGAAATATTCCTGACTAGAGATGGGCATGAACCACCAGTTTAGCAGTTTGTGCCGGTTTGTTTTGTAGTCGAACAGGTGTTCGGTGATTCAGAGTTCTGCCTCCTCCGGCAAGCGCCCACTCAGAGGCAGCGCCCAGAGGAGGCAGGGCAGGGAAGTCAAGCCACTGCCTCTGAATGGATGCCCGGCAGAGGAGGTGGGGCTGTGAAGCACCGAACACCGGTTCAGCCAATAAACAAACTGGCACAAAATGCCAAACCAGCGGTTTGTGCCCACCTCCATTCCAGATGGCTAAGCACAGCTAGAATATGACCCTTACAGATGGTTGTCCCACCTCTGTTGGAAAACCTGCAGTGCGGGAGTGTCCACCACCTTCGAGGGGGGTTGTTCTGCCTATGGATGACTCTTAGCACTAGTTCGCTGGTGTTTATGGGTGTGTGTGAGGGAGGGAGGGAGTTAGGCTCGGCTTCCAGAGCAGCAGTCCATATGTCCTGTTGGTGGTACGAGAGATCCAGAGGGTGGGAGACGAGGGTGTGCTCCAGAACAGGCCAAGATCCAACGATGAGGATGTGAGGGGCCAGGATTAGGAGGAAGAAGGCTGTGAAGAAGTTCAGATTTCTCTAGCCAGCATGGCAGCAGGCGACTGGCCAGTCGAGTCCAGAGGACCACGGGAGAACCCCAGCACAAGCCATATATATATATATATTTCAAATAAACCTTCTTGATCTTCCTTTGAAGAAAGCACAACACCTCCTCTTTGCCTTTATGACAAGAACGTATAATGATTACATGCATACAACAATAGGAGCTTCTTTCTTTAGGGGAAAAAGAGAGATTTTTTTTCCTCCTTTGGGCCAGTGAGATGTTTATTCACTTTTCTTAATCAGTATTCGCCAGGGAGACGTGCCTCACAGAATGCAATACCAATCCATTGAGTAGGGTGGCAGATTTAAATCTGCAATAAAAGCCCTGGGGAAATTAAGAAGACAAAACATTAACCACAGACTAAACATTAACATATATTAGCATTTTTATTACACCTGTAGAAATGTTAAATGGGCCTGGCTACTACTATTAAAAAGTTTATGTTCGAGACCCGATCATTTCAATGTATGTTTTAAACATTTCTCTTTTTTTAAAATAAAAATGGTGGGGGGAGGTTTAATTGAACAGGTTTCTACGGTGGAAGGTCTTGAGATCACTTTATGATGACTTTAAATATAAGCAATGCATTTATCCGTATTGAAGAGGGTGTTGAATCAACAGGTTGTGCGAAAGGGGAAGGGCTCCTGCCTTAGATGGATAAAGATTTGGGGGCACTTTCTGTACTTGGAAATGCTAAAATATTTGGGATTCCTCTTTGGATTTTTTGTTGAAAGAAGTTATATAAAGTAAATGCTTTAATGCAATGACTACAGTGCTTAGGATGTTGAATTGCCTGTAGTTCCTACTGAGCTATACATATAATGCAATGACCTTGAACCAGGCTTCCTCTTGCCCTTTCTCTCTCGGCCTTACCTACATAACAGCATTGTTGTGGGGATGAAGTAGGAAGGTGCATAGGAAGCTGCCTTCCGTTGTATCACACCCTTGGTCTCCTAGTGTTGCCAACTTCTAGCTTGTGGTTGTCAACCATTGGGCCCTCTAGCCCATGATTGTCAATTCTTGGTTCCTGTAGCCCATGACTCTTAACTGCTGGTCCATCCGTTCACCAAGGTTGGGAACCACTGGGCTATACGGACCAGTGGTTGACTGGTCCGTATAGCCCAGTGGTTCCCAACCTTGGTGAACCCGAGTATTCTTGGACTGTAACTCCTAGAAACCCTGGCCATCATTGCTAGTGCTGAAGGCTTCTGGGAATTTTAGTCCAAGAACAGGTGGGGACCCAAGGTTGGAAACCACTGCTCTAGCCCGTAATTATTAACCATTAGCCTCCAGCCTGTTATTGTCAATCCTTGGTCCCTCTACACGCCATCATTGGCAATCCTTGGCTCTTCTAGCCCACCACTGTCAACCTTTGGTCCCTGTAGCCCATGACTGTCAACTCTTGGTCCTTCTAGCTCAACACGGTCAACCGTTGGTTCTTCTATTACAGTATTGTCACCACTTGGTCCCTCTAACCTGCTATGATCAGTCTTTGCTCCATCTAGTCTGTTATTGTCATCACTGAGTAGCAATGGCTCTCCAGGGTTTCAAGGAGGTAGTGGTTGTCCGGAGCCCCAACCCAGCACTCTGTCCACTACACCACACTGGGGATCCATCTCTAGAATTCCCTGTTGGTTTCCCATCCAGGTACTCACTAGGTCTGATCCTGGCTTAGCTTCCAAAAATCACTGTGCCCAGAACACTCTGTAGCAATAGATGCCAGGTGCATGGGAACAGCCTGCAGGGAATTGGAATAGATGCATGCAGGTTTTTGCACACAAACCTGCGGGATTCTGGGAGTTGTAGTCCAAAAAGCACCGATCTGCACCTGTCTCAATGCGAATGATCTCCACTTCCCTGCCCTGCTCAAGTTCTCCGGTAAGCATATATATATGAATGAAATTTTGAATGTTTCTTCTCTTGAATACATAAACAATGCACACCTAGAGCAATGAGGTGCTTAAAGTCTGAATAACAAAGAGCTGTGAAGCCGGCGTCTATCATTCATCTACTTCCCCTTTGTAATTTGAGGCATCCTTTGGAGAGCTGACCTCCTTTGAGTTCTGCCAGTCCAGGATGGTGCTTCTGCGAACACCTTTCTTGCCAGTAGCTGTGGGGGAGCGCCAGCAAGAGGGAGGGAAGAATTGCAGAAGGAGAAGAAAGCATAAAAAAAAAAAAGGGGGGGAGAGAGAGACTCAAAGCAGCCGCAGAGGGAAAACGGGTTTCTGTACGAGCAATCTCAGGTGCCTGGAAGATCATCTGCAGCCTGATGGGATGTAAACGGGTAATTAAGACTGAAATTTCTCATCAGCCTGTCTTTGCAGAAGGGCGGCCTGTGCAAACGTTGCCGCCGCTGATAACGCAGGCAAGGAGAGATGGAGAGCGGTGTTGCCAATTTATTTACCAAACCATGCCCAAATGGGGGAAGTAGCTGGATGGAATGTCATGGTGAGAGCCAAGTTGGTATAGGGCAGATATTGAGCCAAGGTGTAAAAAAAAATCTGGGAGGGAGAACATTTGGTGACGTGTTTGAAGCCGTGGGAGCTGGGTTTCATTGCAGATCGCCAGGGCTTAAAACACCTAGCTAACTTCTCGGAATCCTGTCCTCTTTCTCGTCAATTTTTTTATTATCTGGACAGACAAAACGTTCTGGAGAACTCAGAAGTCTGCCAGTTTTGTGGATTTCTGTTGTCGTTGTGTGCCAACGAGTCGCCTCTGACTTATAGCAACCCTATGAATGAGCAGTCCCCAGAAGGTCCTGTCCTCAGCTGCCCTGCTGAGCTCCTGCAGACTCAAACCGCCTGTGCCTTCCTTTAAGGGGGTCAGTCCATCTCGTATTTGGTCTTCCTCTTTTCCTGCTGCCTTCCACCTTTCCCAGCATTATTGCCTTTTCCAGACAATCCTGCCTTCCCATAATGTACCCAAAGTAGGACAGCCTCAGTTTCATCATTTTTGCCATCAGAGACAGTTCGGGCTTGATTTGATCTTGGACCCCCTTGTTTGTCTTTCTGGCAGTCCAGGGTCTCTGCAAAGCTCTCCTCCAGCACCACATTTCAAAGGAATCGATTTTGTTCCCTGTGGATTTGTAGTTGATCCTAAAAAGAGTCACGTCCCCCTGGAGATCTGGGGTTTTGTTTTTCAACACAGCTCTTCTGCTTTTGAGACTTAGCCCTCCTTAGGAGGATGGGTTATAGTTCACGTCCTGACCTGGGGCTGCTCAAAGGGAACCCTGACCCATTGTTTGCTCATGATCGAGGTTTGGGTTTCTGGTTTGCCAGATTCACATGAAACAGTAGACCGGTTTGGCTGACCCCTTCCTTCTGTCCTGGTTCTAGGGTGAGACAGAGCAGGATAAACTGTGTGGATGCACAGCACAAGGCTGGAAGGATTGATCCACACACACAGGCTTTCCTCTCCTTGTTAGCCCTCACCCTGCACTCCTGGGGGGGGGGGGAATATCCCTACTGTGGTTTGGTCCTTGCATGCTGATTAGAATTTAGCAGATCAAGTTTCTAGTCCCTAGGAAGCCATGAAACTCACTGGGTGACCTGAGATGAGTCATTCTCTCTCTCTCTCAGCCTGAGCTACCTCACAGGGTGGTGGTGAAGGGTTAGGAGTGAGGACAAGAGCCATGGACACCCAGATAGAAGTGGCATATGAACATAACTCAGAAATGAGTAAAGCAAACCGTTGCATTTGTCTAAGCCCCCCCCCCCTTTTTAAACGCCACCCTTGCCACAGGTTTACAAGGGAAGCTTGGGAAAGTGATGATTTTCACTTTGGCCACCTGAGAGGCCACGTTTAGACGGCAGGCGTTGAACCCGGAGCTCCTTCTACATGCAAAGCAAGCCCCCCCCCCCACTTCCTAGAGCTTGGGAAAAAGTTATTTCTGTGGACTGCAAGCTCAGGATTCTCCCCAGGCCAACGGGGCTAATGGCTGGCTGTGTGGTTCTGGGATTTGTAGTCCCTAAAAATCATTGATCTCAACACTCTTCTCAACTCCGTCCTGTGCCATAAATCGTGCTCGGCCTGGAAATACGCCTTCTTGCCTCTTCCGAAGCAGGCCACCCACCGCTGATTTTCCTTGGCCATTGTGGCCGCCCGTCGGGAGACAGGGAAAAGCCCCGCATCGTTCCCCTCCCATCGTAGGTCATTTTGTAGATGATCCGTCTCCCCACCTGAAATCATCTTCTCTCCCTCCCTAAAACCAATCACAATGTCAGAAGAGGCAAAGTCGCCATCTCTTAGGAAAACATCCGAGAGTCGGAAGAAATATTGCGGCTAAGCGTGGGCAATTATTTTGCTCAGGGCGCTTTGTGTGTTTCGGTATCTCCCTCGAGCTCAGCAAGCCGGAAAGAAAAGGTAGGGGGAAAAAGTGGATGATGGATAGCAGGGCCGTCTCTCTTGGAACGTCCGTTCGCCACCGTGCTTATCGGCAACAGCTGAACACAATTGGCCCGTGGGCCGGGAGCATAAAAATTCAATAACGGCCGTCGCTTGCTACCTGCCTTTCGTGAATGAATGAACTTTCGGCGCTGAAGCGCAGCCAGTGGCGCGCACTGATTTAAAACTCTGAAGCCTGACAGGGGGGGCCATGCGCCACCCGCTGTGCGCAACATTAACACGGGGGAGGTGGTGCCCCTCTCATGACAAGCTCTGTCAGTCGGGGCGGCATCAGCGATTCACCCTCGGTGCCCTCTCTCCCCGATGGATTTGAGAGCTGTCAACTCTTAGCATACGCATGGCTAAAACCTGCCGGCCTGTTTCATCCTGTCACTAACTGCCGAGACTCAAGGACACGGCAAATCCATCCTAACGGCACCACCTGAGGAGAACTGTACGAAAGGACAGGCAGGGGGAGGTCTCACCTGGTGGGCCTGTGAGCAAGTAACATGACCTTCTCTGATAGCGAACAGAACTGTTGAGTAAATTGCTACCCAGTGTAACTCTTCTTATGAAATCCAGTGTGGTGTGTTGAATCGGGACAGGAGAAATGCAGGCTTAAGGATCCCCACTGATTCACTGGATATTACTGGGCCCATCACGGTATCTCTTGAAGCTTGATCTACCTCACAAGGCTGGGGGGAAAGTAGAGAGGGGCAGACCACTTCAAGCACCATGGAGGAAAGATGGAATATACGGATAACAACATGAAGAAATAAATGCAGTAGGAATCCAGTCTCTGTGGGGGTCAGTATCTGTGGTTTTGCTTAGCCACGGTCTGAAAACATTAAAAGAAAAATCCCAGAAATATGTATTTCTATGATGTACATACCAGAACTGGCCACTAGAGGGAGACGTTCAGGACATTTTTATTTGGAATATGGGAAGCTGCCTTGAAATGCATCAGACTCTTGGCTCACTTGGGCTGATATTGCCAGCTCTGACTGGAAGCAGGGTTTCAGGCAGTTCCTCCAGATGCTATTGGGGATTGAATCCAGGCCCTGTGGATGCAAAAACATCCTATGGCCCTTATTTCGTCAAATTTATTTTTTTTATTGATCCTTATTGATAGGGGAATACTAGGAGAAAGTAGTGGGAAATATTTGTCTAGCTACCAAGAGCTGCAAGGATCTTTTATGCTAGAGGATAAGGGTGAAACGGAGTAGCTTAATTATGCTATTAAGCTAACAAGCTGCCTTTAGAATTAAGGAAGTAGGCAAAGTCCTAACAGGTTCCTGGTGAGATGGCATTAGCAGAGTAACAAAAAGCTCATATCGTCAACGAATAGTCATATGCTTAACTTATAATGAATTAACAACGGTGTATATTTGGATACTCAGCTGTTTTTCTGTACAAATGGACTATTTTATGTAAGAGCGGTTATGTCTGGGGAAGCCTGTCGCCCTCCAGATGTTCTCCGTCATCTCTGACCCTTGGACATGCTGCCTGGATCTGATGGGAGCTGGAATCCTCTCACTGGGCGCACTGAGTTTGGCTTGAGTTTTGTATGAGCTATCCAGGGTGCTGAACCGGTGGGTGAGTACGATTCAGCACCCTGAATAGCTCCCATGAAGTTGCTGTGAAGACAAGGAGCGGATTCGCCGCCTCCCTGGCACTGGACCCACTGTGACCCGTCTCCAAGCCCAACAGGATGTAGTGACTCCGGCAGAATGTACAGCTCCACACCTGATGTATGTTTGTGTTTTTACACACATGGCTGAAGGCCTCTTAATTCATTAGCTGTGCAAGTCTGTCATATCAGAAGAATTGAGAAGAGATGCTTCAGGAAAACCATAAACAAACTGCAGATTTCAAATACAGTGACCTAAAATGGTCTAGTCTGTGAACTGACAGCAGATAAGTAAACATCTCGGAGGGTGAGGTGGTTCATACTCTTCTTTTGCCTGTATCCTCCCCTTTCTCGTCCTCTCTTTGCTCTCCTCAGTGTGTTGGAACCCAAGGTTTCCTGGATAAAATCAAACTAATCCTGGTCTCCTTTTCACTTCCCTGACTTCCAGATCAGCAAATTATGTGGCCATTCCCAGCAGAGACAGTACCGGTCGGCATGGTATCCTGAAGATATTATCCTTGACAGACGGATCGTACGGGTTGCCCACGTGGAACAGGAGGAAACGTTGTCTAGCCGGCGGAGGTGAGGTAACCAGGACCAACCTTCTCAAGAAGGTTTTGGATCTGAACAACTCACAGACTACACATTTTAAATCTTATTCTTTCTCTAGTGATCTTGGTGGCAGGGGATCTGTCTTAGTCATGTACTTAGATACTTTCTAGTGTTTGAATAGGGCATGTGTCAAAGGATGAAACTAGATGATCTGCTGTCTTTACAATTGGAAGTCTATAAAATGTTTTCTCTCCAGAGATGCAGTCCTTCAAAGCTGCCTGGTCTGCACATCCAAACAGCCCTACTCTTTGTTCTTTTCCCTGGAAGCAAGTCCCTATGCTTTCTCTCGAGTAGGTTTAATTCTGAAAACTGGAGCACTCCTCTGTCTTAGAATACAATACTTCATTATCCATCATGGATTGGTCTAGGCACTGCCCACTTTGCACCCTCCAGAACACCTTGGACTTCCACTCCTGTCATCCTTAGCCAGCATGACCAGTAGTCAGAAATGTCATCCAAGCTGGACCGAGCTGGGAAGTAACATGTTAAATTTATGGTCATTACCTGTTACCGTTTGGCTTTTCCAAATAAGGATGCAGTGTTCTTATTGATCCAGATTTCACAGCTGGTTTCGTCTAGAGTAAATACATGGAATCAACACTTGAATGGTGAGTCAACATGCATGTAAGTTCTGTTGCTTCAGTGGGCCTACTCTGCATGGAGTATTACCAGTTGGATTCAGGCCGTTTCTTTAAAACTCTAATGAAATGACTCCCAACCTGATTAGCCATTGGGTGCAACAAGGGACAGTTGCCCCTTATTATTTGCTGACATTGATCTCAATGACACAAAAGCCACCTCTATCTTGTTCTTTTAAAAAAACAACTAAAAGCAGGGGTCCCAAGAGACACGTTGCTCTAGACAGTGGTTCCCAACCTTGGTTCCCCAGATGTTCTTGGACTAACACTCCCAGAAGCCTTCACCACTAGCTGGACTGGCCAGGATTTCTAGAAGTTGTAGTCCAAGAACATCTGGGGACCCAAGGTTGGGAACCACTTCTCTAGGTTCTGGAGAGCCACAGATTACCCTCTCTCTCCTAGACTGCTGGGTGATGGGAGCTGGAAACCCGGTTTTCCCTCCGGTACCCTAGGTCTTCCCTTTTTATATCCTGATCATAATGTTTGCCCTTCCTTTGGTTGAAGACTACACCCTTGAACGTCACTCATTATCTAGACTCCTTTTTTGCACCGCTGGAGGCCTACCGCATTCCATGTATTATTCTCAGCGGCTGCGGTTGCATTACCCCTCATCAATACTGCGCTGTTAGAAAAAACACACACAAACTGAAGCATCCATATTTCATTTTGTCTCTGGTTTTGTTTTTTTCCCCTATGAGTGCGATCTTCCAGAATCTGATTATAGGAGAAAAGGCATGGTTTATCTAAAGAGAGCGAGAGGGAGGGAGGAAAAGCGCCCTTTGGTATTATTCCAAATGGTGTATTTGTTTCGTCTGCCCCCAGCTGGGTACTTCCGCAGCTCGCAACTAATCTTTATAATAGTTTGCTTCAGAGCGAACAGGATTTACTGCTTAGAACCGTCTGTTAAAATAAACAACAAGAAATACTAGTGGAAGAAAAGGGCAGCCCGCCGTAGACGTCGCTTCCAGGGCAAAATATCCACCGATAAAGAGAATCCGTTTCCTTGCTTTAGAAAGGATGATGACACAGCAGGTCCAATTTTGACACCTTACAGGTTCCCCACGATAGGTGAGCTGGGAGTTGGTTACGTTTTCTTCGTTGGCATCGTTACTGAAATGCTGTGGCTGATTAGCCTAGGCAGTCACTCTTTTCTGCTTTCTGTCCTTCATTTCTCTCTCTTTTCCTGCGCTGGTGGAGGTCTGATTAAAATCTCCGTTTGCACAAGTTGCTGGGGCTGTTGTGCTTGACGGGCTGGTTCCTTCCTCCTGTCTGGCGCGGTCAAGTGTCTGAGGGGGTTGACCCTGCCATGGAGTTTTGTCAAACACGTCACTGCATAAATGCATGCAGGAGCCAACCCGCCACTTCCCGTGCAGCAGCTGCAGCGGTGCCGTTCAAGTTGCTAATGACTATGGAGGATGTCCTCTTAAGTCCCACCACCACCCCTGCGATTTCGGGGAAGACGGAACATAGCAGTTTTGTTAGACTCCAGCAGCAAACACAACCAAGAGTCCTGTTACACCTTAAAGATGAACATGTTTTATGTGACCTCTGTGTTTGTGGATGGGATCCCCCTCACCTCACAGACCTCTCCCTACTTCATGCAGTTTTGAATTTTGGGTTAAACTCCTCTAGCTGCACAGAAGTGCAGGGCCTTACAGAGCAGAATTAGCTTCAGGTCCCCCCCCCAGAGTAGACCACCTCTTTTTTGTCTCATCAACCGGCCCTTGCATTCTCAATCACTCACTCTGAGACATTGGTAAGAGAAAGAATTTAGTGGTTTCATTTACTCGCAGTTCTGGACGGGTGAAAAACAGCATATTGTACAAAAATGACTGCTTTTACTAACAGGTCTCAACAGACTTACAGCCTGCTCCCAGACGACATTCTTTAAGTGCACTAACTGCTAACCGCATAACAAATTACTAACTGCTAGCGGACTAAAAGAGAGGGAAAAAGACACTTAAGCAGAGAGGCGTGGCTCTCTTTGAAATCAGAGGCAGGGAAGAACAATTGGTTACTGCTGGATGGATTGACAGTCGCCCCAGCCCAGAAAGGTCCCTCCCAACCAAACCTAATAAGGCAGCATACGAGGTTGCTAAAACGCCAACAAAAAGGTTGCAAGACTCCCCCAACCCAAACCGTTGAGACCTTCTACCTAGAGATGGAATCTGTGTGGTCTTTCAGATGTTGGTGGACCACAACTCCTTTCTGTGAGTCAGGTTGGCTAAAGGATGATGAGAATCGGGTTCCCTAGATCTTGTTAGACCGCAGCTCCCATAATTTCTAGCCACGGGCCATACTTGCTAGGATGGTGGGGACTGTAAGTGCAACATCATCTGGAAGTCCATGGCTGTGTCTTTAGAGAGAACTGGTCTTAGCTTTGATCTTCCGCCCCATTGTCTGAGCACAGAGAAGGCAAAGGTCTCCTTGTTTTGGTGGTAAAGTTTTGGAGGACAGGGAAGTGCCACACCTGGGGTAGTTCTTGAATTTTGCTCTGAATACTTAACTCCCCCTCCCCCCGAATAGGTGAACCCTGTTGGTTCCTATTGTCAAAACGATTTGGACACCAACGGATGCTGTTCTGGGTGGCTGCTGGATACGGTGCCCAGATCATCAGTTTGGGCTGGAGTTGTTTCCCTCTTGGAATTACCTGCAGGATGGCTCATTAAGGCCAGCCTTGGCCCCGCTATTTAAATATGTTGATGATATTGTGCCATGACATCTCCTTGCCAAGAAGGCAAATGCTTTAGCCAATCAACATCTTGCACCCCACCTTAGACTACAACTCAGTAGATCAGTGGTTCCCAAACGGTGTGCTGCGGTGCCCTGGGGTGCCACCAAACCCAGCCAAGGATGCCACAGAATCTGTACTTCCGCAGTATCCGTGGAAGTACTTCCGCCCTTTTCCACCCAAAGTATCATATTGGGGGAGCTGCGGCCAGTGGCCAGTAAATCAAGGGAGCTGTGAGCTGAAAACATTTAGGCCCTACTGCAATAGATCACGAGGGGGGAAAACTTTATTCCAGCGGCAAGTAACAGAATCTTGCTGCCAGCATGTCTAATTGTTGTCTGTTGTAAGCCGCCCAGAGACCTTTGGGTAGTGTGGGCGGCATATAAGTTAAATAAATAAATAAATAAATAAAATAAAATAATGCTGCCTGAAGGATTCTGGGAGGTGTAGTCCAAAGAAGTAACTTTTCTTCCAGTAGCTCTTCTGACTCCCAACCCACTAGCTGTATTCCTGGTTCGGACTGCTGGGAACTGCCAGTGAGAAACACGGGAAGGATGATCCTTGTCTCCTCTTGCCTTAGACAATTGGATCAAACTTCTGCTGAAGATCTGGAAGAACCACTCTTGATCGGAATCAAGACGGTTGGGCCAGCTGGACAGATAGTCTGAGGCTTATGCCGTAATAGATGTATTAGTCTTTAAAGGGCACTGGGTTGGTTTTGAATCAGCCAATGAACCCACCTCTCTCCTCCCGGTGATGGCCTTTCGCTGGTGGTTTTTCGCTGGCTCCAACCTTCTTGGCTGATGCAGAAACGGCTCCTGCAGTGATGCTCGGGCACCACCGTGTGGGAGAGCGCAAACATTACACGGCATGCCTTGGCTATCCATCAAAGCAAGAATTAGGGACATTCTTAAAGCATCCGTGTGTTTTAACCCACACTTAAATTGGAAACCACCGCACTCACCTTGGAGCCCCGAGTAACCGACCACCGTCGAATAAACTCCATGGTTCTCCATTTGCGGAATGACACTGACTAGGGAACGAGGTTGAAAGCAACCCCGTTGTGTGCTTGTTTCTCATTCCTTGCTTGTCGTCTTCTTCCAGGGAACTTGTCACAAAACTGAGGGCACACAGTGGTTTCTACAGCAGTCTGCCAGAGTACATTTGCAGCCACAGCTCTGCCGTTCAGAACAACACCTTTTGCTGGAGTGGCCAGGAAGTGGTGGAAAGGTGGGGAGATATTCTATGCCTTTGCCTTCCCTGTCGTCATCTTGTAACACTGTGCTCCTGGAATTTAACTTTTCTTTCTTTCTTTCTTTCTTTCTTTCTTTCTTTCTTTCTTTCTTTCTTTCTTTCTTTCTTTCTTTCTTTCTTTCTTTCTTTCGTCTGTCCGTCCATGCATGCATGCGTCCGTCCTTCCTTCCTTCCTTCCTTCCTTCCTTCCTTCCTTCCTTCCTTCCTTCCTTCCTTCCTTCCTTCCTCCCATTCCCATTCCTTCCTTCCTTCCTTCCTCCCATTCCTTCCTTCCTTCCTTCCTCCCATTCCCGTTCCTTCCTTCCTTCCTTCCTTCCTTCCTTCCTTCCTTCCTTCCTTCCTCCCATTCCCGTTCCTTCCTTCCTTCCTTCCTTCCTTCCTTCCTTCCTTCCTTCCTTCCTTCCTTCCTTCGACGCCATCTTGTAATTTGTATTGGTATGGGAATGATGCTGTCTGACAGCAGAAAATAAGCCACAATCTAGACCGCTTGCAAACAAATATGCTCGAAAGCTGTTTAAAATAAGTAGCTTGAGCTGTAGAAGAAATGAACCAAAACCAGTCGGGTTGAATTGATAGGAAAGAAAGTATTCCAGCTGTCCAGATAGCTCAGTGATTTAGGTCTCTGGCTGCGGAGCCTGAGGTTGGAAGTTCAATTCCCCCACTGGACCTCCTTGGTAAGGGCTGGACTTGATGATCCATCGGGTCCCTTCCAACTCTGCAGTTCTAAGTAAATTAAAATTCTACCCACAGACGAAGGATGGTGAGGTTTGTTTGGGAAAGTGTGCCATGAAGAAGGTGCCACCAGGCAAAAGGCCCTGCTCTCGATGCAGAAGTATTGTTAAGGTCCCTGGTTATGGGGTGGTGGAGAAGATTTAACAACCATTCATGTATATACAGGGACGTGGTGGCGCTGCGGGTTAAACCGCAGAAGCCTCTGTGCTGTAAGATCTATAGATCTGCAGCTGTAAGATCGAATCCACGCGACGGAGTGAGCACCCGTCGCTTGTCCCAGCTCCCGCCAACCTAGCAGTTCGAAAGCATGCAAATGCAAGTAGATAAATAGGGACCACCTCGGTGGGAAGGTAACGGCATTCCGTGTCTAGTCGCGCTGGCCACGTGACCACGGAAGATTGTCTTCGGACAAACGCTGGCTCTACGGCTTGGAAACGGGGATGAGCACCGCCCCCTAGAGTCGAACACGACTGGACAAATTGTCAAGGGGAACCTTTACCTTTACCTTTACCATGTATATCAGTATAGTATTCCGGTCCTATGCAGTCTGAACTATGAACAGGAAGTCTCTGTTTGGTGCGTCATGTTCAGTTTGGGAACTGTGGAATCCAGGATCTGTTTCTTTCTTATCCAACATGTGGGGGACCTTCTGGAAAGAACTAGCTGCAGTGTTATACTAGTTTGTTTTGTAACCGTCAAAGGGTGTTGACAAGCTGAAGAAAACTAATAGTCAAAAATGCTCCAGATGTGTAGCCACTTCCTCTAGTGCACTGACAGCTCTCTTTCAGGGCCAGCCCTACTGTTAGTTAGAATGAAGCTATTGCCTCTGGTGGCAGTTACTCAAAGGTGGCAGCAAATTTTTCGACCCACTACATGGCTTTCTCTGTGCCCCTTTTTGTAGGATTATGTTTCCAGGTGTATTGACAGACGATGCTCCCAATGGCTGGGAGATGTGGGGTTATAATCCAAAAAAATAATAGCTTGTTGAGTTGGTTAACTGGCTGTGGAGCAAGAAGTTGGGAGTTCAATTCCCCACGATGACTCTTGAGAGCAGAGCCAGCCTGGGTAGCCTTGGGCAAGCTGCACCGTCCCTGGGTGCCCCCTAGAGGAAGAGAAGGATAAAGCACTTCTGAGTACTTGGTACAGTGATGCCTCGCAAGACGAAAATAATTCATTCCGCGAGTCGTTTCGTATTGGGAAAATTTCATCTTGCGAAGCGCGCGGTTTCCCATAGGAATGCATTGAAATTTAAGGGGGAAAAAAAGGCAAAAAAATTCGTCTTGCGAAGCATGGCCATAGAAATATTCGTCTTGCGAGTCACCAAAAAATATATTGCAAAACGCTTTCGTCTTGCGAGTTTTTTGTTGCGCGAGGCATTCGTCTTGCGAGGCATCACTGTACCTGGAAAACCCTGAAAAAGGTTGCCCTTGACAGCACAGGATTATTATTTATTATGAAATTTTAAAAACCCCTAACTTTTAAGTGACATCTTCCAAAGAAAGCTAGTTCTCCCCCTCTCCCCCACCTGTAACTGCTAAGACCATCTTAGCTATGGAGTTGCAGAATTATTGCGGAAACATTTCCAGAAGTGTTAAGCAAGGATGAAAACGTTTACTAAAGTGGCGAGGGTGAAAAGTGTATGGGCTGTCAATCGTAAAGCACAAGCAATTAAAGATGAACCTGCCGTGGCACAACAACTCAATTTCCAAATCTACATACAAAGGGTCTAAGTCTTAGGGAATTCTTTTCTAATTGAAGGATTTTACACTGTGCTAGTTTTTTCTTCTTCTTCCTTCCCGCTCTTAAATCTCAAATCCTATTACATGTTCAGATTTGGAAAGTTTCATAAGCTGCTTTGGGGTGATTTATTCTTTTTAAATAAGATGACAGACACTGTTGCCTGTTGAAAAACTTTTAAAAGCCCATTAGGAGAATGTACTAGGTTTTAAGAATGCGTTACTGTTTCGAAACAGCGGTTAAACTCCGAGCAAACAAAAGAACTGCATGAACATAAAATCGTCTTAAACTCCTGTTTCCTGAGATTATTCTTTTGTGACTTAAGATATTCTAACAAGTTCCCGTGAGTCTATCAGCTTTGCTTCTGGATGATGAGGGGGACCGTGGGAGTGAAGCCCTGTGAAGAAAGACTGAAATACCTGGGCAAGTTTAACCTTGAAAAAGGGCCAAATAGTATACACTTTTCAAATACTTGAAAGATTATCATACGGAGGAAGGGAAAGATCTGTTCTGGATCATCCCAGAGTGCAGGACACATCAGAATGGGCTAATGCTACAGGAAGCCAGATTTAGGCTGAATATCAGGAAAAACGTCTTAACTGTTAGAGCAGTATGACAACGGAACCCATGACCTTGGGAGGTGGTGAGCGCTTCAGCACTGTGGAGGCATTCAAGAGAAAATTAGACAACTATCTGCCCGATCTGTTTTGATTTGGATTCCTGCCTTGAGGAGGGGGTTGGACTGGATGGCCTTACAGGCCCTTTCTAACTCCATTAGGCTATGATTCCATATGTGTACACAGCTTGAAACAGCCACGTTTGGTGGCCAGCCAGGAAAACTGCAAGAGAAGGAAGGTAGTCTACCAGCTAGCAGGCCAGGAGAAATGTGTTTGGCAAGTTAGGAATGTCAAGAATATTCCCTGAAATCCTCGTTCTCTTAGATTTAAGTTGTCTCAGCATGCCAAGACGTTTCTGAGGACAATTTTTGTCGCGGTCCTTGTATCGTCACTTGCCGTGTGGGAGCGAAAGGAAACTCTTCTCCCCATCAAGGTCTCTGGAAGTTGCACAGAATGCCAGCATAAAACCAGTGTCCTTGGAGAAGCAGGGCTTAGGAAATAATTAGTCAGTGGCTTTATGTTCCTCTATCGGGAGAAAGGGAGAAGATAAGTTAAATAAATAAAGGAGGAGAGGAATTTAACAGGCACGGAGCATGATCGTGAAGATTGTGTAGAAAGACCGAAACAAACCATACAGAGCCTTTTGAAATCATGTAGTCTAGTGGTTTTCAATCAATGGACTGTCCTCCCCTCATGGGTCGTTGTTTCCTAGGAAAGGTGTGTGGGGGGAAATCTTCCTATGAGGAAGACTGAAAGAAGGGGACATGTTTAGCCTTGGGAAAAGAAGACTGAGAGGAGGAAAGGATAGCCATTTTCAAAGACCTGAAAAGTAGTCATATAGAGGAGGGGCAGGATCTGTTCTTGATCAGCCCAGCATGCAGGACAGGTCATAATGGGCTCAAGTGACAGGAAGCCAGATTTAGGCTGAATATCAGGAAAAAATTCTTAACTGTTAGAGTAGTACGACAATGGAACCAACAACTTTGGGAGGCGGTGAGTGCTCCAATGCTAGAGGCATTTAAAAGAAAGTTGGACAACCCTCTGTCAGATCTGCTTGATTTGGGTTCCTGCCTTGGGCAGGGGGTTGGACTTGATGGCCTTAGAGGCCCCTCCCAACTCAACTGTTCTATGCTTCTATGATGTATTTGGTATATGGAACTAACAGAGCAGTTTACTCTCCAGATCCCCACTGGTTCAATGGGCCTTCTCTAGCTGTGACTGCCAACTGGATTTCAGACGTGGAGTGCAGTAGCAGTTATGCACGCTATGCACCATGGCGATTGCTCCACAAGGTGGCGCCAGAGGCACAGTGATCTAGCCTTGTGAGCGTGAACAGAACTTTGATGCTGCAGAAATGTAGAAGAACGCCGACGTTTTTATTAGACCACTAACCAAATCGAACAAGCTTTTGTGAATTAAAAATCCTTTCTTCAGACATGCACCAGGAACTTGTGAGCAGTGCAGGAAAAAAAATTATGGCAAAAGTTTGCCAGTTAATGGAGCAGAAATTAGCGGTTTCGGCTTCAGGCTTGCCATGCCGTTTCTAACCTCCTGAGGGCAGTCTTTCTAAAACAACTTAGATCTTTTGCTTAGGGGAAGCTCCTGATACAGCATATGGTCATGCAGACTTTGGGGAGGATTATGGGATCTGTAGTCTATGATTAATTGTTTTCCAGACTGCACAGAACATCCACCAGCAAAAAAAAATTAACTTTTTTGTTTAAAAAAATTATTACCCTTTTTCTTCTTTTTTTGTGATGGGTTACGGGTGCCGAATTGCAGAATTCGGAAAATCTGGAAAGTTCCTTGATCAAAAGAAGCTTGTTGTGTGCATTTCTCCCTTTTACCAAACGCGTTGGTGGTTTCTTCCTATCACTTGGTGTGTTGTTAGGTTTTTTTTTGCATTTAAAGAAATAATAATGCAAGAATGGCACAAAAGGGGTTGAGAGATTGCTTTTAACAAGGCCTCAAATGCCCGTTAGAGGTAACTAGAAAACAATGGATTGATACGTAATCGGATTCGTACATGTTATGTTGCTTGTGAAATGCAACTTTGTTATATGCTCAGTGTCAAAAACAAAGGCAATGAGAGAAATGTAACTATTTTACATGTAACTATGTAGTTTCTTCCGAATTCTGCTTAGCTGCAAATGTCGGGCTTGCCAAGTCAAGATGCCTGAGTTCAGTTCGTCTTTCCCAAGCTGTACCCTGTGTCTGCGAAGCATTGAATCTGGGATGTTTTTAGAGAGGGCCTATGCTCTACCATGGAGCATCAGTCGTTCCTTGCCAGAATCCTTCCAGAGGAAATGCAGTGGACACACCAAGATATGACAAAATCACAGACTTGTACGGTTGAAAAGGGACTCCGAGGGTCATCTAGTCCAACCCCCTGCTGGTGCAAAGTATTATAGCTGTCCTTCTGCTTTGGGGAGCCTTTCCACGTTGGAGGCTCCTTAGATGATGTTAGATTATATCACCTGTGATCTTTGCCTGTGCTGGCTAGGGAGGATGGGAGTTGTAGTTAAAAATGTCTGGAAGATACTGGTATGGGGTGCTCTTGAGAGCAGGTGTGTCGTGCTCACTCCTGACTTCTCCCTGTTGCAGGTATAGCCGCCAGCCGGTCCGGAATGGAGGAAAAACTCAGGCAGGTAACCATGAAATCAAGGTGAAAGGACCAGAACCTGTGATTAGCCAGATCATCGACAAGCTGAAACACATCAATCAGGTGAGCCACTGGGAGATGCCACCATTCTACCTTGATCTTACCTGATTTTGAAAACAAAGCAGGGTCAGGCCTTTTCCCCGCCACCAGGGGATCCCAAGGGTCTCATAATAACATTCAGGTACCCACCGATGCAATTAAACTGTGAATGCAGGTGGAAAACATAATGGAAGTCCTTCAGCGAAAGAAAGAAAGAACAGCACCCAACCTGTTATAACACCTTTAACAGCAACCTAGGTTGTCAGAGGCTTGTCTGAATAAACACGAAAAAGGCAAAAATAAGGTGAAGTAAGAGCTGAAATGCCTCTGGCTGCAGTCACTTGTCTGTCATTTGCCATTTATAAGTCCTCTGAAGTCTGGGACTCTAGAAACAGTATTAAATTTGACAGCAAGGGACGCAATAGCAGTTGAAGAGGGTGCAGAGGGAAAAAAAAGGTTTTTCACCCAGCGTTTACACCAGAAATTAAACGAAATTAAAAGATGCCTGCTTCTTGGGAGGAAAGCAATGCCAAACCTAGACAGCATCTTAAAAAGCAGAGACATCACCTTGCCGACAAAGGTCCGCATAGTCAAAGCTATGGTTTTTCCAGTAGCGATGTATGGAAGTGAGAGCTGGACCATAAAGAAGGCTGACCGCCGAAGAATGGATGCTTTTGAATTGTGGTGCTGGAGGAGGCTCTTGAGAGTCCCCTGGACTACAAAGAGAACAAACCTATCCGTTCTGAAGGAAATCAACCCTGAGTGCTCACTGGAAGGACAGATCCTGAAGCTGAGGCTCCAATACTTTGGCCATCTCATGAGAAGAGAAGACTCCCTGGAGAAGACCCTGATGTTGGGAAAGTGTGAAGGCAAGAGGAGAAGGGGACGACAGAGGACGAGATGGATGGACAGGGTCATCGAAGCTGACGTTGTTAATTTGATGTTGTATGTTTTGTTTTGCTGTAAACCACCCAGAACAGTGCATGCTCTACTGGCGTGATCTGGGGTGATCACTTTAGCCTTTTGTTTCTGTCCATGGAGGGTGAAAGAGGAGAGCACCAAAAATGGTCTGAAGCTCCACATCAAAAAAACTAAGATCATGGCCACTGGTCCCATCACCTCCTGGCAAAATGTGAAGGCAAGAGGAGAAGGGGACGACAGAGGATGAGATGGTTGGACAGTGTCATCGAAGCTACCAGCATGAATTTGACCCAACTCTGGGAGGCCATGGAAGACAGGAGGGCCTGGTGTGCTCTGGTCCATGGGGTCACGAAGAGTCGGACACGACTTAACGACTAAACAACAACAAAATAACACCAGAGCCGATGCTTGGAAGTATTTCAGACCTACCGTTTCTCTCCACAAATCTTCGGGATACACAGAAACCACTTTGTAACTTAGTTTGCAGCATCGGCCTTGTGCTAACGCTGGGAAGCTGATCGAATGCCGACGTGTCCCAGTCCGGTAGCACCTTCGAGGCTAATTTTGTGAGAGGAGCGTATGCTCTCACTCTGTCCGACACCCCGGCCTCCTTTTTAAGCGAGTGGAGGAGGAACTGTGTGAGCAGCTGGCGAGTTGATGGCAGCAAGTGGGGGTGAGATGTTTCTTCGTAATGCTCGGTTATATAATGCTCTGCTGGGGAGGTCACCTGCAATCAAGTTGGCAATACAGGATTACACACTGCTCTGTTGGGGGTTACCTAATGAAAGGGATTGGCAGAAGAGACCCAAAATGCAACCCCCCCCTTGAAAAAAGCTTCATGAAATTCAAAATATACAGACGTCATAATGACCAGTTCTTATTCTGTACTGTTGGCTTAAATTTCTCCCAAACAGAAGAAGATACATATTTATGGAACATATGACGGTTATAATGTAGAGGGGGGACCACTCCATGCTTTAGGGCTGAATTGGGCCCTCCTGGGGTCTCAGTCTGGCCTTCGGGGGTTCCTCCGATGACCATGCTCCTTTCAATATGATGCCATCATTTCGTGGTTTCCCTGGTTTTGTATGTCCCCACTCTAAAAAAGTTTAAATGCCACTCTGAAGTTTTGAGTGCGAGAGGTAAAAACTTTCAGAAAAAAAACCCCAATGGATTGTCTGGCTCCAGTCCTTTGGCCTTAACACAGTCCTGGAGAACTTCTCTGACGTGGGACCCAGCCATTGTTGTGGAAGAGGTTTCTCATCTTTGGGACAAGAGAGCCTCCCTGTTCAGAGGCAGTCTATCTTTCTCCCCCTGTTTCTGGCAGGGGCAAACAGGGGAGGAGGGAGCCACCCTTTCCAAGTCTTGCTTGCAAGCATCCTCAAGGCAGTGGGATGCCCTCCGTGGGAAACAGAGGGCTGCCTTAGATGGGCCTTATTGGATTTGCCCATTGTGTGTGTGTATGTGTGTGTGTGTGTGTGTGTGTGTGTGTGATGTTTGTGTGTTTCAGTGCCACAGCATTGCTGTGGTGTAACCACTCAGGCAGAGGGCCGCTTTGCAAATTTTCGGGCAGCCTTTCTCAAGACAGTGTGATCTCAGTGCACGGATGGTGGACTACAAGTCCCATCGTGCCACATTGGGCTGTGTGTTGATGGGGTTTGTAGTCCTGCTCTTCTGGAGCTGTCCAGGTTGGTTGGGAAAGGCTGCTTTAAAGCATTCCTGATGTGTAATATGTCAGGCCTGGTCTTAATTGAAATTCTGTTTCCTGTGTCTTATCTAACAAAAGGTGTGTGTGAAGCTTTCTGGAAGGCCTCCATTAATTCTTAGCACCTGCCTTTTTCTGGATGGCATTATTAAACCACATGTGACAGATAGGGAGATCTGGAAACCGAGCACGGTTAGGATCCACCGAGGGCTGTCACGATTTCTCTTCCAGCCTGTTCAGTAGGACGAGAGACAAAGGTTTTTCTGCTGTGATAAATCAGCTTGAGATGTTTCTTTTATTTCTTTTATTTTTTTGAGAAGACAGGGAAATCTTTCGCCCTGTAAGAATCCAGCCCCAGGATATTGACGGCTGACGGCATTATCCTTTTTTGCAACTTGGAAGTTACAAAGTTGGCGTCTGTGAAATGCACCATTGTAAATCCGCTCCCGCACAGATTTTCAATCCATATGGAAGGAGCAATTACTGTGGCGGAGTTAGGATCGTTAAATCAGAAGTGTGACAGAGTCTGCCTGCTACATATAATTAAGACTGAACATAGTGTGGCTTTTTAATTGCATAAAGTTAGTCCGGTCCCTTTGACATTTTAAAGAAGGCCGAACATTTCGCACCCTCCCTTTCTCAGCTCCTACCTTCACAATTTGCCTTTTCCTTTGGAGGAGGCTGTTAAGAACAGGGGGCGACGCTTAACAGAGTGGTACATGCAGCTTTTCTGTGAGACCACAAGTTTCTAGTCCCTTAGGACTGTGGGGGGTGGGGTGCCCGATGGCGAGCAATAGAGGCCAGACTCTCAGAAGCTTGGAAGTGGCAGCAGTGGGATTAAATTTGAAGTGGAGAGATGCCCGTAGTCCACGTAGCTCTGTTCTTCTGGAAAGAAATCATGCAAAAGGGTTTGATCTGCATAATATAGGGGAGCCCCTGGTAGTTGGCCCAGTTTATATGAAAGATGAGGAAGAGCAGACCAGTAGGACATGATGTCGGGAAAAACTTCTTAACTGTTAGAGCAGTACGACAATGGAACCAATGACCTTGGGAAGTGGTGAGCGCTCCAGCGCTCAAGACATTCACGGGAAAACTGGACAACCCTCTTTCAGATTTGCTTTGATCTGGATTCCTTCATTGAGTAGGGGATTGGCCTCAGAGGCACCTTACAATTCCATTATTTTAGGATTCTGTGATTCTGTGTTGTATCTGGATTGCTGTGGACACCCAGTAAGATCTAACCAAATATTTCCCTAATGTTTTTTTTGTGTTTGTTTTATTTATAGGCTACCTTTCTCCCAATAAAGTGACCCAAGGTGGCCCACAATACTTAAAAGAATAGAATTTTAAAAAATAAGCTAAACCTTAAAAAAATAAATAAACTATATGCTAATTAAAGTGCAGACGCCCACGGCAGATGCCCATGGCCTTGAAAAGTGGAGTGGGGAGGGCAAGGTATCCTGAATCCGAGGCAAGAATCCCAAAAGGAACCGGGCGATCATGTATGAAAGGAAAAAAGCTAGCCAGCCAATGACTGGAGCTAAAGCCAGGTGAAAGGAAACAAACAGGCAGGTCCTTTGAGAAGTGGCAGTGGGAAAGCCCTAGATGGAGGGATGAAAGAGACTTGATCCAAAGCCCGTTGAACAGTCCTCTTAAATAAAAAAATCCTTCATTCTTGCTTTGTGCACAAGCCAGGTTGGTTTTTATATATATATATATATATATAACAGACACAGGGAATTGAATGGTTTTTTAAAAAGACTGCTTGAATTTTTTTGCCGCTAAAAGGATCTTGGTGTTCTCTGGCTAAAGAACGATGCTAAGCTCTCAAAAAGTATTCATTTTGTTCTGTTAACAGACCTTGTTTTTCTCTGTATCTTTTCCTCCAAAAAGTCACCCCCATGCTTTTTTTTTTTTTTTTTTTTTTGGTCACTGTTAAAGATGCATTAGTTCTCTCCTCACATTCGCAGGGAAATTAAGAGCACATCTAGATTATATAATTCTAGCAGCTTGGTACCATTTCTGGATACCCTGCTTGCATCCCGGGATTCATCGTTTGGAAACTGGCTGGATAGCTCAGTGAGTGAGGTGTGTTTCTTGTGTCTTATCTAACAAGAGGTGGTTTGATTCCCCACTGTGGCTCCTGGAAAAAGAACCAGCCTGTGTGGCCTTGGGCCAGCTGCACAGTCCCAGAAGCGCCCTGAGAAGAAGGGAAGGGTCAACCACTTCTGTGGATTCTCTACCTGGGAAACCCAGGAAAGGCTCACCATGATTTGGAATTGACTTGGTGGCGCACAATTATTATTTATTAGAGAGACTTGGAATTCTCTGGGATATTCAGTGTGGCGTAGTGGATAGAGTGATGCACTCAGACTCAGGAGGTCTGAGTTCAAATCCCCGTTCAGCCATGGAAACTCAATGGGATTGTGGCACTGTTTTTTCGGTCGTTATAAGTTGGTTCCGACTTTACGGCATGTAACAAGAACAACAGAATTCTCTGGAAAAGATCTCGGGTGCATTCCCCTGAACCCAAGCCGGACATTCACCAAACTACAACTCCCAGAATTCCACGAGAAGGAGCCATGACAGTTATCAGCTTGCTAGAACGGTGCGGTTTAGTTGTTGTGCTCTTGAATGGGACAAAACAAAATCAACTTTGCAAGCCATTGGTTGCGGGTTTAACCGGTTCTCTCCGTCGCATCCTTTGACTCTTTCGTTTGGGGAGGTCTTTACAGTTTCCTGCAACAGTTTCAGGGAAGTACGCTGGAGTTCCCAAGAGCAGAGAATTCTTAGGCCTTAATTAAATTAAAATCCTTGAGATTCCTTAAGGCTTGAACCCTGGCAGTTAAAGTGTTGATGAGCAGTAAGGGATACTCTGTATATATCATGAAAAACAGGGGCCCTATCCTCCTCTTAGGGAGACTGTTGGTCAGTGAATCGGGGCCGATTTCCCCATCTATATTTTGAGGGGTTCTTTCTTGACCTCCTTTCCTTTCAAGAGAGGACAGACAAACAAACCACAAATAGCATTCATTAAGAAGTATGGGGAGGAGAAAGAGAGCGAGTAAGAGCGAGCGAGAAGGAGAAGGAGGGAATGTTCCCAGCTGGTGGAACAGCTGAGAAAATGAACTCTTCTGAAAATGTGTCTGGCCCTTCCTTCACATGACAAATCACGGTTTGCTTTCTTTGCAGAAGTGCTGGCTTCAGCGTTTGAATGAAAAAGCAGGGGAGATAAAAATAATCTTTAGGGTAAATGTGCTAATTTTTTAAAAAAGTGTTAATTAACCAGCAAACTCACCTCAAGCTGGCACGAGGTGCCGATGTCAATGGGTGCAAGGATTAAAACGGCTGTGATTTCTCTCACGTGCAAAATCAGAGGCCCCAGCAATGGAAACTCGGCAAATATGGAATCTCGAGTTCTAACGGCTCTCCCTGGATCTGAAAACGAGGGGCTTAGCGGGGTCTGGGGTGTGGCCCAGGCTTAAGGAGCATGGTGACCTTGACCTTTTCCTGCAGAGTTAACAGCCATGGTAGATTTGAACTTCAGGTTTGCTGGAGTTCCATTCTAGAGCCAAGCCTACCATTTGCTCTTACTGGGATCTCTGGAGTTCTCGAGATGCATACCAAGGATTCCAACAGGCAATAAATAATGAGGAACAAGTTTTTCTGAACCCTTCCTTCCTTCCTCCCTTCCTTCCTTCCTTCCTTCCTTCCTTCCTTCCTTCCTTCCTTCCTTCCTTCCTCCCTTCCTTCCTCCCTCCCTTCCTTCCTCCCTCCCTCCCTCCCTCCCTCCCTCCCTCCCTCCCTTCCTTCCTTCCTTCCTTCCTTCCTTCCTTCCTTCCTTCCTTCCTTCCTTCCTTCAACCATCAGCTCCTTCCTTCCTTCCTTCCTTCAACCATCAGCTCCTTCCTTCCTTCCTTCCTTCAACCATCAGCTCCTTCCTTCCTTCCTTCCTTCCTTCCTTCCTTCCTTCCTTCCTTCCTTCCTTCCTTCCTTCCTCCCTCCCTCCCTCCCTCCCTCCCTCCCTCCCTCCCTCCCTCCCTCCCTTCCTTCCTTCCTTCCTTCCTTCCTTCCTTCCTTCAACCATCAGCTCCTTCCTTCCTTCCTTCCTTCAACCATCAGCTCCTTCCTTCCTTCCTTCCTTCCTTCCTTCCTTCCTTCCTTCCTTCCTTCCTTCCTTCCTTCCTTCCTTCCTTCCTTCCTTCCTCCCTCCCTCCCTCCCTCCCTCCCTCCCTCCCTCCCTTCCTTCCTTCCTTCCTTCCTTCCTTCCTTCCTTCCTTCCTTCCTTCCTTCCTTCCTTCCTTCCTTCCTTCCTTCCTTCCTTCCTCCCTCCCTCCCTCCCTCCCTCCCTTCCTCCCTTCCTCCCTTCCTCCCTTCCTCCCTCCCTCCCTCCCTCCCTCAGGGCCTGGCTATTCTTCTCCCTGATTTATATAATTGATTCCATTTATTTCTTAGGGAACAGTGTTTTTAGAAGTATTTTAAATGTGTGTGTGGGGTTAGGGTTAGCACAGCTCCACTGGGAGTTGGTTCCACAGTGTGGGTGCCACAGCAAAGAAGGCCCTTCTTCTAGCAGATGATTTCCTGGCAACCCAGAGGAGCATTGCTTGAGAAGACCTAGCAGAGTGGGTGACCTTGGGAAAAGATGCTCCCACAGGCAGTGTGGTAGGTGGTCCTATTTGGGTGAGGGTCTGGGGCGCATGTGGCCCCGTGCAGCCTACAGGCTGGGCTTTGCCCACCCAAGTTCTGGAGCAGAGGGTGAGAAATGGGTTTCCTTCCAGTTCCTGATGGACTGCCTTGCCCATCAGCCTGGTGGGCTTAGCCAGTGGGGAGGGATCATGGCCAGCTGTCATCTCAAAACATCTGGAGAGCCACCGCCGGCCTGCTTCTGCCCTATGGCATGCACACGCTCTGCCTGCAGCTGGCTCACACAGGGCAGTGGAGTGGTATGAGGGAGCTAGGCTGTGTTTTTATTTACTTCTGTTATTATTTAAAATATTTATGCCTCGCCTTTCCCCAAAGTGACTCAGAATGTTAGAATAAACAGTCTTGGAAGCTAAAAAAAAATGATACATTCGTTGCTTTTCTTAAAACCAAATGTTATTGCTTGCACTGCTCTCTTTTAAATCCTGCCGTTTTTATGGGGCATGGTGGCCATCTAGGCTGGGGGATTCTGACGACTGTAATCAAAAATAGGTAACTTCCCTGAATTCTATGTTAGTAATTACAGTAATTGTTTTATAATGGATTAGTGGGGGGGGGGCACGAAAACAATGCTGATACGGTGATCTGTCATTTCCTTCCTTCCTTTCTGAAGAAATTGATTAATTGAGGAAGCAGCTACTGGTGGAAAGATTTCCCAGCCAACACACCTGTGTGTGTGATCCTTAGCCCATTCTTGATGGCCCACAGCCAGCTCTGAAACTCAACTCAGGAGACCTTAGATCTGCTCCCCTGCAGTGGCTGGTCTTACACCTTCTTCTCACGCCCTCTCCAAGCAGCTTTGCCTAATTGATTCTCATTGATTGAAGTCCTTTCTTAATCAACAGGGAATGAAGCCACCCGCCCGCCAACAAACAACATCCTCTTAGATCTCCGAACGCAGAACTTTTGGGGTTAGAGAGTTTTGGGGTGGGGATGAGAACAGGAGGCAATGTGGGCCTCTCTTGGCATGCAATCCCATAATGCCTCTTCAAAGTTAGCAGACCCCATTCCGGTCATCAGGGTAATCACATACACAGGATTCTGTGCAGGCGATTACCCTTCATTTTAAGTCTTCTGCAAACACTTGGAAGTACAAATTGTTTACGTGTGAGCTTCCCTTAAAATCCTCTTATGATTACAGATTTGCAGCCACTGTGCCTGGCCATTTTGCATTTAATCAACACCTTACTCACCTCCTTTGGGATGTCAAAGGGGGCAGAAGCCTCTCGGAGGAAGTCCTGGGTTTCTGAAGTGAACCTCGGACTGGGAAGGGTGGGGTTTTCTGCAGGATGGTTGAGTGGTAAAACCAAGAGCGTTGTGGCTTCTGAAGGACAGACCTGTTTGCTTTTTGGGTCCACGTGGGTTGAAGATTGATTATTTTTTTGATATATCCCAGAATATACGGGTGGGTGGCGAGGAATTGCAAAGGTAGGACAATTGGCCAAGATACACCATCAGTATGGTCAATGGGTGTTGTGACAGTGTGCGACCCTGTTGTTGTTGTTACGTGCCATCCGGTGACCTCTGACACGAGTTAGTCCATCTCGTCCTTGGTCTTAAAACCATCGAGGAACAAGTTTAGAGGGAAAAGTGGGTGTGTCATCTATTTTCATACAGTACAAAATTACTATGTGGAACTCATTGCCGCAAAATTGGACAAAGACTGCAAGAAAAGATGCTTGGCATAGAAAAGCCCCCCTACTTAAGGGAGCTGTACCTTCAGGTAAAGCAACCCAACCCTGGGGGGGGGGGGGGGTCATGGCCAGGCACTGCAGGGCAGTTAACATAAGAACATAAGAACGTAAGAAGAGTCCTGCTGGATCAGGCCGGGGCCCATCTCGTCCAGCTTCCTGTATCTCCCAGTGGCCCCACCAGATGCCTCTGGGAGCCCACGAGAGACAAGTAGAGACCTGTCTCCTGATCCCCCTCCCCTGCATCTGGCATTTGGAGGTCCCTTCCTTCTAAGCTTGGAGATGATACATCCCCATCATGGCTTGTCACCTGCGATGGACTTTTCCTCCAGGAATCTGTCCAATCCCTTTTTCAAGGCATCTAGGCCAAGATGCCATCACCACATCCCTAACCCTAACCCTCTAAATGGATTGCTTTCAGTTTTGGACTACAACTTCCATTGTCCCCAGTCATCGTGGCTATAGAGCTGCTCATATGATGTGTGAAAAGTATGGAATAATACTTCTCAATGTTTTCCCCCTCCAAATACCCCCAGCTTATCTCCCCCCTTCCCGTATTACCTCTTTTGTCTTTCTTACTTCAATTTTCCCAGCAATTTGGGGCATTGTTTTAGCTGCAGACCGATTATCAGCCCTTTCCAATCTCTGTGCTTGATCCCCGTCCAAAGACTTACGGAAAAATATGCCAGGAATTTCAGCTACGGTCTTTGGAACATATTTTTATTAAATTCTTTTCAGTCATGCAGACTAAATTAAAGGAGAGCTATGTGCCTCAGAAGAGTATGAATGTTAATTCAGGGTTTTGCTTTGGCAGACTCCAAACACACACACAAATCCTGTCTGTAAAATGGTTTTTACTGCTTGAGGTCATCATTTTGCATGTGCTTAATTGAAGGAGAGTTTTTGTTTTACTTTGTTTTGTTTTGTTTTCAAGTGCTCTTAGAAGAGCAGATTTGTATTTGATTATGATCAAAAAATCTGGGTGTGCAATGAGACCAGCACAAGCTCTTGGGTAGGGTGATCCATTTTGATCCGTTTTAACCTTGCAGGAGGGAAATGGGATGGTTCTTTTCACCTTCCTGAGATATTCTGTAGCTTCTAATTCTCTTCGTGAAGTTGCGAGAACTTTTTCTGCTCAAAATTTGTACAGCGCTTGTGCAAAACTGGGAGATCTCTTTCTTGGCTTCATGGAAACACAGACGTCTCGGATGAATTGCTTGCTTCTTTCTTCACCATCAGCCAGACTTTTCATGCATGTGTTCCTCCCTGCTTGCTTTACTGCTCAAGGAGAAAAGACACCAGTTTTGGACACATATATTTTGCAGACCTTAGTGAAAGAGAAAAGCTTTTTGTCGTAGTCTGGGCTAGTTGTGAGGAATCTCGTGGGGATTTTCAGATTCTGTATAGACTTTTCTTTAGATGCCACAAAGATCAAATAAATACAGGGATAAGATACACACGGTTGTGTCCTGGTTCTTCTGGACCCTGTTCAATGACTTCCACCACCATCAAAATATTAATTTCTTTCACTAGAAAATGAAAGAGAAGCAAAATCCTTCTCCCGAAAGCCTCCAGGAAGTATGGCTGGCCCTTACAAGAAGACACACAAATGGCCACAGAAAAAGGGATGTTAGGAAAGTGAATAGATAGGTTTGACTTTTCCTGGTGCTGTTGGACCAGCCTGCAGTGGGTGTCAAGTTGGAACTGGCTGCAAGGACCTGACCATGTTCTTGCTTATGGATACCTGGCTTTCCCCCCATGAATATGCCCTGTTTCCAAGATATTTGTTAGATGCCCTTTGCAGCTTCCCATCGGTGTTAAAAATATATATAACCGTCAGCTACAAGGAAATGGAGAGATTTCTACTAAGGGACAGAACCTTGTAAATAGTTGGAAGGCTGTCCTATAGAGGAGGGGCAGGATCTGTTCTCAATCATCCCCGAGTGCAGGACATGCGACGGTAGGCCCAAGTGACAGGAAGCCACATTTCAGTGGAATATCAGGAAAAACATCTTAACTGTTAGAGCAGTACGACAATGGAACCCATGACCTTGGGAGGTGGTGAGCGCTCCAACGCAGGGGACCTTCAAGAGAAAATGGGACAACCCTCTGTCCTATCGGCTTTGATGTGGATTCCTCCCTTGAGCAGGGGGTTGGACTTGATGGCCTCATAGACCCCTTCCAATTTCATGATTCTAGGATTCTGACACTTTTCCTAAGGAGGAAAAGCAGAAGCTGGCCGTATTTACAGACTTTCCTTCCAGATGGTTGCGATTTCCACGCCTGTTAGTCCTAGCTGGCAAGGCTAATGGTCAGGCATCTTCAGAGTGGGGGTCTAAGGCAGACTGGAGGGGCACAGAGAAGATTGGGAGAGTTGTAGGTAATATTTTTTCTTGAGCTCCGGCTGCTCTGTGCCTGTCCATTCACAATCCCGTTGGCTGTCCTGTGTGAACACACACAAAGATGCCCTAAATGGATTGGTCTCCTTTTAAGTCCTGGGCCCTCCACTGGGGATGGTTTCTCTCCCCGTCACTCTGGTTTGGCAAAGAGTGAGAGAGGATGTCTCTAGTTAAACTCTTGCAGCTGGGTAAATTGTCATTAAGTTTAAAACCCGCTTATTGTTACATCGTGCTTACTGATTATTGGGTTATATATTTTCCTGCATTTTCCCACAAGATGCGAGCAAATGATAATGGCAGGGTAGGACTTAGCAATAGCTCCTATTTAAAGGCAGAGAAGTCACCAAAGGGGAATATTCTTTGCAAATCATAATTGTTACTTAATTAGAAATGGGTACGTCTTGCGGCTCCGATTTTGGTGGAAGTTGAAACCTTGCCGCATGCGGGTCAAAATGCAGTAGAGAAATCGAGCATTTTATTAAGACAATGTTCAGCTATGGGCAGACAATAGATTGTTCAGAGATGTTGGGGCACTTCTAACTAGAGGTTGTAAATGTTTCTTTTCTGAGTTCCAACCAAGCATGGCTTGTACTCAGCTGCCAGGAGGATTCTGGGATTTATAGTCCAAAAAAGTAAATTTTCTAAGCTGTAAACACAACCATCTGTGGATATAACATACTTGTTATTAGGGGTGGAGTGTCTGGCTGCAATCTAAGGGTGCAACCTCACTAGCCCTTTTGGTGCAGCCTAAATTGGGCCAGTTGAGTTCAGGGGCAGGAGGAGCGATATATTGACCCCTAAGTGACCCTCTAGCTCCTTCCACTGACAGTTGAACACTTCCTCTGCTCCTCTGTGGAGGGTCAGGGGAAGTGAAATCATTATTTTTCCCCATGTTACACCATTGATGATGCATTTAATCACTTAGATTAAATTAAAAACAATTCTTTGCCTTGTGCGTAGTGACAATCGAGAAACTGCCCACACACAAAGACAATTTTAAAAAAATCTAAATGATTCAGCACCACAGCAGTAATCTAGCAGAGTAAAAAACATTTAGGAGCTGGAGAAGTGTTCAATTTGCTGATATCCTGAAGTGGCTTGCTTATTAAGCCACTTCAGGATACCAGAAATTGACAGTGGAAGGAGCTTTGGCAGCTTTGACAATTACAAGGCTCCATTTTAGTTTGTTCCCAGTGATTGCATACATTAGGAATGGACTAAACTAGGACTCACCCACCTGCACCCGAAAAGTAGAAGCCCTTGATAGGGGATCAGAAAGGTGTGGGTTGGGGCTCTCTGGGGTCAATGATGTTGTGTGGTCATGGGAGGAAAAAGTGAACCAACCCCCATCCCCTGGCACCAAATAGCAGGACAAATGCCTCCAGGAAGAAGTGATTGACCTCTTATTTAAAGGGTTCTCCTCTAAGACAAACAAGAATAAACATATTTATGGGATGCAGGGCGCCTACCAGGAGACATCAGACGTTTAGCTTCAAGGTTACATAAATGGCTAAATCAAAGTATTTTATCCCCCTCCAGAAACACTTTTCCCCCCAAAGTCTAGCTTCACATACTTGGAATGTTTTTAAAATGCACAAAGAGATGTAGGTATTCTAGACACTGATGAAATCATTTCCTGCACTAAGAATATAATCTTGCAATATTAATTTTGGTGTTTGATCCTTTTATTTTTAAAGGGGAAAAAAAAGAGCATGGAGATTTATATTCCAGAGTTTGTAGCCTTCTAGAAGGGGAGGGAACAGACACCCGCCTGCCCCCTTATCCTAACAGATCTCATTATTTTGACAATTCTGGTATGGCTCTGGTTGAGACTCAGCGGTTTCCTTTATTTTGGACAGACTTCCAACTGTTGGCAATTGGCACCCCTTATTTTGTGCTCAAGGGCTGCAGTTCAGAGCCAGGGCAGAGGAATTTAAATTCTGCAGGAGGGGCTGTAAGCCAAGACTAGGGCATATGTTTCAAATGCAAAAAGCCCCACGTTTAAATCTCCAACATTTCCAGTTAAACGGATTCAAGCAGCAGGTGCTAGAGAAAAGCTAGAGGCTTTGGAAGAGGTACTGTCTGGACCTGCAGTCCCCTCTCTTTGGACCAAGTCCCAGGAGATCTGGGTTCAAATCCCTGTCCCCAGCCATGAAACTCACTGGGTACAAGTTAGGGTGAGCTCAGATGCTGGTAAAGAATCACAGCTTGCTTGCTTGCTTATTTATTTTATTTTATTTTATTTATATACCTCCCATTAGTATGATGCCATTAGTATGATGCACTCTTCTGGGCCGTGTAGAATAAAGGGAGATGACACAAACCATAAACAAACTACAGCAGCATCATAAAACAAAACAAAAGAAGTAAGGCAGAAAAAATGAATCTAAATCATACAACCAAGAAGATGTAATATTTCCATGTATAAGGAAAGGCCAAAAAAAAAAAAAAAAAAAAAAGTCAAGCAGGGTTGCGTCGAGGGACCTCTCTGAAGAGTGATTGATTTTCTTCAAAGCCTCCTGAAAGTTGGGAGGGAGGGAGGGAGCCAGGGGCTGATTCCGAAGCCTTGGGGCCACCGCCGAGAAGACCCGACTTCTTGTAGATGATTTTCTGGCCTCCTCCGGAGTGGCCCCCCGGAGGAGCATTGCCTGGGAGGATCTGGTGATGTGGTAGATAATCTTGAGAAAAGGTGCTCTGATAAGTAAGTACTTTATTTTATGTTCTCTCAACTGGACCTAATCACAGGGTGGTTGTGAGAAGAACTGGGTGGGGAGAAGCCTTGTCCTCACCAGAGGAGACGGTGGGGTATAAATGTAGCAAACCAGCACCACCACTACCATCATTATTGCTCTCATTTCCAAAACAAGTCACTTTCAATCAACTGGTGTTTCTCTTCCAGCTGTTAAAAGCCATGTCCATCCCTCGCCGGAGAAAACAGGAGAAGGCAGAGACTGAGGATGAGGCCGAAAGCGGAGACTGTGATGATGAAGATGACTGTGGGGGTGGAGCGGCTTCTGGAAACGGCGAACTAAGAGTGAAGAATCAACTGAGGTTCTTGGCAGGTAAGAGTGAGGCAACTGGAGATCGCTAGCTTTTCGTCTTTCTCCTGATTCTGATTTTTTTTAAAAAGTCTCTTTTTTTCCTGTCCTGAAAATGCACTTACTGCGATTTTGATAAATTCTTCCAAAATGAACTTCTGAAATGTTCATCCATCTGTACTGGCTCAACTCAGTTTGATTCGAGGATTGGGGTGGGGGGAGGTGGATTTCACTTCAATTCGTGTTTATAAGAGAAGCAAAGGTCTTAAAGGTGAGGTGCTTGTCTTGGTAGTTGGAGGAGGGAGAAGATGAGGACTTTAATTCTGCATAAACTTGGTTTGGAAACAGAAGGATTAGATGCTTGTCACATGCATCCTCAAGTCACATGATGTTACCTGAAAAATACACACATACACACAATTTTGTCACGGCTTGATGTAGAATAACGAACTACTGCATGGGTGGGATGAATGCAAGAGCAGGTTATTGGACCAAGAGCTTTTATTGGACCATTAAAAATTAAACAAATCACAAGGTTTTCGTGGATAAAATTCCACTTCTTCATGCTTAAGCACCACTCCTCTGTGGACTGCGCGAAAAAATTGTAGACAAAACTCTAGAAATGGATGGTACCTGTCTTTGAGAGGTCATGTAACTCCTCTTGAGGCTGGTGTCTTGAGCAGCTTTGTAATCTGGTTGAAATGTTTATGCTCCCGCTCTTAAGCCGAGAGGTTGCCGGTTGCTCAGAGATGTGGAAATCTTGCTTAGCTTTGAGGCCCTCAAGGACATGGCAAAATTACCCCCGAAACACACACTCTAGAAGCATTTTTTCAGTTAAAAAGGGGGTATGTGTGCTTAGCCGGGCCTCATACAACAGTCAGCTCCCCCCACCAGAGCTGTTGACTGACATTTGGAGTAATCGTCTCCATATGGTGCAAAGCTGACTGGGTAGGAACCCACACATTTTAAGAATTGGGGCAGAAGTAACTTTTTTGGGTCCTGTGTCTCCTTCCATTGGCTGTGAGTCTGGAAGCTACAGGGTGAAAAAGCTGCAATGCTTCTAAATTCTGGAGCCCACCTCTTGCTTCCGTTGGGTAGAAAACCAAACCTTTTCCTACGTATTTTACATTTTCCCTTGCCCGCGACCGGACGACTGAACCTGGATAGAATCAACCGTGCGGCTTTCAAGTTTAAAGAGGAAAACGTGGTCTCTTAAAATGAGGCCAGATGCTTATATAAATTCTCTCTTCCTTGATCGTGGGACAATTACCTGGCATTTAATAGAGTGGAGGCTGAGCTATTTAGACTTGGCCTGTCAGCCTCTCTCTCATTCTCTCTGTGTATATGGGCGTGTGTGCTTGTGTAAGAAATGTATATTTTCTGTGAAGGGTAAATACAACACAGAGATGGTAAAATGCTAGGAGGATTTGGCGGGGTGTGTGTGTGTGATAGAAGAGGATGGTTGTGACCTTTTGTGCTATTCCAGCCAGCCTCGGTAAACAGAGGATGATGGAAGCCCCATGCAGGAGTTTTCTTTGAGCGTTTTGAGTGATCTTGGAGGTAGAAATGACACAATCCTTGATTGGATTTGTGGACATTCCCTGCCCCCCCCCCACCTTTAATGAATCACAGCCATTGAGAGGGGGTTGCCACTTCGGACTGGTACACAGGGTGGATGGTGTGTGCATGTGTGGAAGGAAACAAGAATAGGCTGTTGAGTGCTTTCTCCATGCTGTTCATTTTTTTTTTCATGGAAAAATCCCCACCCCTCCAGCTCAGGCATTTTCTCCCCACAGGGTAAACAGCCTTGGGGCCAGCCAGAGGTTGACTGATCGCCTGGTTTTCCTGCCAGAAGGAGAGAAAGTTGATCATGACCTCCTCTTTACACACAGCTCTTCTGATCCATATTCGTAGCCGTCTCTTATCTGCAGTTCATTAGGAGAGAAAAGAGCGTGTGTGGCTTGGCCCAGAGTTTATACGGAAGGGAGTAGTAATGCTGCATGACCTGGTTCTGTGGGAATGTGGCATGCAAACGGCCGACAGGCCCATGTGCGGTGGTGCCCAAGTGGTTCTGCTGTGCAAAGCTCAAGGGAAGCAGGCTGGTATAGTGGTTAGAGCGTTGGACTGAGACATGGGAGTTCCAGGTTTGAGTCTCCACTGAGCAAGGAGATCATGGAATCATAGAAAAGTGAAGTTGGAAGGGGCCTACAAGGCCATCAAGTCCAACCCCCTGCTCAGTGCAGGAATACCATCAAAGCAGATCTGCCAGGGATGATCTAAGTTTTTATTGAATGCCTCCAGTGTTGGAGCACTCACCAACTCCCGAGGTAACTGCTTCCACTGTCGTACTGCTCTAACAGTTAGGAAGTTTGACCTTGGTACAGCCACACTCCCTCAGTAGATCTTACCTCACAGTGTTGCTGTGAAGGGGGGGGGGGAGGAGTCTTCTATTGAGTCTTGGACAATCAAGCCCAGGATTGTCAAATCCTGAATCCAGCTATTCGTCACAGCTAGAGCAGGACCCATTCAATCAACCGGTCAATGGGTAAGTCAACATTTATCTACGACACACCAATTCAGCAGGTCCGCTCTACTTGAGACAAGGAACTGGATTTCAGTCCATGACCCCAACCCCGTAGCTCAGAGGAAACTGGATGACTCTGGTGCAGCTGGGATGTTAACTTTGGTTTTCAGGGTGAATTTGAAAAGATCTGAGCACTGGGGTTCTTGAGAGGGTAGGGTTCCTCTGGAGGCACAATGGGGAAATGAATATACATTTATAGACCAAGTCCCCCAAAATATTAAAGTGGTTACAAGAAGAGACAGTAGCCAAGATGCTGTTGCTATAGGACTAGATGTTTTTTGAGTCCCCGAGTCCCAAAATGGCTTTAGGGATGCTAAATGTAGAATCTTAATCGTCATCAAAATCAATATCATAATCATCCATCAAGCTTCATGTCTGAGTGGGGACGAACTCTGATCTCCCAGTCCTTTCACCACAACACCACCCAGGCTCTGATAAATTAAATATAAATCCTTGACTGTCAACGAGTTTGAGTAGAGCCTCATTTTGTGGGAACTTGCCCATCATCCCTAACCTGTTCTCAGAGGGATCTGGATCCCATGGCTTTAGCCCTGGTTTAGAAAGAGTGTCTGAAGACCAGCACAAACAACTGGAGAAGCATGTGAAGCTGATTCGATTTCACTTCCTGTTTTTCTGTTAGGGGGAAAAAACCCAGCATCCATGCATGTGGAAGTCTCTTAAAATAGAATATGTACGCATAGCCATGTGCTCCATTCTGCCTCCCAGATGGTACATCATGTCTGTAGGATGAAATTAGAACATTTCCCCCAGTTTTGCAAGGTACGACGGCAGGATCCAATCCAGAATTGCAAAGCCGAATTAACTGGGGATGTGAATTTTGACCGCTGGCGTTTTCAACCGAGGATGAAATTAAGCCAGAGATTTGCAGAGAAGAAAGACTGAGCTGGAATGAGTGGCTTGACAGGAAGGGGAACCTAATCCAGTCGGCCTGCTTGTGCTTGGTTCCTGCTGGAGATAAAGGATCGGGGCCCTGTTGTTCCCCACCTCCTGAGTGCCCAAACGCATGCACTACGTGAATGTCAGAGGGCAAGGAGAAAGACCAATGGCGAATAGCAAGATAATGTTATTGCTAGGTCTGACCACCAATGTGCCTCCCCCACTAGCCCTGGACATGACACAGTGACCTGACATGCAACAGTTTCTTTTGTTCCTGAATACAATTCATAATTAGCTTGTTTTGCGTTCTTTGCTGTTTTTTCCCTTTATTCTCTGTGTGTGAGCTCTTGAAATCCCGGACGCCTGTACATCCTGGCCCTGCCCCCTGGAGATTGTGGGACAGTGTACAGTGGGTTGGTCCTTTCTTCTGATATGTTTGTGCAAATCACTCGTTGAAATACACATGTTGACTGGTAGTGCAGAAATACCTGGGCTCTTAAATGTTCATTGTTTGTGGCCCTGAAAGAGAAAAGGAGAGAACACAATGGTTTTCAACCCTGTGTTGAAGTCTTTTGGCAAACGGAGCCCAGCCGAGAAGCATCATTTCACGTAGACCTGGTGGATGACTTAAACCAGGCTTGGGAACACATCCACATTTCTTCCAAGCAGCCCAATATAGGGTTATATTAGCCGAGAGCCTTTCTCTTATTTGTTTTGGGTTCTTATCGGCTTAATATTTGAATGAAAGAATAGCTGAAGGAGTGTGCTGTTTTACAAGGCATTAATTCCACCCTCCCATGGAAGAAAAGGGGAGGGAGAGACAAAGCCCAACACCGAGTGGACAAACTTTTCCATGAGAACTGGCGTACAGCCAACGTAAAGCATTGCAGGCGTGTGCTAACAGTGCAAAGTGGTTGTGCATTTGCTGAAGTGTGTGTGTGTGTGTCCCCTCCCCCTCTCCGCTTCTTTTGAAGTACAGAGATCTTGGTTAGAATTAGAAATTTATTTGTCAATATGCACATTTGTTAGACAGAGAGGAGGAAATGAGTCTTGGGGTCTCTCTCTTCCTCTCTCTATTTCTCTCTCTCTCTCTCACTCCTTTTTTTAAAAAATGTTGTCCCTAATTCCAGCAGGAGCTGTTTATCTCTTTATTTCCTTTTTTTTTTTGCGTCCTATTTATCAACTGAAAGACGTGAAGTCACAGCAGTACTTTCCTTCCTGCCACAGTCAGCGAAAGTGGGATGGGTGATCAGTTACTGGTGTCATTTGGAAATCTGATGTTGAATCTTGATCTCGTGTGGTTGTGTGTGCCTGAGATGGCTGTAACATCATGGATCTTCTAACTTCTTATTTTATGGGAATATTCCACGTATCTATTTGTCTTCTAAGGCAGGGGTTCTTCATCAGCAGGATCTGTACTAGGCGGGTGGGGCCCAGAACTTTCCTGATATAGGATTTTCTTAAGAAGGATCAATAATTCACTCTTCCTCAACCACCATATCTTCCTAGAAGCTTTCCCTATATTATTGGTCTTGTTTATTAGATTTATACTCTGCCTTTCCGCTACAAAGCAGTGCATGCGTTGGCTTGTAATCTTTGTGAAACAATTTTTAAAAAGGTGAAACAAATTTAGCCATGTAATCATTACAATTGCCATTACCGACAGCACCCTAAAGATCAGGACATCAACCAAGAACACAAAGTAGACATTATATGCCAGATATTGGGAGAAGTGTCTTTACACCCTACCTGAAGTCAGTGAGAGATGTGCCATGTCCTCGTGACCTTACCTCCTATGGCTTATTCGTTTCTGACCGTCGGCAATACTAGTTGTGATTTTGGGTACCCCATGTTTCTCCTCATTCTTTTATGTGTGACGTGAATAGCTCTCCTTTCCTCCAGTGCATTCAAGGTGGTGTGCCTAAGGTTCTCCACCACCTCACGTTGGCATCACAACAGGGCTTGAGAGCTTCTGATTGCTCCAAGGCCAGCCAAAGACTTCCGTGGCTGAGTTGGGATTCGAACGCAGCCCCCCCCCAAGCCCGGTCCAACACTCTATACCACTCTCTAAATCTCCTTTGCCCTTAAATCTACCCTAATGTACCATAAACAAAGGACAAAAACAACAACAATAAGAGAATGCTTGTAAATGGGTCCTTCTTGGGAAAAGCAGGGTGTTATTTTTTTTTACCCGGTGGTTTCTTCCATGCTAGAGCCCAAGTTTTTTGGTAGGATTTCAGATCTCAAATGCTTCTGAATGTCTGCAGCCCAGTGTGTAAGGAGGGGCTTCCTTCAAGCTGGTTAACCTCCTGGCCCCCCCAGTTCATCCTCAGGATTCCTCTTTAACAGCCAGATGCAAAAGACCAGCGGTGGGGAAAAGGGACTACGTTTCCCCAAAATCCCCCAGCCAGCACATGGGAGCGGTAGGCAAATAAGATAAAATAAAATAAAATATATACATAATTTTTTCCCCACTTGAGCTGTGCAGTGGGGAAGTATACGCTTAGAAGGAAAGGCCAGGCTGCATCCTGCTGAAGAGCAGCAAAGATGCCTCGGGAGGGTAGTGGAAAGCTAGCTCTGAAAAAGAAGACATAGAGGAGGCAAAGGTGAACTTTGGCTTTGCGGTCCAGTGAGTCAGAGGACCAGGTACCCATCGCCAACCCTTTGAGGGCCATCTTTTCAACAGTGCAATGATGATGTCGGAGGTGGGATACAACGCTCAGGTTTGTTATCTCCGCGTGTCTGTGTTCTGCATCATCGAAGGCACGGCTGGATTGTGAAAAATGCCTGCTATTTGGCTTTTTGCTGCTAAGGACGGGAGGGTGGGGGAGCCTTTTCTCTTTTCTTCCCTGCTCCCCCCCAAAAAAGGCCAGAATAACTGCCAAAGCATTGTATGGGCTAGCATCCACCGAGGCTCGTCTGGGTAAAAAGTGACCCCTCCTGGTTAGGGGAATAGAATTTGCTGTCCTCCTGGGTCCTTGGTGGATGGCGATTTTCTTTGGAGACCTCCTTTGTTGTTGTTGTTTAGTCGTTCAGTCGTGTCCGACTCTTCGTGACCCCATGGACCAGAGCACGCCAGGCCCTCCTGTCTTCCACTGCCTCCCAGAGTTGGGTCCAATTCATGTTGGTAGCTCCTTTGGTCTTGTCTAAATCCCACTGAAGCAGCGTTCCAGGAAACAGAAAGACAGAAAGTGGATTTATATATCAGGTCATGCTCTTTGCCATGGTGCCTACCAATCTGGGGATGCTCCCAATGAGTTGGACTACAATTCCCATAATCCCCCCTGAACATAATTGGGCCTGGGGGATGGGGTGTGCTCAGGTTGTGGTGGTGGACTTCCCATCGGCACCTGGTTGTCCACGAGGTGAAGAAAAAAATTGGCCTCAGGAGTCTGGGGTGGGCAGGCTGGTGGCTCTTCAGACATTGCTGGAGGTGCAGCTCCTCATCTTTGGTGAGGATGATGGAACCATCACCCCAACAGTGTCTGGGAGATGACAAGCAGCCCACTGGTAGTCCTTCATCGTGACCTAACATGGCTGTGGCTATGTTCTCCTGTTCTTGTTATGAGCTCCATGTAGAGCTGGTTAATAAATCTAACAAGGACTCAAAGAACTCCATCGTCGTGGACTTTGACTTGAGAACTCTGACAGCTGGCGGCCCTGACGCCGTGAGAGAGGAAGTGAGGCAATCGGCAGAGCACACATGGACGAGGGTGAGACTGCCATCTTGTCTCATCCTTTCTCAGGCCTCGTTCCGCACCTCCTTTTATGAAGCGTCTTGCTCGGTGGCTCTGTGCTAGCAGTTATTTTGGGACTGAAGGGTTCCCAAGGATTTGGAAAGGTGCTTCCTGTTGAAGGAACTTACCCTTTCGAGCAGCTGCGACAGAGGTTTCGGGATTTTTCCTGTTTCTGTTGGCTGTATTACTCAAGTTCTCCGGTGGGACCTGATAGTTATGATCAAGATATCAGAAATAGCCTTTCTGTCTTCCCCCTCCTCCGCCACTCCAGTTCTGTGTTTTTCTCTGAGCTCTGTCAGGTGTGTTCACTCCATCTGTTTACTCATAAAGTCACTTCCTCCCACTGCTTTTCTCTGTTGTGTGATGGTCCCATATCTCAACATCCAACACAGAGAGAGAGAGAGAGTTGGAAGGAAAAGCAGTTCTTGAACAAAAGATGCTAAAACTATTTCGGGCAAAACTATCACTTGTTTTGCCTTACTGTTTGCACTGTGACTCTCACAAAACTTCACGGTTTCTTTTTAAAACCTGTTGACTGCAAATTTTGCTGCTCTGAACTCACTTGAAGGAGCCGAAACTCACAGTGTCGCAGCTGAAACAAGATCTTCCAAAATGTTGAAAGAGGAAAGTGGTTTGAGTGTGTGTAGCTTGGGGGAAAGCAGCAATTCCTTGGTGGGTAGGAGCTATGAGAAATATGTGCCGTGCTTCCACTTAACTTCAGGGCATTGACTCTTGCATGGAGAGAAGATTAGAAAGGTTCTAGACCTCATGATTCATTTTGTTTTGTTTTGCTTCAGTGTGACTGATGCCATGCAGCTGTGGGAGAAATCAGCAAAGGGGAAGAAAAAGGAAGAAAAAACACAACATTTCTAGACTTGCATTCTTTCTTTCTTGAAAATGTATGTTGTGAACCGTCCAGAGCATGTTTGCATTATGGGGTGGTATATACATTGAAATAACAAACAAACAAAGTTTCTTCTAACAAGTTGCAGTCACAGAGAAAAAGAGTCAGAGAGTAAATGGCAGGATTATGCAAGCTGAGGCCGCAGAAAGCAATATAAAAGAACTTTCCAACAATGACATAAAAATCACAGGTTCTGAGTTTTGGAAATACAGTACTGGCTAATATTTCCGTTGTGTCACTGAATCAGAGGAAGAACCAGGCTTGGGAAAATGACTTTTGAAAAATAAGGACTCTCAGAATCTTGAGCAAGGCCACTGGCCATATATTGGCTGGGGAATTCTGGGAGTTTTAGGCCAAAAGACTTAACTTTTCCAGACTCTGAGATGGAGAATTTTGAAGAACACCCCCCCAGGGCAATAGTTGAAACAGTGCGACATTTGATCTGTGAGATCATACACCGTAATAAATAGGGAAATAACCTTCTCCCCTCTCATTGAAACGTCATTCCCCCCCCCCCCCCATGCTACTGGAGTAGAGTTGCAAGGAGTAAAAGTGTGTAGGTTTGTGTTTTTGGAAACAGCTGCTTCAGGAATAATGGGAGTTGTAGTCCAAAAAGACACACTTGCACACCTCTAGTAGAAAGATGCCATGGAATGTTGTAAGCCAAACCATCCTGTGAAGAAAGATATTCGCTTGACTTCTTTGGGTGGGCGCTAGTTAAGGAGGTCGGCCAGTTTCAGCTTAAATCTGAACTCTTGAGATAGAGCCATCACCAGATTTGCTAGTGTGCTGTTCTTCCCGTTCATCACCTCTTCAGAACCAAAAATAAGGTTCTAGACCTCGTGAGGAGTTTCTTTGGTCTGTGAGCACAATGGTGAATATAAACCGCTTCCTTCCCTTTGCTATCCCCCCTCACCTCTGGCCACCAACTCTTGAAGAGATGGCCACCTCTGTCACGTTGGGTTTCCTTTTCCGAAAGCTTGAGATAATTGGCTTATTTTGGACTTTGAGAAGGGGGTGAGTCTAGAGAGGTCTGCAGTTGTTCACCATTGGCATTTGAGCAAATGCCCCCGCCCCGCAAGACGAGATGGTGTTGTCCAGCAAACAGATGGGAAGACGTGTTGGGCAGCCAATGAAGCAGAAGCGTAGATCTCAGCCAGATGCTGGAAACAGCCGGGAGCGGATGGAGAGTTGTGCGTACGCTCTACCGGTAATGGGACTCTGGTTCTGAACAGCAAGCTAATTCTGGTGGCAAGCTCTCCACCCCCACTCCACCATCCAGATTTAGTCTTCCGCAAGCATCTAGGCTGGGAAGCAAACACACAACAAACCCTTAAAGGCAGCCGGCTTTAACACATGACGATGCAAGTCCCTTGCATTGCTTTAGGGTCTGCACAGATGGGTCCCCCTGCACTTGGGAGATTCTGTGATCAGAAGAGTGATGTGGAAGTAAAAAAAAAACACCTTAGAGTTGGTGCTCAGCCACAGTGCCAGGAATACAGGACACTAGGATATGAAGTGGTCTGCACTGGAAGTTAAAATCTTTCTCCTCCTTCTGGAAGGCCAATCAGCTGTAGCCCCTTTTGTTGGTAGCCACACATAGGTTCACTTCCATACATAGGTTCACTTCCACTTGCACAGTTCCTACTTATTTCAGAAGAACGGTGAACAGATGTTTGAAGGCTGTTCACTGTTCTGGCACTGTGACCACCTGTCAGACTCGAGGTTACCAGATCAGCCGTCCCTCCACTCTAAATCTGGTGTTGTTGAATGCCAGATCTGTATCCAACAAGTCCCAGATTATTCAAGACCTTATTCTGGAGGAGGATGCAGACCTGGCATGCATAACCGAAACTTGGATGGGCGGGGAAGGGGTTGTTCCCTTGACTGTTGCCTGTCTTCCTGGTTATGCAGTCCAACACCAGGGTAGACTGGAGAGGCGGGGGGGGGGGGGAGTAGCCATTGTTTATAGAAACACTCTAGAGGTTGTTAAGCGCTCTGCAGGGGCGACGCCGGGTCTTGAGGCCCTCCACGTGTCGATTGGGGCCAGGGATGGTATTGGGATCTTGCTGGGTTACCGCACTCCCCGCGACCCAGCCATTTCCTTACCGGAGCTGGCGGACTTCATCTCCACGGCACTGTTGGAATCCCCGAGGCTTCTGGTCTTGGGTGATTTCAACATCCATGCGGAAGCGGAGGTTTCCGGTCCGGCTCTTGAGTTCTTGGAAACCATGGCTTCCTTGGACATGTCCCAACATGTCAACGGCCCCACCCACGTTGGCGGTCACACGTTAGACCTGGTGTTCTCCACCGAGCGGAGTGAGTGTGGTTTGATGGTGACTGACCTTGTGTCAGTCCCCTTGTTATGGTCGGATCACCGCCTAATAAAAATGCAACCTCTCAGTGGCTCTCCCTCCCTGTAGGGAGCAAAGACCTATTTTAATGTTCCACCCTCAAAGGTTACTGGATCCTATAGGATTCCAGGACTCCATGAGAGGGGTTCCGGCTGATCTGACTGGCACTCCTGTCGAGGCTCTGGTTGATGGCTGGCTTGCCGCCGCCACCAGGGCTGTTGACACGATCGCTCCTAAACACCCTCTCTGTTGCAGAGCTCATCCAGCGCCCTGGTTTAACCAGCAGCTGTGAGCTATGAAGCAGAACAGGAGAAGGCTAGAGTGCAACTGGAGACAGAATCTGATGGAATATAATCGGAAAGCTGTCAGGATCGCGACTAACCATTACTGCAGTGGATGCAAGATGGAGGCAACCAGCTTTGTTCACAGCACTGCAGCCTACGTACACCAGGTTATTTCTTTGGAAACTCTGGCCAATTTGAGCCGGCCCTACCATTAGCTGGAAGGAAGAAGCTGCCTTAGGGTGCTGGAATGGTGGATGCACCAACACCATCTCAGAGCAACTCTGGAGAACTATGGTTAGCTCCACACAGAGCAGGGTAGATTTTTTGGACACCTGGTGCTGCGGTGTTCTGAGAAGAGTGAACCAAGCATTCCAGAAAACCAGGCAGCTCTACAACGATCCAGTCTCACCAGGTGCTCTGGCATCTGCTTGCATCTCTTTATCTGACGGGGGCCTTGTCCGCCACGATCGCATGTCATCTTCCCTTCCTCGTGAGAAGGCTGTGGAGACGTCCTCTGTGTCGCCTTCCGCGCCAAATGTCTCCTGCCTCCTTTTGCCTTCGGTTTCCTCCTCTCCCATGGTAGGAGATCATGTGTCAAGATGCAAGGTGGAGTGCTTCGTTGGTGTTTGGGGGCTGTGTGTGGATGGGGGGAACACAACAAGGAAGGTGACAACCTGTTACCTCCTGCCTGCAGGAGACCATGGGCTGCCCCCCCCATAGCCCTGTGTGTTGTGGGATGCCTGAGACCCCGAGAAGCTTGCCAGGGGTCAATAATGGCAGATCAAGGAAGTGGCCTTCGACTGAAATTCAACCATGCCCCCCTCTATTCCACTGCTCTCTGCTTTTCCTCTTTCCAAAACACTAATGCGTTTGCCACATCCTTCTTTATCTTTAGACATTTTGCTCTGATTACCCTCTGGAGGTGGTGGTGAATAAGCACAGCTGGTCAGAAACAGAGGCGGCCAGGTGTTTAGTGGAGAGAGAAAGAAAATAAAGTGACTCCCTGATTTGTTTCCAAAGAGTGATTCTCTGGGTGTACATGGAAACTGCTGGAGAGCTCAGTGGTTTAGGGATCTGGCTGCAGAGCCAGCGGTTGGGAGTTCGATTCCCCACTGGGCCTCCTTGACAGAAGCTGAACTTGATGATCTATAGGATCCCTTCCAGCTCTGCCGTTCTGAGAATAGAAGAAGGGGTGACTTCAGCTTTCTGCATCTCCCTTTCCAAGTCTTTCTCGCCTACTCCCGCAGCTTTGCAACCTGCTTTTGAATTCTCTCTGAGTTTGAAGACATCCGAGGCCCCCCTGAGCTTTCCCTGAAGGGGTGGCCTTAGAGCAGCAGTTCTTAAATGGTTGCATTTCACATCCTGCCACTCGCTTTATCAAAGAATATGAGCCCCACTGTGATAGACACAAAAAGACCCTGCCTCTTTTTTCCCCACCCTCGACAAAGACAGGCTGTTATTATATTTATTAGCATCTCTGGTAAATCCTCAAGAGATCCCAAACTGCAGTAGCATTCTTGAGAGAAAACCTAAACAAACAGAATTCCTGTGAGTTGAAAAGTGGCTCTCCATCACCATGGACTGTTTAAGACAGAATGGCATAAAACTTTGGGGAAAGCCTGTAAAATTCCCTAAAAATTCCTTTTTTTACAAACAACATTTAAAACAAACTAGATTAGTTGGTAAAAGCAAAATAGAAATAAAAAGTGAAAAAAACACACACATGGTGACACTTTAAAGAGTGACTTTTATATTTTTTTTAATGTGAACTTTTGTGAACAAGTCCACGTCTGACGAAGTGGACTTGTCCACAAAAGCTCACACTTAAAAAATAATATAAAAGTTAGTCTTTAAAGTGCCACCCTGTTTTTGTCTTTTTAAACTGGTTGTTTGTGTTTTGCTTTTACCTTGAATGCTTGCACAGACTAACAGGGCTACCCCTTCTACAGCTACAAACTAGAATAATTTACTCATTAGATGAAAATAACTAGTGCTGCTACTGCCCGTTGAGTTACTTTTGGGAAGTAACTAATTCAGTTATTAAAAACAAAGCAAACTTGTTATAGATCATTGTGTTCCTTTCTGCCCATCTCTGGCTGAGCCTACAGGAGGAGAGGCTATGGTGGCTTCTATGGGTTTTCATAGGGCCACCTTGGGGAAGGAGCAGATCTAATTCTTCTTGACCAAGCCCCTTCCCCCTTTCAAAATGCGACCAGAACCTTCTTCCTCACAAGACACTGGTTCTTGGCTAGCCCTCAAGGGTTGCATGAAACCCCTTCTCTAATGCTGCGTGCTCCGTAAATTCAAGACACTTCCTGCCCCCTTGAAATGCACGACTCGGTCCATAAGAGGGTACAAAATGAACATTCATGGGGGGGGGGGTTTGCTGTTTCTGAACCTCAAGGTACTACTTTTGGAACTGTTACATGAACTGCTCCACCTCTTTTGTGTTGCCGGTGCTCCATCCCTCTGTCTCTCTTCCCGCTTTCTCTCTCCCCCCCCCCCCCCGGTTCCAGGGACCCCTTAGTTGATGCTCCACAATGCTCTGCCCCTCATGCATTAACATACATAAATGAGCATTTTACAAATGTCAGTCTTTTACGGCTGCTGGAGGCGGCAGGGATATTTCAAAAGGGTCCGGGAGAAATGTAAACAGAATGAAATTCTGAAGCCAGATCATTGATATGACAGGACTAAAGCACCCAAGCCCATTCTCTGAAAAGTTCTCCTTTTCATCCTTCTAATAAGTCCATTACTTGCACTAGCGAATATTTGAAGGCTCTTTTCACGGAGAGCCAGGGCGTTGAACATGCTTTGCATTCGGGGGCTTTGTCTCCGAATCGGGGAGAAACCAAAGTTATTTCTGCTTTAAAATAACAGGAGCAAAGGGACAGCTAAGCCCCTTTTCATTCTGAGTCCCTTACATTATTTTACTGGACAAAGTTTGTGTTGGCTGCTGAACAAGGGCATTCACCAGACCTAAGAGAAGGAATTTCGGTAAGAATGAAGTGGAGAATGTACCGTGTATAAAGACTTCTTTTCCGAAAGGCCATTAAGAAATTCCAAATCGGGAGCTCCTCTCTGAATGGGGACATGAAAATTAGCCTTGCTAATTTCGGTAATTCAAGCTGATCGGCCCTAGCTTACAAATCTACCCGAAGAGAGGTTCCCATAATTACAATCCCAATGCGTGTTTCTGTTAAGGTGAGCCTATGTTAAAAAGAGGGAGAGGTGGGAGGCTCAAATGCTGAGCAACTTTCACAAACCAGCACCAGAAGAAGAAACTGAGCTTTCTTGATGCTGTGATACGTGGGCTTTTGATCAGCCAGGATTCGACCGTTGAGCTTCTTTTAAAAATGCGGATGTTTTCAAAGACGGAGAAGTGTACCTGCATATCTGTGCGTCTGGGCCTTTGCACACTTCATGCAACAGTTTTTGAAGGAGAAGCAGCCATCTGCATTGGTGTAAAATGAGGGGTAACTTTGTGACAGGAGCCAGTCATTTTTATTTTTATTTTTTGTTCCTTGCCTCCAGATGTTGCCGGACTGATTTTGGATCTGGTGACGGCATTGGTTGCTTTATTGCTCCATCTGTTTTCTGTTTATTTGTTTGTTTTTCCTTTGTTTTGAATGACGTTCGTTAACTGCCTTGAGGTTTCTAGTGGAAAGTCGGGAACTGTGATCAGCAGCAGCAGCAACAGCAAAAAAAGGGGTGGGGAAAGCTTGAAAGGAGAAACTTTTAAATCTAAAAGGTTTCTTTTAGCTTTTGTGAACAAACAGCTCCTTAGTTCCTCCCATTATAACTGATGAAACTCGTATTAAAATAAATCCACTAGTTCTAAAGGTGACCTGAGACCTTTTGGTTCTTTTTTGGTATGTTGAAATAGGCTGAAATGGCTCCTTCTTTGAGAAACTGTAGTTCTCATTGACCCACTCCTAGCCCTGATGTTCTTTAGTGCCATCAAATCACTTCTAAGAGGGTTTTGAAGTGGGGTGGGGAAAATGTTCAAGGAATGGTTTTACCCTGGCTTCCATCTCCCAGAGAAATTTCTTGTCTGAGCACCATTTGAACCCACATCTCCTGAGGTGTAGTATGACACTTTATCCAGTATACTGCACGAGCCAACTCTTCCTTGCTAGCCATAGCTGGTATCTATGTAGACTGACAGGGAAGAGTGATAGAAACCATAGGCGTAAAGATAGGAGTGGATCAGACAGTGCACTGGTGGTTCCCAACCTTGAGTCCTCAGATGTTCCTGAACTACACTTCCCAGAAATCCTGGCCAGCACAGCTCATGGTGAAGGCTTCTGGGAGTTGCAGTCCAAGAACATCTGGAGACCTCCAGGTTGGGAAACACTGAGACCGTGCAAGACTGGGCTAAGGTTCTCTGGGCTTTAGAATGCTTTGTTCTCTTTAGATTCAAGTCTGTTTTATTTTATTTAATCCTTGGAGTTTTAACCCTGAGCAAAGTTCTCTGGGCACTATAGAATGGATTAAAAATATGCAATCCAAGAGGGATGGCAGTAAAACGGTATTTCTGTTAATGTGGGGATTGGAACCCAGGACTTTCCAGTCCCAATCAAACACTCTTAGTCGCTGTGCCAGACTGGTAGTGGTGTTGTAATGCTCCTGCAGTGTTCTTTTATCCGACCCGTCCATTGCCGTCTGACTCCTTAGTGCATTATTTCCCAGCCTGGGGGCCGTGACCCCCGAGTGGGTTGCAAAATGTTTCCTGGGAGTGTTATAGGTGCTGTAGCCCTTGTTTAAGAATTTCTTCAGGGCGGGATATTAAAATTAGCATGCATGTGTATGTATGAGAAACAGGCCCTTTGGGGGAGAAAGGATGCTTTTATTAAAAATGATTTTTTTTTAATGCAAGCGTAGCCGAGGGGCCCACAGCTTACTTGGTTATTACGAAAGGGGTTTAATGACTCAAAAAAAAAGGTTGGGAGCCACTGCTTTAGTGTTTCATGTCAAGCTTAACGGATGACCCGTCTCTTAGGTTGCTTTCAATAGGTTTCTGCACCGCTGTCCTTGATTCTCTGCTGGGAAAGAAGTTGGGTCTCTACCCAACCCGGGCCAAGGGGGACTGTGTCCCTTTGCTCCGATGGCCCAGCCTCTGGGGCCACTGACAAATCCAGGAGTTTGCCATGCAGAGGGATGAGGATGATGAGGATGTATCTGTTTACAGTGGCAATCCGTCTCCTCTGGAAGCTGGTGTTCGGGGGCAAAGGCAAGCGCAGCTGGTTTTGGAGGGAAGGGAATCAAAGCATGTGTTGTGGAAAGCAAGGTCTGCTTTTCAAAGCTTCCCCCCCCCTTCCGTCCCCCAAAAGCGGTCTTAACGGACCCCCCCTCCCCGGTTCTGCCCACAATGTCCGAGCTCCACAGTGGGCGGGAAGAACGGGTAGGCGAAGGGTTTCTTCCATGTCATGTGACGTCAGTCAAGGGGAACATCGTGTCCTCAGGCGCGGGATAAAAGAGAGAAGCAGAGGGGGGGGAAGAAGGGCTGAAGAAGAGTCCTCCCTCCCTCCCTCCCACCTCCCACCTCCCGAGCTGGAGGAGGGCAGAACATATTTGGCTCAGAGAGCTCGGTTTCGGGGAAAACTTGGTCGAATCAGGCCATGTTTTTCTTTCAAGAAACAAATAAACCCAAGTCAACAAATAAATCCCATAATCCCCCAAAGGGCTTGGAAATATTGCTGTCTTCGACTTAGCAGCACCCGGAATTCCTCAGCCAGCTCAGACTCTGGTCCTACTGGCTTTGGGGGGGAATTTAGAAGTTGTCATCGTGGTTTTTTCCCCGAACCCCGAGTTCTGGTTGCCTGCTTTGAGAAAATGGTGCCTCTTTGGCGGTGATGATTATTGAGAGATGAGCACGAACCTGAAATATGGTGGTTCGTGATGATTCGTGGTTTTTTGGTACATGCCCGGTTGGGGGAAGGGGCTTACCTTTTCTGGTTGTGGCGACGCTGCTGCCGCCACCACCACGCTGATAGGGGTGTGGATGCACAGAAACAGCAGGCCTGGGGCCCGGAAGGGAAGCCAGGTCACTGTTGCTGAAGATGGCAGTGGCAGAAAAGGAAGAGGGGGGAGGCGGCAGGGCCCGCCAGGGAGGCGATGGGGGCAGCAAGAAGGGGGGGCGGAACCGTCCGTTTTGCCGAAATGAAGTGCCGGATGGAAAAAAGTTCGGCGCTTCGTTTTGTCTTGGCCAAACGGGATCCACGAACCGAACCACGAACCGAACCACGAACCAGCCCGGTTTGTGGGTTTTTCCGGTTCGTAGTTCGGTTCGTACCTTTCTCTACCCATTATCGAACACAGACGTCTTTGAACGAACTGTAAAGGCAGTTGGAGGGGGGAGAGGAATGACCACAGAATGTCAGCGATGCTCAGCAAGTGCTGTAGCCCATGACTCGACACGCAGAATAATGGGAGCTGAAACTCGCACACTCGCACACTGCTTCGCTGTCGCCCTTCTGCTAGGCAAAGAGGGAGGCTCCCTGTTTCACCCGCGGGACTCCTCGGCTGTCAGACTCTCGCCCAGAAGAAGGAAACAGTCTCTCCTGGAAGCAGCATGTGGGCAGATCCAGGCAGAAGAAGGGTGGCCATGCTGGTCCGCAGGGATAGAAGTAAAACCCAGGGTCGGGCACTGTCTTGATTGGGACCGACCCTAAAGTGGGGAAAGCAGTGCAAGCTGTCGGGCTCCACAAGCAGTCCAAATGGCAATCTGTTTCCCCCTCTGATCGCACCCATGGCCTTAGGACAAGGCACAGGGAGAGAGAAGAGGCCCAGATGGCATCTGAGGGAGCCTCCCACCCAACCTTGAGGCCATCTGCAGGATGACACTTAGCACCACCTTCAGCTTTTTATGGTGCTCCCACCAGCGGCCAAGCACAAGGTGGGGCTGGGGGCTCCTTCCCACACGAGAACCGGGATTTATAGGTAAGGACAGCAGTCCCATCTTGTCAATGCAGGAGGACTTTCAAGGGGAAATGGGACCACCCTCTGTCCGCTGTGCTGTTATTTGGATTCCTGCCTTGAGCAGGGGGTTGGACTTGATGGCCTCAAGAGGCCCCTTCCAGCTCCATCATTCTGTGTTTGACTGCCTCTTGTGGACCAGACATGCAGATCCGTGGGTATATCATGCTAGCTGCAAAATCCCATTCACTTCACGCCCAACCAAAAGGAGGTCTCTTTTCGTTCCGGCATTGACATGACAAGATGGCCTTTCCGAGGCTTAAAGAATCGTAATTTAGAAGGAAATGAAGGCGGACGGGGAAGAGATGCTTGGTGATCAGCCTGTACCTGGGAAAGCTTTTTCCAAAATGAGAGGCATAATTCAGATTCTGTGTTCATGGCCGCATTTCCCTCTCTCCATTTTTTTTTTTTTTTTGTCGTGCTTGTCACAGAAAGAGCATTTTTGCAGATTTACTGCTACCCCTCCTTCCTCGTCGTTTGGATTACGTGTCGCAACAAGACTGGAAGGAGACGAGGGTGTGATCAGACGGGGAAGTAGATCACAACTTGGACCATTTGTGGAGCAGTTTGATGCAGTCTCTTTCCCACGCGACGTAGGGGGAAATGCGCTCCAGCCTGACTCTGATCCCTGACCTTTTTGGTCCAGCTTCTACTTTTGGAGGCTGGGTGGAACGATTCCCCAGCAGACAGAAAGCTTGTTTGTAGAGAGAGAGAGAGCGCTCCCCTTGGAGTGACTCTTTCCAGGACGGGCCGGCATGCACCTTTGCAGCCGTCTGATTGTATTCTCAGTCAGTATTATACGGTAGGTAAAATGCTGTACGGTCCCAGGGTGCCTGCAGAAGGAAGGCTCATATGTGAGAATCAGCTTGACGGCATGCTATATTATTCTATGATTCTATTGTTGTTATGTGCCGTCAAGTCACTTCCAACTCACGGCGACCCTATGAATGAGTGATCTCCATCGTATCCTGTCCTCCACTGCCCTGCTCAGCTCTTGCAAACCCCAGCCTGTGGCTTCCTTTAGGGAGTCAGTCCATCTCGTAGTTGGTCTTCCTCGTTCCCTGCTGCTTTCCACCTTTCCCAGCATTCTTGTCTTTCCCAGAGAATCCTGCCTTCTCCTGATGTGCCCGATTCTATTACTATTTTTATTAAGATAGAGCAAAGAAAATAAGCACAAAACCATTATTTCCCCATGCTTGCTGGGGGAGTCTGGGAGTTGTAGTTGCAAAGCAGGACATTCCCAAGCTTTTCACAAAAGCAACACAGCAAGGTTTTTTTCTCCCATTGATATCCACCAAGGGAGTGGGGAGGGGCAGGACAGCCCCCCTCTTTCTGGGAGGGGGAAGAGGGGACCCCCCTCCTTAAATGCCTGCCAGCACAGCTAATGATTAACTGTTCTTGTAAAGGGATTATCTAATCTGAAGTACAAAAGACCAGCCTGGAGTGTAAGAGAAGTGGTCTTGGGGAAGGTAATTAGCCTAGATGGGTTGAAAATGGTCCCAGGATCACATAGCAGGTCTGGCTGGACATGAGATCCATTTTGGGGGGGAGGGGGGGGGGAGAAGCCGCCTGGAAGCACTTGGAAGGGGTGGGTGGGAAGGAATGGGCAAAGTTGTGGAAAGAGAAAAGCCAGAGTTTTCATGGAGGCTCGGCTCCCTAGGTAAGGATGCTGGCTGCAGAAGGAAGACGTGGCCACCCTCCAATATGTGCGTGTGGCTCTCGCACCAGAGTCTCTCCTGGCTTGCCACCCTGTGGCTCACCATGAGGGGCGTGGGTCTCTCCCCATTGTCTTGTGCAAGAGCTGGGGCTCCTTGAACGAAGCCGGCCTCTTCCATTTGGGATGCTTTGGGGTGTGATCGAGCGGTGGGAAAAGTGTGTGCCTGATCGCGCTGGAAAAGCTCGCCCAGAATGCGCATCTTCTGCCTGCTGGGGAATCACTCCAGCCCGCCCACCCACCCCCAAAAGTAGCTCTCCTGCTGAGCCAAAATGGTCCATCTTGGACAGGAATTGAGGTCGGGCTATAGCGCGCTTCCCCGTACGTCGTGTGGTCGCTGGTCCAAAATGTGAGTTATATGCCCATGAAGTCACACTCTTTGAGAAAGAAGAATTACCATTACACCAAGTTTTAAGGTTCTTCTTTCTTTTGACCGGTTTCTCCCCATTCTGTGCCCACCACCACATACACACATCCCACGTTTCTTCATAACTAAAAGATCTTCCCCGTTGCTGAGGCTATGACATCACTTTTTCCACCCACTCTTCCCTGGTTTCCCTTCTCCCACTGAGCGTAACTTTAATCTTCAGAATAGCTAGGTGAGAAAAGGATTTTCCTAGGATATTATTGCAAGGTTACTCCTATCAAGATGAAGATTATCTGAAGGTGGTTTGGTCTGGAGCGAGCAATTAAGGGCCGTTAACTTTACACAAGACCTGTTCCTCATTTATTGATTTGGCGTAATCTAGGTATCTTAATTTTTGGGCTTTCTTCATTGGGGGCAGGCTGATTTAGGGGACTATCATGATGAGCCCACATTCTTCCAAATTTATTACCGTGAAACAACCAATCTTAGGGCAGAGGTGGGGAATCCTTGTTCTTCCAGGCCTTATGGCCTATGATGTCCCTTAGTCCCATTTAGCACGGCACATGAGAATAAGGAATTTGGAGAGCTGTAATTCAAAGCATTGGGAGAGTCATGGTTCCAGAGAATCCTAGAATCATGGAGTTGGAAGGGGCTTCTAAGGCCATCAAGTCCAACCCCCTACTCAAGGCAGGAATCCAAATCAAAGCAGTTCTGACGGTTGTCCAGTTTTCTCTTGAATGCCTCCAGCACTGGAGTGCTCACCACCTCCAAAGGTGACTGGTTCCATTGTCGTACTGCTCTAACAGTTAAGAAGTTTTTCCTGGTATTCAGCCTAACTCTTGCTTGAGTAGCTTGAGCCCATTTTTACGTGTCATGCACTCTGGGATGATTGAGAACAGATTCTGCCCCTCCTCTGTAGGACTACCTTTCAAGTACTATCCTATCTCCTCTCAGTCTTCTTTTCTCAAGGCTAAACGTGCCCAGTTCTTTCAGTCTTTCCTCCTAGGGCTTGGTTTCCAGCCCCCTGATCAGCCTTGTTGCCCTTAAGAGACCGTGAGGTACTGAGAGCCAACAGGTATATTGATTCCAGAGTCAAGCTGGGAGTTGCGAGGCCCAGATTCTAATCTCCACTTGGTCATCAAACTCACCTAGTGACCTTGGGGCAATCACACATATCTCAGTCTGATCTACCTCACAGGGTTGTGGCACAGGGGACATGAGAAGGCAGGCCTGTGCATGCTGCCTTGAGCTCATTGCAGGAAATATAATTAAGAAATAAACTACTGTGGGCATTGCTTCCGTGAAATGTTGCTTCAGGAATTCGCTGATCCTGATGAAACTATCAGCCACCCAGACGATCACATCGCCCGTTTAAATATTTAATGTGTAAATATGTAATTGTTTAATAGTTGTTGTGTTTTTGTGTGTTTAATTTGCTTTTATATTTGTAGTAATGTTTTGTTGTTTGATCACATTGTAAACCATCTATAGTGGCCTCTGGCAAGATGGGTGGTATATAAAGAAAAGAAAAAAGAAAAGAAATTAAATTAATCCCTCGTTCAAAGTTTCTTCCACATGTTGCAGCCATATATTCCTCCTCACGTTTTTTTCTTTCTTTCTTTTGTTCCAGAACTGGCATATGATCTGGATATGGAAGACATTTCTTCAAACAAGCAGCTTCTGAATCAACAAAGCGAGGAGGCTCCAGCTGTTCAGACCCTCGGCTCAGGCGGCTGCCGGACCCTGAGCCTTGATCTCGTGCTTGCTGTCGTCACACTCTTGTTCCTTCTGTTGGCCGAATGATGGAGTCTCTCCTTCATCCGTCTCCCCAGCTCGAGCTGGTAACCGTTCGTCTTGTGAAGATTCCCCGTGGACCACTCGCCCCGCCTGCCACGGCGTGTGAAAGGAGTGGTTAACTAAAGTTACCTTTTAAAAAACCACATAAGACAAATCCCCAAGGGACTTGGTTTTAGATTTAGCAGGCAGGAAGGTTTTTTTAAAAAAAGAAAACATACCCTGCTTGCATTCCCCGGTGAAGTTCAGGAAGACTGGAAGTTTGAAACAAGCAAAACATATTTCATCTCGCGTTAATTGGCATGGGTAGAAATGACATTTAAATGGGATTAAACATCATTGACTATGTTTTTAAATATATGTTTATGGTCCATCCTCCGAACGGATTCTGAAATACTTGGAATTATCCAACGAAGTATGTAGTAGGAACAGGAGAGATTTAAAGAGCAGGCAATTTCCTCTTGGCAAAGAAAGGTTTAGCTCTGGGGGCTGTTCTGGAGCCCGGCACTATATTATTGATATCAGTTGGAAAACCAGTGGGCAGCCAGACTGATCTCCTGTGGGTTTCAGGAGAAGATTGTGGGTTGTGTGTATAAAAAAGCTGGAGAAAAATGTATGCGCCTCTTGCAAGGTTGCCTGTGAGGGCCGAGAGCCCATGTTTCCTGTAACAGGTGGGGTGGCAGAGGGTCAGACCTAAGACAGCAGCTAGGTTGATGGGATTAAGGACAGAATAACTTTGGTGGAACGTGTGATGTTCTCTAGCTCCGGCAGACTGCTTTGAATCTTGTCCAGCAAATAAAGAAGAGCGAGCATGTTGCTTTTAATAAATTTTTAAAATACAAAACAGTGCCGTGGCCTGTTGTTTCTCTGCTAGCATTGGGTTTGCAGACCTGCCTTTTAAGCCTGGGGAACTCTCAGCCATCACGGTAAAACCCATTGTGGCTGCTCTGGAGGTATATTCATTCCATTGGGTTGTCATTCGCTTTAGGAATACGATGAACTGGAAGCAGGGAGGGTTTATAAGGTAAATAAGATCCCTGTATCTGTTGGGGCACAGTTGACTAGATTAATGGCAGCCTCCCATTTGGGAGACTGGAAGGAGATTCTTGTTCACGGTTGGATTACATTTCCCTTCATCTCAGGATGGGAGCGATGGGAGATGTAGTCCCAGAGATCCGGAGACCATGAGAATAAGACATTTATCTGAAAGCACAGCCTGTTCAAGAAGTTTGCGTCTAAGTAGACATGCCTAGGAGTGTGCCACAAGAGAATGGCATTAACAAATGCTGATCACACTGATCCACCTTTCCTTTTCTCTTGCTGTTATTTTTCTGATGGGTTTCGGAAGCGGTTTAACTCTCGTGCACTGTATTTATTTATTTTTTCATTTTAAAACTTGCATTATGCGCGTTCTGCCCCAGTTGGAATTCCATGGTACGGACAACCGGAGTCAGCAGCATGGTTAGGGTTGAGGCTGGTTTTATGCTTTGGGTTTCATGTGCATCTCGTGCGTTTCGGCTGCTGATTTGAATCTTACTCCTTTCTCTTGAATCAAGGCAGCCTTCTGGAAAGCCGAGTGTGTCTCTTTTTATTTCCTGATCTCCTGGCTTCCTAAGACATAGCACGGGATATCTTTGGTTCCAGTGGTTACATGGACTAGGTCAAAAAGTATCCTGGTGAAAAAATCTAGTAAGATTTTTGGGGGGCCTGTTCTTTTTATGATGTTTGCTTCTTGTTTGTTAAAACAACTGTGTGTGGCAAGCAGCTGAAACAGGTTATAACTCTTGTAGTTAAAAGGTTGCAGAATGTTTTGCTCAGGAGTGAAGTTCTGTGCGGGCCCTGCAACAAACTTTATCTCTGAGTACAAAATGTTGTCATATGCAGTTCCGGTTGTGTGACAGAGAAGAGAGAGAGAGAGACCTCGCTCTTCCCAGCCTTTTTTTTTACCTTCTCCCTGGAACAGCCCTGTTCCTCTTCCATCTTTTTTGGCAAAGGATCCTGTAATTTATAACACTAAGAGCTACTTAATTTCAAGGCAACCCCACCCAGAGCCGCTATAAGGAGTTGTGGGCTGGGGACAGAAGGGAAGAGAAAGGAATATCGGATGTGTTCCGGGGCGGTGGGAATCGCGTTGTTGACTTGCACGAACAGGGCGTGGACAGCTTTCCTCTGCAAAAACATTCTTCCCGGAACAGAAATGCTTGTTTATGCGTGGCTGGGCCTCGTTCCCTCAAAGAAAAATAAGTAAAACACTTGAGGAAGGAAAAACTGGAAGCATTCCTGTTCATAAAACTAGTCATTGAGCGGTCGTGCATGAATGTTGTTTGAGGTGTCAGGACTTGTTCGTCATCCTCCCCTCCACCACAGATGCCTTGCCGAGGGTTCTGTCCTGGAAAACTCCTTTTTGACCATGGGTGATACCTGTTTACCAAATAATATCAAACAGACAAAAAGGTCTTGTGTTCTTCAGCATCCTACCCACAGCCGTCAATGAACACCTCCAGGAAACCCGTTCAGTGGGAACCAACCTCTGCTCCTCTGGTCTGCCTGCAGCTGTCATTCACAGGTAGACTATGCCTGACTGTGGAGGCCCAGTACCTACAAACATTATGGGTAATAAGGATCATTCATAGGTTGCTTCTGCTCCATGAATCTGTGATTTTGCCTCATCTTTTCGAAGTCCGTTGGGCTCCTGGCTGTTGCTCCCTCTTGTAACGGTGGGTTTCTGTCTTGTGTGAAGAAATGCTGTATTCCGTTTTGGGAAATTACCAAACTGTTTTAATCCTAACTGAAGGAAGCTGGTGTTGATCTCCAAAGCTGCTCTGTGGTCCCCTTGTTTACCTGTGTGCTTTGCAGAGTGTGACCATAACTGGCAGCTATTTTGAAATTTCTTATTCTAATCACTGAAACACTAACCTTTTTTAATTTCCGAATCACAACGATCCTTTCTTAACTTATTCACGAGGGTCATGTCCAGGGGGTTGGCTATTGTTTTTCAACTTCATTAAAGACTACTCCTCTGGACCTAACTGGAAAAGATTAGCCTTTTTCTCTGTCCCCAAACAAATCAAACTGTTCTGCCTTCTCGATAAGCTGCTTTGAGGAGCACCTTCGTCAAGCTCATTTGGCAAAAGCGGAGAAGTAACTTGTTCCAGGGAACTAGGCCACGAGTGGCTCGTATTCCCAGCGAGGCTGTCTCTGACTTCCATGCAAGCTCTTGGGATCTTTTCCTCGCTAGGCATTTTGGTCTAGAGTTGCAATCTGTGTTTCAAAGCTGGAAAGCAGGTTGATTGAGCGGACGGGGCTACTGAGACGTGAAGGGCAGCCAGATCGGACGATGGGCTACGTCATGAGGCTGATGCACACACACACAAAAGAGAGAGAGAGTAAACGTGGTGTCACTTTGGGCCAGCCACCGCAACATCTGTTAGCCTTCAAGCACTGAATCATTCAATGTGTGGCTGCCTCAGACGCAAGGCTTTGGGCACTTGGGGTGGGTGAGTGGCTTCTCTGTTTATTACCCCCCTCCCTGTCACCACCTTCTGTTGTATTTTCTCTGTACTGCCTGCAAAGGCTCTGTTGCATCTTGTTTCTGTTATGTAAGACCATAAACATACACAGTCTTCATGCAGAATTAAACAGGCACGATAGTTCCCTGCCCTAAAGGAGCTTTCCGTTTTGATACCAAGTGAATTGGTGGAAGTTGGATCCACCCTCTTAGATGTTCTTTGCCCACATGCCAAGGGCACAAGAAGCTACTTTTAAAAAAGAACTTGTAACTTCAGAGCAGCCAGGTTGCTGTTGTTGTTGTCGTGGCACTAATTGTGCAAGTAATTCATTGCAATGTGTGTTTACTAGTTACTTAGAAGATGCATTTTCTTCACCAGCAGAAAAAAAATACTGCTTGGTTCCCTCTAGTGGCCAAATCTGCTATTACACCTTAGAACCGTTTTTAAAAATGCAGAAGACAAACCAAAGGCTATGTCTTTTGTCACTCAATACTGATGAGAGACTGTCCTAAAACTTGGAAAACTCCTATGGAAATTCATAAAAATTCTTTAATGGCCTTTAAAAGTAATTTAGCAAAATCATGAATAAAATTCCTCCACCCTCACTCCCAACATCAGCTTGTGTCTTGTAGATGTCATCATCTTTCCCTTCACTCTCTCCTCTGTCTCTTGCTTGCTTGCTTCTGGGTCATTACGAATCCTTTTTAAAAGCAAAAAACACTGATTAGCTTAGACAGACTAAGAGTTGGCGCAGATTACGACCCAGTTCCCAGAAACGCCAGGGGTTTGGCAATCCTTGGGCCTGTATTCCTTCAGTATCCGAATATATTAAAAAAAAGAAAGAAAAGAAAAAAAAAAGAAAAAGCCCTGTGTGTTGTCAAGTGAGAAGAATAAATACTCAAAAACAAACCAGAGGAGCTGTTTAATTCTCCATGTGAAGGGGAATGACAGTTGTGTACATTCCACCCCCCAAAAGAAGGGGTGGACAGGCACGACCTTTTCTCTTGGTGAGAAATGAAATTTGTTGTTTATCTGAGAGCCAGCTGGCCCTCTTCGAACTCAGCCTAATCGTGTTTAGTATTCGGGGAGACAGTGCCTGTTGAGTTCCTGAACTCTGCTGAGGGGCGCTATAAAATAGCTTCATCTGGATTGCCTCTTTAAGCAAATTCCAAGCGTTCCTGTATTAATTTGAGCTCACTGCTGAATGCATTCCACCAGGAAGAGTAGAAGGGGGAAAAAGTCTAAGACGCAGATGATGAGTGAAGGCAGATTTGGGGGGGGGGGATTTCATGGGGGGGGAAGCTACTGATATTTCAGTTTCTTTTAAATTGCCCTAATGCTGCCGCAGGTTGGAAAAAAAACAACCCACCCCATGGAAGGTAAATAACTCTTTGCTTAAAGCACGCTGCAAGTCCACGAATGCTAGGAAACCATTTAGACTCATGATATTTGTCAGTCTTTTAAGCTGCCACGAGACAGAGGCCCAAATCCTGTCGCTCGGCACAGGAAATGCCAGTAGATGAGGAGTGAGTGAGTCAACTCCTTCATATTATAGGTAAAAGCAAACTCGAAGGAAAAAGTAAAAAAAGACTAAAGCGTGGTGGCACCTTAAAGATGAACTTTGATCATTTTTAATGTGAGCTTTCATGGGCAAGTCCACTTCATCAGAACGCCTTCCATTGATTCAAAAAGCCCTACTCAAACTGCCACTCACATGAGCATAGTAAGTCACTGTTAGAGTAGGCCTATTTGAATCTGTGGAAGTTATGGAGGTGTTGACTCACCCAATCCCCATTGATTCGATGGGTCTACTCTAGTGCAATTTGTGTCTTTGAGCGGCAGGATTTGGGATTGAAATTTTGAGATTTGTCAGTAAATATGAATAAAGGCTCGCTGCGTTTTGAAGACCGAGACGTTTATTTTAGTGAGGATAAATCCACAAAAGTGCGCACTGGAATAAATCTGTTAGTCTTCAAAGCACCGCAAACCAGCTGGATCTCAGTGGGATGCCCTTCACACCATGTGCCTCGGGAGACATAAAATGGGAGTTTAGATTGTCGTGCAAATTTGGTGGCGCAACACAAGTTTTTGGATGGAAATGGTCCCAGGTTCAGCCTGTATCACAGGTACAATGCCACCTTTCCGCCAATGAGCTTGAGGTACGGGACCTGGCTTTCCACTTCGTCACTTGATTCTCGCCAGAACAGCCCCGCGAGGCAGATTCGTTGGGCTCAAGGTTTCCTCGTGGGTTTTCATGGTGCCATGGGGGAATAGAACCAAGATCTCCCCAGTCAGAGTCCAGTGCTCACCACAACACCCTCCCTGGTTCACGTGGAGCCTTTTCTCATGGGAGGGGACGTGGAAAAGACCCCTGTCTGAAATTCTACAGGGCCACTACCAGTCAGGTCAGAATCATGGACAACTTGTGGCGTTCCAGAAGTTGCTGGACAATAGCTCCCATCATCCCTTGCTCAAGGGTGTAAATATGGAAGTATAGATGCCCATCATGATAGTTTCCATGGCCACCCTCCACCCTACAAGGAGAATACAGAAATTCAGGCAGCTGGTTTGGTCCCTATCAACAAACAAGGAGCTGCTCTTTTGTAAACCTAATGGTTCCTAATTGCCCATTCAAGACCAAATCATCCTCAGTTACTTTCAATAATAATAGAGATTGCTGGAGGCAATATCCTGGGGAAATCCCCTTCTCTGCCAGCTGTTGCCAGGGTTGCAGTTCAGCTCAAGAGAAACAGGGAAACTTGGGGGTAATGGATAATGTCATAGTCTGTCTTTGACTGTATTAAAGGTGATTGATTGATTGATTGATTGTCATAATCCTGGCTCCTCAGAAAGTCCCAGGGCATTGATCCTGTGCTGGCCAGGATAGTAAGAACATGGGGAGGGCTACGGTTCTTACTCTTAATCCTCTACACCACATACTGGTGTTTGCAAAAGCCAGGCAGGTTTAACCTTTGTTTGGCTGGGCATTGTTTACCTCCAGACTCAGAAGCTGCAACCTTTGTCACAGGTGTATGGGGGGTGGTGGTGGTGGGGGGGGAGAGACAAAGAAGGTTTGGAAAGTAAATCTCAGCAGGGCAACAGGCAGCACCTCCATGGCCTCATCGGGAAAGATTGGGTTCCTGGCCAGGTTTCTGAGCACTGTTCGGGTTTGCGCGCAAATTAGCCGCTGCTTTGGCTTGCCACAGACCGAGTCACTGTCCTGAAGAGGCAGCTGCTGAAGGGGATGGAGAATTCTCACTTTCCCATTCTGTCCCCCAACCCGACCATGGCCACCTTGTCCTGCAATTTGTTGCCCTAGTTCATTTCTGAAAAAACAAAAATAAAAGTCTTGCCACAGCTTTAAGACTTAACAGATACAGACCACGAGCGGGCAGCTCGGGAAGACAGCCCTTGAGGTCTTCCATAAGGAACTTTCGAACACAGTTATAAAAAAAAGCGGGTGCATGGGTCAACGCCCCTTTCTCGCCTGGTTCTTGCAAGACTTTCCCTGCTAAAGCTGTTCCCACCAGAGTTTTCAAACTACAGACACAGGAGAGAGAGCCTTCTCTGTGGCTGCTCCTTTAGACTCTGGAACTCCCTCCCACTGGAGGCCAGGCTGGTCCCCATCTTGGCTGTCCTTCCGCAAGCAGGCCAAGACCTTTCTCTTCAGGCAAGCTTTCCCTCAGTGACCGGCTGCCTGAATGCGGTTCTTAAATGGATGGTTGTGCGTTACTGCTTTGAATGTGGTTCTCTTGTTGCTTTTGTTTAGTGTCTTTTAGCGTGGTATTGGTCTGATCCGTTTTTTAGTATTTGTACACCTACTGTTTTTAGCTTTAAATATTGTCTTTTAATGATGTAAGCTGCCTTGGGTCCTTCTTAGGGAGAAAGGTGGGGTAAAAAATTGAAATACATGCATGCATGCATACATACATTCAAAATCTTTCTGAAGGGTCTTTTCTGACCATGTTCCACATGAGCCACGTCTTCCTGCATCATTCAGCTCTTTTCCTTGACACGGTTTGACGATCCTTAGGCTGTGACGTCAAGGGATCTCTGAGCGCGCTCCAAACAATATAACCGTGGCACGCACTCTTTTGCGCATTGTGTCCCTTGTGCGCTCTCTGGGTACAGCAAAGTTTTTCTGCCCCCTCCTTTTCTGTTTGGTTTTCTTCCTCCTCCTTTTTCATTTTTCTCCTCTGAACGTTGCTCCTTTGATCTGCGGCTGGGCGAGGTGGATGAAAATTGATCTCGCCTGCCGTGGAAAAATAGATCAAAGCGCCAGCACTCGCCCTGGCGTCCGCCTGCTTTAAAACTGGCATTTTCTTACAGGGTGTGTGGAGAGGGAACCAGGATGAGGCAGGGGAGAGGGTGTACACAAGGGGTTTGCCAATGGTTTCCGCATTGATCTACGTAACTGGATGTTCTTCAGAGGCAGCCGATCTTCCTGGCCAAGTTCCTCGGATGACTGTCCGAGCAGCTGCCAGCCGCGTGTTCTGTGGGTCCCCTAATCTTTTCTGGACCAGGCCTCCAGAAGGACATCTCCCTCCGCAGCTGAGGGCGGCCGGGAGCCCAGGCTTGGAATCCGTTTAATGCTTGCTTTGGGAGGGGGTGTGTGTCACTATTTCTCCAAAGAGGTTTCAGAACTTTACAGGGGCAGGATGGGCCAGTAAATTAAAACACGGAGAAACAGGTGTTCACGTCACAACCGCATTACTCACCAGAAGCGTCTCTGAAGGCGATGCATCCCCACCCATCGCTTTGCTCGCGATGGGGAGCCATTCAGGCATGGGTGTCTGGAGCAAAATGGGTAACATGATCTTTTCTGTAGGAGCCGCTTCTGTTGGCGGCAAAAAAGAAAAAAAGAAAAGCCTGCTGTGGAGTCTTTCTGACAGGACTCCAAACGCCGGGGTAATCTTCCAACGACAAACGTCGGCCCCCAGTGAACGGTATCGCTTTACCTTGGCCGGACCTCTCCGAATTCACGAGCTGCCCCTTGTCCTCTTGGCTGGGCTTCAGTTCTTAAAAAGATGCCAGGTGTCGTAAGCCCCATTTGTCTGTGGGGCCATAAACATTTCAGCCGTGCGTCCTACGTGGGGGGACGTTACTTTTGCCGCACCTTGAAAGCCAAATCTAGGAAGATGGAAAAGAGGAGACCCTTGGTATGGCATTCAAGTCTTCTCTCATGGAGTGGCCAACTTACGGGGGTGGGGGTGGCTTTTACTGCCCCTCTCATCTGCACTGGGTGGTTTGGGTCCCTCTGAGGGACTATATCTCCCCATATGGCCCTTCCTGGCCCTTCTCTCCGTCCCATTGCCATCACAGACCCCTTGGATGGGGACCCAAGAGGTGACCTTCTCTATGGCAGTGTCGATGCAAGATGGGCCTGCAACTTTCTTATAAGAAGGATGCTGAGTGCTTGCCAGTGCTTGGGGGGGGGGGGGAACCCACTAAGCACTAACCAGTACTTAGCAGCATTCCCATCACAAAGTTGCAGGCCTGTCCTGGGTCTCCACTCAGGCACATGAGGAGGGCCATGCGCCGAGAGGGCCTGCATCCCCACCCAGAAATTGAGGGGAGCCTGGCAGCCGCCGCTCTGCATGACATACTCCTCTAACAAAATGGCACACACAGGGTTGAAAACGGCCACCAGCGTTCACGCTGAGCAAGCCGGCGTCGTTTCCCTCCAAACCCCACTGGAAGAAAAGGACATTTGATTTTTGGAAATAAAATCGGCCACTAGAGGGCACAAGAGCCTTTTCTAATAAAAAAAATATTTTTTTTGTTAAGAATTTTTAAAGGGAGAGGTGGGGTTTCAAGGGGCAGGCGGGGCCGTCCAATGGGCAGTGAGTTGTGTAGGTAGCCCCTGGACCTCTGAAGGCTGGCCACCTCTGGACTACAGCAGCCAGAAATTGGGATCGATGGGAGTTGGAGGCCAACGTCTGGCCACCCAAAGCTCCCCTCGCCTTCTTTATGAAATCTATCACAGAGGGCATCATCGTGTCTTAGGGTGAAGACGGTGATGGGGAGACCTTCCTCTCAGTTCAAATGTCTATCTCTTCCTGGCTGATTCTTTTGACCTCATTCCCCTGATGTATTTGATTTCACACTCGCTACCCCACCCCCCATTTTTTCCTCACAATAACCCTGTGAAGTAAGCTAGTACGAAATCAAACAAATGTTGAGTGAGGAGTAAAAGCTACTTCTTGAAAGCCGAGGCGGGTAAGCGATAGGGGCTTGCGGCAGGCGTTTTGTAGACCCCATACGACCTCTTATAGATGCCTGGTAAAATTTATAAATACATGGAGAGAAGGTTCTCTAGCACGGGGGAATTTCATCCCCTCTTTCCCCCAAAGAGTACATTGCTCCCCGGGGCCAGTATTCTAGATCCTTGGGGCTGAGTTGATATTCAAGGAACAAAGTCCAGCCAACATCTAGTGGGTGGAGGAGTATAACAGGGGTGCTGTTAATAAAAAGCATTCTATTTAGATCCCACGTTCTCTCTAAGGGGCTGTCTGTGGTTCTCCTACTTCCTCACTTTCTCCTTACAACAGCCCAGTGAGGTGGGTTGGTTATTGAGGCAGCGAGCGACCGGCGGTTCCCCGTTGAATTTCAGGGCTCAGCGAGGACTCACGTCCCTTCGCCATGCATGAACCACGACACCACCCTTGTTTATGAAAATGGGCTGGTGGCCAGGAGCGCATCTCCCTGATCCACCTGCCCCCCACCCCATGCCCCTTGGCGGAATCCGTGGGTTTAATTCTGCTCCTCCTGGCACGGCTGTTTTTCAGATCTTCAGCCAGGTTTCCCTCTCCTTTCTTCCCCTGCCCTTAATCTGGGGGACCTTCTGCGCTCCAGACCAAAACCTTTTGTGCTGCTTCCCGGTTTTCCTAGTAATTTGGTATCTCTCTTGGGTCTGAGCGACCCACAGATCACAAACCGCCTGCGTGGGTCCCTCTTGCCCCCTCCACCCTGCTTTCCCCTCGTCTGTCGGCCTTCACTGGCTTCCCCCATCCCTTTTTTTATCCCTCCTCTCTCTGGAATGAAAAATGTACAACACCCTGCTGAGTTCCCTTTAAAATGCACATTGTCCCCCCCAAAGAAAGACGGAGCTGGTGGGCCTATGGGAAAGCAGGACGCGCTCCCTTTGGCAGGCTCCTGATGCTTCATTCTCTGTGAAGGGCCCGGCCGTCTTAACTTCATGAGAACTCACAGCTCCGTTGATCCCCACAGACAGAGGAGCATAAAAACTGCCCGTGAAAACAGAGGAAGGGAGGGGGGGTTTTTTGAACAATGTCGCCTCCACCCGCCCATCTCTCCTCGCCGCCACTAAAAAGAAAAAAAAGGACAAGAAAAGAGAAAGAACCAAACAGATCCTAAAAGGTTTTCTGCCTGCCACGCTTCTCAGAGCAAAAGTTAAATTGATTTCACTGTCACCTTCGGAAGACGGGGAGCGAAAAAAGGGGATTTGGAAGCAATTTGCTCAAAGGTTGCAAGGGTGTGATGTGTGCGTGTGCAAAACTAAGAGGAGTGACACGGAGTTGTGTCACTTCCTGTACGGATTTTCACAGAGCGCCCTTACCCTTTTTTTTTTTTTGGAAAGAAAAATTACATTCCCCCACCCCCAGAATCCCCCAGTGGGTTGGCTGCCGGATTTGGGGAGGGGTAATGCCAAAAAAGTAACTTTTCAGAGCCCTGAATTTTGTGGGGTGGTATTGGTTCCAGAGAGCTGCATCTCATCCGTCAAGCTGGGCCGGGCCTGGAATATGCCCTGGATTCTTCTATAAAGCAATTTCTGTTATCCAGAATGATTTTATGGTTTGCCCTTCCCTTCTTCTGAGGATGCCCTGGGACTGTGCAGCTTGCCCAAGGCCACCCAGACTGGCTCATAATAAAATGAGTATGATTTAACCTAGCACAACCAGTTAACAAGCAAACCACCTCTCGGCTTCCTCAGAAGTCATTTCCCCCCCATGGCTGATGTGTGCAAAATGCTGCAGCATTTTAAAGTGACTTCACCTTGCTCGGACATTGTTGTGGATGTCATTGCAAAACTCTTATTATTGTGGCTCTGCTCTGTCACTTCTCTTAGATATGCTTTGTCTTGTTTTGATTTGTAGTGCGCTGTTGTGTGTCTGGGGAGATCTCTTATAAATATTTCTTTGAAAATGAACACTCACCTACATCTGGTATGTGGGAAATGCCTGAAGTGCATCTGGAGAGGGGAATGTGGACTACACCTCCCATCATCCCTCATCACTAGGTACGCTGGCTGGGGTTTCAAGGTGTTGCTCTCCAACAACAGCTGCTGGAGGACCACACGTCCTCCAGATGTGGAATCCATTCACCTCAGAAACCCTAGAGGGAACTCTGTACAACAGTTAATATTATGTCCATTTCACAGATGAAGGACTGAGGCCAAGACTGTCAAAGCATACTTCATGAGTTCATAGTGGAAGCGATATCTGCTGAAGAGTTTTGAATGCTTGGTTACATTAAATTCCTCTAGCTGTGCAGCAGAAATGGAGGGATGCAAAGAACAGAATAGCATCAAGTTCCCCAGAGTAGGCCACTCCTCTTTGGTTCTCATTAACTGGCACTTACAGTCTCAGTAAACTACCTCTGAGACATTGGTAGGAGAAAGAATTTTGTTAAAATTAAAATAATAGGGTGTGAAAGTGAATGCCTTTCCTTGTTCTCTCAAACTGGTAGTCAATGAGTGGTAGAGTCTCCCTGATGCTGGAGATTTCCTTTAGTAACCCGGAGAAACAGCGTGATAGCAGCCTCCGGAGAGGTCCATCTGCAGATGAATGTCTTTGCACTGTGATGTGAATGCAGACCTTGGAAAAGTTACTTTTCTGCATGACAACACTCAGAAGCCTCTAACTAGCAACTAACAATTGCCCTCACTCATTGGCAGTTGCAACTGCTAAAAGGAACTTTTCTAAGCTCTCTTATGAAGTCCCTGGAAAAATGTCATGCTGTATACTGTATGTCTTTATGTTTCTGCATTGGAAATAGATTCTGTAACGGCTGGAAGAAACCCAGTCTCTCTCTCTGTCTCTCTCTCTCATCACCCTCCCCACTTTCTCCTGGCCATCCTTAATACCCAGGCCATCTTGAGAAACCCGTTCTCACTAAATCCTAATTGTGTGAAACATTCTGAGAGCAGATCAGTTTACTTTGCTAATTCCATGCGAGGGGGGGAGGGAAAGCTCTCCCCCAAGTGCGATTTGGATCTCTTACACACCAGCGCTCTGTGTCTGGGTGCGCAATCCGGCAGGGAGGTGAAAATTCCTGTTCTCCAGTTTGTTCCTTGGCGACAATCGCCTTCCTGTTCTGCCCTGGCCCCCTGGCATAAAAGGTGTGTCATGGGGAGAGTGGCAAGAACAGAGTGGTCCAGGGAATGAGAAAGAAAAGATGATGTTTGTGTCGGAGGTCACTGATAGGGCACTGGTAGCAAAGTTACTTTTGTACAACCTGCCCAGGTTGGATACATGAATGAAGGTTTTCACTGGTAGATCTAGCTTGGGTATTTTTCGCCTTTCAGGTGTATAATGTTTCCCAAAGATCAGAAAGCACATGAGACTCTCTCCTGCCCAGCCTTCTGTACAGTGATGGTTTGTCTGCTGTACCCTCATTTTAGGGCCAAAAAAGATACCCAACAGGCAATGGGAAGAAAGACTAACTATTTCTATAGCTCATGGTTTCTGAACAGGAATGCCAACCTTCCCAAAGACAAACAGGCAAAGATCAGGGGAAATCTGCTGTGAAAGCAACGTGTACCTCTATCAAGCACTCCCTAGGTTTTGCAAAACTATTATTCTCGAGATGTTTCATCATTGTTTCAACATCAGTCCTGTTATACCAGGCTCCATGTTGTACACAGTGGAGAAACTGAGGCAGGAAACGAGTGAGATGCCCAAGATCTATTTAATGGGGTTGTGGGTCAATTTCTCCAAGTGTACTTTCCTTGATCTGGCTGTTAAATACCTAAGCCCTATTGGGTCGGGATTCTACCATTGCCTGAGGGGAAAACCATGATGGAATGATGCAGGAAGAAGGGGAACTCTCTCCATTTAATTCTACTGCCCCGGTAATTCAGGAGGAAAGGAAAAGCAAAAGATCAACCAGCTGCTATTCGGCACCTTGTCCTGTAGCAGAGAACGAGATTCTCTCCAGAACTTCAGGTGGATGAGATGTTGACAAAGAACCATATTTCAGACAGCTGGACAGAATCAATTCTCTGGCTCTGCAGCCAGATACCGAAACCACTAAGCTCTCCAGCCAGCTGAGCAATATAAGGGGGGGGGGGGATCCCATAATGTGTAGAACTGCTGATAATTTATCCCATGAGAATTTTAAACACTCACAATCAATCTGAGACGAGAGAAGGTGCTTCGAAAATCATTTTGAAGGAGAAGGAATTCTCATGGGGGGCATTGAGGATTCTTGGGCTGTTTTTCCTTGGAAATAAATGTATTCTCTTTATGCTGAGGTTCCCGGTTGGTGGAGAAAGTAGCTCACATTTAACTCCTTTTTTGTTAAACTACTTTTTCTAGAAGCCCCAGTCGGCTGGGGCAGTTGTGGTAGGTAGTCTGGGAACTGTAGCTCTGAAAGTAACTTTTCAACGCTCTGTAATTAACCAGAAGTCTCTCCAGAATGAAATGACTTGCGAAGGAGTCAAATTCTCGCCAGGGTTTTGACTGGCCTGTGCACAAGCCACTGTGAATGTTTGTTTTTATTTTGCTACAATAATAATTAACAGGCCTCCAAAGGCAGAAACCAGGCTGGCTTGTAAACAAAAGAAGGATATTGACAAACTTTGTCCCCCTGGTTGGCAGCTGGTTCCCTGGATGTTGGGTCCACATGGCTTCAATGTTATAATTTTAAAGAAGACAATGGGGAGACTGGAAAGGAGACGCAAGCCAAACCAGATACTTTTATTTAAAACAATTACAGTACATGGCTTAGAGGATGTATGCAATATGCAGGGCCTGGCTCTCCCATCAATGGTTCCCTTTTATAACTGCCAAGTAACCTGTGGACACTCCCCCTGCCATGTTGGTCTAAAAAGGCATTTTTAATGGCACAAAGTCATCCCTTCTCAGCAACTAGAGGAACTGCTGGACAGCTCAGTGGATTAAGTATCAGGTTGGGAGTTCGAATCCCCACTGTGCTTCTTTGAACGGGGTTGGACTCGATGATCCACAGGGTCCCTTCCAGCTCTTCAGTTCTAAGAAGATTACTTCTTCCCCCAGAGGGGCTGTTTCTCATTCATACATGTACCCGCTGACTTTAATATCCCGCTGGGAAAGGTCGAGGAAGAAATTAATAACCAAAAGCTACCACGCATATAAGGGGACCCAGAAAGCACTTTGCGACCCTCAGGGTTGGGAAACCTGATCTCGATGGTCCGACTCTCTTGGAGGCGCCTCAGTCCCCAGCGTGATCAATGTGGGAGAAGGATGGAGGGAGAGCTGACTTTCAAAGGCCCTGGGCGGCCTTGGGCTGTGGCTCCATCCTCAAGCCCTCCCTCACAGGGTTGTTGTGCGAAGGCTCAAATAAAGAGAGGGGGGCAAGGAGGAAGAGAGCCCCCCCCCCCCCGCGCTGCTCTGAGCTGACTGGCCCGCCACCTTCTCACCTGCTGGGCCGTAACTGGGGCTGGCCGACGGGGGCTTTGCCTGAGGGTCCCACAATCTACTGCTGGGTGTGAGGAAAACAAAAGCCCACCCTTCCCAACGCGAGCCCCGTTCCCCCCCTTAGCTGCTTCTCTTTTCGGGAAACCCCAAACTTTCTTTTTGCTGTTGGGGAGGAGGGGAGTCCCGGCGTCTCCGCCTCTTTTTTTCCGGGCGGGGAGGGGGGGGAGAGAGAGGGCACCTTGCACCCCTGCCTGGGAGGGGAGTGGGTGGGAGACGGGTGCCCCAAGTGTCCAAATTGCGAGCAGCGGCTTGCGCGCCGAGGGAGGGAGGGAGGCGGAGGAAGGAGGGGCGGGCGCGCGCGCTTGGAGAGGCGGAGGCGGAGGCGGGGAGGGAGGCCGGCCGTGCGCTCTGCCCCGCCTCGCCCCGCCGGGCTGCTGCCTTTCCTGGGGGCTGCCGCCGAGGAGCTTTCTCCGGCCCCGCCGCCGCCGCCGCCGCCGCCGCCTCATCTTGTTCTTCCTCCTCCTCCTCCTCCTCCTTCGCCGCCGCCGGCGGGATCAAGTTGGCCAAGCGGAGTCGAGCGCCCGGAGCGCCGCGCACTCAGGGCGCACGGCCGGCGGGCCGGCGAGGGAGTTGGCGAGCGCCGCAGGAGGCGGCCGGAGCTTCGGCGCGGAGGGGCCAGCCGGCGCAAGCGGCGGCGGGGGAAACCTCCAGGGGCCGGCCGGGCAGGCGCCCGCTTCTGGCGCCGGCCCTCGGCTGCTCCAGCCGCCTGCGCGTGGCCAGGGGCGCGCCCGCCGCCGGAGCCCCCGTGCGCTCTCGGCCGCCCCGTGCCAAGCCAGCAAGCCGGGCCGCCGCCATGCCCGCCGGCCGGCGGATCGGGCCCCCGGGCTCCTCTGACGCCGGGACCGGCCGACCGCTCGCCTTCCTCCTCCTCCTCTTCTTCCTCCTGGCCGCCGCCGCCGCCGCCGCCTCGGCCGAGCCGCGCTCGCGAAGTTGCTCCGAAGTCAAGCGGCTCTACGTGGCCAAAGGCTTCAGCCAGAACGAGGCGCCCAGCCACGAAATCAACGGTGAGGGGGTGGGCGCGGGAGGGAGGGAGGGAGGGAGGGAGGGGGAGCCAGCCCCACGGGCCCCGGGGGAGAAAGGAGGGGAGCCCGTCCCCCCCCCCCCCCGCAGCCAGCCAAGGATTTTGGGTTTTGTTGTCGCTTGTGCGCTTCGGCGAGCAGATTTCTTTTGGACACTTTGGCTGCCGAAAAGGGGGGATCGACGAGGGTAGAGAGAGAGAGAGGAATGAATGGCCCTTTCTCCCTCTGCACTAGAACCGGGGGGGGGGGGGTCTTTTTGGGGGGAGAGGCCTTCGGCGGCGTTCTTGGTATCCGCGCCTTTCTTCGTATCTGCGCTTGGGCAAGTTGGCCGGCCAGGAGGTTCCCCCTCTCCCAAAACCAGTGGTGTGGAAGAGTTCCTCCCCCCGGGGGGGGGTTGTACTGGCCCCCTTCTCGCCCCCCCCCCCCGGGCCAATGATTCGGTTTGAGTACCAATCCTGTCTCCACTGTTGGGCCAAGGAGAGCGATGGTGGTGGTGGTGGTGGTGGTGGGGGCTCGACGGACCAGCTGCGCGAAGCGGACGCCAAACTCTCCGCAACACCTCTTCCCACCCCCCTGTTTGCAAAGTTAAACCCCAAAGCCTTGCTTGGGGGTGGGGAGAGAGACCCCCCCAACCCCCGGCGTGGACTTCGTTTCCTCGGTGCGCCCTTCAGCATGTTCCCCTGCCCTTGGGGGAAAGGAGGGGGGGGGAATCACCTCCGGAGTAAACCCCCGCCGGGGAATGTGTGTCGAGGGCGCGATCCCTGAAGACAGATGGAGGAAAAACCAGGACAGGATCTCCCTCCCCAGCCCGTTTCTCCTCCTGCGCCTTCCCCACCTCAAGTCGTTCATCCCGACTCAAGTCGTTGCTTGTAGAGAGAAGGCCGGGCGGCGGAGCGGAGCGGAGCGGAAGGGAGGGGGAGGGGAGGGGGGGAAATCCCCTTGAACAAATGGGGGGAAATCTGTAGGGTGTAGTCCTTGGCATTTTGCTGCTAAGCCTCCCTCCCCCCTTTCCTTGCCTCTAAATTTCTTGCATGCACACATTTTAATTCACTCGCCAGGGTTAGTGGATCTGCAAGGTATTTGAATGTCTGCCTCCCTCTCCCTTTCTCTCTCTCTCTCCTTTTTGAAACGGAGCAGAAAGGCTGACTATGTTCTTAAGGAAGGGAGAGGGGCAGATTGCTAACTGCAGAGTCTTAAAAACACACACACACACATTCCTCTCGTTTGGGAAAAGGTGCAGGGGGCCCATGGCAATTATTCGGTGAGCAAATAGACTCCCATCATCTCTTTCCCTCCCCTTTGCGTTTTACTAAATGAATTCAGCCAGACCAGGGAGGAATTTGCGGGAGGAATTTGCAACAATTGAGGCTTCCCAAACCATGTGGCTTCTCCCCCCCCCCTCCCCGTTCGCCCCACTCCCCTCCTGGAGCAGTGGGGTGGAGTTTCTGGCTCTGGAGCTGGTCTCTGGATTGGTGGGGAGAGACTGTCGGGTTGGGGGGGGGAAGGAAGGGGGAGGTGGACTTTTCTTGGTATTGGAAAACCCCAGTCCGCCCATACAAAAGTCTAGGGCCTCCTCTTAACTCCCCCCCCCCTTTAAAATAAAAGTTGGAAAACTTCCCTTTAAGAGTATTTTTATTTTGGCCAGTAAATTATAAAGTGACAAATCTGAGCCGACAGCATGTCGATGTCCTTGTTTCAGGACAAAGGCCATTTTTGGGGTGGGGGGAGTATTTAGTGGTTTGGGCTTGGAAAGTTTTTTGGGGGGAGACAAACTTTTAACACCCCAAATTCCTTAACCAATATGGACGTGCTGGGGGGGGGGGACTCTGGAAACTCAGATGTAATGTTTCAGAATCCTTTGTTGGGTGGGTGGGTGGAGATATGGACAGAGGTCGGCACCCAGTTCCTGACCGTCTTCATTAATTTATTTTCTTTGTGGGTGTGTTAAAAAGTGTGGCAACAAGAGCAAGTAAAAAAAGTGAAGCTGCTTTATTTATATAAGTGTTTGTGGGCTGTAACCCGCTTCTGTATGCTACAAAATCAACTCTGTGTTTTTCTGGGAGTCAGATTTTCACCTTTGCTTCCTTCCTCTGGAGATCGACTGCTTCCGAGGATGTCGAAGGCATTCCCAGCTGGGTAGCGAATTTTTCTGGAGGTCTTTCTGGAGTAACCTGAGACCCTTTGCAGGAAGTGTTTGGCCTTTCTCAGGGCCAAATTTTGGATCTTGGTGCCCAAGGCCGTTGTATAAATAGGTGCCCTGACTTCTGCTTTTTGTCCTGTCACCCTCTGAGGAGAGGAAACGTCGTACCAGCCACACATCCTGGGGGGAATCCGAGAAGCTTGTTTTGATGATGATGATGATAATCTTAGAACTGCAGGGCTGGAAGGGGCCCTCTGGATCATGGAGTCCAACCCCTGTCAAGGAGGCCCAGGGGGGAATCGAACTCCCAACCTTTGTCTCCACAGCCAGAGACCTAAACCCCTGGGCAGAGTTGGATTGAGGAATCTGCTTTATATACATAGGATTATTTTGTTTTGGGAGCTCTCTCTTGTCTTGCCTTGCAGTGGCTTTTCATAGAATCATAGCATAAGGGAGTTTGAAGGGCCCTTATAAGGTGATTTAGCCCAACCCCTGCTCATTGCAAGAATCGAAGTGTTGTAGCGCTCACCGCCTCTCAAGGTAACTAGTTCCATTGTTGTACATCTCTAACAGTTAGGAAATTTTCCTGATATTCAGCCTAAATCTGACTTCTTGTAACTTGGAACCTATTATTACATGTCCTGCGCTCTGGATGATCAAGAACAGATCCTGCCCTTCCTCTATAGGGCCTTTCAGTTATTTGCAAAGTGCTCTCCTATCTCCCCTCCGTCTTCTTTCCTCAAGGCTAAACAGGCCCAGGTCTTTCAGTTTTTCCTCCTCGGGCTTGGTTTCTAGTTCCCTGATCCTCCTGGTTGCTCTCCTCTGAACCTGTTCCTTAAAGTGCGGTGTCCAGAACTGGACCCGGTACTCTAGATGAGGCCTAACCCATGTGGAAGAGAGAGAAACTGACTATGCCTCATCTTCTTTCAAGGTCTCTGGCAGCAGCCCTTTTCCGTCTCTGGCTGCCTCTGACTGGCGGTGCCAGGAATTGAACTTGGGGCCAATTGAAGACAAAGCTGATGCTCTCCCATGGACCACTCCTTCCATGGTTTGTGAGCTGTTGTTTCGTTCCAGCCCGAAGCTTGTCCTCTTGTAACAAAAGCTGCAAGCCAAAGGCCGGGCTCAGATCCCTACCTTAACATGCTCTTTATCTTGCATTTTTCATTCCTCCTCGGGACATTCCGGCTATTCACGGCTTATCTTGGCGGAAATTAGTTTGGAAATAGCAGATGTCGTTCGGTCTTGTTTTCAGTTTGTAGGGCTCTCTATTTTTAAAATTCTTTTTTTTTAATTGCCTTTTTCTGCCGCCTTTCCCACGAGAGACGCTGTGGACCTGAACCTTGGGCCAGCTGCATCCAAGGTGTGGGTTTCACTACAGAGGCATGCTTCTTTGTATAGAAATAAAATAAAGGTTCTAGTCCTCGTGTTCCGAGACATCCCCTTATTTGCATGCTACCCTGGTTGATGTGACCTTTCCTCTTAAGACTGGAAATAGAGCCGATTTATTTAGGAACATAAGGAAGCTGCCTCGTACCACGGCTGGTCAGAAGCTGTTGGGCTCAGCTGTTTCGTCCTTCCCTCCTGTAGTTTATTGGAGAACTACAGTTCCCATCAGCCCCAGTCAGTGTGTTCATTGTGAGGACTGGTGTCGTTGTCGTCCAGCAGCTTCTAGAGGGCCATACTTGGAACCTGGGCAGGACACTTTTGGACTACAATTCACATAATCCCTCAGCAAAACAACCACAGTGTGTGGTGGCTAAAGGACGCTGAGGGTCCCTGAAGAGTTTTCTAGACACTAGCCAGAAACGTCCCATGTCTGCTCAGTACCGTTTGAGGCAGGACTTCGTCCTAAACGTACCTGGAGATTTCTGCAGCTGAGCCTGTGTGTCCGGGTCAGATAAAAGCAGATATTTGGGATTCTTCTTCTGTTTCAGAGCAAGAATTTAGCCTTTTCGTGTCTTACAGGTGTGTTTGATATTCTGGCAATCATCCTTACAACAGACTGGTGAGGTAGGCCGGTGTTACTACCTTCCTGTTGCCTCTTGGAGAATGTATAAATGGCATAGCCAAATCCATCTTTAGGACAGTTCTTTCCAGATGTCAGAGATGGGGAATGGTGTCAGAAGCATCCTCCCTCTGGCCGGAGCTGAGGGGAGCTGCCTGTCGACTCAGAGGTCGCATCACACTGATTTCAACAGGCATGAGCTCCGGGTGCCTGTAGGATTCCTTGTATTCAAAGTTTGCAATCCAGGTGGGGCTTGGATTCCTGCAGTCTTCACGGCACATGCTCAGAGAAATGGGAAAAGCTGTGCTGGAGCACACACCCATCTCTAGTCCAGCAGCCCTCCAGTTGTCTGGGGTGTGTGTTCCAGGACTGAATAGGGGGTCACGTTGCACCCCGTGTCTCTGTTTCTCAGCAGGAGGAGGCTTGAACCAGGACGTAAGCATCCTGACTCGTAGACACTGATCGCTCTGGTCCCCACAGGTTTACCTCATCCCCCCTTTAAATCTATTCAGGTGGGCTGCCCTGGCTGCATCTTGTGGCAGGGAGTTCCACAGCTTACCTAAGCACTGTGTGACGCTGTCCTTGCTTCTGCCTGCCCTACCGTTCAGCTTCGGTGGGTGACCCTTTTGGATTCCTGTGTTACGAAGGAGCAAATAAAGCTTTAGCTAGCCACCCCGTCCACATGTGGCTGAATTGTATGCACCTCAGTCACGACACCCCCTTACTTGCCCTTTTCCCCTGGCTGATGTAACCTTTCCTACTACGAGAGTTGCTCGAACCCCTGGCTTTCTGTTTGTTTCTTTCTCTTTCTGTACCTCTTCCAGGCCTCCCTGTGCTCTGCTTCCCTTCGTCCGGCTGACGCTAATGGCTAAGGGATTTGTGATTTCCCAGTTCCTGGAGCATATTTCCAAATCGCGTTGCCCAATACGTGGAGGCCTCATGCGATAACGTCCCCAAACCGAGAGCTCTCTCAGGTTTGCGTGGGCTTGGCCGGTCGAGCAGACCTTACTCCTGCTTTCTCCCGTTCCGTGTTTTCTAGATCTGTTCTTACCAGTTTCGGCTGTTTTTGATACCATGAGACACCTCAGTGAGGAATTTGAACCCTCCCTCCCATTCTGAGCCTCTGAAACACATGAAATACCTCCCCCCCCCCCCGCCCCGAGCAAGGTCTCCACAATCAATGCAAAATGTCTGGCCAAGATTAGCCCCTTCTTCCCTTTGAGAAGCGAAAGGAGGGCCGGCGAACGGGTACAGGATGACTGTGTGGCTGTTCAGAAGGATCCAACCACCCCACGGAGTGCTTCTCTGACTTAAAAGTGCACGAAACGAAGCGGGTGCTATGTGACGTTTGCCCTGTTGCCGTTATTTGTGCAGAAATCATCTTGCGTACCTGAGAACCCTTCCAGATACCTCCCTTTACGCCGGGGCAGGGAAGGAGAAATTGTGTTTTTGTGACACTGCACAGAAACAGGACAAGTGAGAACTGACATCCATGTGTGATTCGTGGAAGAGTTTGAAGCAGCATACCTTTGAGTGATTGCCACCCGTCTTTCCCTGTAGGCTACCTCCTGTGTAGCTCTTCCTTCGTTGCACAGACACACCCAAGGTACCCCCCGGAAGGTTTTTTGGCAAAGAACATTGTTTCACCCTGAACATTTTATTCTCCACTCCCTTCTCCTTATCCCAGTGGCTTCGGTCTCCATCTCTCCATCTCTTTCTCTCTCTCTCCTCTGAAGTGCCTGCTTTTATTTTCCTGTCTGAATGACCTACTGGACTGCATTCTCCCTGGGAACAAAGGAAGTGCCTTTTAAGCCAGAGCCTTTGAGAGACCACCAAGGACTCCCGCGCCCTGGCCCTGCCATTTCGCAGTACTTTCAACAATAACAAAAATGCATGACTGAAGGACTCAGAAATGTGGAAGGGAAGACGGGGGTGGGGGGTGGCTCGAGGTATCTCTCGGAGGCTGTCACAACACAGACAGCTCCTAAATAAATACCTTTACATTTCCTGGGTGGAAAGGGAGAAGAGAGAGAACTTTCCCCCCTGGTACTGGCACCTTCCAGACAGAGGTATCGTCCCAGCCGATGGTGGGATTCTGGAAGGTATCCCAACTCAGCCTTAAATGGCTGAACATTTCTCCTGAGGCAGCCCCCCCCCCCAAAGTTTATGCATAGACACACACATCATCATCCTCTTAGAACTGCCGAGCTGGAAGGGACCCTATGGATCAAATCCAGCCCCTGTCAAGGAGGCCCTGTGGGGATTCGAACTCCCAACCTCTGGTTCTCCAGCCACTGAGCTTCCCAGCTTGTGTGTCTGTATATTTTTCATGTGCCATCAAGTCAATTCAGACAGGAAAAATTAGTCCAGTATATACGTGCCTAGCCAGTGCATTAATAATTGATAATTGTGTGCCATTAAGTCAATCCTGACTTATCGCGACCCTTTTCCAGGTAGACTGAGAGGATGCTCAGAAGTGCTTTACCCTTCGCTTCCTCTAGGGGCGCCCTGGGACTGTGCAGCTTACCCAAGGCTACACAGGCTGGCACAGCGGGGAATTGAACTCTCAACCTCTGGCTCCGCAGCCAGAGATCTAAACCACTGAACTATCCAGCCAGATAGATAGATAGATAGATAGATAGATAGATAGATACATAGATACATGCATACATGCATACATACATACATATGAGCCAGTGTGATGTGGTTTACAACAGTAAATAAAATCTGTACTAATAAAACTACAAATAAACAATAAGAAATTAAAACATTTGACAGAATAAAACAAATAGTGCTGGGGGAATTCTCTATATAATAGCAGGACAAGAGGCCTCAAATCAGACAGAGTCGGTGTGGATGGCCTCCCTGAGAAGCAGCATTTTAAGTTGCCTTCTAAACGTGAACAGGGAGGGAGAGGGGCTACGACTCGGGAGACCTGGGTTCAAATCCTTGCATAGCCATGGAACCTCAGCAAGTGGTAAATCGGTCCTTGAGCATCTCTTGTGCCTTAGAAACCCCGTCAGGGTTGCCGTGAGTTGGAAGCAACCTGAGAGTACATAGCAGTGCCGTACTTGTAAAAGAATACGTAAATGTTTTTGAGGAAACCAGAAGGAATATAGGCTTTTTTTGCTTAGTCTGAATGTAACGCTTTTGAGTTCTGTGGGGCTACTTGTTTACTTAGGGAGCTATTGATCTTTGCAAACAGTTTTACAAATGGAGTCTCTCATGATTCAGTGATACAACAGGCAACATGAGTAATTATAACAACAAAATGCTACAATGTGTGCACCCACGTCCTCTGCAACAGTGTCAATACACACATTCCTTGCAGAATTGCAAAGCTGAAGTGCCCTTTTGGATTCAGATTCAAGCCAAAATCCAACTGGGTTCGAGATCCGTAACATAAACGCTCCACATGCAGAATCTTCAAAACACTAGAATAAAATAACAGTTCAGTTGCACATACAGTACATGAATTCACTATGTGGATTCACCACCCAATACAAACATATTGGAATTATACCTAGCCCAAGTTGGCAGGGGTCTTTGCAGACCAAGTGGCATCAGTAGCTCTGGCCCCTTCAGCTCTCCTGTTGTTTGTGATTCAGATCTCTTACTTACAGCCCTGCTCTTTCTCAGTCCATTGCTTTGGACTGAACCAGTATTTCATAGGAGTTACAAAAACACTTTTCTGTTGGGCTTGACAGGCTGCTTTCAATGGTACTCAGGCTAAGAAAGGATGGTTCCCTATACTATGTCCAACCCTCGTTCCATTTAACTCAGTATTGCTAACTCTGACTGGCAGCCACGGTTCTCCAAGGATTCTTTCCTAGGCCTATCTGAAGCGGCCAAGAGCTAGACCTTTGTCTTTTTGTATGGAAAATGGGTATCCCTGGAGAAGACAACAATGTTAGGAAAAGCTCAAGGCAGCAGGAAAAGAGGGAGATCGAGTATGAGATGGATCAGCTCTCTAAAGGAAGCCATGGTCTAAATTTTACAAGTCGTGAGCCTTGGGTCCCCTTGACTGGGAGAAAGGTGGTGTAGAAATAAAACAAATCAAAGAAGCCACTAAACAAATAAATAAAGACAGACAGACAGACGGGAAGGAAGGAAGGAAGGAAGGAAAAGCAAAATAGAGCAGGGATTTAGTTTGGGATGATAAAATAGTGCTGCAGCCACCAGCCATGCTGGCTGAGGTTTCTTAAGATTTTTCAGCCAGCTTGCTTTTCTGAGCTTTACCTATGGTAGAGTGTAGACCCATTATGGGAGGGTGATGGGTAGACTGGGCCCTTCTCCTGGATGCGCTAGTTAAATATCTGCAGAGAGAGAACCTGTAGTTTTCTTCCCTTGAAGCCATGGTTTTGACGTTGATAGAAGGTCTTGGTGCCACCATCTCTGTACCCCCAGATGATGGACCCGTCACTTCTGGGACTACAACAGTCCATTAAAAAAAACAAACCCATTCAGCAGCTATTCACTCCGGGAAAGCCTGCCTGAAAAGAAAGGTAGTGGCCTGCTTGTGGAAGGACAGCAAAGACGGGGCCAGGCTGGCTTCCAATGGGAGGGAGTTCCAGAGTCTAAAGGAGCAGCCACAGAGAAGGCCCTCTCCCGTGTCCCCACCAAATGCACCAGTAGGGATGGTAGGACCAAGAGGAAAGCCTTCCCTGATGATCTTAAGATTCAAGCTGGCTCGAAAAGGGAAACAAGGTCCCTGGGAGAGCTTGGACCCAAGCCGATTAGGGCTTTAGAGGTTAGAACCATCCGTTTGAATTGTGCCCAGAACCGGATCGGCAGCCAAGGGAGCTGCCCTAACGGGGAGCTGACGTGATCCCTGTGTTCCTGCGTTTTGGACTCATTGAAGTTTCCTGACACTTTCCACCGGCAGCCCCGCATAGAGCACGTTACATTAACCCAGCCGGGATATGACTAAGTCGTGTGTCACCGTGGCCAGATCAGACCTCTCCAGGAAGAGAGAGGCACAGAACTGGAAAAAAAAAGAGGAGTTGTTAGCTGGAGGTGGTTTGGTTTCAACTGGGAGGCAGTTGGGAAGCTGGTCGGCATCTCATATATTTCCTTTTCCACTCTGAACACCTCGAGTCTGTTCTGTTTCTGGCCACTTGTCCGTGTCTTTTGGCTTCAAAGCTCCCCCCCCCCCCCGGTCTGTCTCTCTCTTTCTCTCTCTCTTTGGTGGTTGCAACCAGAAAACTGGGTCTCAGCAATTTGGGGCGTTAAGCGTGTGGTTAGCCATAACTGCTTAGGGATGGCCCGGCGAGAGTGGGCGGTAGGTTTTGCTTGGCAACTGCTTCACAGAGAGCCGTGTTCTTTCTGCCAGAATAAGCGGGCGGTTGCATTCTGTCTCATTGCTAGTCAAATGATTATCTATTGTTAAAGCAGCCTCAATTAGATGCTTCCTTCAAAATGCAGGAGACCAAAAAACCCCCCCATCCCTCCCGCCTTTGCCACCCTCCTCCGCTCTCTTCAGTGGGAAAGGGCGAAAGGCAGCTGCCGAAGTGACATTTATTTAAAAAAGAAGTATTTTGATAGGCAGGATAAAGATGTGTGTGTGTGTGTTTATTGTGTGTGTAATTCTGTGTTAGTTTATTTTCCTATCCCTAACACACCCAGATAAAAAGCAAACACATGTTCAAGGGTCTTGTGGCACATTTCCTGAACCAGTGATTTTAGGGTTAGGCAGACGGTAGGATTAGGGTCAAGGGAAATTGTTTGCATCTTCTATTTCCAGAATGTGCTCTGAAGGGTATAAAGGGCATTTATTTAAAAAGTATATTGATAGGCACCATCCATCCACCCATCCATCCCCCCCTCTCTGTTTGTATGTTTATTGTGTCTGTAGTGCTGTGTTAGCAGCTTCTTTTCTTATCCTTCCACATAAAAAACAAATAAGTTGTTTCGTGGCTTTTTAAAAAAAAATTATTATTTTTGACCCTCTTGGAATTCCAGTGATTTTAGTTTTCGCAGTGTGGTTAGGATTAGGGTCAGAGGAAAGGTTTATTGTATACCTCTTCTATTTCTGGAATCGGCTTGGAATTCCAGTGCCCTTCCCAACACACGCCCCCCCCCCCCTCCAACAAGCCGAGCGTGTTCCTTCTGTTTCTCAGCGTTGTGGTTTGTCGGGAGAAAAAAAATGCCACGGGATGTTTTCTGCCCAAATATGTTACGTTGGCTGAGGGCGAAGCGTGTGGGTCGACAAAAAAGCCCACAGCTGCTTGTTGGGAGAGTTTTTGCCCTAGTTGTTTGTTGTCTGCTACGGAGAAAACGACAACGGCAGAGTTTAGATCTGGGAAGACTGACTAAACTAGCTTTTCCAGAGTTCAGAAACATTGATTTTTTTTAATTTTTTTTTTGGTGGACTTTACATGGCTAGAGGAAAGTATTTGGCATTTTGGGGCTCTGAGGCTGGCCTGGCCTGTGAGGGTTAAAAAGGAAAACGACTTGGCTGTCTTTTCTCCCCGTGAATCAGGTCTCCCTGTGATAAAGGAAGGCTTATTGGTAGTTCTAGCACAGTGTCTCCTTGTTCCCACGTGGTCCCAACAGGAAGAATGCACTCCTCTGGCGTCCCCTTGTGCTTCGGTATGCGCTGAGCGCTAACCAGGCCCATGCATGCCGCAGCAGCCCAGGAATTGACTTTGACCTTCTGTGGAAGCTTTGTTTTCCTAACTCCAGATAAGGGTGTGTATGCACTCCGAAAAGCCCTGCTTTGTGTTCATGAGGAAAACCGGTGCGCTTTGAGATGGAGGCTGGAGTTCAAATTCCAAGGAAGGGGCTTCAGGATTTGGGGCATCTCCTTGCCCGATGGACGCTCTGGGCCTCCCTTCTGGCAATAAGGTGCCCAGATAGAGAATAGCCAGGCTTTGGTGTGTGCGGTTGGGTGCACCGTGTGATCTTAAACTAATAATGTTCTTAAACTAGAAATGTTGGGGGCATTTCGGAGGGCGATTCCAGACGGCCCCAGCCCTCATGGCTGGTTCTGGGGTTTGGGATTTGTAGTCCAAAAACGCAGGTGACTAAGCTGTGAATTCTTTCTTCCCCTGGAATGGCCACACAGCTGACCGGATCACCTTGAGCCTCGGTGTGTGTTTCTATTTTTTTTCCCTCCTTTAAGAGAGGAGCAGTTGCCTTCCTGCAAGGCACACATTTGACATGCGGAAGGAAACCGATGGTCTAGGACCCAGGAGACCTGGGTTCAAATCCTCGTTGGGTCATAGAAACGTCACTGGTGGGTGGAACTGGTAAAGCCCATTTTTAAATATCTCATTTACCTTGAAAGTCATATGAGGACTGTAGCAAGTTGGTTCCAAGTTGGCAGAACATAACTCATACTTTTAAGGGAATGGGCTCTGAAGCTGATGCCCTACATTTGCGCTGAGCTCCCAACGATGCACCCTTGGGCCTTCTTCGTTTTCTGTCCCCCTGCCTCGTTCCTTTTCATACAGCCTCCTCAGGATTTTGGTATCCGCTGGCGGGACTGGCTGAGGATGATGGGAGCAGTGGTCCAAACAGGTTGTAAAACTTACAGTACGATGACGCAAGACTTCTACTCAAAGCTATTTTTTGTAAAGGGGGTGGGCACAGCGGTTGCCTTGGTTTTATTTTCCAGTAAACTGAACCTGAAGGATCCTGCCAGACTCAGAAATGACTCTGGCCGCACATGTTTGGAATATAATTTCAATTAAACACAGGGCTGTGTATGGATCACTGGGTTGGAGGGGTACAAGTTCTAGCTGTCATGACAGGGGGAAGGAGGAGAGTCAGGTAAGCCTTAGAGAAAAGGTGGGATAAGAGTACTGTATAGCAAATGGTTGATATGGTAAATGCAGTGCTGCTTTCTAACTCGGTGCCTGTTAGACTACAAAATCCATCAGTCTCAGCCAGCATAGCTGCTGGTCAGGAATGACCGTGGTTGTGGTTTCAAAAATCACAAGGGCATCGATTTTAAAGCCAGCTCCCTAAAAATATGAGTTACGTTATGTGCCATCCAGTTGGAACTGACTTATAGCCACCCTAGTAGGGCTTTCACAGTAAGTGTGATATTTAATAGTTCCACACTCCTTGTGAGCTTCCGTGGCCGAGTGGAGATTCGAACCCAGGCCTCCTGAGTCCCAGTCTGTCACTCTGTCTGCTGTACTACACTGGGTAAAAAGATGAGTGGCAGTGTTGTTTCACTGAGTACAGTTAACCTCTTACGTAGACGTTTCTTCTGGAGAGGAAGCCGTACAGTGTGCCTGGTTAAAAGGGATTAAGCAAAATCGCAGAGAAGAAAGCGTTTCACCTATGGAAAACACAGCACTCTTGTCATCTGCCCTGAAGTTTGTACATTGAGATTCCTTAAAACACTTGATGTGGCTTTCAAAAAATCTGTTTTACGATTATGGGGAAGTAGAGGAATTCTAAGCTCAGCGTGTAAGCAGGTTTTTCCCCCAAAATAGGGGGGTGGGTGGGGTGAAGTTGTGTTTATGTAAGAAAACCAACTCCCACACTGCCACATATGGGCTTTTGTTCTTTGTAATGCGTGGATTCCCATCTGATGGCGCGGTGCTTCTGAGATGAGCGTATGGAACTGATAAATTGTGCATAAAAGTTTGCGTTTAATTATGATGTAGGAGGGAAGAGAGAACGACTTATCTCAGCGTTCTGGAACGTGTGTTTGGCAGGGGCGGTGATGAGCTTACCACCGGAGGCTTTTACATGAAGCTCTGTAACACTGGCTCGATTCTTACTGCAGTGAATAAACCTGTGTTTTGGGCTACGCCATTTCAGGTGGGAGGAAAGAGTTCGCACAGGCCTGGATGCTCCAAGGAATTATTAAGGTGATTTAAAAAAAAATCCTTGTATTTAATAGAATAGCATGTCAAGGAAAGAAGTTCTGGTTCTGAGAAGCTAGTTTTCTACAGGCAAAGCCTCACGAGGGCCAGTTCTCCAGCCTGGTGAATCCATTCTTGAAAGGCTGTCTAAAGTGTTGCAGCTCAGACAAGAAACTGCCTCTTTAGGGAGATTATAAGTCCCTGCTACCTTGCAGGGTTGTTTATTTCATTTATTTATTTCATCATTATACCGACCATCTGGCCGAAGGCCACTCTATATAATAGCAGGACAAGAGGCCTAAAATCAGACAGAGTCGGTGTGGATGGCCTCCCTGAGAAGCAGCATTTTAAGTTGCCTTCTAAACGTGAACGGGGGGGGGGGGGGCTACGACTCGGGAGACCTGGGTTCAAATCCTTGCATAGCCATGGAACCTCAGCAAGTGGTAAATCGGTCCTTGAGCATCTCTCGTGCCTTAGAAACCCCGTCAGGGTTGCCATGAGTTGGAAGCAACCTGAGAGTACATAGCAGTGCCATACTTGTAAAAGAATACGTAAATGTTTTTGAGGAAACCAGAAGGAATACTGTATAGGCTTTTTTTTGCTTAGTCTGAATGTAACGCTTTTGAGTTCTGTGGGGCTACTTGTTTACTTAGGGAGCTATTGATCTTTGCAAACAGTTTCACAAATAGAGTCTCTCATGATTCAGTGATACAACAGGCAACACGAGTAATTATAACGACAACAAAATGCTACAACGTGTGCGCCCACGTCCTCGGCAACAGCATCAATACACCCCGTTTCTTGCAGAATTGCAAAGCTGAAGTGCCCTTTTGGATTCAGATTCAGGCACAAATCCAACTCGGTTGGGTCCCGCGGTTGTTAAGCTTCCTTAAATCCAGTGGAGTTTTGTCTCCCACCTTCCCGAGGTCAAGCCTCTGGGGTTTTTTCCCCCCAGCTCAAGTTTTGGGCTGTTAGGGGGTTCCAGCAGAAAGGATGATGGCCGTCCCACTTATGCTGGATTCCATCTTGTATGAATGAAACTACGCTGTTGGAGGCGGTCAATAATTGGATGTGAAGAGGGAGGTCTTAATAACCAAATACTTCTCAGACTGTTGCGTTTCTGTTTGATTTTCCCAAGATTGTGCAAACTAGTTCTGACGGGTGGCAAAATGGCAGTATTGACGATTTCCTATCACTTTGTAGAATATTTGTATTGGAAAACAGCAATGGGCTTTTTTTGGGAGGGGTTCTTGCTGATGGCAGGTATTATATTTGCTCCACCAAACTGTGATCGAACATGATTTAAGCTGCTTTGGGCTCATGCCTTCGTTTCCTCCCCGGCTATAAAGAGGAGTTTGAAAACATGTTGTCATCCAAAGCTAGTTAGAGTGGAAAACAGCCACTTTTGTAAACCATGGTTTGAGGCTGGCCTTGGCTTCACTCATAAGCACGGTGAGGACCCCACTATCGAGAGCTGAGACGAGCCACAGTTTTGAGACATTCTGGTGATGACTGTAAGGTAAAGGTAAAGGTTCCCCTTTACATTGAGTCCAGTCGTGTCCGACTCTAGGGCGTGGTGCTCATCCCGGTCTCCAAGCCGTAGAGCCAGCGTTTGTCCGAAGACCGTTTCCGTGGTCACGTGGCCAGCGCGACTAGACACGGAATGCCGTGACCTTCCCACCGTGGTGGTACCTATTTATCGACTCGCATTTTTACATGCTTTCGAATTCCTAGGTTGGCAGGAGCTGGGACAAGCGACGGGAGCTCACTCCGTCGCGTGGTTCCGATCTTACGACGGCTGGTCTTCCGACCTTGCAGCCCATCAGTTGCCGGTAATTTGAGGATCGCTGAGTAACTTGTTGTTCTCGGTTCTGCCGAGTCAGCAAAGAGGATGGAGATTCCTTTGCAAGCAGCATCCCTGCCTTGAGGCAAATGAATTACATTTTAGGGTGTGTGTGTGTATGTGTGTGTGTGTCGTTTAAAGTGTACACAGTCAGATCTAACACACCTGTTTTTTTTGCCTGTGGGTGAAATCTTTGATCCTTGCCATAAAGGTATCGCTTCGCTTGCGTTGTTTCTCATCAAGTTAACGAGCTGAGGGTTGTAGATCACTGCACACATTAACAGTGCTGCATAAATGGTTAACAACAAAAGGTGCTTACCCGGAGATCTGTATTTCCTTGAAGGTACTGCTGGTTTGATGTCCCCAATCCCCGCACACTGGGTTTCACCATCTTGGTCTTCTGCAGGAACCTGAGTCTTGGCAGAAGTAGCGTGGTAGCAAAATTCTCATGGATATTTATTTGGAAAGGAGGAATCCCAAGCAGAAGCAGAAAGCTGTGAGCAAAACCCATCATTGTGTTCATCGCTGTTCTGTCCTCCACCATCTCACAAGGCCTGGTGGAGTATTCCCTGGTTCCCCAATCTCCTGGGTTGTCCATCTTCATCCATGTATTTTAGACTTCCAACTCCCAGCTTCTACGAGTCAAGTTTGCTCTCATTTGTTTGGCATGGTTTTGAAACACCAACATTTTTCACAGGGGGTGGTGGGGGTGGGGGTGACAGCAAGGAAATGGGGTTACTTTAGTCTGCTTGGAAAATAGCTAAGTGAGCCGAAATGAGATTGTCATTTGTTCCATGTGATGAAGCAGGCAATGCTGACACACACCACAAAACTGTTTCAGTGGACAGAAATTCCCCCCCTTCATATGTATATATATATCTATTCCCATTGTTGGACTCAGTAGGTCAGCCTGGAAAATGTAATTTCACGTCCGCATTTGCCAGAGCCCCGGGTTTTATGACAGTTGAGGTATGAGTTGCAGGAAGGTTTGAAGGTTTAGAAGCAACCGGAGCAGTTCTCCCAGTGGTGTGTGTGCGTGTGGGGGGTCTCAAGAAAGCTTGGACCCAAGTGGTTAAAGGAAATAAGAAAAGAGGTTTCCACGCCCTGCGGCTGGGCGCTCCAGAGTCTGTGGCTTGGGGTCAGCCCTGTGTAGGCCACCAGTCTTGCACGCAGAGCGTTCTCATGCTCTGTGTACTGTGGACCAAGTGCCAGCCTGCTATTTATACCAGGCCAGGCCAACGGAGAGAATTCGCATCTTCTGGCAGTCCAAAGAACTGGCCTTGCACATGCTCATTGCTTCAGTCACAGAGATGAAGAAGGCTGTGATGGCTTGGCCCATAAGAAGTCCTGACCAGTTTCTTATGGAAGTTACTTTTTTTAGACTACGAGTCCTGGAATATAGAGCCAGGTAAAGAACTCCCCAACAGTAGGATGTCACACAGAAGAGTTGAGATAGGACCTTGGGATGGCGTTTGCTCTTTGGGGGACCCAACCTGGATCAGGGACATGGTGTGGGGAGGTCTATTGACCCCCAATCCACATCTCCTTTCCGAGAGCCATAATTGGCCATGAAGGGAAAGCGTCAGGTACAGCTCTTAACACAACAAGTTAGAATTCTGGGTGACTTCTGGTGTCTGGATGTGGGTTTGACTTTTCCTCCCCAAAATTTAGTAATAATAATTGCATGTCGTCAAGTCAATTCTGACTGATGGTGACTCTTTCTAGGGTTTTCCAAGTAGAGGATACTCAGCAGTGATTTCCCATTCCCTTCTTCCAGGGGTGCCCTGGGACCACTGTGCAGCTGGCCCAAGGCCACCCAGGCTGGCTCTTCTTCCAGGAGGCACGGGGGGGGGGGGAATTGAACTCCCAACCTCTGGTTCTGCAGCCAGGTACCAAACTCACTGAGCTATACAGCCAGCCCTCAAGATTTAAGGATGAAAGTAATTAAAGCTTAACTAATTTTTTTTTTTAAAAAAGGTATAGGTCTTGGAAATTCACTGGCAGAAGCCTGCAGGATTTGTTCAAGGTCAAAAAGCTTTCCTGAAAGAGACCCTGTCACTTTTCCTGAAAGTGGCCCTAAGTCTTGGGCATGCCACTGCTGGTTGGCAACAATTAACCAGCTGGATAGTTCAGTGGTTTACGCCTCTGGCTGCGGAGCCAGAGGCTGGGAGTTCGAATCCCCACTGGACCTTCTTGACATGGACTCGGTGATCCATAGGGTCCCTTCCAGCTCTGCAGTTCTAAGATTAAATTTAGCTGCTTCCCTCCGACAGCAAAATAGACTTTGGAAACTTGGGAAACTTGACATTGTCTTGGACTACTGCTCCCCACATCCTGTAGCTAGGGAATTCTGGGAGTGGTAGTGTCCCTCAAAGTAATAGATTTGAAGTGCAGGATTTGCTTCCCTGCCTTTGAACATTCCCTCATGCTGCCCTTCGCTTCCCCCCCCCCCTCTCTCTCCAAGGGCCTTCTGAGCACAGCCATGTGAAGATTACTGGGTGGTTTCAGTGCTCACGCTTAATTTCCATGACTAAAAGTGGGAGCCCAGCCCGCGCTGAGGGAGAGAGGCCAAAGACACTTCAGCAGCTCTGGGGATAATGGGAGAGCTGACAGACTGGAATGCAGTTCTATCAGTGGTAAAACCCTGGCAGAAATCCTCATTCTTCTGTTAAAAATAGGCCCTTCACACTTCGGCTTGCTGCGGCAGCTCAAGAGTTTTTCATGTGTGTGTGTGTCTTGTTTGTACTAAATAAATCTGAAGCTCAAAATGTTCTGATAAGGATTCTCCCTTTCTTTTTCTGTTCGTTTAATTATTTACTGCATTTCTATTCTGTCTTTGTACGACAGCAGAACGAGCAAGCAGATTCCACCGTAAAACCATTGAAGCTCGCTGAGTCTGTAAGCAAGAGAGTTCATTATCCTTGCAGCAGATGCTAAGCGTTTTTGAAAGACACATTTCAAAGAGGCATTATTGCAGCCTTCCTAAAGACAGTGGGAATAGGGAGTGGTTGCAACTCTGTATGATGTTACGCAGAATGTGTAAACGAAACCCGGCTGATCTGGAGGGGAGATGGCAAAGCTTTGGTTTTCCACAGGGGAGTCTTTGGCACCAAATTCCTACGACTTGGAATTCCAAATGCGATAGGTCTTTGGAGGACTGGCTTGTTGAAGGCACCGTCGCTTCTATAGCTCCATGTCCCTTTGAAAAAATCTGTTCTGAACTCCTTTGATCATGTTGGCACCAAAGGAGTCCATAAAAGGAAGGGGAGGAAATAAAAGCACCGGCTCTTCTGGTGTGGCATACAGACATAAATTGCTGGATCTGGGCCAGTGAGATGAATCAGTTAAAAATGTTGGCCAGGATCCTATTGGTTATTTATGTCAAAGTAAGTATCGTGGCATGAAATTCAGTGGAGTCTTGCTGCTCGTTAACAAGCCACTGCTTGCATTCCACGTTGTGTGCCAGTCGTGTGAGAAGGAATACTAGCGGTGACTAGTTAATAGGCAGAAATTTGCTGCTGTCATTATTGCCATTGTGCTTATGCTCATGTAAGTAAGCAGTAGAGTTCTGGTCCTCTTCTGATCAAGTAACTAGATGCCAAGCAACTTAACCAGGTGGCAGGTTTTGCTTAAAATGTTGTTGTTTTTAAGAAGACATGTGTTTGGCCAAACTACTTGAATTAGGAAGGATCTCAGAAGAGGCATTCAATCTTTGCCCTTTCGTTGTGGGAGAGAATGCCTTTTGAACAAAAGCTGCCAGCGGTGACCCCATATGCATCATCTAAAAGGAAATCATTTCTTTGTGCTTCAGAACAAATGTTTATATACAGATTTGTGCAGATTTCATGGGTAGAATCAGAGGGCTGAAACGTGTCCTGTTCATTAGCTTAAGATTTCTTGAGTTGGCTAAAAGCCCAGGTGAAAATAGGCCTGTTGTGTTAGAGAAGTTGACTGGCTGGCTGGAGAATATGAGAGTTGAATTTGGAGAGGGCAAGAAAGCCTTGGTATGGCCTAATGGTTGGAGTGCTGGGTTAAGACCAGGGAGAGAGGGGTTCAAATCTCCACTCAGTTGGGAAGGTCATTGGGTGACTATGGTCCAGTCAGTATTTCTCCACCTACCCCACCTCCCAGGGCTGCTCTGTTGTATAATATACAGGGGAGGGGGGACAAATAGACCATGTACACCATCTTGATCTACATAGAAGAAAAATGGGCTATAGATGGATTTAGCTAAATGAGTCTAGAACAACCTTGTTGAAAGGCCAGATCAACTGTTGACCCTCATCTTGTGACGTGAAAGGCCTGAGAAGACGTAGTGGGAGAGAAGGTAGGTTCCTGCAAACTTCGTAACAACAAAACCAACAATGTGCTGTCAGATCAATTCTGACTGATGGCGACCCTTTTCAGGGCTTTCCAGGTAGAAAATACTCAGAAGTGGTTTCCCCTTCCCTCCTTCTGGGGGTTGACCTGGGACCGTGCAGCTTGCCCAATGCCACCCAGGCTGGCTTTTCTCCCAAGAAGCCCAGTGGGGTATTGAACTCCCAATCTCAGGCTCCGCAGCCAGATGCTTAAACCACTGTGCCATCCAGCATTTGCAACTCTATCCAAATCCAGTTATGATAAGGGCAGAAGCCCAGCTAGCTGCTGTAGTTTGAATGAGCAGATTAAAGGCACTCCAAAGGTTCCTGGACTGCCATGTTTTCTTCTCTTCCTCTGGACACTATAAAGCACTTGAGTACTATGAGTTACTTGAGTATCCATGGCTTGAAGGATCATTTTCTTTGGAAGGCAATGAGCCAAAAAAACATCTTCCACCTTGTTTCAAGCTGCCAAGCTTTGTCTGTGCCTGCAGTGTTCTTGGTGGCTCTGTAGCAGTGGTTCCCAACCTTGGGTCACCCAGATGTTCTTGGACTGCAGTTCCCACAAGTTCCCACATCAGCTGTACTGCCTGGGGTTTCTGGAAGTGGCCGTCCAAGAGCACCACCTGGGTTACCCCAGGTTGGGAACCACTGCTCTATAGGATGCCTGATACCAGTTCTAGCTTCAAGCAACCAACAAATCACCTTGAACCATGGTTGCTTTCTTTTGCAAGGGAGACGTTAGACGCCACCCTGAACAAACGGTGCAAAGTTGGATGTAGTGGGTTCTCAGATGGGAAACCACTGGAGCGTGCTGGAGATCCCCAGATAGGGTTGGAAACTAGAGAATAATTGCCGCCAGTCAGTGGGCTTGAATGAGCCCCAGTTCTGAGTCAGTCGAAAGCAGCTTCTTGACGTCTCTGCGATCTGGAAAGCTGCCTCCACCTCTACACAGTTTGAAAACTCAGTGGAAATTCCCGTTGGCGTGGTGGTACACAGAGTGGTCATTTCTGGTATGCTGGTCTCTGTCTTGAACGGTGCTGTTGGCATCGTCACAAAAGTACGTCTGTACCCTGGATACTGACTTCATGTCACTTGGGTGGTCTTCTACTGCCGTTTTGAATGGAGATAGACTCAAGACTTGGAAATAATTTTGGGGCTTGGCCTTTGGGACGGCCTAGTTATGAATTTTGAATTGTGGTGCTGGAGGAGGCTCTTGAGAGTCCCCTGGACTGCAAGGAGAACAAACCTATCCATTCTAAAGGAAATCAACCCTGAGTGCTGACTGGAAGGACAGATCCTGAAGCTGAGGCTCCAAGACTTTGGCCATCTCATGAGAAGAGAAGACTCCCTGGAAAAGACCCTGATGTTGGGAAAGTGTGAAGGCAAGAGGAGAAGGGGACGACAGAGGACGAGATGGTTGGACAGTGTCATCGAAGCGACCAACATGAATTTGACCCAACTCCGGGAGGCAGTGGAAGACAGGAGGGCCTGGCGTGCTCTGGTCCATGGGGTCACGAAGAGTCGGACACGACTAAACGAACGAGTTATGTGAAGACAGTGTCCGCTCTAATGTTCTTCCTGAATTTCATGCAGCGACTGAGAATCACATGCTCTGAGACAAAGGAAATTGAGAATTCTTTGGAAAGACAGCCTGTAGCTCCAGCATGTCTCTCTGGTAGAGAGATGGGTGAGGAGAAAACCCATAATTCCAAACCTAGAACAAGATCACCTGCTTTCTGTTAACCGGCTCCCTGCTGTCAGTTGTGAACTTTAAGCTCGAGTTTTTCTGAAGTGCAAATACATAGTGACTGCCTCTTCTTTCTGCTTTTTGTTTTTTTAAAAAAAACAGTGGCTAGAAACATTTTTGAAGGGGGGAAAAAATTCCAGTCAAGCTGTTTAGCTTAGCAGTCTAAACAATAAATAGTTTAATATTCATGTTTCCCTTTTTGGTTAAACCGATGAAGAATATGTGTCAAAGCAAGAGCCGACTTAGAAACAACAGATCGGTTGCAAAAATAAATCATCCACAGTTGAACATTTGCAGGCAGGTTTGCAAAATCTACGGAGATAAGTAAACTCTAGATAGCTCTAAAAATGTTAGTGTATTAGATGGTATGTCAGATTAGAACAAAAAAGTCTTTGTTGACCGAACTCGGAAGATCTCACCTTGAAATAAATTCCACAGAGCAGGAGCTACCACTGGGACGATCTCCCTCCCTCCCTCCCTCTCTCTCTCCCTCCCCCCCCCCCCCTTACTAATTTCATAAATGGGTGGAAGTGAGAGCAGGTTCTCTGATGAAGTACATCAAGAGAAAAAGAGAGAGCAAGAGGAGGCTGTTTCTGAATAAACATGTGCGGGATGTTTCAACGGTATTTAAACCACGGACTTTACTTTTCAGCTGTTGATGTTGTGGGACTTTGACATCCATCATTTTGTTTTATCCCGTTTTCTGCCAGTATGGGACCCGAAGAAATTCGCATGATTAACAAGCACATAACCTTAAAAACAATGGCGGTGGAGTGGAGCTGTGTGTGTTATCAGTAGGATAACTCTGTATTTTGGGTCTTGTGGTTGCCTAGGTGTAAATGTCCAAGGAGTTACTAGAAACCTCTTTGCATGAGTGAGAAATAGCTCAAGCTGCTCATGCATGGGTAAGTTATAAAATGCAAAGCACAACTCCAAGCCACTATGTTAAAACATTTCAAAGGAGTTAAAAACAAGTTAAAACAGGAGGTGTGCAATTCTGTTGCACCTCCTCAGAAACTCCTTCTCCACCAACTGATCATTTCCTGGAAGCCTGTTTGCATTAAAAAAAAGTTTGCACTTGCTGATGGAAGGGCCAAAGGGATGGGGCCAGCCTGGTCTCAAATGGGAGGGAGGTCCCATGTTGCCTTGGTGTAACCGGGCTGGATTGGCAGCTGGATTTCTCAGCCAGCGATGCTGAGTGTTCCACAGCTGCCCGGATCCTCTTGCATTAGCTGCCCTTCCCAGCCCACGAGGCACACCCAGGGAAGGAGACTGCCTTTTCTTGCTCCTGCTGAAGGCCAGCACATGACTTCAGCCCCTTGACCATCTCTTGTGGGGTCTCAACATCTTGTCTCATGTGAATCATTAAACAGCATCCCCTTGCTGGAACTCTGTTGCAGGCATGCGCTTGCTTGTGTGCACACAGTTCACCTCCTTTTACCCCCTGTCTTTAAGCAGCTCAGGAGCGCCAGCTGTCCATCAGAGCTGGCAGTTCTGGGCCAGAGGGGCCAGATCCTCGACTCCGCAGGAGACAGTTTCCTGTGTTGTTAAGCATCAAAGAGATGGACAGGGATTCTGAGCAGAAAATATAAAATGTCTTCGTCCGACCCTAAAATTAAGAGGAAAGATCAGCACCAAAGCAGGTCTTTCTGGGGGAGGCGCCACCACGGAAAACTTATTTTATTAATTTATGCAAAATATTGATATGCCCCCTTTCTCCCAAATGATCCGAGGCGGCTTACCGGATTTAAAAGAAACAAGGTTAAAAGCCAAGTAATAAATTATTACAATATTAAAAAGCATTGATCATATTAAAAGTCATAATAAGAACAATATGAAAAAGACAAGGAAAGCACAGGATAACACGTGGGAGCAGGTGGAAGGAATGAGTGGTACTCTTAAATACCCAAATCCCAAGCCATGTTGGGCAGCTCTCCAGGTATGGTTCACCTCTGTTCTCATGAATCCTCATCTGCATATGGATGGCTGTGGAAAGAGGTTTAAATCGAAGCTATAAATGATGATCAGAAATAGCCTGGAGGGTTGTGATTTTTCCCTTTTCTTTCCCTAAGAACTGGTGAAACGTTTCTCTGTTCCCTAGGCTTGTCAGTGACCCTGTGGTTGGCCAGGAGCTGATTTGGGGTAGTCTTCAAGCGTAGCCCAACATAGAATGCATTGCAGAAGTCTAGTCTGAACTTGGTTGGAAACTGGGCACTTGCAGGGGCTGAATGATCATCGGTTCTGTAGTGACCCTTGGCCACTGTCAGAGTGGAAGGTGGGTCCCTTCCAGGGAGAAAGAGCTTTCTCCTAATCTCGGCTGGTTGCATATCCAATTTCACCAGCATCCAGGTTGCCACATTGGCCTTCTTGCTTCTTTTTGCTTCTTGTCCTGCCGTCTCTGAGAAGGGAAAGGAGCCAAGAAGGCTGAGTGTGTGACATTGCGTGCACATGTGATGGTTGTCATATGGCTGGCTGGTTTTTGAGAACTATGATGATGAGCATGGCCTGTCAGGTCAATTCTGGCTTATGGTGACCCTTCTCAGGGTTTTCCAGGTAGAGAATACTCAGAAGTGGTTTCCCCTTCCCTTCTTCTGGGGCAGAGCCTTGGGACGGTGCAGCTTGCCCAAGGCCACCCAGGCTGGCTCTTCTCCCAAGAGGCCCAGTGGGGGAATCGAACCCCCAACCTCTGGCTCTGGAGTCAGATATTTAAACCACTGAGCTCTCCAGCCAGTCTGTTTCTTCCCATGGCTGCCTGTTTTGCTGTGCTTGCTCAATTCCTCCCCCGCCTTCCATCCCGCCACTCGGTTTGAATAAACCCTGCCTTGCTTTTCAGCAGAAATGCTTAAGGTTTGGGCCAGAGGGAATATAAGCCGCCCTGGAGCAATCGGTCTCTCTGACAGAGGTGGTATTATGCAGCGGCTTTCGGCAGCACAGTGAGCAGTTTGTGCGCCAGAGTTGGCTGGGCCGGCTTGCGGAGCCGATGTGTGGAAACATCAGTTGGAGCAGCTGGCTGGCTTGCTAGAGACGGGCAAGACGTTAAACACAAACAGTCATTTCAGCGCAGCTCTTGGGAAGGATGATCTGGTTTCCGTCAATGGGAGCTGGCAGATTAAATGTGAGAACAACGCCCTTTGGAGAAAGCATTACACTGTTGTGATGCTGTGGTTGTGCAGAAAAACACAGGAGCCTCCAAAGTTGCCTTCTACCGAGGCAGACCGTGGTCTGGCTGAGCCAGTGTTGTCAACCTTGACTGGCAGTGACAGCAAGCCAAGGTTTCAGGCAGGACATGTCTGGAAGTCCATGGTAGCCTCCCATCCGAGGACTAACCAGAAGGGGACCCTGCTTAGCTTATGAAATCAGACTGGATCCAATATGTTCTCGGTGGTTTAGAGATGGTTTAGAGATTGCACGGAAAGAGTTCTGGTTATCAGATTTTCAAGGAAATGCGAGAACGTTCTTTCTCTGTAGAGGGGGGCAGGAAATTATTCTATGCCTCTTGGAGTGAAACCTGACATCCTTCGCTGATGATTGTGTTGTGACTCTGAAGAGGAAAGCAGGGTAAGCCCAGGTTTTCCATCAGGGGATGAAACCAAAGCTAAACAACATTTCCGTGCAGTGACAAGCTGTTAGGCTGCAATTTTGCTTCTTGCCAGTGATGCTGGCTGTGCTTTCTTGGGCTGATGGACATTGTAGTCCAACATCTGGAAGGCTGCACTTAACCTTACAGTAGGACTGTGATATCCACGGGGATCAGTTCCAAGCCCCCCCCCCCAGATGCCAGAAATGTGGAAATCGCAAACTCTTTCTATATATGTAGCACATAGTCTCTGGTTCCCCCTATTGGCCAATTCTGATAATACACTGTAGAGACATATATTTCTGGGTTTCAAAATTTGGTATTTTCAGGCAGTGGATAAGTGAAACCACAGGTACTGATCCCGCGGATACGGCAGTCCTATTGTATATGCAAACTCTAATGCTTTGCAGGCGGCTTGGTTGATATAATTTGGGCTAAGGCTGTACAGCCACAGGGCAGAGCTTTAGCTCGGTTGGAGAGCTCCTCCTTTGCTTTTCAGGAGGTCCTGGGTTCAATTCTTGACATCTCAAGGTATGGCAGGAAGACTTCCATTGGAACTCTGAATTGTTGAGGGCAGTCACAGTAAACAAGTAGACCTTTTGTCTTTCCGGACCACTGATCCACGACCCACGTCTTACTTCTTGGGGTATGTTTTTATACGTGCTAGGGCTGCTTTTGGGATCCCCCAAAGGTCCAGTTGCCACCGTTAATGGGTCCCAACCCATCAGATGGGTCAGTGGGATAGATTACTCTTCTCCAGTCCCAGAGCCGTCCAAAGGCCTAGACTATGACTCCCATCATCCCCATTCAGTTGGAGAGTTGTGGCCACAGATGTTGGGAGGTGGTATCCCAAAACATTGAGAGGATACCGCACACCCACGTATGCGCATGGGCACACACACACACACGAGGACAGGCTGCACTGAATTATCCCTAAATCCCAGACATAAATATATATAGCTTCAGAATTGTGTTGCCTCTAAGACACCTTAAGAGGATGCCATTTGCCATTCTGGAATATGAGAGACAGAGTTGGGGGGGGGGGGGGGGAAGAGAAATTTTCTAGAGTGCTGGGGGGTGGCGGTGCCCCCCATCAGGTCCAGTGGAAAGGGAAATGGCCCCAGATGCTAGAAATTGACCGATTTCTGATACGTGCACATTCAGGAACATATGATTCTGCTCCGCTCCTATTTTGAAAACTGCTTGAGCTGCTATATTGTTCGTCATGCACTGTGCCACCACCCACCGCTTTTAGAGATTCCCGGTGCTGCTAAGTTTATGACCAAGACTAAGAAGGTTGTGGGATTGCAGCTGGTTAATTCTTGGTGTCCCCCCCCCCCCCCGTGTTTGCTCTCCTCCCATCTTAATGTGGTGCTCGGATCGCGTTCCCTTCAAGGAAATGAGCGCCCCCGAAATGTATGCATTCTCCAAAGTATACACCACTATACTAGCTGTTCCCACAGAGTTCGTCTTAAAGGGACCTTTACGAATTTGGCTAGCTTTGTATATCGAGGTTGTATTTTGTGGTTATAAATCAGGACACTGCAGAGGTGGTGCTTTTTTTTTTTAAAGCTGGCCATCTTGTGGGATTTGAATATCGGTGTTTGCAGATGGAAATTTTTATCCGGCTCACAATCGGTCGTGTGGGTTTTGCGCATTTGTGTAAGTGAATACTAACGGTGACACCTGGAACTTCTCGTGGGGACAGTAAAAATCTCACTGTATGTGGAAGGGCGGCTGGTCCTGTTTAGGTTGAGCGGGCTGAGGTTAACATTCCCACTTAGCCGTGAAAATCTGTTATGAGAATTTAAGCCCCCTGAAATAGAAGATAGAGCTGAATATGAAAAGCAGCAATTAAAAGCCATGTAAAGGAAGCAAAACGGGGACATGGGGATGTTCATTTGTTTCAGCAATGAAGATGACGTTATGGTGGGACGTTTTAAGACCGACAAACAGCTTTGAGCATTTGCTCCTGTGGATTGTGGCCCATTTTTACAGAACCATGGGGTACAATTTCAGGTCACAGAAACTTGTTGCCCAGAAATTGTACTCTGGGTGTCTTGAGACAGTAGCTTGTTGTCTGGGAAATCTCACACCGAAATAAATTTAATTGTCTTAAAGGTACCACAACACATCCATCCATCCATCCATCCATCCATCCATCCATCCATCCATCCATCCATCCATCCATCCATCCATCCATCCATCCATCCATCCATCCATCCATCCATCCATCCATCCATCCATCCATCCATCCATCCATCCATCCATCCATCCATCCATCCATCCATCCATCCATCCATCTATCTATCTATCTATCTATCTATCTATCTATCTATCTATCTATCTATCTATCTATCTATCTATCTATCTATCTATCTATCTATCTATCTATCTATCTATCATTTCTCCTACCGTGTTTCCCCAAAAATAAGACAGGGTCTTATATTAATTTTTGCTACAAAAAACGCATTAGGGCTTATTTTCAGGGGATGTTTTATTTTTTTCATGTACAACAATCTACATTTATTCAAATACAGTCATGTCATCTTCTGGTTGCTTATTTTTGGGGTAGGGCTTATATTACGAGCCTCCTGAAAAATCTTACTAGGGCTTATTTTCAGGTTAGGTCTTATTTTTGGGGAAACAGGGTAAAAAAGGACCCAAGGTGGCTTACATCATTAAAAAGACAACATTTAAGAGCTAAAACAGTAAGTACACAAATATTTAAAAAGAATTAAATAAATAGGCTATTAAAAATGGTAAATAAAATCAATACTAAAAACACATTTAAAAGCAACAAGGTACAACTGTCTGTTTAACAACCCCACTGAGGCAGCCACTAAATTAAGGGAAAGCCAGCCTGAAGAAAAAGGTCTTTGCTTTTGGGAGGACAGCAAAGATGGGGCCAGGCTGGCCTCCAGTGGGAGGGAGTGCCAGAGTCTGGGAGCAGCCACAGAGAAGGCCCTCTCCCAGTGTCCCCATCAGATGCATCTGTGAAGGTGGTGGGACCGAGATAAAGGCCTTTCCTTATGGTCTTACCATCCGAGGAGGCTCATAAAGTGAGATATAATCCTTGAGATAGCTTGGACCCAGGCTGTTTAGGGCTTTATAGGTGAAAATCAGCACTTTGAATTGTGCCTGGAAATGATTCAGTAGCTGCTGCCAGGTGGGTGGTGGTGGTGATGTGATCCCTAGAACCAGCCCCAGTGAACAATCTGGCAGCAGCATTTTGGACCCGCTGAAGTTGTTAAGGGAGCAAATACCCTGAAAATGAATGGAATTAATTTTAATGGAAAAAACATTAATGGAATTAATTTGCTAAGCATTTTTACTGTTTGTCTTGAAGCAAGCAGAGGTAGGGCCTTGATTACCTCATGTCTAGAAGTGGGGAAAGGCAACACCTTGGGTCCAATCCAGCCGTGCTGGGTTTCTGATTCTGATGTTTTTCCTCCCATCTGAAATGAAATATATTTTGCTAAAGCTTACTTACCGACAATAAGAGTTTTAAGCCCAACATATCAGTATTGGGATGGATGCCCTAAAACCCTTTTTTCCTTGGATTGTGTTCACCGTTGGAAGCTGGCTGGAGAATCAGAATGGATGCTGTCTGGTTTGCCATCCTGTCTGAATTCATAGACCATAGACTAACCGCCCATAGTTACGTTGCTCTGCCTCCAGGAGATGGGCATGGATTTGCTGTGAACCTGAGTCCTGACCAGATGGAACCATGTGGGCAGTCTGCTGGATGACAGTTCCCGCAAAATCCAGCCAAGGCTGAGGGGATAATGGGAGTTGTAATCCAATGGCAGTTGGAGAACAACAAGTTGCTTGGTGCCGGGACGGAAAAGGAAAGCAGAAAACTGGTTTGTGTGTTGTCTATTTAGAAACCAACCCTAGTGTTGGCTCTTATCCATGGGTAAGCACAAACCATGGCTTTGCTTGATGTTGGGAAATCCAGATGCGGAAATTGTCAAGAGATTGATTTACCTCCAGATGAGAAAATACAGGAACCAGGAGATGCCAGATTTTGGACGACTGGGGCTCGTTTAAGGTGAATGTCACCATATTGATGGTCTTGATCCTACCCAGACCCGGTCCTGTGACCGTCTTAACCTTGATACCTACTCTCACAGTGTCATTGAAGTGTTCCACTGCAAATCTAGGAGCCTTGAGGAACCTACCCTTTTTTTTTAAAGTAATCCAGAATGATTTACTGACAGAGGTCTAGTTGTTAGTCCCTCTAGACACACTGAGTTGATGGAACAGGGTTGACCTAATAACTCCCATTCAATTCATCAGCTTGGGTTGGGACTAGTCGCTGGATTTAACCCAAGAGTGGAGATCTTAATTTCCCTTGCCTGAGCTAGAAACCTTGCTTGCTTGCTTCCAGCACCTGGACAATGGGAATTGAAAGAAACCAGGGACTTAATTCTCCCTCCTCTGAGCTATAAACAGAGTGAGGCCTTGAACCTTTGCTTCAGTTGACTGTCCAGGTGCAGTTTCACTTAAATATAGATTTATAGGGCAATCTCTCTTTTTAATAGATACAGTAATCGTAAGCAATGCATTTGAAATCAGGTTCTTTTTGCAGATATGTAATATTGTAAATTATGTTCACAAAAGACCCCCATTTCAAAGTTTCATGGTATTGGAAGGAAAATGGCATAAATTCTTTCCTGCTTCTCCAGAGGGAAACCTAACTGCTGCCCTTTTGCCTGTCATATCTAATAAAGTTTCCTTAGATCTTTGATTTTTCTGCTTCGTTTCACAAAGTAATTGAAACTTCCTTTTTACTGCTCGCTTCCTTTCCCCCCCTCCCCCCCTTTCTCCTGAAAAGTCCACGTTTTGGTCAGTGAGTTTATGGAATGTCGCCCAGAGACATAGCAATGGTGAACAGAAATTGGATTTGCCAGCCTGGTTTTCGGTAGGAACTTTTTCAGGGGGATGGGGCAGGGGACGTCCATGTAACTGCGAGCCATGCTAGACTAAATAAAGCTGAAAATAGTTCTATTTTTTTCTTTTCTTGACATGGGGGTGTCTGTCGGAGCTCCCAACAAATCGGAGCTTTGGGAAGCCACGACACAGGCTCAGAACCTGTACATTGCAACAGGTCAAACTGAGGCGCATTAAATGACCTCTGAAAGGCTTCTTACATATTTCTTCCCACAGCTTCTGAAATAGGGAACACTTCTGTTTTCTAGTGTCAGAACAGCTTGTAGATTTTTCTGTTCTCCCCCCCCCCCCCATGTTAAGTTGTCCTCTAAGAATCCGAAAGTCTGCCCTGAATATTAGCATCTCTTGTTGAAAACGGAAGTCAGCAATTTTAAAATTCGGTGTACAACGCCAACCTTTATTTCCCCCAAATCTGCTCGGCAATCGGATTGCTTGTTAAGGGCCCTTTGTCTTCCTAATGAGATTTTAATCTCTGACGAAAGTCATGGCAACAAGTTAATTTTTCTCCTGCCGGTGAACTGCGAGGGATCTGGAAGAATAGGCAAAGTTTGAAAGAGCAAATATTTAAAAATAAGACTTGCGGAATGGCTTGTTGATATAAAACAAAGGATAATTGAGCTGGATGCAGCTTTAAAGGTTATTGGAGTGGAGTGGGAAATGAAAATTACAGAGCTGTCAGCTCTGCACGAGGCATTATTAAGGATGGAACAGTTACGCTGGTCGAAGAACAAGCATGGTGAGGGAGGAATCCGTGTGGCATCTGCAGAACAAGCTATATACTTGAAAATGTTGAAGGTAAAGCTGGCCTTGCTTCTGAGTGTGAGTTTCTGACTGGAGTGGAAGGACCCTCAGAGTTCCTCAGCCCATGAGGCAGGCCAGTGATAGGGCTTGGCAGAGACAGGTATGCCCAAGGCCAGAGCAACGAATTCATAAACTACCAACAGAAAGCGGGAGCAAACGAAACATTTGTTAAAGGCATAACTCCAGGCCACAATGGCTTCTATGAGACGACGAGAAAAGTTAGTCCAATATATACGTGCCTATCAACTGCATGAGTAATTGATCATTGTGTACTGTCAAGTCAATGCTGATTTTTCCAGGAAGAGAATACACAGAAGTGGCTTCTCATTCCCTTCTCCTGGGACTGTGCGGCTTGCCCAAGGCCACCCAGGCTGGCTGTTCTCCCAGGAGGCACTGTGGGGAATCGAACTCCCAACCTCTGGCTCTGCAGTCAGATACTTAAGCCACTGAGCTATCCGCATGGGTACTCAGTGTGGTGTAGTGGATAGAGTTCCGGACTAGGACTCAGGAAACCCAGGTTCAAATCCCCTTTCAGCCACTGAAGGAGTAGAACTGGTAAAAACCACTCCTTAAATATATCATTTACCTTGAAAGCCTTATTGGGATCGCCATGGGTCGATTCCGACTTGATCAATATTGGAAGGTCACAGATGGACAATCAGTGGCAGGTAGACCCCTAAGAGGTGACACATCCCACTTGGAGGGGGATAACAGGGTTGTGGGACTGGAATTCCCTATATTTGTTAAGGAAATGCAGCATCAAAATGGGATTACGTCTGTGTTTCACTTGTGGTGCACGTGTAGTGAGAACCAGCGACTCACAGTGTTTTAGGACACATCGGCCTTTCTTTATTGCTGGAGAACGTTGAAGATTAAGGGGGTGAGAATAAGAAGAACTGTACAGGATTAGATCCAAGGATTCATCCAGTTCATCCTTCCAGTTCCCTCGAGGACCTGGCAAATTCCTCTAGATGACACCATAAGGTAGTGCACAGTTACTTGGGTAGGAGTCTTGTAAAACACCATGCCACATTAAACACGTCCCATTTTGTCTGAATTTTGGAAGCTAAGCAGGCTGGGGGCCTGGTTCGTACATGGATGGGAGACCAGCGTGGGTCCCCAGGTAGGGTTGCGAAAGAACCCTGAAGCCCTGAAATGCTGCGGCTGCCAGCCCGAGTTGGCAACACTAGAGTCAATGGACCGAAATGCTAACTCAGTGTACGACAACTTCCAGTGTTTCTAATATAGTGGGACTGACTTCTAAGCAGAAGCGTGAGAGTTTACAGTTGGAGGATCTGCCTTATTCATGCCCTGTTATTCATTTAATTTTTTTTGGGGGGGGAGGGAAAGGGGTTCCTCTGTTTCATTCCTCCCCCGAAAAGTTGTTAAGAAATAAGAGGAAGCAGCAATTTCTATGCCCTCCCCTGCCCCCTGCATTTTAAACATTTTAGCCTGGCGTTTCTGATTTAAGTAATGAACTGCAAATATAAATTGGTATGTGGAGGGGAAGATCTCCAAGCTGGAGGCCAGGGACAGACGGGAATCACAGGGGTCATAAGGCTGCAGGCAAAGACGGGTCATAACCTTTGCAAAGAGACCAGCGTAATGGGATGCTGGGATTTCTCTCTCTCCCCCCACCCCCACCCCCTTTTAAGGGCAGTTGATTGCATGAAAGAATGTGGTAACAAGATTCAAAGGAAACGTACAGAGCTAACGAGGATTAAGCCTAATTAATTTGCCCTGGTTCTCGCAGAAAGGGCAGGATGTGGGTTGATGTAGGAAATGATGTTGTAGCGGCGGGGGGGGGGGGGAAGAGAATTTAGAATTAAACCCCCATTCCTGTATTAGAGTTATGTGCGGAATGTGGCATTTCTGAACCCACCTATATGAAATGGAAAATACTGGTCAATCCTGATTGTTTGAGGCTTGGAAAGGCGAGGGGGAAACATTCCATCCTTGTTAAATGGCATATGCCGTTGTTTTATATACCTATTCTTTTGTTCTAATATTACACAAAATATATAGGATAGATTTTAGTATTCTGGAGTTTTATAATCATCACCATCTTAGAATTGCAGAGCTGGACCCTCTGGAGTCCAACCCCCGTCAAGGAGGCAAAGCAGGGATTCGAACTCCCAACCTCTAGCTCCACAGCCAGGTGCCAGACTGAACTCAGCTTTGTGAATTTACATTTTCCTCTGTGCTGTTTGTGTCAGTGGCAAAAATGTTGCGTTTCTGTTTGTTTTTAAATAGTTACCTATGGCCCTCCATCAAGAAAATTCCAGGAATGGGGTACGACAAATAAATTAAAACATAAACGGATAAAAAAGGGTTGTAAAAAGCATTCAAAGCTCATCACAGTCTTTTCCTCTTGCCAAAGAGATCCGTCACATACTTTTTACAGATATAAGCAAGAACATATAGTGATGAACAAGCTGAACTCCCTGCAGATAGCAGTGTGTGTGTGTGCACTAAGCCATCAGTGGAGAAGAGGAGAGTTTAATTTTTCCTTTCTCCACCTACCTCTGTGGTCTGGGCTAGAACTTTAATCCTTAGCATTCGTCAAAAGAGAAGCCTCCCACTCGTCAAAATGGCCTCTGGATGTCTTCGGCACCGACAGAAGTTTTCAAAAAGCAAAGGGAAAAATAACAAAGAGCAACACTCACAGGGCATAAAACAGACTTGAGCATCACGATTCTACCAGAGTAACAGGCGGACGTGGGTGTGTTGCTGTCTGCCTTTATTTCATTATTTGTCCTCAAAAAGAAAGCTGCTAGTCCTTATGGGTAGCATTTGGACAAAGAGCGTGGGTGACCCTGAGGGAAGTATTTTTAATTATTAAGTTGAGTTAAGCAGTTAGGTTCTTTGGGATGAATGCTTTAAACCGTTTTTACTTATTCGTTGTTGTAAATGCCATTCCATAATAATCATCATCTTAGAATGATGCCGCCCAGAGTAGACTTGGTCTAAATGGGCGGGGTATAAATTTAATAATAAAGAAATAAATAAATAAAAATTAGAACTGCAGAACTAGAAGGGACCTTCTAGATCATCAAGTCCAGCCCCTCTCAAGGAGCTCCAGTAGGGAATCGAACTCTCAATTTATGGTATCGCAGCCAGATGCCTAAACCATTGAGCTATCCAGCCACCTAATAATCTTAGAACTGCAGAGCTGGAGCTGGGTCCTCTGGATCAATGAGTCCAACCCCTGTCAAGGAGGCCCCGTGGGGAATCGAACTCCCAACCCAGAGCCCTCAACCCCTGAGCTATCCAGCAGTTCATCTCAATGGCTTTGCTCTTGTTTGCTTTAGTAACCATCTTGGTCTCAGTGCCACAGACCTGTCAAGCTGGAAGGGAACCCAAGGGTTATCTAGCCCACCCCATTGCAGGAGTTATCTGCAAGCTCCCACGTCTTTACCCCAGTGTCTGTCAAAGGCAGAATACATTTGTGCAGAAAAACACAAAAGGGAAGCATGCTTATAAGGGTTGCCAGTAAAAACGATTGCTTCTTCAAGAGAGGTTGTAGCAGAGAGCTATTTTGAGAGGCAACCTTTTTGCCATGTTTTGTTGTTACGGCCACAATTTCATGGCAGAGTTCTGGGTGTCTCTTGCCGGTGAGAGAAAAGACTTTGACAAGCGAAAGCAATGATGCAGTGCTTCCCAACCTGGGGTCCCCAGATGTTCTTGGACTGCAACTCCCAGAAATCCTGGCCAGTACAGCTAGTGCTGAAGGCTTCTGGGAGTTGTAGCCCAAGAACATCTGGGGAGACCCAAGGTTGGGAACTGTAATAATAGGTGAGATGGGGCAGGAATACAATTGTTTCATTGAAGTATCCAAACACCACTGTTCTTAGCCTGAACATACCCAACCTTGTCTGAATTCAGAAGCTAAGCAGGACAAACCTAGACAGCATCTTAAAAAGCAGAGACATCACCTTGCCGACAAAGGTCCGCATAGTCAAAGCTATGGTTTTTCCAGTAGAGATGTATGGAAGTGAGAGCTGGACCATAAAGAAGGCTGACCGCCGAAGAATGGATGCTTTTGAATTGTGGTGCTGGAGGAGACTCTTGAGAGTCCCCTGGACTGCAAGGAGAACAAACCTATCCATTCTGAAGGAAATCAACCCTGAGTGCTCACTGGAAGGACAGATCCTGAAGCTGAGGCTCCAATACTTTGGCCATCTCATGAGAAGAGAAGACTCCCTGGAAAAGACCCTGATGTTGGGAAAGTGTGAAGGCAAGAGGAAAAGGGGACGACAGAGGATGAGATGGTTGGACAGTGTCATCGAAGCAACCAACATGAATTTGACCCAACTCCAGGAGGCAGTGGAAGACAGGAGGGCCTGGCGTGCTCTGGTCCATGGGGTCACGAAGAGTCGGACACGACTAAACGACTAAACAAACAAAAAGCAGGGTCAAGCCTGGGGAGGGAGACTTGCATGTAGGACTGAGAGAGAATCTAGCCGGAAACCTGGAGATCCATGGCTGCCAGCCAGAGTTGGCAGAACTGGATCAAATGAGCCAAGGGACTGGCATCTTTCTGTGCTTCTGTGTCCCCCTTGAATTTAGTTGTGGGGGCTAAATGACCCCTTAAATTTTATATGGGGATGTTGGAAAGGCTCTTTTTTCATGAGGAAATGTCCAGCTGGCTCCCAACGCCAGCTATTTTATTTCATTCATTTGTGCGGTGGCGGGATTTGTCGGACTGAAGAGCAGAGTTGTAAAACATATATGTGGAGTGGGAAATGTGGGGCTGCAATGGAAGAGGGGGTGATGCCTCTCGCCCCCACCCATACGTCTCCCTTTTTCTTCTCCTGCCTTTTAATTCCTGAGCAGAATTAAGTGTTCTAATGTGCGTTTTGACTCTACGGCATGTGCACGGGAGCATAAATCTCTCCGATATTTTCCCCCCAGCGTCTGGCAGTTCTCTGGGTAGTAAATCCACGGGCCCTGAGCTGTCGGCAAGTAAAATGAAAAGAGAGAAAGAAAAATTAAAATTAAAATCCAGACAGCCTTGGGTTGTGTTAGGGTATTTTCAGTACATGCCTCAGGAATAATTAGGATTTTTTTTGCATTGTGGTGGGCAGCTGTATCACAGAGGGGAACTGTATATTCTTTAGGCCCAGACAACCAACTGGTAGCTGAGTTCACACACTCACACACACAGAAAATGCATGTTGCTGAAAATAGTCTGCCCTTCCTGTGGGATTTGGGCGGAACCCATACAAAGAGCTGGTTTCTTAGGCCCTTGGCAATTTTGCAGGAATTTAGTTTAGTCTGATGGGCCATGGCAGTGTATCAGGTGGACCTTTTGTTATGAAAAGTGCCCCAATAATGTTCTGCTAAAATTTGAACCCGTGTGGGGACAGGAATGGCTGTGCCTCCTCTTTTTTTGCTCTCTTAGTGTGTTCCCTCGTTTCTGCCAGTGTCGTCCAGTTTGGGTGGGATCTTCTTCAAAGTCACAAACTACCACTTGGCTGTGGTCGCCTCTGGCGACTTACAAATTTGGTCTAGGTGACCAAGGGGAGAGAACCATGGAGGTGTTCATAAACAGAAAGCCTGATTTGGCTGCTAACTTCCAGGCTTAATTGGGGGCCTGAAAGTTTTATGCCATGGGTGCAAGAAAATTTGGAACTGGTGTTTGAGCAAAGGAGATGTTTGGATGGTGCGTGGTGAAGGAAAATCCTTCCATCCCTGGCTTTCCTCAGAAAACTTGAAAATGAAATTCTTGTGGACTAGGAACTTGATTTTTCAAGGCTGCCGTTCTTGATGCAGAAGCATGTTGATATTTCCCCCTTATTTCAGAGCTTGGGAAGTTCCTTTCTGGACTACTATAGTGGTTGTGCTGACTAGGGAAAGTCTGACAACTGTTAGAAAGTAACTTTTCCGGGTGACACGTCTGCTTTCTTTTACTTACTTACAAACATTTCCAGTAAATTCTTTATTCATTCAAAGACCACAGTACTGACATGAGTACAAGGTTACGTAAGCGAAAACCCAGGTCTCTGCCCCGAGGGAACTACAGTCTAAAAAACCCAAACAGACAGAAATCTGTGGGCAGAGAAGATGGAATAGAGGTCAGCGCAACAAGAGCCTTCCAGTTTGTGCATGATCTTTGGTTTTGTCATTAGAGAGAATAAAATGATTTAACCAGAGCTTTTCTCAGATGAATCTTGGAATTCATTTCTGATCATAGGGATACCTCTTTACTCTGTAGACATTTTCAAGCGTTATCTCTGTGAAAATGTCCAAGAATCTTGCGTTGCTTTTTAGGCGTAGCAGATTTATTTTAGCACAAGAGTTCACGGATCCACTTTCTCCACACGTGGATACATCGGCTCTCCCTAAAGGTGCTACGAAAACTCATGTCTGGTTTCTGTGTGTTTTGGTCCCTGTGTGTAAAGCTTTGGGTGAAATCTCATGAGCCACACACCGTCTTGGGCCCTTGATAGAGTGACGCTCCAACCCACCGAAGCTTCGAGAAACAAGTCATCCTCTTTGTTCCTGGTGCCTTAACTTTTTCAGACTCCTAGGGCATCCTCTCCCCAGTCGCTTGTTACTTAGCGATGATAAGGTGAGCCGTAATATCCCTTGATAAGGAGACCGCAACTCTATTATGAAATTGGATGAGCCCTGGCGTCTTTTTATAACCAATTGTAGAGGAAGTCGTAAACCATAAAGAAGAGGATGACTCAAGCTGGCGTTTGGGGAGGTGAGGATCGTATTATTGAGTCCGGAATCCCGACTATAAAGTTTCTGGAAAGGAAGGAAGGATGGCCAGAGTTTTGACAGCCAAGGGCCGTGATGACCTGAACTGTCTTCCGGCCCAACGGCTGCCCGGCTGGCATGATGTTCTACCTTGCCCACGCTGTGCTGAAATAGCTGGTGCCACCTATCCCAGCCTTCTGCATATTGGAGATTTCCAGGCGTGTTGGACTAAAAGTCCTATCATCCCCAAGCTGTATGCCGGATTGGGGAAAGCTGACCTAAACCCAAGCTCGGAAACTGTGTCTGCAGAAGGTTGAAAGGAGCCGAGATGAACTGGGGTGGCCTGGTTTGTGTTCTGGAAAATCTAAATATGCACTATTATTCATTTAATTTTGGGGCAAAGAATTCCAGTACTGTGTTCTTGACCCCCAACCCATTCTCTTGCGGTCGTCATTATTATTCTGTACCATCAAATCGCTTCTGATACCCCGTCAATCAACAACCGCCGGACCCTTCTATCCTTAACTCCGGTCTCACAAACACCAGGCTGTGGTTTCCTTTATTGAGTCAACCCCATCTCGCATCCGGTCTTCCTTTTTTTCCAGATTTAGGGGACTGCCTAAAAAAATTGTGAGGGGAACTGCCGGATGGGTTGTTGACTGGCAAACTGGCAAACCCGTTGCCAGGACAGTCTGCAATGCCACCCTGCCAGTTTTGTGCCAGGTGAAAACATGGCCTCTTCCGTAAGCTTTTGGGCTGGGATCAACGCAGCTTGGCTTCCATCTGACTGGATTGGATGCACTCTCCTTGCTTTGTTTGTTCCTCTCTACTTTGTATTATTTTCAATAGTTCCAAAGAGTCTGAGTCGTATCTGGATTTTTAAAAAGAATTTCTTGAAGGCTGTCTTGGGTTGACGTTACCATATGACCGCCCAGTATATCATCTTTCATGTAGGGGGTAGAAATATTATAAAAAATAAATAAATCGGTGTGTTTTATGCTGGAGTAGCAGCCACCTCTCCATCTGTTGACCCCCAAACACACCAACCTTTTGTGAGATGACTGTCATAGAGCTGTGTACTTATCTGTGTGCTTCCATCTTTTCCCGTGTTTTTCAGGTGATCACTTGAAAGTGTGCCCTCAAGGCTACACCTGCTGCTCACAAGAAATGGAGGAGAAATACAGCCAGCAGAGCAAACACGATTTCCGGAACGCCGTCTCTGAACTTAGCAATAACTTGCAAACCACCTTCGGCTCCCGGTACAAAAAGTTCGACGGTGAGTCCTGAGCCCAAGGAGGTTTCCTCGGCCCAGTCGGCAAATCCTAAAAACCCTTTTCAGAACTCTGCTTGGGTTCTCCCCCCCCCTTTTTCGGTGGGAGATGGAAGGGGGGAGCGTCTGATTCTTGTTTTCCGCAGGCTATATTTTTGCCGAGCGGTGACTCACGCGCAGGGGGTAGTGAGGCAAAAATGTCGCTTGCTTTGCAAGTGGTTTGGAGAGAAATATGTGCTGATGACGTTTCTTCAGTTCCCCACAGGACAACGGGGTTGTCTTTCTGATTGGGTTCTTTGGTGGTGTGCACTCGGAAAGAAAAAACGGAGGGTGTGTGTGTTTTGCCACTCCAGCTGACGAGAGCGCTGTGATTCACGAGGGACTGTTCTCTTAACTGCTTTCCAAGGCTCAGGGTTTCTTTTCTGAGCAAAGCTTCCCTTCTTAACAGGAGCTGGGAAAGGTTTTTAAACACGATGACTCCCGGAATTCCACAGCCAGCATGAAGTCCAGAAATATTTATATTTATAGATAGATAGATAGATAGATAGATAGATAGATAGATAGATAGATAGATAGATAGATAGATAGATAGATAGATAGATAGATAGATAGATAGATAGATAGATAGATAGACAGATAGATAGATAGACAGATAGATAGATAGATAGATAGACAGACAGATAGATAGACAGACAGATAGATAGATTTGTTGTTGTTGTTTAGTCGTTAAGTCGTGTCCGACTCTTCGTGACCCCATGGACCAGAGCACGCCAGGCCCTCCTGTCTTCCACTGCCTCCCGGAGTTGGGTCAAAGTCATGTTGGTAGCTTCGATGACACTGTCCAACCATCTCGTCCTCTGTCGTCCCCTTCTCCTCTTGCCCTCACACTTTCCCAACATCAGGGTCTTTTCCAGGGAGTCTTCTCTTCTCATGAGATGGCCAAAGTATTGGAGCCTCAGCTTCAGGATCAGTCCTTCCAGTTGAGCACTCATGGTTGATTTCCTTCAAAATGGATAGGTTTGTTCCCTTTGCAGTCCAGGGGACTCTCAAGAGCCTCCTCCAGCACCACAATTCAAAAGCATCAATTCTTTGGCGGTCAGCCTTCTTTATGGTCCAGCTCTCACTTCCATACATCGCTACTGGAAAAACCATAGCTTTGATTATGCGGACCTTTGTCGGCAAGGTGATATCTTTGCTTTTTAAGATGCTGTCTAGGTTTGTCATCGCTTTCCTCCCAAGAAGCAGGCGTCTTTTAATTTCGTGGCTGCTGTCACCATCTGCAGTGATCATGGAGCCCAAGAAAGTAAAATCTGTCACTGCCTCCATATCTTCTCCTTCTATTTGCCAGGAGGTGATGGGACCAGTGGCCATGATCTTAGTTTTTTTGATGTTGAGCTTCAGACCATTTTTTGAGCTCTCCTCTCACCCTCCATGGACAGAAACAAAAGGCTAAAAGATAGATAGATAGATCATCCCAGATCACGCCAGTAGAGCATGCACTCTTCTGGGTGGTTTACAGCAGAACAAAACATACAACGTCAAATTAAAATAAAACACATAGCCAATGACATAAACTCAAGATGTGCTAATTATAACTTACAAGCCAAATGTGAGGCATACAAAAAGTCCAGGCAGGTAACCGAAACAGGCCTCTTTTCAGGCACCTTTTCGATACCCCCGCACATTTCCGATTTTCTGAGCCTTGTGTCCAAAGAAGTGGGTTTTGATCCCCAAAAGCTCACACTGAAATAACTCTGTTAGTCTTTTAAAACTGCCGTTACGTTTTGCCTTTTTAAAAAATCCTTCTCTTCTCCCCTTTGTCTTCTTTAATTTCGCCAATGAGCTGGAGCAGATCAACCTCTGGGTACTCCTTTTGACATTTTATATCTCTTTTTGTGATAGACTCCATCTAGGGTTGGAGGCTCTATGTGGAAAACAACGTCAAGTGAAAACAGACCTCTCTTCCCCCCCCCCCATTGCCCTTTGAGGGGAACAGATGCTGAGCACCCATTAAATTTACAACACAACATTCAAATTCCAGAAACTGTACAGACCTTGTTTTGAACGCTATCTGTTTTTTTTGTAGCCCTAGGGCTTCTGTTTTGGGCTGCTTAGATTGAATGATTTCAGAATGACTACAAACCCAGTCAAGGCTGTCCCTGTGGTGTGACCGGGTGGATAAGAAAGGGCCAAAAATATCAAGGGAGGTCTCAAAATAGGTCTGTTGCTAGTGAGACCTTCAATAAAGTCTCACAGTGACTGTTTTCCATGCATTATATGGAGTTTGACGATTCAGGGATTGAGTCTATCTCACAGGGCTGTTGGTAGAAAGTGTTTACTCTCAAAGGGAATCCAGAGTTTTGTCAAATCTCAGGATTTCTGCCCAGTAGCCATCCTTCTTGGGGGGTATTCTGAAGACTCGTGGCCCCAAATCTTCGCCCACACCCTAGAAAGATAACTTTGGGAATGAGCAAGTGCCCTGATTTCGTTGCTCTGCCTTGGGCTGCAAACTTTGGTTTGAGGAAAGGCGGGTGTTATTTTTCCTCGACCCTGAATCAGCATCGGGGTGGTGGTGCTGATAGTGATGGGGGGCTCGGGAGGAGGAGGAGGTTGCTTCAACCTTGACATTTTGCTCAGCGTACGGACACAAAAAAAGTAACACAGGCGGTGTGTGACAGTTGGCAATAATAAAACATAAAGACAGAGCCAGTTGGCAGTCACAGCAGGGGTCCTGTGGAGGAAGGAGACCATCTGAGGGGTGGTAGTCACATTCCTCCCCTTCTAGTGGAGCTAGGCGAAGGGAGGGTTGCCCCCTTGCCTGCCCGGCACATTCCATGTTGCCCAGGGACCTGCCTGCCTGTCTGTCTTCCTTCCTTCCTTCCTTCCTTGATGCCATGCAGCAGTGTTTCTGACAGATGACCTGGCAGCTGGGTTCACGTAAGGCCATCATGTGATCTATATGGATCACATCCCAGATTCCTGTCTGGTCTTTAAAAAAAAAAAGGGTGTGTGTGTGGAGTATATCGTTATTCCAATTATGAGCATTTAAAACATCAGTAAGGTTCGAATGAGAATTTTTTTAAAACACACACACAGAGAGAGAAGGAGAGGGAGAGAGAGAGAGTTAGTTCATAAAACAATGAACAAAATGGTTCATTAGCCCAGTTGGAGATCTCCCAGGAAGCTCTCAACATAGAGATTGGGTCCCTCTCAGCCTGAAACTTCTTCCTGTGGCGATCAGTGTTTCCAAATAGTCATACACGTGAGCCAACATGATCTGGCAAGCCTTAGTTTCCAAAGAGGGATACAATCCACTTTGGAACTCAGAATTCGAAGCTCTTTGGACAGCCGGAATTTAGGCAGAACATGGTTTGTTGGACATCAGAATTCCTTTGGCAAAACCTAGTTTGCATCTTGTCCCCAAGCTGAATTCTGAAACCATAGTTTCAAACCAGTTTTGCCAATCAGAATCGGATCAAACAGTGGTTTGACGTCACATCTGCCCTAACATGGTTCAAGGATTGGCCTTCATTGGTTTCATCAAGGTTGTATCAGCTGGGGATGCGGGGAGCTGTCCAAGAAAACAACTTTTTCTAAGTTGTTAAGCTCATCTGGGGAGGCCTTTCTCTCGGTCCCCTCCACCCTCACAGGTGCATTTGGTGGGGACACAGAACAGGGCCTTCTCTGTGGCTGCTCCAAGACTGTGGAACTCCCTCCCACTGGAGGCCAGGCTGGCACCTCTTTGCTCTCCTTCCGCAAGCAGGCAAATACACCTTTCTCTTCAGGCAGGCTTTCCCTTCATGGCTGCCTGCCCCATTTAACAGTCTGTTAAACAGACTGTTGTGCCTTATTGCTTTGAATGCACTTTTTTGGTGTTGCTTTTGTTGACCATGCTGTAGTGTGGCATTTGACCCTTCCTGGTATTTCTACGCAGTTTGTAGCTTCAAATATTGTCTTTGAACGATGCAAGCTGCCTTGGGTCCTTTTAAAAAACATAGGCGGGGTAAAAATATTTTAAATAAATAAGAAATCAATTCGTTCTAGTCTGAGTCGTAAGGGAGAGCGTTGGATCAAGAATGGCGCCATCTGAGCACATGGAGGGTGCGAGGCACCCCCGTTCTGTAACCTTTGTGTTACTCTGGCAATCAGCCCAACAGCAGAGAATTGCTGTCTGATTCCCCCCCCCCCCCCCAACCACCTCCAACCTTCCCTGGATCCCAGCTGCAGATCCATTTCTCCGAGTGTTACGAGAGAGAAAGACAGGCAGCGCTGAGACCCACCAGCGGCGGGAAGGTTCACAGACCCTCCCAAGAGTCCCCTTTTTTAATAGAAAGCCTCTAACCCCATTCTTGTTACACCCTCTTCAATCGTGTGGTGAATTCCAGGGAACAATTCTCCTTAAAAAGAGGGAAAGGAAAGGAAAGAAAAATCACCTGGTTTCACGGCTTTTAAAAAGCATTTCTTTCTCACTCTTTATTTCTGTCTCTCTCCCATGGGCTATTGTGCCAGGACAGGGTGTAACATCGTAGGCTTAAGTTTCCCACTCATCTGGGTAAGCAGGCTCTCTCTTCCTGTGTTGATAAGTGCTAACACATGTATTTTTTTTGGGGGGGGGGGGTTGCGTGAGATACACGTGCGCGCACACACATGCACACACAGGCGTAGACAGCTTTCCATATGAGGCAAAATGCAAAGAAACAAGACAAGACAAAACCATGTGCCACCTTAAAGGCTAACTATTACATTTTCATGTGAGCTTTCCTGGACACGTCCACTTCGTCAGACATCTGGAAAGCTTACCTTAACATTTAATAGTCTTTAAGGTGCCACATGTTTTGGTCTTGTCTTGTTCTGTTTCCTTGCATTTTGTCTGATGCACTTGCACAGACCAACACGGCTTCCTCCTCCAAGACGGGGTCTCCGTGTCCCTCCCCTCCACGCCCCCCCGGAAGAAAGCTGTTACCGTGATAATTTAACGAGTGTGTCCAGTTCCCTCGCTTGGCCGTTGTAAAATGGAGGCCTTTACAACTCTGTAAAACAAGGCAGCAATCTGTAAAGGTGCAACGATTTGTTTGAGATCAAACCCAACTTCTGGAGAAAAAACAAAGGTGTTAATTCATTTCTCCCTTCAACCTGTCAAGATAGCAGACTGGCTTCCCCCCGCAAGGTCAGTGGGGTTATTTCGGGGCCACCGCTTTTCCTCATTAATCAGCAAACTGACTAGCTTCTCTGGAAGAAAGACTATCTAACTCAGAACCAAGCGGCAGAATTTTGCCTTTTCCTTTTCCTTTCCTGTCCTTTGTTAAGTTTGAAACGAGAACCTTTAGAACACTGGGAAAGGAATTGCGATATTTCCTTGGACCATCTTGAGTTCAACAGTCTAATTCCCTTTGGCCGATACTTTGCACTCCCTGATCTCTCCAGAGCACAGAGGTTGGGCCGGGGGCGGGGGGGGGGGGATTCCATTTTCAACCTACTGTTGCTTGGCTTGAATCCAGTTGTTAAATCCAAACTAAAGCAGACCCATTAAATCGATTGGTTTTATTATTTATTTATAAATAAAGAAGACCTTGGAACTCCCTCCCGTTGGAGGCCAGCCTGGCCCCATCTTTGCTGCTCTTCCGCAAAGCAGGCGAAGACCTTTCTCTCCAGGCGAGCTTTCCCTGAATGACTGCCTGCCTGAGTGGGGTTTTTTAATGGATCGTTCTGCCTTACCGCTTTGAACATGTTTTTGTATTGATCCTTTTCACTATTTGTGTACTTACTGGTTTTAGCATCAAATCTTGTCTTTTTAGGATGTAAGCCTCCTTGGTTCCTTCCTAAGGAGAATGGCAGGGCAAAACAATGAATGAATGAATGAATGAATGAATGAATGAATAAAGCAAGCAAGCAAGCAAGCAAGCGTGCGTCCAGAGGAAGGGTGCAATTGCCACCCTGCCTGCTAGAAGGTGTGTCATCTATTACCACCACCATCATCATCACCTTAGAACTGCAGAGTTGGAAGGTGCCCTATGGATCACTGAGACCAGCCCCTGGCAAGGAGGCCCAGTGGAGAATCGAACTCCCAACCTCCGGCTCCTCAGCCAGAGACTTCAACCCCTGAACTGTCCAGCAACCCTGTTTGTGAAAAGGTTTTGGTGGGATCCAAGTTGAGGGGGAGACGGGAGACAGAAGGAAAGGAAGTCAGCTTTTGCAGTGATGATGTGCATTAGGAATTAATACAGACCATCCAGCTGATCTCCGTAAAATGCAGTCGAGCGAGAGAAATTGCAGACGGGAAGTGCCAGCTAGCTGTGGAAATAAACCCTCAAGTTCGTGCCCATGTTGGGAAAGTCGTTCTGTTGGGATGGGTTTAGGGGGACCTGAAAATTTAAATGTTTGTGCCAGGGTTCGGGGGGGGGGGGGAAATGATTTGGGATGTTGGTGGTTTTAGTTTCCAAAAGCAACTTTCCCCTGTTCTACTCTTTTCGAGAAGCTGCTTTTGCAGCCGTTATGTGAATAGTGCAAGCCCAGGGTTGCGTTAAAAGCCAATGCTTTTTAAGAATGCAACTTTAAAGGATGTTTTTCCTTCTTCTCGGCCCCCACCCTGGCCACTCCACCCCTAAAGTGTTCTGAGTCAGTCTTTGTTTGTACCGGAGCACTTTGAAGACTTTCAAAAATTGGAGCTGCAGCATGCTTCATACATTTTAACAAGGTTTAAATTCAAACCGGGCCAAGGGTCCTCCCCCCCCCCCGGCTGACCCTCCCCTCCCATGCTGCTCCTGCTTCTAACATCTTTTGAGTCCACACAGTGCCTCCTTTGAGGATTTCAGCGCAGAGGCGTCTGTTATTGAAAGATGTTATTTCTTGAAAATGAGTCACAAGCCGACGCAAGGCAAAAATCTGAGTGATTCCGTGTTCCAAGTAGATGAAATAAATTGAATTATCCGCCCCCCCCCCCCTTCCACATGATGGGAAACTGACGGAACGACACCTGATGGAAGTCTATGAATTCAAAGGCTGACACCCTTCACTCTTCACTTCTCACTTTTCCCTCCCCTCTTATTTAAAACCGTATAATAATTACGAACAGAAAGGATGGATGGAAGGAGAACCTCTGAGATGAAGCATAACTCTTTATGTTGCCCACATCTGTCCCACATTATAAGCTTTTTAGATGATGACGCTGCTGACGTTAGGCTGATATTGACATTTCTTGGCGAGCTTTCTTCAGGTCCCATAGGAGCCTCTCCCAGAAATAAATCCTATTATGTCTTTTGACTGGGATACTGAAGTCCCTGCACCTCTCCTTTATTTTCAGCTCGGATTGGGGGTGTTGTATTTTCCTATGGTGATGCAGGAGACACTCCCATGAGCAGCTTCTGTGTCTGGAAGATTGGAGCCTTTTGAATGAGCAGGGACTGTGTGTTTTCATGTGATTCTTTTCAAAGCTTGAGGATCAGGAGAAGTCTTTCTCTCAGTCCTGCCACCTTCACATGTGTGTTTGATGGGGACACAGAACAGGGCCTTCTCTGTGGCTGCTCCCAGACTGTGGAACTCCCTCCCACTGGAGGCCAGGCTGGCCCCCCGGCGTTGCTGTCCTTCCGCAAGCAGGCGAAGGCCTTTCTCTACCAAAAACTCATTAGAAACAACAGAAACACAACAGTCCCGTTTTAAGAACCCCCTCTTAGACAGCCAGTCACTCCTGGGAAAGCTTACCTGAAGAGAAAGGTCTTTGCCTTCTTGGAGAAGGACAGCAAAGACGGGGCCAGGCTGGCCTCCAGTGGGAGGGAGTTCCACAGCTTGGGAGCAGCCACAGAGAAGGCCCCCCTCCCGGGTCCCCACCAAACGCGCCTGTGATTTCCCACACTGTCTCTGAAGTAGCATCACCTTGAGGCGTGGTGGGTAATTAAAATGCTGGCTGCCGTCTGCTCATAAATTCACGTCCCATCGTTTCTCAATTAAATTTGGTCTGAAGCTTCAGATAACCCATTACTGACCCTTCTTCTCCTCCTTCCTCCAGAATTCTTCAGAGAATTACTCGAGAATGCAGAGAAGTCCTTGAACGACATGTTTGTAAAGACTTATGGTCTTCTGTACATGCAGAACTCGGAAATGTTTACGACCTCTTTGTGCAGTTGAATCGCTACTACACCGGCGGCAACGTCAACTTGGAGGAAATGCTGAATGACTTCTGGGCTCGCCTGCTGGAGCGCATGTTCCGCCTGGTGAACCCACAGTATCACTTCTCGGACGAGTACCTGGAGTGCGTCAGCAAGTACACAGAGCAGCTCAAGCCATTCGGAGACGTGCCGCGGGAAGCTCAAGCTGCAAGTAACGCGGGCGTTCGTGGTGGCTCGCACTTTTGCACAAGGCCTGGCTGTAGCGAGAGATGTCGTGGCCAGAGTTTCAGCGGTGAGTCATGCTCAGTCCTTTGGCTTGTATGTTACACGGGCTGTGTTTGTACAGCACAACAGACCATGTTTTGTGTTAACTGGATTTTTTGGGGGGGGGGGGGGCTACAGCTGCCAAAATTCTGGCTGGGGGAATTCGTGGTGGATTGTGGTAGCTGCAGTGAAAAAGATTTTCCAAATTCCCATACCTAGTAGGAAGTGCCTCTAACCAGATGCACATTTGGGTCAAGATGTCATGGTGCCCTACTACCGAAGCATACAGGAAGTCAATGTATTGTGGTTGTGTTGTTGTTACGTGCCGTCAAGTTGTTTCCAACTTATGATGACCCCATGAATAAATGATCTCCAAAATGTCCTGTCCATAACTGCCCTTCTCAGCTCTTGCAAATTCAAGCCCATGGCTTCTTTTAGGCAGTCGGTCCATCTCATGTTTGGTCTTCCTCTTCTCCTGCTGCCCTCCACCTTTCCCAGCATGAATGTATTTTCAAGAGAATCCTCTTGCCTTCTCACAATATGCCCAATGTAGGACAGCCTCGGTTTCAGCATTTTTGTCTCCAGAGAGAGTTCAGACTTGATTTGATCTGTGACCCAGCTTGATTTGTCTTGTTTTAAATTTAGTTGGTTGAAAAGCACTGGCAGATGCAAACCACGTGAATTTAAATCTTAGGAAAGTGCCTTTAACCTGCAAGTTCCAGTCTGTAATATGATGCCACTCCTCTCCTCTCTCCATATTTTTTGGGGTCCGTGTGATTCTTCAGTAACATTTCATAGCTTTTTGGAACTTTGTGACTATGGGAACTGCCTCTATTACATATTCCCTTCCTCCCTACCCCCATTTCCTTTTGAAACGGTGAAATGTGAGGGCGGGTGGGGGAGTGGAGGGATTCTGGCTATTATTGAACCCTTGACAGACATTAAAATCAGCAGGTTTAAATTGCTGCCAAGCGTGGACATTTCCTGCCCAAACCTCGAGGGCATTTTATTATTTTAAAAAAAGAAAGAAAAAATCAAAACAAAATAAGGGGAAATATGTAAGCCAGATCCCATAGTGACTCAGGGAGGAGGGGAATGTAATATTTTGTGATTCAAAGACTTCAGACATTTCCTTGTAATGAAGAACACATGGCGGAGCGATGTGTCATTCAAAATTAGGGCCGCGGCAAAAATAATCTGTGGCGGCCGGCTCTTGGTAGACAGTTTCAGGCTGTGCGGGGAGCATGCACCTCTTTCAGCAGTCTGTGGATGATGGATTTTGAAAGGGGCCAAAGGTTTTGGTGGATTTTTGCCCGCATTTGAGGATTATGCATAGTCATGTTGCCGGATCTGATTGGCTACCTAATAATAATTATCATCATGTGCCATCAAGTCAGTTCTGAGTTATGGCAACCCTTTTCAGAGTTTTCCTGCTGGAGAATGCTAAGAAGTGGTTGACTCTTCCGTTTTTCTGGGGTTTGCTCTGGGACTGTGCAGCTTGCCCAAGGCTGGCTCTGCTCACAGGAGGCATAGTGGGGAATTGAACTCCCAACCTCTGGTTCTGCACCCAGGTACCTAAACCACTGAACTATCTATCCAGCCAAGTGGCTACCTAGTGTTGTCATGTCTTCCTGAGTATCATGTGATCACTGATTGGCTAGGACCATGCTTTTCTTCAAACAAATGGGGTTAGAGGTGCTTGCCAGTTCAGAAAATTTGCCATAACTTCTTGTTGTCCCAAAATCTGATGGGTGGTGATGGAGTGCTGTGATGTCATCCTGGTCACAGCATGCTCCCTGATTGGTTAGGATCCGCTGGATGACTAGCTGAGTCAGAAGGAGAATCAGGGAGAGCCAGCAGAGGGAATTACAGTACTGAGCTGGTCAGGAAGAAGACCAACAGGTTAGACATGGGGAAAAATATAAAAATCAAAATGGGAAAAAATCATTTCTTGTCTGTAACTTTCTAGCCTTCAGGGATATCCAGCAAACAATATAGGGATGGCTGAAAGAAAGGTGATTATGTGTCTTTTAATCTTCTTACCTAGGCATCCACAGATTAAAATAGAGAGTGGATGTGGGGCTCAGTGACATGCTTGTCCCACCCTTTAAATTTTGTTTCAGAGTTCAAATACAGTCTCTGCTTAATGTTGAAAACCTTCAGTTGGTGTATGTTAAACAAAGTCTCCCTGCCCCATTGCAGGGCTCAACCTCTGTCCAAGATAAATATAAGAACAAAGTGTGCCTGGAAGGTGCCTTTATTGCTCTCAGTGGTGGGCGTGTATGCAGGCATGTTTTTGTAAGTGCTGGCACCAGGCTCCATTGCATAAAGTGGAACACCACACATCTTGGAGAGTTGCTGACGGAGCAGCTGTGTGCAGCGGAAAGGGGGCTTTGACTTTTTGCAGTGGCAATGCAGACTGTGCCCATGGATTGGGCCAGCAGGAGGAGAGTTGTCTGTTTTCGAATGCTTTCCTATGCAACATCTGATAGATCAGAGCTGGGAAATAAAGCATTGGTCCAAAATCAAACTGGGAGTTTGCTGTGACCCAAGTGAGTTGCAGCAGTGAATTGCCACTAATGAATGAGTCGCTGCTTGCATTCCTAGTCACACGTCTGCTGCAGGACTTGGCATGTGACCAGGAGTGTGAGCATTGACTCCTTCATTAGCTACAATGTACTGCTGTATTTTATGCAGTTATACCTCCAACCTTGTCAGTCTCAATTCTGGCAGTGTTTTTCAAAATGGTTACTTTTATGTTAAACAAGGATCTGGCAGGGAACAATGTTTTGAAAACATGACTAAAATGTTAAGACATTACTTCTGAAACGTTACTCTTTTTTTATGGATCAGATGGCTTCAGGGTGGATTTGATTTAAATCACGATTTAATTCAAAACAGATTTCTTGACTATTAAAAATCAATAGATTTTTAAATTTAAATTGTGATTTAAGTCAATTTGATTTTTCAAAAAATCATTGATTTTTATCCACTTTTGTTGGCTTGTCTTCCATTTTAATACAAAATAAAGAATGTATTATTTCCTCGCTCTGGCTAACAGCATATAAATCTCTTCAGGTGAAGGTTAGCACAGCAAGAGTGAAGCTGGGAGAAAACCACTCTTGCTGATGAGCTAGTTTTTCTATTTGCAGGGTTCATTTGTGTGTGTTTTAAAAACATGTTCACCCTCTAAAAATGTTCTCTGCTGCCACCTCATTTTACTAGGTATATAGAAGAGGGCATAGGCTGCCATAGTAGTATGGTGGCACCAAATGGGCAGTTTGTCTGCCAGTGACTTGATGAAGCTGTTATATCCACATACAGGCCTTGTGGTGCAGTGGTTAAACTGCAGCACTTGCAGTCAAGGCTATGCTCACAACCCAAGTTTTATCTCAACAGGCTCAGGTAGCCAACACAAGGTTGACTTGGCCTCCCATCCTCCCAAGTTCAGTACATTGAATACCTAGCTTGCAGGGGCAGGAGGTGCAACATATAGCCTGCATAATTAAATTGGAGAGACTACTTTAAGTGCTATGGGGAGGTATATACTGCAAGCAGTAGTAGGCGCAGACGTGGATCCACCCCCATCCCCTGGTGGGTAACCACAGTATTTCAGGATTATTGTTTTCTCAGGAGGACTTAATGTGGACTAGAAGCTTGAAACCCACATAGCATCAGTAGCCAATCCTTGTCCATGATCTCCATAGTTTCAGGAACCCATGGGATGTATATTATGCTGACAGTAAAGATGTACCTCCTTCTTTGTTTGAAGATGAACATGATGTGTCATCCTGTGATTTGAGACCTGAATTGGAAGTGGCAACATTTGGGTTCTGCCATTAGCTAGGGAATGTCCCAGGGGAGGACACTAGCCTGGGGGTCCCCATGGCGGCTTTCTAAGCACGTCCTTTTCCTTCTTCCCTCCTCTGCCGTTTTTTCTTTTATATCATGCCTTCAAGATCGCAAACCAGTAGACACAGACCATCTTTGCCCTTTTTAAGAATGTGACTCCTGGGTCTCTCAACTAGAGATGGGCCCGAACCATCAGTTTGGCAACTTGTGCCAGTTCGTTTATTGACCGAACCGATGTTCGGCGCTTCAAAGCCCCGCCTTCTCTGGCAGCCGTCCACTCAGAGGTGGCAGCTTAGCTTCCCTACCTCACTCTCGTCTGGGTGCTGCTTCCAAGTGGGCACCTGCTGGAGGAGGAGGTGGGGGTTTGACGTGCCAAACACCTGTTTGGCCAAAAAACGAATCAGCGCGAACTGCCAAACTGGTGATTCGGGCCCATCTCTACACACAACGAAGTTTCGGTTTGCATTAGAAACTCATTAGACATAAGTGTTGAGGAGTAATGATAGTAATTCATGTCTCTGGTTATCCCCCTCTTTTATTTTCTGTTCTTCTTGAAGGTCAACCCCACACCGGAAGGGGCCCGAGCTTTGCTGAAGATATGTACTGTCCATATTGCCGAGGCTTAGTGGCTGTCAAGCCGTGTTACAACTACTGTTTCAACGTCATGAGAGGGTGCCTTGCCAACCAAGGAGAACTTGACACGGAGTGGAATAACTTCATAGGTGAGTCGCTGAGCTGGCGCTTTTTAAAAAAACAGATGACAAAAGCCACCACTCCCCTCGTTGAGGAGAGGGGGGCAAAAGACAGTGGTGGTCGTTGGAGAAATGACCTGTTTGGGCTTGTTTTTTTTTTTCCTGTGGCATTATTATTATTTTTTCAAAGGTAGTACAAATTGGGGGGGGGAGGAAACATCAAAACTTACATGGAAAAAAGCAAACTGTTCAAAAGCTGGAAAGATCCTTTTTTTTTAAAAGGGGGATCGGTTTCAAATTTATAGTTGCGTGGTGCGTCTTCATTTTTTAAAGGGCTTGTCTGCAGGATACATTTGTAAGATTTTATGAGCCCTGCCCTCAGCCTGCAGCCCCTCCTGGTCTCAGAGGTGTTGTGATGGATAGCTCTTTGAGCTTCAAGGCTTCTAATGGGCAATTCTTGGCAGCCTTGGGAACCTACAGTTTCTGGTGGAGGATGACTTACGATCATCAGTCTCGGTCCTCCGGCTTGGGTTATGGTTCAAAGCACAACCCTGCTTTGTCTAGAGGCCAGCGCTTGGAGAAGTTACATTTTTGGATGATGTTTTCCAGAATTTCTCCTTGGACTGCCAGCTGCCTTGCTTTTTGCTCTACTCAAGGCAAAAATGAGGGAGGGTGTTCCCATTGAAAGACCATCGATGGTCAGGAAGTTAGCCTCTAGCTGGCTGGCTGGCTCAGGGGTTGAAGTCTCTGGGTGCAGAGCCAGAGGTTGGGAGTTTGATCCCCCCCCCTCCCCACTGTGCCTCCTGCAAGAAGAGCCAGTCTGTGTGGCCTTGGGCCAGCTGCACAATCCCAGAGGAAGGGAATGGGGAACCACTGCTGAGTATTCTCTGCCTAGCTTGTGATGGTGAGTCCCACCCACCAGTTTACATATAGCTTATCCATAGCTGGCTGGATTGCTCAGTGGCTTGGATATCTAACTGTGGAGCCAGTGGCTCAGAGTTCAATCGCCCGCTGTGCCTCCAGGAAGAAGAGCCAGCCTGGGTAGCCTTGGGCAAGCTGCACAGCCCCAGGACAACCCCCCCTAGGAGAAGGGAATAGTAAATCACTTCTTATTAACCTCTGCTCAGAAACCCCCCAAAAAGGATTGCCATAAATCAGAATTGACTTGATGGCACATGATGATGATGATGATGAAATTAACATCTAAATATTAGGTCACTGAGAATGCACCAGGTATTTCCCCCTATGTAGCTCCATTGTAGGTACCAGGGAGTGTTAAGTGCCTGGTGCCATCTTGATGGAGCCAGGAGGAGACCATGAAATCCTTCCTGAAAACAACTTTGAAAACATCTGTTCATCCGTTTTTCCCCGCCTCAGAAGTACAATCCCCAGGTTGTTGGGGAAAACACATGACCTCTGTAGATCTTTACTGAGTCATGTGACACAGGCTTCCCATTTGCTGGTCGCCTTCGGTGAGTAGGGAGTTGCTTCCAGGTAACCAGGCACCCGATTCCGTGACGGCAGCAAACCTTTTCGAAGGGCTAGTAGTTTTTCTTTTTAAAAAATGTGTCTGCCAGATTTGCCGAAGCCATGGCTGCTCACAGCCTTTGGGAATGTTGCTTGGTGCCCATGTTCAACCTCCTCCCAGCCCCCGTCCCACCAGACTTGTTACAGAGGCTCGCCTTGTGCCCGCCTTTGGAGAGAGCTCTTAGAAATCCTGGTTTCATTAGAGAGGATGTGAACACACTAGCTGATTCATCCGAGGCTGTAAGCCGAAGAGGCCGGCATTGAAAGGAGTCACAACAGAAGGAGAGCAGGCGGGAGTGGGAGAGGAGAGAAGGCAGGGCGCCAAATCTCTGGGACAATTTGTTAATTGTAGAAGGCTCCGCATTGCGTACAATAGCTCAAGAGGAAAATCTCCTTGAGAGAAGGGGGTGCCGGGGCGTTCATTTCGGCCCTGGGTGCAACAATACGCATCCTTCAGATTTTGGTTTTTTAAACAGAGAGAGGCTGTCTGTTGTTCTCTCACTGTTGCTGCTCACCCTTTGAAACACCGACTTGGCAGCACATGACAACCGCCACCAAATAGTTGCTCGGCTATTTCTTAGAAGGATGGACCGTGTCTCGGAGGTAGCTGCTTCGTGTCGGAAGGTTCCTCGTGGAGGCCAAACCTCTCCAAGGTAGAGCTAAGGAGAAACTCCCACCTCAAACCCTGGGAGGTGGTTGCTGCCCATCAGTGTTGACAATCAGGGCCTACGTGGGCCAAGAGTATAATTCAGTTTTAGGTCTGTGTCTATATACTTGGGATCAGGATGGTGTGTGTTCATGCTTAGCAAGCACTTCTGAGTAACATGAGACGTCTCCAGATGGAGCGTTTCCTCTTGTAAACTTATTGCTTCTCGACCTATTTTATCAATATTTTCCCTGTTATCCACGTGACGTTCACCTTGTCTCGTGTCATCCAGTGTTTCTTCGCTCTTTTTTAAAGCCCGTAATAATGTTTTCCAACTCATTTTAGTATTGTTTTATACTGGGAGAAGAGTTCAGGTGCTAAAAGATTCCTGGCTGAAAGCTTTCAATGAGGGCTAAACCGCTACTCAAGAACAAAACAAAAAACTCCAGCAGAGAAGTTCATTTATGAAACATTTCTGCAAGAGTTTCTGTTCTGGCCCTTTAGAGTTCTGCAGGTCGTCACATCTGGTTGCTCTTACCATCGTTGTTTGCTGGTTTCTCCACTCTTAATTTTTCCCCCTCCATCCTGAAAGATGGACATTTCTCTCCAACATGAGCAGTAGGATCTTTAGCCTCAAAGACTCTGGGACCCATAATCCACCCTTTTCACATTTGGCTGGAGTTTTCACTCAACCACGTCTTGCTCCTCTCTTGTTTTCCATGGTTAGACTCCATGCTGATGGTAGCTGAGAGGCTGGAGGGTCCTTTCAATATAGAATCCGTCATGGATCCCATTGACGTCAAGATCTCTGAGGCCATCATGAACATGCAGGACAACAGCATGCAGGTGTCTCAGAAGGTATGGCAGGTGGATGTTCTGAGTGGATTAGAGGGTGGGAGGGAAGAAGCTGGCAAAGAAGTACTGGGTGTGTTCCCTCCCTTAATAGCCCCTTCGGCAGAGCCACATTTTTACTAGCATGTTGAAAAACTGGTAGCATGTGTTTTTATGCTGGCTCCATCACACACAAGAATTCATATTCAGTAGAATCTCGGCTTTTTAGAATGTCTGGATGCAGCCGTTGCCTCCTCCATAAGGTCAGATTATATGAGATATTAAGTTTGTCATCTAACAGTCTTGTTTCTGAATCTGCCGTGTCTTTCTCGGCTTAGGTTTTCCAAGGATGTGGACAGCCCAAGGTGTTGGCTCAAAGTCGGACGGCTCGCTCGGCCTCAGAAAGTAGCTTTAGTGCCCGCTTTAGACCCTACAACCGAGAGGAGCGACCGACAACAGCCGCCGGGACGAGCTTAGATCGGCTGGTGAGTGTGTCGAGACGTACAGCGGAGCTCATGATGGGCGGTTGGATTCTTTCAACCCCAGACTCGGCGTATATGGTGTCGTGGTTCTCTAAACAGGGTTGCAGAGACTTCTTGACGGATTCCTTGTGTCAGATAGATTCTGCATTGGGGGAGATTCTGCTTTTTGTCAGTATTGAAGCTCATTGCCAACTTTTGACCCTTGCCTCCGTTATGGACCTCGGTGGGAAAGTTAGGCTGGCTCTGTACCTGCTGAGATCACAGGGGGAGCCCAAACTGTTTTGTTAGAATTGGTCCTGAGTAGAGATGGCCATGAACCAGTTCGGCGGTCCGTGCTGATTTGTCTTTCGTACACACTAGTGTTTGGCGTTTCCCAGCCCCGCCTCCTCCAGTGGACGCCCACTCAGAGGCATTGCCCCAGCTTCTCTGCCCCGCCTCCTCCAGGCGCTGCCTCTGAGTGGGTGTCCCCTGGAGGAGGTGGAGCTGTGAACTTTTGAACACCTGTTTGTCCGAAGGACGAATGGGCGGTTCGTGCCCATCCCTAGTCCTGAGAATGTGTTCCTAGAAATCAGCTGGCTTTTAAGGAATGTTTTAAGCCTGCTTTTAAAGAGTGTTTACTCTGTTTCTAAAGCCATGCTTCAAAATGGTTTTTAATCATTTTATTCTGTCTGTGGTGCATCCCTTTGGGAAAACAATCAACAGATAGTAACCCCCCCCCCCCAAAAAAAACCCCAGGTTTAATAATAATGTTGACTAAATTGGGGGCAGGGGTGGGAAAAAGCCCAGCCTGGAGCACTTGAAGGTCTTTGCCAGTCAGTGTAAACAGTTCTGAGCTTGATCGACTTGGCTTCACTTGAGAGAAGATCTTGTGAGGGAAAAAGAGAAGACTTCTAAATAAAAATAAGGATCACTTTGATCATGGTGTTTTCTCTCATTTAACCCTTAGGTGACAGATGTGAAGGAAAAACTGAAGCAAGCCAGGAAATTTTGGTCATCCCTTCCCAGTAACATCTGTGGCAACGAGAAAATGGCCGCCGGGAGTACCAACGAGGAAGAGTGTTGGAACGGGAGCGATAAAAGCAGGTTTGGAAAAAGTCAGAATTTTCATTTCGACCGACTCCGTAGCTTCTCTGAATGGCGTTTTACTCTTAGGGTTGCTTCCCTCAACCTCTGGATCCAACAGTACCTTTCTGTGGGTCATGGAACTGGCTTGCATAGAGCAGGCCAGTGTTGCCCGACCTTGGGTAACCCAGATGTTCTTCGACTGCACCTCCCAAAAATCCTGGCCACCACAGCTAGTGATGAAGGCTTCTGGGAGTTTTAGTCCAAGAACATCTGGGGACGCAAGGTTGGGAACCACTGGCTTAGCCAACCTGTTGGCCCTGTTGTTCCTTTCTAGAGAGGCTGATTCTGATTTTAAACATGGCTTTACCATCGTAGGTATGTCTTTGCCGTGACGGGAAATGGCCTAGCTAACCAGGCAAACAACCCGGAAGTGAACGTCGACACTGCAAAACTGGACTTGGTCATTCGCCGACAGATCGTCGGCCTCCGAGAGATGACGAATAAAATGAAGAACGCCTACAATGGAAATGACGTGGACTTTATCGATATAAGTAAGTGTGGACGTGTATTCGGAATGGACCAAGAGTGCATTGAATGGACTGAAGTTCAGCAAGTTTGGATTGCTAGCCAGGGTTTGCTGTGAACCCATTTCTGCAGAGTTAACCTCTGACCATGTGGGGAGGAGACACTTTGCCTTCCCTTTACTTCCCTAAATGTCCCACCAGATGTTGGAAGTGTGATTGATGCCCTTTCCCCCAGGAACAGCTGACAAAATGTCACAAGCTTTCCAAGAAAATCTGCTAAATGGACCTGCAGACAACTCCCCATATATACGCCTGGTTTCCTTATCAAAACAGCCCCAAATGTTGATGTATTTAGGGGTGGGAATATGCAGTGGTATTAAGTTCAGAGGAGGGTAGCAAAGACGATCGATCAGGCAAGTCCTAGGAGGAAAGATGGAAAGAACTGGGCAAGCTTAACCTTGAGAAAAGAAGACTGATATGATAGCACTTTTCAAATACTTGAAAGGTAGTCCTACAGAGGAGGGGCAGGATCTGTTCTTGACCATCCCAGAGTGCAGGGCACGTCATAATGGGCTCAAGCTACAGGAAGCCAGATTTAGGCTGAATATCAGGAAAAACATCTCAACTGTTAGAGCAGTACAACAATGGAAACAATGACCTCAGGAGGTGGTGAGTGCTCCAGTGTTGGAGGCATTCAAGAGAAAATTGGACCATCACCAATCACATCTGCTTTGATCTGGATTCCTGGGGGAATTCCAGGGGGCTGGACTCGATGGCCTTATCGGCCCCTTCCAACTCCATTGTTCTGTTCCACCACCAGCACAGTTTGGAAATGGTAATTTTTTTGGACCACAACTCCCTTACAGCTGTAACCCCCAAAAAGTAACTTTTCCAAACTCTGACTCTATGTATAAAGTGCCTTTGAGGTAGCTGGTCTTCCTGAGATGCAAGAGTGAGAGTAGAAGAGGGAATCTGGGCTGACCGATTGCGCCATGTTTCACTTCTCTGTTGCCGATGGTTTGCCCTTGTCTAAATTTGTACGGCATGGGAAAGGGCCAATAGACCTTTATAAAACGGACTGAGGCGATGGCCTTGTTACTCCCTGTTGAGCTTGCTGCATCCACAGCCTAGTCATGGGTAAAACAGATTTTTCCGTGCCTTCTTGCAGGTGATGGAAGCAGTGGAGAAGAGAGCGGAAGCGGTTGTGACTCGCCGCAGTGTTCCCAAGAATTTGTGTTCAACGCAACAGAAGTCACGCAGAATAGCAACAAACTGGATAAAAAACTGAACAATTCGGCCAGCCGCGTGGACCTCTGCAATGCAACCTTGCTGTTTAGCATCCTCTTCTTCCTGACTGGGCAGAGACAATGGAGATAACTGAGCCCATGTTTTGGGTTTTTTTGTTTTGTTTTGTTTTGTTTTTTTGACTTGCTGGAGATAGGGGAAAGTGACTTTTATTTTTTAAAAAATATATAGTTAAAAGGCACCGGATTTTGCTTTTATACCATCTGGTGACTTTGGGGGTGGGTGGCTCCTTTGTAAGTTAATGGACAACAGTGTACAGTTTTTAACGATGTTGCCGCTGGTTTTAATGAGGTTTTTCCTACTCTCTCTCAGTTTTTGGGGGATGGGGGGAAAAAAGAACAAGGATTTGGACCAGGTAATCTGTTGGCTGAGACACCACAATAAATGTGGTTAACTTTTAAGTGTATATACAGGCTTGTAATTAGCTGTGCTTTTGCGTTCTTGATGGTTTTTAAAATCAGTTTCCCTCGCCCGTGTGTTTCCTGCACCTTTGCTTTAATTTTAGCCTCGTCCCGACCAGACACACGATTTCTCTCGCGAAATGCCTTAAGGGTGATGACTCTTTTTTTTGAAAATGGCAAAGCGATCTGTACAGAAACAGAAGGACTTTTTTTAAAAAAATTATCCTATTTCCCAGGCAGAGAAGGAAGTTGTCCATAAATGCAGCCGAAGTGGCTTTGTGTTGCTACGTTCCCACACATATCCGTTACATTAGATGCCTTATCTAAAAGAGACGCAGAGTTAACTTCTTTTTTTGGGGGGGGGGGGTTTCTCTCGTTTTTAGAGCCAAATGTGCGTTATGGAAAACCTTAATTTGCTTCCCTCTCCTGCTTTTCTCCATGAGAACGATCCGGCTACATTTGAGGGATTTTTAAAAATGGCTGTTGTTAGATTAGAAGAAGAAATTCTATACTGGTTGCAACTAATTACTGGGGATTATTTGACACATCACCTACCAGTGCAGCACCTTTTCTGTTGTCTCAATATAGCTGGGATTACCTGTTTACTCTCCTGCCAACCTAGCAGTTCAAAAGCATGTAAAAATGTGAGTAGATAAATAGGTACCATCTCGGTGGGAAGGTAACGGCGTTCCGTGTCTAGTTGCCGCTGGCCACGTGACCACGGAAACTGTCTTCGGACAAACACTGGCTCTATGGCTTGGAGACGGGGATGAGCACCGCGCCCTAGAGTCGGACACGACTGGACTAAATGTCAAGGGGAACCTTTACCTTCTGGGAGAGAAAAAAAACATATTAGGGAATTTTTCTCCCGCCCAAATAAAAGGTACAAAGACAGTTTTCTGTCTTCAGATGTCCTGTTAGAGGTTTACACTAGATGGTGGCTAAAATCTTGTTGTAAGTTACAACTGTAAGGTCCACTGAATCAATGGGGATTTGGTGAGTCAACTCCTCTCCTGATTCTGTGGCCCTACTCCAATTGCAGCTTACTTATTACTGGATTTCGGCCAATATGCTTGGAATAGTTTCCCCTCTGCTTCTGCTGAGATGTAATTTTCCTCACCTCCATAGCTTGCATTTAGTGTGGACTGTTGTTGATCACTGGTAAGTAAACACCCAATGTGGTGTGTGTGGATTCAGTGATGGGAGTAGGAGGACTCGGGAGGCCTGGGTTCAAATCCCCAACTCAGCCATGGATGCTCATGGGATGTGTGTCTGGAACTGGTAAAACCACTCAAATATCTCACTTACTTAGAAAGCCCTATTAGGGTTGCTTTAAGTTGGATCTGACTTGACAGCACATAATAGCCATAATAGGTAAATTAAACAGGGACTTAATTTGCAAGTCTGATTGCTGAGACCGGTATCTCTGATGAAGTCCCTTTGTGGTGGGGGGAAACGGGTTGCTCAGAGAGAATACATGTTCCCCCTTAATGTCTAATTTGACCCTCAGTTTCGGAAACAGATGTTTGAGTGATAGGCATGTCACGGTTACATGGCAGCTCTTGAATTATTGTAAATATATATATTTTAATTCCCCCCCCAAATGGAATCAAGTGGTTTTAAGAGACTGACACATGTGAAGTCTGCAGAAGGACTAAAAACTAGGTTTCTCCATGAGAAGGTTTCTCCCTGCTTTAAACAGTTGTTGGCAAGGTTTTTGTTTCCGGCTTCAAAAACAATCGACGAGTGTAAAAAAAGCCAGAATAAATGAGTAAAACATGAGGCATTTATTGCCATTCCACGTTGCCTTGTAAGGATGGGGGTATTTGTTTTTATTTTCCTTCCCCTGTTTTCACACCGCTTGGTAGCTCAGGGTTAAGATTCTGTTCACACACCAGATTCCTGTCTTTATATAAAGATGGAATATTCTTGGCTGAGGTATTGCAATAAATCAGCCACAGAAGCCTAGTATTGCTAGAAGTAGCCCGTTATTTATTAAAATGCCATGTAACGAAATGAGGCAGAATTCTGGCTTAGAAGTTTGATGTTCTGGTTTGTTTCTCTCTTATAGGAAACCAGACACAAAAGCATAAAAACCTTAGAAAAACATTGAAGAGGGAGTATTAATAAATGTATGTGTGGGGGTGGGTGAGAAAAATGATTGTAAATAGCTATGTTCTGGGGTTTTTTTCCCCCCTTGCAAGAAGGAGGTAAAAATGTGCCGATCGCTTGCAAAACTACCTCAGTTCTGAGGAATTTTTTCACTCCTTTCCGAAGCCCTCAGCGATCAGCCGAAAGGAGTTATTCCCTACAGATCTTGTTAGATTGCTTTTAATTTAGAGGCTCAAACTGAGCCCAGCTGGTTTTTCTTTCAGCTTGCTTGTCTGACAAAAGGGAATTTAAGAAGAGTCAGAGAAAGAGTGTGTATAACCAAATGAAGGAGATTTGGCTTTCTTCTTTTGAGGGAGTGGGCTATTGTGTGTGTTTTTAAAAACAACAACAATTAAATGGCCTTTTGATACTATTTTCAATTGTGAAATAACACCAACCAACCTTAAATGGATGTGTATTTTTGTGCTTGATCTCTTAGTAAGGCAAATTATATTCGGTTAACGATACCTGTTTATTTTTTAGTATATAGAATTCATGGACTTGTCTGGAAAGGTGAAATAGATTGTGGCACAAGTTGAAGGGTAGAGAAAGGACATAGGCTGGATAAGTTACTTCCCCCCCCCCCTTAACTCCCAGAATCCTCCAAGTAGCACACTCAGGAAATCTGGGAGCGATAATGGATAAGCTAACATTGCCAAATATTGATAAGGGAACCATGATCAAAAGTGTTGGACCAGGCTCAGAGAATGAAGTTGGGTAGAACAGTGGTTCCCAGCCTCGAGTCCACGGAGGTTCTTGGACTACAACTCCCAGAAGCCTTCAGCACTTGGAAAATGTCATTCTCTCTCATTCTCTGAGTCTCACCATGCCAAGGTCTCAGATAAGACGTTCTCCTTTATCGGTGAGATTTCCTAGGGGGAAAGGAACGCTTGTCTTCTCCTCAACTTTTTTTTGTTTTTAATTTTCACTCGTTCTGCCCAGAAAACTCTCAAATCCTGCACAGATTAAAGCCCTTTACGGGTGGCTTTTGCACAGGAAATATGTATGTATTTCTAGCTAGGAATTGTAATAATCTTGACCATTTCGGTGTTCCTTCTGCCTTTTCTGGGTAAGTCTCGCACAGGTTAAGATGCCGTTCTGCACAGAGATGGATGCAATCCTGCACATCTTGGGTTTTTTTTTTCTGGGAAAGAGAACCAGGAGCATCCTGAGAAATCTCACATGATTTCACGTGATAAACTGCATTTCTCAGGGGAGTGAAAAAAATCACGTGCAGAAAACTCTTCTTGTGAGTAGAAAACAGGAAGTTTATTTTCTCTGTTTCTCATGGAGACTGGCAGTTTGCAAGGTTCACATCCCTGGTTAGAACCTACGTTGGGTTAAAGCTTTAATAGCCTGTTTCATCTTCTCTTTTAAAGTATGTGTTTCTGTGTTGGTTTTAAGGCTTCTTAAATCCGCGTGAAAGTGGCAGCGAAAAACATGGCTTCCTTTGCAATAACTAAAGAAATCCCTAATTTGCCATTTACCATTTTTCAAACTAATGGCATACGAATTGTTATTCGGTGGTATTTTTGAAAGGATGGAGAGAAGAAACCTACCACACACACAGTAAATACTATAAGTTGTTTATTTGAATGAGATATACCCATTCTTATTTTCTAACCAAAAAAGAAGCTTCCATTGTGAATACATTTACACTGTTATCTTGGAGGCTACGGAAACATAAAAAGTGTAAACATAAAAAGCATGATAAAGATGGGGTTTTTTTTTGCATTTGTTTTCATTCTGCAACAATAACAGTGGCCTAAAAAAGGAATTCATACAATATGCGTACATGTATATTGAGGGGTAGCTGTTTGTACATACAGTACTCACATATGCACAGTCGCTGCTTCGCTGGTTCTTACCTTCAGATAGGTAATTGATAAAAAGGTAAGGTTTTTTTTTTCCCCTTTGAAAAAGAGAACTGAAACTATTAAAAACTTGAGTCCCAGTAATACACTTTCTCTAGGCCGGTTTATTCTTGGTATTTTTTTTGCCAAAGATGGGATTCCATTCTCTGAAACAGCAGTGGGCACAAGATACCTCAGAACCGACTGACAGATTTCTGCCATGATGGTTCAGAGGTGGGCTGTTTGTAGCCTTCGAGGGAGATTTTGGGTTTTTTCAGATGCTTATGGGGTTCCTCAGAAAGGGGGTTAGCCAACAGTCGGTTGGGCATCTGGAAAGGTGGCTGCGTAAGACCAAATGGAACAGCACCCCACTAGGAAAATGAGTGCTTCCTCTCAAACATGCCCTGAAATCCTTATAAGTTACAAATGTCAGCATGGAAAAATGGAAGACTCCTGCTTTAAGAAGCTGCTGTTCCAAAGGGATCTGAGGAAAACCAGAAGGCTACAGCTGGGGTCCATGAGGATGCTTGTTGGCTGTCTATCGGTGTAAACTCTTCAAGGACAGAAGCTTTCTCCTGGTGAAACAGTTGGCCGGAGGGGCTTTGGCAAAGAGATGCTAACAGGTCCATTTTGCTGGAACACCCAGCAGGTTGTTACTGCTCTGAACAAGCCCCACACATGTTTTTCAGCTGGTTTCACTACTCCCAGGTAAAATGTATTCTCTTTTGAAATGGGGCTTAAACAAGGCGTTGTGAAACCGTTGAGTGTTAAGAGTGAACGGGGGTACCGTCACCATCTCGCTCAAAGGTCTTTGACTTTCATAGATGTGCAATTTATTTCCTTCTAAAATCCAACTTTTCATGGGTGTTGGGTGAATGGATGCGGGCTTCGTTTCGCCAGAGATGTCCATTTTTCTCCTTGTTGGGGCAACTAGATGCAGAAAAGAGGATGGTTCTGGTAGATCCACTCCTCGATTCACTTAAATTTGTGGGTTGCCGCTCCTCTAACTTTGCTTGGGTTTGGTAGGAGTTGAGTGTATGTGTCCGTTTTGGTGGTTCTCCAGCTCTTATTTGTCCAGTCTTCAGTCTGTCGAACCTTGTAAGATTTAAACAAACAAACAAAACCTTTCACTTGAAAATTTGCATGCACTTTTCTTCATAGTTCTGAGATGCCTTTTTGTATGCCCTTTTGCCTAACACACACATTTGTGCAAGCTGTTTTTCAAGATAATGCATTTTTAATGTTGCTTCCATTAATATCCACCTTTTCCCACCTGCCCAGAATGCTTATTTTTTTCTGTGTTTGAAGAAGTAATTACAAAATTTGAAACCAGGCAGATTTTGAAAGCTAAACTGAGTTCAGAGAAATACTCCCTCAAACCTAGGTGGCACATCTTTGTTTTGATGACGGGAAGAAGACAGGGAAAAGGTAGAATACTACGGTTAGTCTAGGGTTAGGGTGTGCTTGAGGAAGGATCTTAGTTTCTGTAGTGAAATGATTGTTGAGTGGACTTGCGGTTTAAAAAGAAGTTGCAAGTTTGCATGGGGCAAGCTGTCCTCTGTGATGTAGGTGGCCAACACAAATTAAGCAGTAGTACACAATCGGAAACAGTCTTGTAATGTGTTTATTAGACTGAGGAGGAGCTTGCTGGGTATTTTAAGCTGACTTTGATAGCCTTCCAGTGCAGCTTTGGCATTTCAAGGCCACTGAAGTTCTTTTTTATTTGGGTGCCATCAAGTTGCAACTGATGTACGCTGACCGTAATGGGGTTTTCAAGGTACATGAGATATTTAAGGTGTGGTTTCAAGGCACCATTCCCCCCCACCCAATGAGCTTCCATGGCTGGGCAGGGATTTGAACCCAGCTCTTCTGAATTTGAGTCCGTCTCTATCCATTACATCACACTGGCTCTCAGAATTCCTTTCTTACTCACTAGAAAGATTCTCCACCAATTGCTCTAGCATGACATTTCAGTAGGCATGCATTTATTTCAAAGCACACTGAGGGCTAGAGACTTGGCTTTCTTTAAAAAAAAGTTAAGATGGCGTTTTCCTGAAAAATGGTAGTGCAGAAGATCGGAGATGGGACCGTTCTGGGTTTCAGCACCAGCTTTCCTAGATGAACAAGAAGTTGAAGAGAAGTCATTGTGTGTCGAGATATTAATACTACTTGGCTAATGGCATGGTGCTGAACCCCCATCAACCCAGACATATGGTGTCGTCCTTCTTTGTGGCTGCTTCTTCAGCAGCTTTGAGGAACTGTGTGGAATTAATGCTGTGCCGAGCGTTCTTCTGAGGAAAAACATAATTACGCATCAGCTTCCCATCCAGGAAAGAAGAAAAAAAATTTGGTTTCTTGCATGGCGACATGGACGTGACCCAATGGTTTGTCCTGAGAGAGCCAGGCTAGACCGCAGCTTTGCTGGTATTTTCTGACTGAAGAGACGTGTGGGTGGAGTGAGGCTTACTCAGCCTTTTCGACTGCCCTGCTTGGAATAATAATAATTTAAAAAGCGTGTGTGTTTTAATTTGCCTCAAAGGTATTTCGCGTGTGTCAGCCTGCAGCCTTGGGCAGGATTATTGTAAGGCCAATAATGCTGTATAATTAAAGACAACCTTATTGTTAAGCCAATGATGTTGTAGAATTCAAGACAGGGTTTGATGATGCTGGTTGTCATCCTAAGTGAATGAATGAAGGAGTGAATGAATCTGAAGTTTTCTAAGTTCTCAACTGATGGAGAACTTGGCTAGGCCCTCCTGTTCAAGAACTACAACCGTGCTTGGTCCACCTAGGACCATATTCTCAGCAAGAATCTTAGCAAAACCACAGATGCTAATTGGGCCCACCAAGAATTGAAGGTGGGCAGGCAAGCTCAGCATTTATAGCTGGGGAATATTTTACAGGCCAGTACGCGGTGGATAACTGTCCCCTGGTGGTAAGCAAAACTTGAGATGCCTTTAAGAATCAAAGGTCCAATAGATTAGACTGTATTAGCATTTTAGCTTAATTCTGGATCCTCAACATGTCTGCCCAATAGATATATTGAAGGCGATTCTGAAATCTGTATTGAGTGTTCAGTGTGTGTAGATAACATGTTTTGACCTTTTCCCCTGGCTCTGCATCTCCAGCTGCCTGATATATGACATACCATGGAAATGGATCATCATCATCTGTACCTCCCTGCCTAGTTTTCCCAGTGCTGATTCGTTAGTGATTGATGTATTAACCTGCTCTGACTCTGAATATACTCTCAGTCCATCCTTGCTAGCAAGGAAGATTGGAATGCAATTGCTTCTAATATACTTCCATGATTTTTTGTGAGAATGGTTGTTTTGGCTCCCAGATTCCTCGCTCTGGCTAATGGAAGAGGTTTTGTTTCATTTTGTTTATTCTGAGTTGTATTTCTCATTGTTTTCTGCTTCCTTCCGTGATCATGAGGACTAGCGAACACACTTTAATTTAAAAAACAAAACAAAAACCTTGGGTTCTCAGCTAGCTGATGGGTCACATCTATGACCCATGAATAGAAAGGTTATATTTTTAAAAAAGTAACTGAATCACAGCTGAATTTGTTTATGCAACACTGGCGCTGTGCCAAGGAAATTGGTGAGGCTGCTTGAGGGCTTACCTAAGAATTGCCATGACCTCAACTTTCCATAAAAAGCAAGCAGCTGCTCTCCTGTTAACCAAAGCCAGAATTTGGGAACTTGATTGCTCAAAGTAACATTGGTATGAGTCTTCTTGGAAAAACTTAGAAAGGGCATAGTTGCCAGTGGATATTCTTGTTTTTGTTTTAAGTAACTGGTTACTCACATTGCTGATTTATCAAAAGGAACTGCTCCTGTTACTGGCTGTGTTGCTTGGTACATTCCGTTCCTTTTGGGGGTGGGGGTCGAATTCCTGGGGGGCTGATACAAGGATATCGTAAAACTTGAAAAATTCTGCTCAGCATACCTCCACTATTGCTGATTGAAAGTAATTTCAGAATGTTATTCATTGCACCAAAAAGAATTATCATGTCATTCGCTTGTTCTGTAACTTTTAAAATGTGACTCCTATAACCATCAGTAGACTTCCAGACTAAGGAGCTGTTGGTAAGTATAGGGAGTTGGCATAAACATGGATATCGCTGGGTTGCTGGTTGAGCATCTTTCCACTGGCTGAGGAAGTGGCTTGTGCTTTTCAAGAACCCAGAAATGTGTGTGAATTTGGGGATGGTGGTGTTTAAAGCACAGATTGGTATGCTGTTATATCCCCCCCCCCCTTCTGCTTCTCTTCCCGACCCTAACCCCACTACCCCACACTGGTCATCTTGGTTGCTTGTTAACCCCACCAAATGCCACCTTCCTCATTAAGTCCGGCTCAGGGAGAAACCCAAAGGAAATACTATTAATTTAAAAGAGATGCAGCCTTGGAAGGCTCATGGAGTGGGAAGGGGCCTCTAAGGCCATCGAGTCCAACCCCCTGCCCGGTGCAGGAATCCAGCTCAAAGTAGATCTGACGGTGGTCCAATTTTCTCTTGAAGGCCTCCAGTGAAGGTATCTGAGGTTGGGAGTTCAATTCCCCCTGTGAGAAGAGCCAGCCTGTGTAGCCTTGGGCAAGCTGTACAGTCCCAGGGTGCTCCCAGAAGAACAGAAGACTTATATTTATAATCTTAGAACTGCAAAGCTGGAAGGGACCCTCTGGATCATCAAGTCCAACCTCGGTCAAGGAGGCCCAGTGGGGAATCGAACTCCCAACCTCTGGCTCGCTCTGCAGCCAGAGACCTAAACCACAGCAGATCATAAGCAGATCAACCACTTATGAGTATTCTCAACCTGGAAAACCCAGAAAAGATTGACCATAATTCAGAATTGACTTGACAGCACATGATTATTATATAGCAGGTTAAATGTCTCAACTTGAACAAACTTTTGGCTGCCCTTTGCTTCCTTGAGGGAAAAATCTAAGGAAGGAAGCACTGTCTGTTGCCTAGCAACCCAGGGATGTGCTGCCACTCAGCGGGGGTTGCCGAGCAACAGGCAGTGGAGCGCATCCTGCAGTGGGTGAGAAGCATGCGGTCTTCGGGAACCACGTCTGATTTTCACTCGGTCTTTCCAGGTTTGGTCACGTGTGCTACCCAAAGGGCCACATATGGATTGCCATTTTACTGCACCTCCTTTCCTCCGTCCTTCTTTGTCGTTTCCGTGATCCTACAGGAGCTTGAAAGATTTTAGGGACAGGAGCCTCCAAAGCGCCAGGCAGAGATTTCTGTACAAATAGCTGGCCTGTGAGGAAAGAGAGGGTTGGAGTTCCTGTTATAAACTAAATAAACATTATGTCACAGACAGTTTAGATTTAATTAATTCTGACTTACTTGAGAAGGATTAGGCGCAGTTTATAAAGGGCTGAGATTCTGGGATGTTTCCTTCTTCCCTTAGGCAAGGAGCAAATCCCGGGGGGGGGGGGGAGAGGGAAGAACCCTTTCTATTTCATTTTTATTGCTGAATAATAAGCATTTCCACTAAAGCAATGATACATGTTGTAGGAAGCTTTGCCAAGAGGTCTTTTCAAAAACTATTCATTGTTCAGAGAAAGGGTTTTAGGTTTGCATTAAGAGCCACTTAGGATTCTTTGTGGGGTGAAAAAAAAAAGGATTGGATTAGTTCCGTAATTTTTCAAAACACACATGCACTTTCTCACCTTTTGTACACGCTGGGGAGAAGCGCATAATGCAAGTTTGTATAAATATATGGTGAGAGAATCTGGGCCAGATCAACAGGTGCGGGCACCAAACAGCTGTAAAGAAAATAAATCTAGGATTTAAAACAAACAAACCTTTACAACAATGAAGTAATAACAGTTCACTGCAAGGCCACGGCTTTGTGCATCTAGTTTTGGGGCAGTGAAAGACTTCTCAAAGGGATTTATTTTTTCATTTATCTACCTGTCTCACCTGCCTAAAGTTTTTTTCCCCCCAATCTCTTCTCAAACTTTGAAGACTTTCAGAGCAGTATACGACAAGAAAAAGATAAAACATTCTTTATATTTTAAAAAAGAAGATGAAAAACAACTTCAAAAGCCAGCCTCAGAACCAAAAGCCTTAGAAAACAATGTGGGAATTTCAATGGAAATGGAGCTGTCCTCGTGTCCACTGGCAGGGAGTTCCACAGTCAACATGTTGCTACAGAGAAGGCCCTTTCTCATGACGTCACCAACTTTGTCTCTTAGGGTTACAGGAGATGCAGTGGGGCTCTGTCTGAAATTTCAAATTCTAGAGATGTTCATTTGGAGATGACAAGTCTTTCAAAATAATCTAGGGTTAAACTGAATGTACCATGCCTTTTGTCTTCCATTTTTACTGGAGATTAACCTACCCAGGAGTGGAAACTCCTGTTGAAGGAAACAACCAAGGACATTCTCTCCCTTCCCCCCAAATATTGTGAGGTGCATATTCCAAATATCATCAAGACCAGCCATTTTTTTTAAATCTTTATATCAGAAGCAAAACAACCAGCTACAAGGGAAACGACTGGTTCTTTGAATGAGAAGAGATCACAGAGAAGCTGAATGAATTGGCTGTGTCCGTCTTCATGGGATAAGACAAGGGGTAGGTATCTGTGCCCAAATGGGTAATTCCAGGAAGGAAGTCTGAGGAGCTGAGGTAAACAGTGGTTACAGGCAGTGAAAGAAGTCCAAATGGGATCCGTTCAAGAGCCCCAAAACTAATTGGAAAGTGAAATTGCTCATCTTCTCAGAAAAAGAGAGGTCTCATTGTCTTTAGAATCAACCTGGTGAGTTCTTTGAGAGTTTTGACTGCCGTGTGATGCTCCCTCACTCATAATTTCAGAGCCTATTCCAGGTGAATGTTGCATAGATAAAAAGAAGTCCCTTCTTCCTGTTCTTCTTGATTGAACCGTGGAGGGTTTTTTTTTTCTAGATCTTGCGTGTAGTTCTCGTCACCACCGTTCAAAGAAGAGGTGATGGCAACATCTTGTTGAATGAGTCTGGGGTGAAAGATGGTAAGGAATCCCATCCCTGAGAGAAATGATTGGGAGAATGGAGGACACTTAGCCCGGGAAAGAGATTGAGACACAAGGTTGAGACATAAGATTTGAAGGTGGCAAATCTTACGTCTCTGCCATGGAATGTAGCACACACGTTCGTTTTCAGCTGCTCCAGGTGGCAGGACTTGAGTGAGTTAGATTCAGACCACCCATAAAAGGAAGATTTCCGACAAACATTCGTAGACATAGCAGTAAGAAAGCTTTCTTGTCTTCCTGATCTGCTTGGGGTCTAGATGCTGGACTACATAGAGCCATGGTGTGAGCCTGCAAGAATGAGCCCTTCTGGTATTCTTAAAAGTTGTGCAAGGGTGTGAAAACGGAAGTCTGCATTAAGTGTCGGTGGAGCTACCTGGTGCACGGAAAGCCATGCAGGTTGAGGGCTGTTGGCTGCGTAGGATGAGATCTTGAAAGGAAGCTTTGCAAGGTTGCTTCCTCAGCTACCAAGTCTCCTCAGTTCTACAAGTTTAAAGGAGGGAGAACAAACCTATCCATTCTGAAGGAAATCAACCCTGAGTGCTCACTGGAAGGACAGATCCTGAAGCTGAGGCTCCAATACTTTGGCCATCTCATGAGAAGAGAAGACTCCCTGGAAAAGACCCTGATGTTGGGAAAGTGTGAAGGCAAGAGGAGAAGGGGACGACAGAGGACCAGATGGTTGGACAGGGTCATCGATGCTACCAACATGAATTTGACCCAACTCCGGGAGGCAGTGGAAGACAGGAGGGCCTGGTGTACTCTGGTCCATGGGGTCACGAAGAGTCGGACACGACTAAACGACTAAACAACAACAACAACCTCTTGGCAAGGTGGGACAATTCCTTTAGTCATCTCTGGTTTCCACTAGGTGGCAATGCATTCCCAAATTAGAAAGGGGAAATGTTATCTAATATCCAAGATGCGGAAAGCTACAAATTATCTCCGAAACATTAGATGGAAGGCTATTTTTAAAACTAGGAGAGGGGGTTATTTCCCAAAGCCACTGGAGGTCCTACCTGTTATGAGTCAAGTCAGATATTTCCTCCATGAGGAGAAGCAGCTATTTGGCGCCCAGCTAAGAGCCTTGTTCAAGATGTCTTGCTTACAGTATCTCTGTGGCAGATCATTGTGTGTGTGAGTGGTTTCTGTCATGTAAAAATGGGGAGAGGATGGTGTACTCTGCATCAAATCCATTCCTTGATTTTCTGCTGTTAGCATTCTTGCTCTGGATTTATTTTTTATTTATTTGTTAGATTTCGGTCTCCCTTTCCCTCCAGTTGAGCGCAAAGTGGCTTCCATGATGATTCCCTCTTCTCTATGCTTACAACAGTCTTGCAAGGTGGTTCGGGTGGCGCGAGTATGACTGACACCAGGTCACCCCATGAGTTTCATAGCACATGTGGGAAGCTGAAGCTGGTTCTCCCAGGTCCTCTCCCAATATTTATTTATTATTATTTTATTTGAATTATTTGATTTATACCCCACCCATCTAGACCGAAGTCTACTCTGGGCGGCTAACAATAAGACATAAAAGCAAAAGCAATATAATTAACAACAGTGACAATATAATTCAAAATGGGAAAGTCATGAGGTGATGACAGGAGGGAAAGCCTGCCTAAAGAGCCAGGTCTTTAATTTGCTCTTAAAAACACCCAGCGAGGGAGCCAGGCAGATCTCTGCGGGCAGACTATTCCAGAGGCGAGGAATATTTATTTTATATTTATTCAAATTTTATCCTGCCTATCTCAGGGCCAAGCCAGTACTCTGGGCCACTTAAAATAACATAATAAAAACATATTATAAAACTATAATAGAATATCACACAAAACCAAATCTCTAACAGTAAAATAACTAATACAAAAAATACATCTCTCTCTCTCTCTGTGTGTGTGTGTGTGTATAAAATTACAATGCAAAGGTACAATAGATGGTGGCAAAACAGCAACGGTTATTCTAAGATTCATGGAAAATAGGTGATCAAAAAGCAAATTAGTTCGAGGTAAGGCTCTGAAAGGCCTGTATGAACAGCCACATTTTCAGTTGTTTTCTGACACCAAGGAAGGAAGGGGCCATTTTTCACCTCTATCAGGAGAGAATTCCATAACAATGTGGTCACCACAGAGAAGGTCCAGTTTCACATTGTTGATTTCTTGGCATTCCTTAGGTGGCCACCCATAATATCTCAGTAGATGAGGAGCAGGTGGAACAGGGTCATCGTTCAAAAGGAGAGGTGCTCAGACAAGTAGCGTGGTCCTAAGCCATTTAGGGCTTTAAATGTCAGCATAAGCATAATAAAGTCTTCCATTTACTATTCATTCCAGAGATAATTTGTAGCTTTCTGCATCTTGGCTAGTCTAGCCACCTCCCTGTTCCGGATCCAAGCCGTGCTTCCCACAGGCGGAGACAGCAGTACAGACGCCACCCTTAAACTGGGATTGTAGGTAAAAGAGAAAGTGATGATACAGGAAGTGTAATACCACTGTCTGAGCACTGGGGGCAGTAGTGTGAGACCCCTGTTGGTGACTCATTGAAACTGACATCTACATCCTCTAACCCTTGAATGCCAAAACTGGCCATCCAAGGTTATAATTTGAGTGTATCAACAACAGCTAGATTAATTCAGTTTGAGTGAAACCAAAACTCAAGCTTCACATGCTTGGAGGTAATAATTCCCTTCACGGCAGTCCTGCCTGCCGGGGGAAAACATCTGCCAGGCAATGAAACGGTGAGCCATCCGTCGCTTCCCCTCTAAGAAGGCAGATTTAGAGTACATTATGTGCGTTCAGACATCCAGAAATGCAATCGGTGCTTAAATGATGGCCTAGAATAAGAGCCGTGTGAGTCACACGCAGCCCAGTAAAGAGACATTGGGTGAAATTTATAGCGCTTTGTCAAAATGTTATGATGAGAGAAAGTGTTCCAAGGGGTGGAAAAGATAAATATGGTGAAAAATACCTCCCTCTTTTTTTCTGGATTTAAGCCACTTTTTTTTTTAATTTCCTCACTGCTATTCCGCCATATGATGGACTAAATTACTATCACTTTACCCTCTGGCTTGATATTCTTTTTTAAAAACAAAAAACAAAACACCACCAACCATGTATAGCCAATGCTCTTCCTTCTTAAAAGTTGTTAAGGCCATTGCTGTACCAAGGTTCCCCCAGTCCAGCCCAGGCACAGACTTGCAAAGGTAAGTTCCCATCAATAGCATTTGTGAAGAGTGGGATTGATCAGGTTAGGGTGGCCACATGTCTTATTTTAGGGAGGATAGTCCTCCATTTGCAAGACTGAGGGAAGACAACTCCTTCTTTTGAAGGAGTGCTCCATTTGAAAGGCTGCCTGGTCCAAATCTGGTCTGAAAAATAAAGAACAAGAAAGAAGAAGGTATCAGGGACCTGGGAGCTGTCGGGCAGCTGACTCAAGTTGTCATGCAGGGCACTTGCTTACCAGGGATGTCTTTGGTTCTGAGTCACAAGCCCAAGTCTTGAGTCTTTGGTACCAAATCCCGAGTCCCCAGTACAGTATTCTATTTAATATCTCCCTCCTCTTCCAGCAGTGACTAAAATATGGCTAAGGTCTTATTCACGTGTTGTTGTTGTTGTTTTTCCTTTTTAAAAGGCTTAATTTGTAAGAGGGAGCAGAAGAGAAGCTGGCCCAGCCTTCCGTCTGCCCATCTCCACCTGAAAAGGAGACAAAATTCATACAGGTAGAGTTGCTCCATGTGGGGGAGAACCCGAATTTTTCTAAAAGGTAGCCTTGTTGATCTGTTTCCCCATGGAGATCAGAAACAAATGAGAAATAAAAATACAATTGTCTTAAAGGCGAATGGATTAGTTTTAGTGAGAACTTTTGTGTATTACATTTCATTTCCTCCAGCACATGCATGGGACTGAAATATTTAGCTACTGGTTTATAATACAGCATTTATATCCTGATTTAGTAACATGCTATTTTTGGGATCCTTGATCATACGGAGAGACTCCATGTAGAGGTGAAGTTTACCTGTTCAACGGACCCTCTCCCTAGAGGTCTCATCCCACCCTCTAGTGACAGATGGTGGGACTAGATCTCTCTCATCCTGTTGGATTAATCCTTTTGAAACATCCTAAGAGGGCTGTGGCTTCATGACAACGGCCACATGGCAAGGGATTTGTCAACTCCTTTTGCAGTGTCATGTGATGTCGTAGTTACTTTGATCATTGCAGATGTGTGGTCTCAGTCAATGATGCAGAAGGAATAGTCCCTGGTACAAGAGCTGGCTTTTGCCGTGTTAGCCTTGTGACAGGTTGTGAGTGTTGAAGCAACAAGGAGATGGACTGGAGGAGAAAGGGGTTTTATGCTATAAGCCAGTGACACGTAGCATTCAGGTGTTGCTTTCGAGAAAAGCCCTTTGGCTTCACGATCAACCCATGAGTTTGTCTCGGCTTCTTAAACAGCCCTTATAAACATCGCCCCATTTTGTGGTAGCCAGCTGGACTAGTTACGAACCAAACTTCAGTTTTAGGTCTTAATTCATAAAGGTTGCTTTTAAAAGCTGCTTTTGGTTTGCTTTTGTGTGGGTGTGTTCTCAAGAGCAAGTTCATAAAAGGGTTGCTTTGAAAGCTGGCTGTTGTTTGCCAGGGTGAATGTGTGTGTTTTCAGAAAGCGCAAATTTTGATTTCCAGAAAGCATCTGGCAATTTGGACAGAGTTTTTAATGATCCGCATCTACCAGAGTTCAGGAGGGTTTGGAGATTAATGACGGCTGTTCTGGTCCTACTGCTCTATTTTATTATGTATTTGGTGAGTTAGAGCAAACACACGGACACACACATGTTGTATAAGGCAGCAGCGTCTGCGCCATGGGCTTGAAAGAGATGGTGAGGCAGAAAAAAAAAAAGGGGGGGGGGGAAGAAACACCCACAGCTGAGATCACAAAATGATCTTAGCCAGAAACTGTCACCACGCCCATGAAGAGAAAAGCTACAAAACTTTTATTCTTCTCCGATTTTTTAAAAAATGCCTTTTTCCTTTGGTTAACCCTTATTTTAATGTTCTAGCACAGAAAGCAACACACACAGGTTAAAACTCTCTAGTTAAACTTCAAGAAAAAGATCTGTTTGAGTAAATCTTGAGTTCACCCCATGTGTTCAGGAAGAGTCATTTTAAAAAATGCAGATGAAGGAAGAGAGATGGTTGGAGAGACCCGTATCTTGAAAAATGTTATCTGTGTAAGACAACCCTTTGGCACATAAAAGTGGGACCAAGAAATGCAGGATGCTTGCACTTGGCCGGTTAGAAGGAAGGCTTCAAGAAGCTGTTCTGCTTTTTCTTCCATCACTTATTTTCCATTTGGGGACAAGGTGAGGGGAAAAAAAGATGAGAAAATAAGGGGGCAGGTAACAAGTGAAAGCTGCTGCTGTCCCAGATTTCTTGTAAAATTTTGCATATAAAGCGGTGTGACTGAACTGTTGTGGGTTATACTTGCTAAGTACCCGTGCTCTGCTTATTATGCTGCTTTTGAAACAGGCCTCTGTCCTTCTCCTGAGTAACTTGTGACATGTAACTAAGGTGACTTGGAATGAATTACTTCAACGTTCTATGAACAGAGACACAAAATCCGGCAATAAATTATGAGGAAGAGACTAGAGATCTCGCCTTGATGAAAATAAAATTGATGTAGGATATTTCCCATAGTTTAGGGGACAACATTCTAACCCCGAGAACCCCCCCCCCCACAGACCACACCCAAAAGTCCAAAAAATGGGACGTACCGGTGTTCTGGATTTTTTAAAAATAATAATAATAAAGGAAGTAGTTCATGTCACCTTCCTGTTTTGCGGGATTATGGGTTGTAAACCAACCCGATTTTGGCTTTAAAAGTTTTTTTTCTCCCCAGCAAGGAGGTTTAAGGTGTTTTTTTTTTAAAAGCCAACCCCTGCTTTACAAATCCCGACATCAAAAAGACGGTGGGAGCAAATGTATTGTTGTCTGCGTAGACATCCATGTGCACACCGCATTCTTTATAAATTCCCATCACCCCGACTGTAATGTGCTTTACCAACCTCTGTTTCATGCTAGAGAGACATGATGGGCCTTCAAAAGGGGAACGACACTTGTCACATACCACAGCCTGCGAATCACATGCCTGCAAAACCTCACTTTTCACCTAGTAAATACCCAAGAATTTCTCCCACCACCCCCCACCCCAAAAAGAAACCATTTTGAGTGTGCTGGCCTGTTCCCATTAATATAAGCAACCGGGAGAGCAGGAAGGATCTGATTAAAAAGCAGATGGTATTAATTATCGGAGGAAACAATTCTCGTGGGTTGGGCTCCCCCCCCCCCGTTCTTCCCCTTAATTTCATTTGTTTCTTAAAGCAAGCAAGCAAGATTTTTTTTTTAGTCTGAAGCACAAAATAAATAAAAAACAACAACCCCATCACGACTTGGCCGGCAAAATGCAAACCCGGTAGGGTTGCCAACGACTCGGTTGCTTTTTCTCACGAGAAACTGAATGTGCTGCGCCTCACACATTTGGAGTGCCAGGGTAGTCCCTGGGGGTTTGAAGCGTGCTTATTGGCGGGACCACCGCCGACGCGTAAAGGACTGGCAGAAGAAGAAAGAAGAACAAAAGACAAGAAAGCTATATATTTAATCCTGGTCCTAGCCAGTACATTTGGTGCTGCTTTCTTTCCGTTCTTGGAAACAGTGCCTGAAGTGAGATGGTTACGCCACACTCCTTCACATCCACCCGGAAACATGCATGACAGTGTTCTTTTTTCATCTTTCTAGATGTAGAGTGCTTTGTGGTCCATTTTTCCATATCTCATGTAGGATTTCTCAACTAGGGGTCTGCCAGAGGTGCTGGGTTGATTCCAACTCCCATCATGCGCAGCAAACAGGCAGGGCGCCTGTCCTAACTTGCAATGTCATACAAGAATGCTTGTATGTTCAGGAAGTGCACCTGAGGTCAGAGCATTGGAAAGCTCCATTTTGGCCCACAACACCCTGAATCCACCTCCAGTTAGCATGGGTTCCTGCGTTTGACAACTGAAGGGAGGTTTGGCGTCCATTTTAAAAAGTTGCAATGTTTGGGGCATTCCCTTGAAGGGCAGCACTAGCTGTCCCACGCATGACCAGTTCAAGAGGGGTCAAGATGGTGAGGGGGCTCTCTCATATTCCAGGAGTCCAGCCAGCCTCTGGACATAGAGGCTGAAGCGCCAGCAAAAGAGATCCCAGGCCAATGTTCCACACCTGGTCTTGCCACCCCAAACCCTGGAAGGGCAATAGAATGCCAGCCTTCATGCCAGGGAACTGCCCCTTTAGGGCTTCCTGTCCAGTGACAAGTGACTGAACCTGGAAGGAGGAGGAGCCATGGACCAGCAGTGTCAAAAACTCCAGCCACTGTTGGAGACAGGGAACCATGGAGAGCTTTCCCTGGTGCTGGCCCTTCTGGCTGCCCCCATGGGTTCTCCGGACCAGCCTGAACACAACCGGGTCTGGAAATCAAGCACTACAAGGACCAGTCAGGGGAACAGAGAATGGGAACAGAGAAGTGGCCGTCTTCAGTTATTTGAAGGTCCTTCCCATGGAAGACCGAGGAAGCTTGTGTGCTGCGGCATCAGAGGGGATGACCCAAACCCACCAATTAAAAGCAAGAAAGAGGAGATTCCAAATAAACCTCAGGAAGCGCTAGAACAGCTGTTCAACAGTGGAGCAGACGGAGGAGGTGGTTGAAGAGTGCTTCCTTTTGTTGAAGGACATTCCTCTGGTGGAGGTTTTTAAGCACAGGCTAAACAGCCGTCTGTTAGGGACGCTTTATGTGGTGGACCTCTGGCACCCTGGAAGAGGGATGGACTAGATGACCTTTAGGAAACCCTTCCAAACCTATACTTCTATTATGTGACATTCTGCGTGTGTCTCTTCGAAAGTGCATGCCCACGTTGTGTGTGTGCTGTCGAACTTCACCTTTCTTTGCCACTTTTGCCTGGTGGATGCCATTTTTCATTGGGTTTACCCCTTCCCTGTCCGTGGCTTCACTCTGCCCGCCCTGCCATTGGGTCTCATGGGCTACAGAAATCCATCTGATCTGGATAAAATAACAGCTTTTGAGCAACACAGACAGGTTTGTGGCATGGACCCAAAATGTCTGGATTATGGAAAAGTAAATCTGGAACAAGACTGGTGGTTTGTTTCAATTTGGGACTTGTCGTGTTTTTGTGATTCTGTACATGCACTGAGACCCTTCTGTACTGAGTTCCTGTCTCTTGCAGTCCAAGTAGGAGGAGAGGCGAAGCATTTTTCAAATTCTCCCTCTCTCTCATTGAATGATCCCGCCAGCACTCCTGTGTCACTTCTTTGGAATGCACCTTCTTGGCAATTTGGGAATCGTCCAACTGAACGTCCGATGCCGGTCTTTCCTGTCATTTCCCTAGATGGACATCATGGAGGAGGAGGAGAAGGGGGGGGGTTCTGCACCTCCTTGCTTGGCTTGAGTGAGAATTCAAAAATGGCACAGAGCGCCGTGAGATCCGAACAGGAAAAAAGGAGGAGCCACACCTGGTTGTGGTTAGCGCTTTCCCATCGTAACCTGACACTGTCAGTTTAGGGTCACCCAGACGTAAACCTGGACAGAGCGATACTCCCTTTGCGCCTCCCGTTCCCAAACTGGAATGCAATTCAAATGCATCTGGCCTGCGGTTTAAATTGGATGAGACTTGAATCAGTGGAATAGAGAGACGGTCGGTTTTAGTTCACTGGGACGAGGGTGGGTTTGCTTTGAATTGTTCTTTGCTGGGGCTGGCTCGGTGAAGGGCTGCCCGGCTACGACTGAGGAGAGGGAGGATGTGAGACTCCTCGGAGATGCTTTTTGGAGCCAGAGATTGATCCCGCGGAGTGAAGCTGGGTCATGAGAAATGGTTGCGAAAGAAGAGCTCCATAACTCATTGTAGACAAGCGAAAATTAGGCAAGAGGCCTTGTGAAACGGGGGAAATTTCCTGCATATATATATATAACGAATATATATATATTCGTTATATATATATATATATCAAAACGAATGGGACGATGTATAAACCAGGGCCGGGCAACAGTCTTTCTCGATTTGCTTTTGGTCTCACACTCCTGGTAGCCCTAACGGTCCTGATGAGAGCAAATTCCAACAATCCCAACACATTTGGAAGACCAGAGTTGCTCACCCCATCAGAAAAAACTGCAGCTGGCAGGATTAAATCTAAATGCAAGTGAAAAAACACAAAGAAAATGGTGCATAAAATAATAGTTTTGCGACAAGACAAAATTAAAAGGTTGGCTTGTAAATCTTGATGTTCATGCTACTACTCAAGGCTCCAAAGAGAGATGTGCATAAAACTCACTTTCACCCTGCTTTTAAAAAAAATCTGTATTCATTTGTTTTCTCCATTGATGACTCAGTTTGGCATATCTCAACTGCTTCATCATCTGAAACCCCAGCTACTGCCTATCAAGCCGTATCACTCCCTGCTTTCAACATTTCACCAGCCTGGTGCTCTTCTGAAAAGTTGTTTGAGGTGTTAAGGACTAGAAACTTGTTTTTCATTTTTAATGGATACTTTGAGTTCCCGAGGCTCTTAGTAGCGTATTCACAGGGTTATTCCTGACGCTAACAATCTCTCTCTCTCTCTCACACACACACTTCTTGTTTTAATTACCACGTTCTGCAAAACAGACTCAGATGGGCTGCCAAATGAGTGTTCCAGTTCAGTCTTCTTGCAGAATAAGCTGCCTACATGTGAAGAGGTTGTTCTGAGGTTCAAGGTTCAGCTCTGCAGAGAGGCTTGCATTTAAAAACAAACAAAGAACACGGAACCTCTAATCACCAGTAACTGGATGATTATGTAGTATAAGAAAGCATAACTGTAGGGCCACAATCCTTGACTGCCAGTACTGGGTGTATGAGTAGTTTAAAGAACTCTACCCCTTCAAAGGAAAACAGCGAAGATTTGCAAAAGTCCTACGGCGCCCTCTTCTGGAATATCTTAGGTGATATTTCTTTCTTTTCCTGTGTGTCTGTTTTGAGATATTTCACCCTCAAATGGCAGATAACAAGACTGGGTCCACTCTGTCTTTTTGGATTCGCTGGAATGCCAAGTCCAAAGTTGGACATCTTCAGCAATTCCACAGTTTTTCCATAATGGGGGCGGGCGGGGGGGGGGAAGTAACTTGATGTTGTGTGAAGATTTCAGTGCCATCCAGAAATGGGCCTGTGTTAAGCAAACACGTATTTCCTTGACTAATATATATAAACAGATGTTTCCAGCTACACAAATGATGCTCAGATTGGGTTTTTTTACCCCTCCTGCAAAATCCTAGCATAACAGGAGTGAAAACACCAAGTTCTTCCAAAAAGAACGTTTAAATGCTTATTGCAAAAAACAATTAAACGATATGCTAATTAAAATACAATTGAATAATTAAAAGTAAGTAAAGTTGATAAACGATCTTAATTTTTAAAGAGACATTCAGGGACTCGGTCATGAGTGTTAAAGGCCTGCCTGAAAAGGTGGGTCTTCAGCTGTTGGCGGAAGGATAGAAGGGAAGGGGAACAGCCCGACCTCCCGAGGGAGAGCCTGCCAGAACCTGGGAGCTGCCACGGAGAAGGCCCTGTCTCGTGTCCCCATCAGCCACGCCTGTGATGGCAATGGGATCGAGAAGGAAGGGTCCCCACTGACGATCTTAAGTTCCAAGAAGACTCATATGAGGAGATATGGTCCTTTAAATAAGGATGTGAAGAATGCTCATTCAGTTTCTCACATGCTCATGCTTCAGTTACACGGTGGGCTACCTCAGGAATTAATGTCTCTCAGCTCCACGAGTTCGCTCCTCTCCGACGTGAGAGCAAAACAAGGATCACCCTTCTTTTTCCTCCACCAAGTTCTCTGGAATTTGTCCAAAATGTTTTGCAGAAATCTCGTGCTCTTATCCTTTGAGAAACAAAGCAGGCCCCAAAGGGCCGTCTTTTCAAACAGAGACAAACAACCCATCCCGTGCTTCTAACTTGGGCGGTTTCTTTGGGGTTCTTTTCTTCAAAAGCCAACGAGATCTCTCACTTTTGAACAAGCGACTCTCATGGGTATCTTCAAGGCAAGGAACAATTTGGGCCTGACCACCTCCACTGCAGCCATCATCATTTGGGGAGTTGCATGCCCCGCCCCACCCCCACCACTATCTTGTGGTAGCAAGACTTCAAATGTGCCTCTCAAATTTTGGGGAATACCTGCTCTAAACAAGGCTCCCAATGAGTGCTTGGAGGAAAAGTTTGAAAGTTAATATTTTTTGAAGCAGTTTGTTCCTGTCTCTCTTTATCATGTCTTTAAAAATGTAATTTGTTGAGATTCTTCATTGTGGTGTTCCCTTTTCAAAGTCACTTGTTATGGCACTCACTGCTTTTTGTTGCTAAAAAAAAAACCACCTCCACCTTCTTAGAACTGATAAGAAAATAGTCACTAAAAATACTTTAATACATTATTTTTAAAACTAGCTAGAAACAGTTAATGGGTATACCTTCAAAGTAGCTTCATTCCCATCGTTCTGCTACTTTTCGAATGTAGGCGCATTGCAGCCTTTCTAACAAAAGGGGAAAAAAACATTACTTATAACTCGTTGTTTCCAGGTTTTGAGTTCTTGGGATTCTGAGGTGGGCTTTTTCTGTCCTCAGCCTGCTGCCAGATTCCTTCTCCAAAAAATTCTCCAAACAGAGATTGCTTTGCAAAATGTATCATCTGCTTATGAGCACAGAATTTGGAGCCTGGGGGCCATGGAGATCGCATCCATCAGGAGCCTCTGAGACCCTGGAAAAAAAAGCTTGTGGGGTGGTGGAGGATTTGTCTCACTTGTCTAGCTTCCCTGCCTTCGAAACCTTAGATGTGACAGTCCCATACAAGGCTGTCAGAAGAATTTGTTCCCCATCCGTGGTTTAGATCCTTGATGATGGTGGCAATGCAAATGATATTTGGTTCCCCTGTCAAATCAATTTACTTCCCTTTTCTCTCTGGGTTTTTCCTTTGGGGTGGGGTGCAGAAAGGAGCAAATCCCCTAACAATATTGGGTGGGAGGTTTTTAAAAAAAACACACAACAACCCAACAAAGCCCCGAACTTTTCTTTTCAACGGCTTTCCGTCTTGGAAGGAGTGTTTTCTAAAGGGGGGGGGGGGGAGGAATACCGAAAAGGTATTGTTGATTTTTCAAACAGGCTCTTTAACTTCAAAAGTACATGCTACAAAAAGAAATGATTATTTATTCACAAGTCAAAACAAAGCTGCAAATATTCATCAATACATTGGTTAAGTTGATTGATTCAACCAATATGTCTCGATAGGCTAAAATAGGTGTCCTGATTAACAAGGCAGGAGATGATGATGATGATTAAAAAAAAAAAAAGACCATTGGTTTTATTCCAAGTAATTACAAATTGGCATCTCTCTCTCTTTTTAAAATTTGCCTACAGGACAGGAAGTCTCTACCTGTTACAAAGATATGTGACATTTAAAACAGCTTTTCCCACCCGAGCATCCTCCAAGGGTGCCGGACTACACGTCCCATCACACCTCCCCAGCTAGCAGGTAGGTTGAATGAAGTTTGCTCAGGTTTGTTGCCAACCCCCTGTGGTCTATATGGGGGATGAAGAGCTGATTGAAACACAAGGCACAGAAGTGCTCTCCTTGATCGTGATTGTTCTGTGTCATCCAGTCACCTCCAACTTACGGCGACCCTGTGCATGACAGCTCTCCAAAATGTTTTGTCCTCCTCAGCTGCCCTGCTCAGCTCCTACAGACTCAAGCCTGTGGCTTCTTTTAGGGAGTCTGTCCATCTCGCATTTGGTCTTTCTCTTTTCCTGCTGTCTTCCACCTTTCCCAGCATTATTGTCTTTTCCAGACAATCCTATCTTCTCATGATGTGCCCAAAGTAGGACAGCCTTGGTTTAATCATTTTATAAGGATAATGACAATTCAGACTTGATTTGATCTAGGACCCAGTTGTTTGTCTTTCTGGCAGTCCAAGGTATTCACAAAGCTCTCTCCTCCAACACCACATTTCAAACGATTCAATTTTTCTCCTGTCAGCTTTCTTCACTGTCCCGCTTTCACACCCATACATGGTGATCGGAAATACATGAGCATGGATGATCTTGACCTTGGTCTCCAGTGACCCATCCCTACCCTTGATGACCTTTTCTAATTCCTTCATGGCTGCCCTTCCGAGTCTTGGTCTCCTTCTAATTTCTTGGCTGCAGTCTCCAAGTCTATCATATCCCCAGTTTTCATGCACCACATGCAAAAATAAGTTTTAAAAATGGTGCACCCCTTTTAGTGTTCTAATGCAGGCCAGTGGGAGGCTTATAGGCTGGTTCAGATCCAGATGACAAACTGAATAAGGTACAAATCATGTGTCCAGACCAGATCTCAATCTATTCAGAAGCCCTTCACTGGCCTACAGATCCGATTAAGGACTGTATACAGCCCCCAAAAGCAAGCATTCCTCTTCAGAGAGGAACCAAAATTGAGCTGATTCGTCCTGAGGGTCACCAACCTGATTAAGCCCGAGGCTGCTTGGCTCCTGGAACGTCCTTAATATTTGCCAAAAGCCTCCATAATGTGATGGACTCGGCTAAAGTTAAAAGCATCAGAAGTTGACCTGCTGTCTCCTCTGGCGATGAGGTGGGAGCGATTTGTGCCATATACTTCAGTCTCGGGATCCGGGCTTCTTCCGGGCAAAGCAGAAGGTCTTGAGACAAATGAAAGATAAACATTTCATTTTCCTATGAGAGCAGCATGATCTGTTCAAACAGAAAGGCAAACTGCTCTCAGAAGTCAAACTAATCTGAGCTTTCATTAAAATTCATGCACCAAGTGCTGCAGCCGAAGTAATTGCTTCTCTTGGCCAGATTCGGAGTTTGCTGTGGCACCGAGATGCCCTTATTCCATATGTCAAGATGGAGCCGCTTTGGATTTCAGCGTGTATTTTAATTAAAAACTTGATGCCTCATCAAAGGGTTTGGACACCTTCCCACCCCCTCCGGGGAGGGAGTTGGGAAAAAAAAAAAGATAAACAGTGACAGTGCTTTTAAAAACCATCATGGAGGGAGAGCGGGTCCATTATAAAACTGCCGGGTCCCATTTCTGAAATGCGAATGCAGAGTGACCTTAGGAAAAACCTCATGTCTCTGACCTATTAGAGCACATTTTAATTTTTAGATATTAATTTTTCATAACACGCCGCCTTTCTGCGTGCAGTGCGAATCTGACAGTCCAACAGATTTGAAGGCTGAAGCGCTGACACTAGAAAAAGAGAGAGAGAAATTAGGAAAAGGCCACGCAGTCCTTAAGATAATACCAAGGCAAGTGCAGGCTAGACCTTCTGTTAGACTTCTCGAAAGCTGAAGAAACAGCATGCTTTCATGGGTCAAGTCCACCTCTTCAGGTTCTGTGCCAATATTTTGCAGGTTGCGCAGAAAAATTGTAAATGGGAATAATGGGAGTCCCAAAAAATTGTTGCAGATGTTTGTGCCAGGTCTCCTTCTGGGAGGTGGGTTCAAACGCTGACGGCAAATGGCCTTTGTGGAGGTGGTTTCAGGCTTCACCCTTGGTAGCTCCTGGTTGGAATTTTCCACCCAGTTCTTCAAACAAAGGATTGCCAATGACTTACAAAAAAAGGAAAAAGAAGCTGATGGGTTTCAGACAGGATGCTTCAGTAGCCCAACCTAGAGATCCCTGGTGTTCCCTCAGCCTTTTTCTGAGTCAGATCCTTGGTCATTTAGCCTAATATTGTGAACTCTGACCAGCAGCAGTAGTTCTCTGGAATTTTCGAGCAGGATTTCTGCTCTGACCCAGCAGAGCTTCTGAAATCAGACAATATGACGACGACGATGATGAAAAACTAACAAAATGCAGAGATCTGGCAATTGAAACATCTCACTTGTGGATGAAACACACTTCAGGGGTCCCCACAGTCATCGGGGCTTTGGGAACAATATCAAGAAAATTCACACAATATTATAAGTGGCTGCAGATTTCAGAAATTAATACCACCAGAGCTACAAAAAAAAAAAACAACAAAAAAAACCACAGCAATATTAGGAACAATATATATAGTACATCGATATTTAACAGATCCTTAGGTTTTTGGTTACAACTTGCATCTGTTATACCAGACAATGTTTTTATAATTTTGATTGACTATGCCTGGTATTTTTGAATCATCCTCATCTTAGAACTGGAGAGCTGGAAGGGACCCTATGGATCACTTGAGTTCAGCCCATCAAGGAGGCCCAGTGGGGGAATTGAACTCCCAACGTCTAGTTTGCAGCCAGATGTCTAAGCCACTGAGCTATCCAGCCATCCTCTATGTGTGTTTAGGGTAGTGAGTGGTCCAGTGAATAGGATATGAGACCTGCTATTGTTCTGGATCTGAAGTATTGAAGTTCCCTACCAAAAATTCTTGCCAAATGGAAACTTAGTGCATTGACTTTCTTTCCTATTCACCCTCGGGATTAAAATAACCACTTGCAAGTCTTGGGTGAGCCAGAGGGAGAAAAGTGGGCAGCTGGCTCTTTCGGCTTGTTGCCACTAAGTGGCAGTCAAAGCGTGGTTATCAACCAGCGCTGAGGATTCTGGACAGCAAGCATGACAAAGAGCAGCCGGAAAGGTTACTTGGCTCCTCAACCCAGCTGCATTGAAAACGCTGGAGAGAAGATCCAAAGTCTACTGGGGATCCTTTTGAAGAAGCTGGCGATGGGGAGATCCTTGCTTGAACCTCTTTAGGGCCAAAATCCCAACTTTAGGGCCGAAAGGAAAGTAGACCCAAGCAAGCTTGCTTTTCCTCCTTCAGAGGTTAGTTAATTGATTTAAAACATTTCTACCCTGTCTTTCTCCTTAAGAAGGACCGAAGGCGGCTTACATCAGTCGAAAACAATGTCTATTGCAAAGTGAGTCCCCCTGGGTTCATCAGCAAATTAGGAAACGAAGGAGGAAGATGCCATCAAAGGATGACAGCAGAGGAATCGTTTCTAAGCTCGTCATGACATAAAACCAGCTTTCCGCAACCTGGTGGCCGCCGCCGGTTGTGCGGGACTACAATGTCTATCATCCCCAGACATGAAAGAATCATTGGGAATGTAACTCACTTCTGATTGTGATAATCTGACAGTAGGGTAAAATACTGGGGACACCGAACTATATGTTTGTCTGTGTTAGACATTGCTTGTGCAACCATTCATGACAGCTCAGTCATGGATACAGAGCCAGAGGTTGGGAGTTCGATTCCTGCACTCTGCCTCCTTGACAGGGGCTGGACTTGATGATCCATAGGGTCCCTTCCAGCAGTTCTATGATGATGGTGATTCAAAAACACCAGGCACAGTCAATAAAAATGATAAAAATATAAAAACATTGAGTGGTATTCTATAACAGATACAAGTTAAATACTTGTTATACTGTTCCTAATATTGCAGCTTTTTCTTGTAGCTCTGATAATGTTATTTCTGAAGTCTGTTTCATCCACAAGTGAGATGTTTTGATTGTCAGGTCTATTATTATTATTATTATTATTATTATTATTATTATTATTATTATTATTATTATTATTATTATTATTATTATTATTATTGAACATTAGAGGAATATTTTCTACAGCAGAGGAAACACAGGAGGAAATTCAGCATAAAACCCGTTCCATAATGCCAAAAGTTAGAACACATAGCAAGTTTTATAGGATTTTTCTTCAGGCTAGATGTTATGTTAGACAAAAATCGCAACAGTGAAGGCAGGCTTGGAAAATAAAAACAGTTTGGGGTGAAATGTGAAGAAGTTCCCTTTTTCGGCTATCCTGCCTGGGGATTCCGGAAAATATACATTTTTTAAAAAAATCATCTTCAAGGTCAAGTATGGGTCGTAGGGCAATTTCAGAAATGTAAGAGGGTTTAATGTCTGGATTAAAACAGATTATGATTCTAAATTTCAGCCTTTTTCATTCTTTCTCTTTTCTGCGTGGCCAAAACAACTTCCAGGGGGAAAGTCCCATCCATTCTGCGTTCACGGTGGACTCCCCATGGCTTTAATGAGGGAGCTGGGCACGTTTTTAACCTTGAATAAAACTCCTGGTAATGGCATGCCTCAGGTAACGTCTCTGTTCATGTCGAGAGAACTGTATTGGAGATGACCTCTATTGGAGAGAAATGATAATTGGAAGTGCCATATCTCCTCGTTTTTTTTTATCCTCGTTTTTTTATCCTGGGCAGGAAGCCAAAGTCTTCATCTATTTAGAATATTTGAAAATATTTGAACAAGGGAGAGCAAGTGGCATTGATATTCAGAATGGCTAGGGGACCTGTGGTAGAGCGTATGTGACAAAAGAGAGGTATATATATAGTGGTGCATATGTCTAGGGCTGAAATCATCATCATCATCATCATCTTAGAACTGCAGAGCTGGATGGGACACTAGGCTCCACTCTATCCAACAGTTCTTAGCCGAATGTAGCAAGTCACCCTAGAGTAAGCCCACTGAATTAGTAGGGATATGGCGAGTCACCTCCTCTGCCCATTCCATTCATTCAAATGGGCCTACTCTAGTTGTAACTTACTTAGCAAAGCACAATCAGAGTAGGCCCATTTGAATCAATGGAGGAGAGAGGAGGCTTCACCAAAACCCCACTGATTCAATGGGTCTACTTACTACCCTAAGCAACAGGATTTCAGCCTGTATTGATTATGTAAAGCTATAGTGTACATGGCATATGTGGCATGGATGCATATTTATATAAACAGAAGCTGTGCATATGTACAGAGACAGTTGAATAGTTTAAATTTCAATCTGTATTTGTTTTATTTATGTTTTTGCATATATTTATTTTTTGAAAACTGCCCAGAACAGTGCTTGGCATTAATGGGGTGCTACATAAATCAAATCAAATCAATAAATAAAACAGAGGGAAAGTATAGGCTAGCACTCTAAATTTGTACATACAAAGAAGGAGGAAGAAAAAAAGAGATGATGTTTTTGAAGTAGTATCTCTAACAGAAGCAGCAGCGTTATAACTGAGAAGCTGGGATTCTGCTCTTGAAATCACAGCATATTTTTAAATAATCAGACACAGAGAGAATCACACGCTGTCTCCTTGTTCTGCTTATTTAATGTACATTTTTGTTGCAGGGCTTCAAAATGTGCCTCAGCCATGTAAAACATTTCCGTTTATTAAAATGGGATTTAAATTCTGTCGCCTTTCTTTTTCAGTTTGGAATAATTTGATGTCTTTGGCCTAGGATGGCACAGGAAGAAATCCTTTGAAGCCTCTTGTTGGTTCCGTGTTTGCAGCCTGAGACAGTTCAGCACACTCATGCTGCTGGCGAGGAATGAAGGAAGGAAGCGGAGGGGACGACCCAGGTATCTCCAGCAGGTCTGATGTTGTACGGATTAAGACGACGTATTTTTGGTGTTTAAGTCCCAGTATCCCTAGCCAACATTGCCAAAGATAAGGAGTTATGGGTGTTGTAGTTCAAAATACCTGGAAGCCCACTGTTGCTCACCTCTGCTCTGCAACTGACTGTATGGTGTCAAGCAGCTCATGAAGTTTCTCTTAATGGTTAGCATTTGGAAGCTTGCAGCCTTCTGGCTGTTGCTGGACTACAACTCCCATGATCCTTCACTATGCGGGTGACTGTTGATGGGGTTTCCAACAACATAAAGGGGGGTCATGTGCCCTGGGTTGTGGAAGGACTGTAGCTCAGTGGTAAAGCCTCTGCTTGGCAAGCGGAAGGCTAAGGTTTCAAGTCCTAACATCTGCCGATAGGGCGAGGAAAGGATCCGGTCGGAGATCCTGTAGAGCCAGCCCTGCAACTCAGAATGGTCAGGGCTGGGCCAGAAGGACCAAAGACCTAGCATGGTGAGAGGCAACTTTGTAGGAAAGCATCTGCTGGATAGCCCAGTGGTTTAGGTCTCTGCCTGCAGAGCCAGAGGTTGGGAGTTTGATCCCCCCCCCAACTTGTGCCTCCAAGGAGAAGAGCCAGCCTGGGTAGCCCTGGGCCAGCCAGAGGAGCTGCTGGGTAGCTGAGCAGGTGAGGCGCCTGGTGGGGATCTGAATCCTCGCTGTGCTTCTTTCCAAGATGATGATGATGATGAACTGCTGGATAGCCCTGTGGCTGCAGAGCCAGAGGTTGGGAGTTCGATCCCCCCTCCCCACTTGTGCCTCCAGGGAGAAGAGCCAGCCTGGGTAGCCTTGGGCCAGCCAGAGGAGCTGCTCGGTAGCTGAGCGGGTGAGGCGCCTGGTGGGGATCTGAATCCTCGTTGTGCTTCTTTAGCAGGCGTTGGACTCAATGATCCATAGGGTCCCTTTGAGCTCGGCAGTTCTAAGGTGGTTATTATTCAAAAACACCAGGCACAGTCAATCAAAAAAGCATTGACTGGTATTAATATAACAGGTACAAGTTTTAACCAAAGACCCAAGTATCTGTTCAATATCAATGTAGTATATATGCTGTTGTGGTGGTGGTGATGATGACGATGACAACGACATCATTGTCACCACTGTCGTCGTCATTATCATCATCATTGATCTCAAAAAGCTACCAGAGATATTCTACCACAGGCCTGCCTATTATCCCCACGTTGGTAGGGAGGAGGATGGGCACTGTAGTCTAACCTATTTTGAGGGCCTCATGTCACAGAAAGCTGCGCTCGGTTCCCAGTCCTATTGCAATGGTTACCTCTGTGCTCCCACCCAACGGCTCTCCCTGGTTGCCCTTCTCTGCTCCCCTCTACGTTTTACTCCAGTAAAATTTACACACCTAATTTACACCTTCCGCAGGATGCTTCCCCCTCCTCCGCCCGTCAGGAAATAACTATTCTCAGCCAGCCAAACGAGAACGGGCGGGGATCCTGCATTCTGAGCTGGCATCGCGCCATTCCTTGTAATGCTGCTTGAAAAGGTCACACCGAGCGATTGTGTTCTCCGTTTGGAGGCCATTCATTTCCACCACCGTAATTACTTAACTTTGATTTCTTTTTTTTTATTTGACTTCATTTCAGAATATTACTTTCTTGGAGAGATTAAATAATGCAACAACACACGGCGCATGGAACGTGTAATTCGGCTCGGCAGGGCAATCGGCAGGCTTGCCAAGAGCCTCAAGCAGGTCAGTTCAACTCCCCCTAGCTTGACGTCAGGGGATCAGGCAGATTTGGGAGAGAGATGGTTAACATAACAACCCAAAATCACGGAGCACCTTTAATACTGTTTTTTTTTTTTTTTTTTTTGTAAATTGCATGAGCTTGATTGGAGACACACACAGCTCCTGTCTTCAGCTCCATGGGCCTGACTCTCACTTGGTCTTCCCAGCTAGGGAAGTCACAGAAGTCTGTAATTGATTTGGTGAATCGAACCCAGTGGTTCCCAACCTTAGGTCTCCCAGATGCTGTTGGACTAAAACTCCCAGAAGCCTTCACCACTAGCTGTGCTGGCTGGGATTTCTTGGAGTTGTAGTCCAAGAACATCTGGGGGCCCACGCTTGGGAACCACTGACTACTCTATTTATCACTAGCAGTTGGATTCAGACACAGAATGCATGAGGCTCCAGATATATTCAGCTGTTGGTGGAATATAGTTATGATGATTTTTCCTGGCATATGGGTGGAGTCCATAACTCATTTCCAGCTATTACATTTTCTTCTCTCCCCACCCTGTAACTATACCTATATCTATAGCCCCCAACCTTTACCCCATGCTTCTGAAGAAGTGGACTCTCTGTTAACAAACACTCTATAATACCCAAATAAGCAACAGGGTCTGCTCTAAGAAATCTTAAAGGCACCACATGACACTTTGCTATTTGGCTACAACAGAGCAGCATGCTTACTCTGTGGAAATTGTGTGGCTCTCTTGGAGTGTGCAGATTGTCTAAGGTTGCAGAGGCTGGCTTTTCCCCCAGAAGACAAAGTGTTGAATCAAGTTGCCCAACCCCAGGCTCAACTGTCAGGCTCTCCAACTCACTAAGCCATCCAGGAGGTGCTGTTGTCTTTTCTCCCACCTCCTTCCACAGCAGAAGTGACTGCTATGATAAACACATGTCATAAACAGCACGATAAACAGATGCCATAAACAGCACGATAAACAGATGCCATGAACAGCATGATAAACAGATGCCATAAACAGCATGATAAACAGATGCCATAAACAGCACAATAAACAAATGCCATAAACAGCTAATGCAAGTACTACATGGATGGCAAACTAGCAGGAAATGCACAGGATCTCCAGGGAGAGCTAGAAAAGATACCTGCCTATAACTATGTAGAATCATTACTGCCAGCCAGAGCTGGCGATACTGGGTCTCCAAGGTCTCGCTCTGTGAAAGACCGCCTTCTACAACTCTGTGTCCCTTCCTGAAACAATTATTAGCATGTACTGAGAGAGGGAGATGTGCCATAGATGGGACAACACAGTAAATTTGACCCCCAAATGTCTGTTGGCTGCTGTCGGAGCCTTAAGATGATGCCAGCTCTTGCTGTCTGAGACTTTGCAGGAGGCATTTGCATTTTTATAGAATAAGCTCAGCAATTTCATGGGAAGAAATGAAGCTTTATGTGCTTAATTATCACCTTAGCACTAAAGCTTCTGACAACCTGTCTGTAGGTGATATCCATGGGATGCTGTCTGGTTTCCCTCCCTCATTGGGGAGACAGGGTGCAAGAAAGAGGGATGGTGAACCAGAGGTGATAATGCTTGAGCTACCTGGGAATGTGACTCCCAGAATCTCTCTGGGCCTTCTGAAATGTGCCATTCTAAAGAAATAATCTCCCCAAATTCTAGAGTGGGCATCCTTGTCGTGTCTGATAGTTTGGACCAGATCTCCAAACAGGATCTCCAGATGTTTTGGATATTCTGTCTCAGAATCATTGACTTTTTGCCATGCTAGCTGAGACTTCTGGGAGTTGAAGTCCAAAACAGCTGGCAGGTTCTCCCCAGCCTTCTTCTGGGAGTTCTAGACAACCTCCCAAAGACACCCACATTTTGCTCACCTGGAGAAGGGCCTTGTCTTGGAAGCTGCATGGCCTAGCTCTTGGCCTACTTCCTGTTGTGAATATACAACAACGGAGGCTGCCATTTTGAGAGGTGCTGTCTCAAGAGCCCAAAGGGTGATGAGATGGACCGTCATGTGGGAGCTGGAATAAGGTTGCTTCCTGAAGTCCCAGAAGATAGGACCTAAAGTAGTGGGTTTAAATTGCAAGGAAGGAGATTTTGACTAAACCTTAGGAAGAATTCTGTGACAGCAAAAGCTCTTTGACAAGGAACAGACTACCTCAGAAAGTGCAGGACTTTCCTCCGTTGGAGATTTTTAAACAGAGGTTGGGCAACCATCTGACCGTGATGGTTTAGCTGTGGAGTCCTACATTGACAGGGGGTTGAGTGAACTGTTGACCTTCTGGGGTCTCCTCCAGTTCTCTGGTTCTGAGTCCGTGATTTGGGATGGTGCTAAAGACACAATGGGACGGTGGTATATGCATGTGTGCTGGGGGCAGGACTGGGTTGTGGGTTTGCAGCGGGAGCCCCCAAATAAGGCTGGGGACCCATATACACCCACCACATCACCACTAAACTTTACACAGAGGACGCCTGCTTTTAAAGAAGTGACCTTTCATGAAAGAGCACAGAAGCAATCATTTTAAAAATGCAAGAATGATCTCTGGTACCCAATGCATTATTTTACACATCCATCACTGTCTCTTGTTGTCTTTTTTTTTAAAGTTCTCCCTCACACTTAAAGGTGGCAATTATCTGCTGAAGTATCAGGAGTTTTGGAGGTTGGTAAGGGGTCCCGCAAAGGTTCAGGCAGAAGACACTGGTGTCATTTCTGATTATTTCTCCTCCTATGAAGCTGTCTTTGAAAATCTGAGACCTACGCCGGATAGGAAGGCTGTTGGGGCAAGAGCAAAAATCTGCCGTGACACTAAGGGAGAAAGAGAGTGAGGTGTATTGGTTAGACTATTGGGTTGGAGAAAGTGAGGTGTCATGTCCCACTGAGCTGTGAATCTCACCAGGTGACCTGGGTCCAGTCACTTTCTCTCTCCTCAGCCTGGCCTCGGCTCCACAGGGTTAGAGGGTTAGAGTCGGAGAATGAGAGCCACAGGCACGGCCTTGAGATCACTGGAGGAAAAGCAGGATATAAATGCAGCGGATGGATAAATCATTTCCCCCAAGGTCTCTGCATTCCCTCCTTCCTCCCAGTTCAACCAGTTCTTTTCCAAACGGAACAAGATCCCTTTGGCTTTTAAGGGACATTTCTCCCTCTGCAGATGATAGTGTTAGAACAGAATCCTCGCGTCTGAAGGACAGTCGCCGATCCAGTCCATTGACTCCTGATTTCATTTAAACCGCGATTCATTATTTTCTTCCTGCGCTCATTCAGGAATCCATTGTTCATTACTTTTTCATCACTGTATGATTGAAACAATTTGTATCTGTCGCTTGTACTTTGGCCAGATAATGAAATAATCATTTGCGCATCTACAACAACCCTTTACATTTATTTTTCACAGCGCAGTTCGCTTGGTTAGGTCATTTTATCACTCCAGAGCAAATTGTGGTCTTGTTCTAGCATTTAGGATTTCGTAACGGCTGGCAGCTGCCTGCGTCGTGCGACCCATGGGGGAATTTTCCCACCCCTTAACCGTAAAAAACCCATGGCTCTTCTTCCATTCAAGGAAAGCTGCCTGGATTTTACCAAAAGAATACGGAGGAATGGTAGATTCCGACAGAACCCAGAGACATGAGTTTCCATGGACTAAAACTCTCAGGATCGCCAGGCAATGGGGTGGTGTGCTGGCTAGGGGATACTGGGATTTGTAATCCAAGAAGTAACACTTTCAAGTTCCAGGTTCAGGGAGAGCCTTGGCAAGGTCAATGTGAAGGCTGTGGTTGTCTTTCTAGCATTATGAATGTGCGCCTTGGATGGAAACCCAAAGAATGGCCCAAGTTACCATCGAAGGCCCAGTGATGGTGGCTCCATCTAGCCATTCCCTGAGTTAAAAAGCCGTGGAAGGGTTCCTTACATTGTTCATTCCAGTTGGAAGGAGATAAGGCAAAGCTCACGCCAGTGCTTCCAGCAGCTGCTTGCAACTGATTTTGCATCACCAAGGAACCACATCCTTAGGAGGCCAGGCAGACTAGCCCTTGGGGAACAGCGGGCCAGCTAAGCTGCAGTTCCAGCCTGAAAAGAATCACCTGATTTCTTGGTACGAATGCTGCTAGCTGACTCTTCTCAACAACTGGGAGCCATCAGATGAGAGTTTGGAAGAAACATGTTGAAAATCATGTCATTCCTGGCGGTACGTCAGTTTTGAGGTAAGAGCGTGACAGTGTTCCTTTTACAAAATAAGGACGGGTGACATTATTACCTTTGGGGGTGTGTGTTATGGTGGCTGAAATCCTGTTGTGCACTTATGCAAAAGGAGTAACTTCTAGCAGTGAATTGCCGTAAGTTAAGAAATCTCCATAGGCATTATCCGTTGCACGCTGAATTGCACTGGTAATGGTCACTAGTAATCTTGTACGTGGACTCCTTTGGCTTTTGAGATTCCACAAAACATTATCTATGCACTCAAAATGTCAATGGGGGAGATTGATTCCCAGATGACAATCCACATGTGGATATTGTAATTTTATAGTTTAATCACTAGATGGCTCTGAACTTATTTGTCTCTGATTAGACTCGGGAGTGTCCTGTTTCCGTTCCGTATTTGTTGGGATTGGCAGGAGTAGGAAGGTTCTGTCTCCCAAAATTTGGGGGAGAAGTCCCGTCGACTGCTCTCTTCCAAAGCCACCTCTGCTTGTAGGAAAGAAACAAGGAAGATCTTGTCTAGTTCCCAGTCCAGTGGCAGGTTGTGCTGATGCTGGTATAGGGGAACTGAATCAGCTCCAGATATTTTTAACAAGATCTATCCGATGTGCTAAGTCCTCCCACCCTGAATAGGTTCAGCACCTTGAATACCTCCTTTAAAGTTTGGTCTGAAGCCTTCACCTCCCCTTATAGAATCTGCATCACCAGCCTAAGCCTTCCAAGAAAATCTGTGGCAGAAAACGTTCAACTACCTGCTTCTCCTGCATCTCACCCAGAAACAATCCCTCTCTACCATTTTCTTTATAGGCCTGATACAGGCTTTAGACCAACTTTAACAGAGGTTTGATAGAAAGAATAACTCTTCAGGCAGAAGGACTAGGAGCTTGTTTTGTATGCTTTGCTTTAAAAAATCTTTAAAAGCCAAGTTCTCCCAGGACGCTGTTCTGGGTTTTTCTACTGCAGAATTCTCTGCAGAATTGAGAGTTAAGCACATCCAAACCCGGCATCAAGATTGGAACAGCATCTGCTGACTTGTGGTAGCCCATCTAGGCTGTGAGTACAGCCACATCATCAGTCCAAAAGAGAGCTGCCACTGATGATTATGACATCAAGCAGATAAGAAGGCAGCGCCTGATTGGTGAATCCATTTGCTTCTGTAAATCTATTTCTATCCAATTAGTTAAAATGGCACCTAACGCGACGTTCTCCAAATATCACATGTATTATTATGTAAAGGTTGAGTTAGTCATTATGTGAGAAAAGGTCAGGGCTTGAATTTAATGCCGAAGGGAGACAGTGTCTCCCGTCAGCTCTGGGTAATTACTATGCGGCAGGTTAACTGGACCTCAGTTCCGAAGGATTACAATGTCCTGCTTGTCACAGGGAACGTCGGCTGGTCAAACACAGTGTTCCAGAATGCTCTGAAGGGGGATGAGGAGCGACAGCTCACCTCGCAGCTTCCTTTAAACCAGAGCATTAAGCTGGCATTATCTCTGGCCCCATAAATATTCTGAATTATTCTGCTCTGAGTCAGGGTAGCGATAGAAGTCAGCCAAGAGCCCTCAATCTTGAAAAGAGAGGGAGAGACTCCTTTTCAATGCAGAGAGTCAGTTCATATCTCAGATATTTTCCTAGGCAAATGGAGGGAGCAAAATTGGAATCTAACATTGTGTGAGTCCTGGGTATATTTTCTTTCACAGCAGGACTTAAGGTGGGGTTTCTGTCTTGCAGGACTCAAGGTTCTAGTTTGTTCCTTGTAATTCTTCTGCACTTTCCTCCTTCTCCACTTTGCCCCCATGTATTATCCCCTCTTCTTCATCAAAACAGAGTTCTGCGCGACAAAGCACAGACCGACTGTGTTTTGGGACTGTGGGGAAAATGAGGTATAAATGTTAAGGACATATTCCTTGCATTTAATTCAATTTCCACCTCAGAACAGGATTTCCTCAAAGATATTTGGAAGAAAGCCTCCATCATAATGACCAATCACAAAACAAAATACACTAAATGGAAATGGAAAATTCATGTGCCACGGCAAGCAAGAGAACTTTCTCCACTTGGAAAAATGTGGGAAAGGTATCAACTAGTTGGACGCCACGATTGCCTCAACATATTAATGAAGGGCGGATGTGCAGGAGAAAATTAGTATGTGGATAGTGTCATTATAGTGTTTAGTCACTAGGTGGCTCTGAACTTAATAGTGTCTGGGTCGAAGCAGTAGCTTCTTCTTCCTGCTCTGTTCTTGCTGCAGCAATACCACAAAGGTCTGTTGGAGCTTCCTGATTAGTGATGCATTATCTGAGACTCTCAGGACAAATGAGTGGATGAGAAGGTTCCATCATCTGTCCTGCTGCTGATCGTTTACTCACCCTCCTGAATCTCTCCTATGCAGACATTTCTACCCTTGCTTTTAGTCAAAGTTCTGCCATAGGCTGTATGTCGAATGTAAATTCTCATAAATAAAACGTCATGGGCTTGATTTGCCAAGATGGATTCAATCAAAGCTATATTTAATCTAGCTTTCTGTTTGGACAACAGCCAAGCAGATGTCCCACCCAGGACATGGGTGCTGTAGCATCTTGCCACTTGGGTTCCTCAACAAATGGTATTCAGGGACACCTGAGTCATCCCAACTTTGACAGGAGCGTCCTCTCCATAGCTATCCTGGCTGAGACTCTTGGGAAGGCACCAGGATTTGGAAAGTTATCATTCTCAGAGTGCATCTCACATTCAGAGCTTCTAAAAAGGTATATTTTGAAAAACAGTCTCCAGAATCTCCCAAGCAGAGTCATAGTCTGAATATGTAATTTTTCCAAGCTTGGGTTGTATTCTGTAATATTGCTTGATGTTTTCAGCTCTTATGAGGCAGTTACTTTCTCCGAGCACATGGCTTAATCCCATACTGTGTAAATTAGTTGTGTGAAGAATTCTGTTTCGGTGAAAACTACCTTTGTTCCTCAGCTTCTCACTAGATGCAGTCAGGTGACAAGCCACAAAAACACAGCCATTTCAGATGGCACATCGTCTATTCAAATTTATGATCTGTTGCCACCTGGATGCAAGCATAGCAAATCTGCTCTTTGGGAAAGGATCACAGGCCAGTGTTGTTCAGAGTCACGTGTGGACATGGGCAGGAGGTCTTTGAAGAATCGTGCCATTTCTTCCTGAGGTTAGCAATTTCCCATCATGCAATATTGCCAATCACTGTTACTAATATACCATGAAATTCGGTAGTATAATGCAGTGTACGACCCAGCCTCCCCTCTCCAAAGTTTGATGCCTGTAATCCTGCATGAATCATTAGCTGTGTCAGTAAACAGGGTGACAGCGGCTCAAGTCTCCCAACTGACACATCTCCTTCCAGCAAATAAGGGACATCTTACATAGGGCCAAATTCACTGGAGACATCAGATTACTGTGCCGTGAAATATATTTTCTACCCTTAGGGCCAATGGGGTCCGTGAGAGACCACAGCGCTGGCTCATCTGTCTTCTTTCACTCAGACAGTTCCCGCCCCAGGGCTCAACAACACCTTATTCTCAGCAAACATTGTGTGAAAATGTTTGGCAACTGGTGCCTTTGATTTTGCAGGGGCTGTGAAGCGGCTCCAGGTTTTAGATGCCTCTTTAAATGATCTGTCCATGGTGCTGAATCTCTCAGGAGATTCAGGAGCCTCGTGGTGCAGTGGTTAAACTGCAGCATTGCAGCCAAAACTCTGCTCATGACCTGGGTTCAATCCCAGGTAGCTGGCTCGAGGTTCACTCAGCCTTCCATTCTCTGAGATCAGTAAATTGAGTACCCAGCTTGCTGAGGAGGGCGGAACAATGTGTAGCCTGCATCATTAAATTGTAAGCCACCCAGAGAGTGCTTTAAGCGCTATGGGGGCAATATAGAAGCAGCATGCTTGGCTTTGGGGGAGGTCAGTTTCAGCACTTTGGAGAGCTCCCCTGGAAAAACCTGGAGCAGATTCAGCCCTGCAAAACTGGAGTCACGGGATTATCAGATGGTAGCATTGCATCTGAAGAAGTGGTCTTCACTCTGTGAAAACGTATGGTGGGTGAGCCATGTTAGTTTTTATGTGGGTCACTTCCGCAGGGCCAAGGAACATTTGTAACGTTGAAGGCACTACAAAAATCCTCCATGTTCTTAAATGAAATAGTGTACAAAAATGAATCTCAGTCAGTGGAGCACACAAGGGGCATATGAGGATTTGGGTGAAGATAGCTTAATTTTTTATTATTTTTAAAATTAATTCATTCAGTTTACATGCTGCCCTTAATGAAACTTCGTTACACCCTCCTTACCATCCTTCCGCAAAGCAGGCAAATAATTTTCTCTTCAGGCAGGTTTTTCCTTAGTGACTGGCTGTCTAAGAGAGCTTTTAAAATGGGTTGGTTTGTATTTTGCTTTTCAGTCTGTTTTAGGGATGCTTTTACCTAACATTTTTAATATAATGTTGATTAAATTCTTTTAAAATATTTGGATACTTTATTGTTTTTATCTTTAAATATTGTGTTTTTAATGATGTAAGCTGCCTTGGGTCCTTTTTTAGGAGAAAGGCGGGGTAAAAAATATTTTAAATCCATCACTCAGAAAAGTAACTAGTTACAGCTAACAACCTTACTTCTAAAACATTATTTCCAAGATTTGTTCGGGGAGCTGTAGTTTTTAAAAAGTAACTTTTCCAAGCTCTGCTAGTAAGCCAGAACTTCCTGTAAAATGTATGTATGGCAGATTTCTTACAAGCACAGATTTGCCAGAGAAAAGTCATTCTCCGTTTGTTCAAAATCTCTGACAGTGGATAATAAATCTGGCTTGGTCAACAGTACGAATAACTTCCTATTGTGTGTAAATAAGATTTTAAGGCACGTAAATATTTGTGCTGAAATTCGCAGTACTGTTCAGTCAATGACACATTGGTTCCCCAAACACAAAGAAGTGATGCCCACATGGGCACACACATTTAAATATAAATTCTTAATGTGCGATTTCCAGAAGGCACTTTCTTCTGCACCCTTTCAACAACTCAACAAAAATGAGCCAAACCTTCCAGCTGCCGGCTGCTGTGTTAATTGTTGGAGCTAAGAATAGCTTCTTTAGCTCCTTCCTTTGGCAGTTCAGACATACATCCCAACATAGTCTCATGTTCTTTCGGAGAGGTGATTTTGAAAACCGAAAACTCCTTGAGACCAGCCTAAGGGCCAAAGCAGAAGATCTGAACAGATTCACAAGTGAGGATGAGTTTCCCTGCAGCTGTGTCGGATGGGGACCCCCATTTGCCTTGGCCGGCAAGGCCAAATTCGGAAAAGTCAGTCCAGAGCTCTGGAATGCCACATTGCCCCCAAAACTGAGACACAAGTTAGGTTTGGGACTAACATTCCCAGGATTCAGATTCCAGCAAGTGTCATCTGAAAATATAACTTTTCCAAGCTCTGCATTTTCCATGCTATAAGAGGTTGTCTTGAGGTCACAGGTAGAAAGGCTGGTTTAAGTATAGAGGGGTGGGTACAGTAGGGAGAAACCTTGCCTTCTACTTCTCATTTCATCTGGAAGGCATTAAGCAGGGGTTCAGACTCAATGGCCTTACAGGGCCCTTCCACCTCCCTTATTCTATGATTGTGTGATTCTATAGATCTATACAGATCAAGTTCCAACCAAATCCACTTCAGGATGATGTTAGGCCAACTCCGTTAAGCCAACTCCCTTCCTTAATAGGATACTCAGTTAGGCCAACTTGCTTCCTTAATAGGGTGCAAAAATGTGCAAGCTTTCACAAGATCCTAGATATCTTATTTGGGCAGGATCTGACAAAACAAAGCAGGGGATGAAGACTTGTGGAGAAAGCTTAATCTATGCAAATCACATATCCCTCCTTTCTAAGTGTATAGTTGAGAACCAGGCTGGGTTAAGAAATGGTTTAAACATCGAATGGTAAACATGGAAGCTCCATGACAATGAAGATAACTACCCTAATTTGCTTTAAGAAATATCTTGTAGTTTTTGATGCAGGTGCGTATGAGTGTTTGAGGAGCCCATCGCCCTTGAGCAGGGATGGAGGAACCGTATTCTCACTGTCTTTCACCCTGTCACTCCTTTGCAGTCCTCAAATGATGCTCACACATGATTTCCAAAGGTGCAAAAAGCCAGCTCTGTGATGATGTCCCCTCTCGACCCCGTACGGAAACATGATTGCTTGTGAAAGAAGTGGCTTCGGGGTGATTAAAGCCTGGATCTCAAAAGCAAAGCAGTGATTCTAACACTAATGGCCCAAGGATCTCCGGAGAGGCAGGGAAATCAATGGCATTGATGAATCCCCTTTTAATTTAACTGTTAAGGAGAATTTCTTCTTAATGGCCTGCAGTAATTTTTGTCGTACACAAAAACCAAGGGTTCTGTCATTAAGCCAAGAGCTTTTTTTTGGTTGTTCTTGAGAAAAATAACAGGAGACAAAAATAATAAGACAATGACCATCGCATGTCTTTCTCACCTCGCTGTGACCTGAGCCATCAGAAAAGCCAGACGCATTGGCTGTGAGATGTGATATCATAGATCCATCTATTCCCTACGTGCAGGAGCAGCTTGGCCCCAAAGGGACAGAAAACGTGGTCCTGATTGCCCACCATCATGAGAAGCTGAAATCCATTAGTATTTAAGGGACATGACTCAGGCAGACCTTCTTGATTGAGCAGTAAGGCTTGGAGACATACCCTTGGTTTCCCTCATGATTTTTAAGAATTATATGCCCATTAAGTCGATTCTGGCTTAGGGTAACCTTTCTTACCAGGGTTTTCTAGGTAGAGAAATACTAGTTTCCCATTCCCTTCTTCTGGGGCTGCCCTGGGCCTGTGCAGCTTGCATGTGGCTACACAAACTGGGTCTTCTCCTAGGAGACACCGTTGGGAACCGAACGCCCAACCTCTGGTTCCTCAGACAGATTACGTAACTCACTGAGCCATCCAGCTAGCTAACCAATCACAAAACAAGGTATGCTAATTTGCCAACTACGGGAGGTGGGAAAAGCTCCTGTTGTGTCAATCACATGGTTTTCATCACTTATGGAATTCCCTCTTTGCTGTTTCAGTCTCTGCGTTGTGTAACTTGACGCTAAGTATCAGAAAATGCACTTCTCCTCCACTGGCTAGCTTCTAAAAGGCATTCGATTACTTAGTATTGTTACTATCAATATCATCACAACGTGGCAGTAAATTCTTAAAAGCAACACCATAATGAGTGACTTAGTTATCTGTAAAGTAAAAAATGATTAAAACATTTTAAGTTTAATTTTTTTAAAAAAACGAGCGTAACAAATTGTGTCCCAGCATTCCAACAACAGAGTAAAATGCATCCGAGGGGAATATGCTGCTTTTGAGTAACATCGTTATTTAACAAATGCAAGTGAGGCATAAACTAACACTGATGGTGCTGCCTGGAGATTTCGGGGAGTCCAGAGAAGTCACTTTTCTGAGCTCTGGGTGTGGATTAGTGTGATTTCTGCAGCTCAAAGCCTACACATTGGCGGTATAGGGCTCTCAACCCTGGACAATCTTTTAAACACCGACCTCTACCATTCACCCTGTGATAATCTCACCTCGGGCATTATTCCGTGGAATAAAACACATGTCGTGGCTTTCAGGGTACCGTTGCATGGGTGAGGAATTGGGATTAGGCACAACGGGGTGTGGAAGCAAGCGAAGTGGCCATACTACTTCATCTCTCCCATGGCCTCTGGTCTCCCACCCCTTGCCCCATCTTCTGTGCCAGCCTGTATTATCTTATTGAGTTCTGAAGTGGAAAAATGTCCACTTGAAGACCTCTTCTCAAGAACGTGGGAGGCTCGGTTGCCATTTGCCGCCACTTCACGAATCAAAATTGCATCCCTGTTTTTCCTCCCACCTCCCATGGCTCAGCCACTTCAAAAATTAATTATAAACACAGTGAAACAAATTGTACCTGGGGGAAAAAAGCCGCCACACATTTGAAACAAATTATGCTCTTACAATAGCTAATAATGCCACGACTGGCAGGCAATTGATAAAAGTTGGAGAGCTTACTCAAAGGCGGGGGGGGGGGGGGGAGAACCATGTTCATTGCACATTCATCTCCCGATTATTATTCTTTTTTTACTTGAAAGCCCGGGTGAGGCAGCAATTCGAAAGCTGACCTGGAGCTGGGGGTGGATTTAGGTTCTCTGCTATGGGTGACTGGGAACCATTCAGTGCCTCTCAGCTTGACCTTGTTGTGATGATAAAATGGTGGAGAAGAGACCGACCGTACTGCCCCGCACTCTGGTGTGGTAGAGCAGGAAGCCAGACAGATATGATGGTTAAAGGGCTGGAGTGAGAATGGGGAGATCATGTTTGCTAGTTCCCAATGAGCCATGGCATTCACTGGGTCCCTTGGGGCCAGTTGCTCTTCCCGTCTGTCCTACCTCACCAGGCTGTTGTAAGGATACACTTTGGAGGGGGAGGAACAGAGCTACATAGACAGCCATGAGCTCTCTGGAAGGGAAGCCACACAGAAGTATAAACAACAACCGCAATAACAAGAAATCCTGTGGGGCAAGGCCAGCTGAGAAAATCGGCCTGGCTTGAAGTCTCCCAGTGACTTTCATGTGGGTGTTGGAACCCACAGCTCAGTGCTCTAACTGTTGTACAACACTGCTTGCCTCGGGGGAAAAATGCTCACGTCGAATTCTTGAATAAGCAGGCAATTCAATAGATGACTCCTATTAATGTCCCTGTGAAGGACCTTCACGTTTGAGATAGAACCAAAAGCAAAAATCGTTTGGCTTTGTTGCAAGTGCCTCCTGCCTTGGCCGGTGTGTTTTGCTCAGGGTCTCAGCGCAAGCAATGTTCTCCCTACACCCTCCTCGGGCCCTTCTGGGTCACAGACCCTTCGGATCCCTAAACAATTCCCTCAGGATTTACGGCCCCAACGTGGAATGGTTTCCTCAGCTTCGACATTTTCTCCAAATGCAAAGAAATTAATTTTCTGGCCATAATTTCAAGTCCCCTGGGACATTATCAGGAGGAGAGTAAAAATAGAAGATCATTACACTGTCAGGTAATGCGGACAAGTGTGACTAATATCCAGAGTGTCATTGATTTAATAATCTAATATAGCGTCTCTGCACACTCAGCGCTCCGGCTTGCCGAGAGCAGATAAAGATTTAAGCCTGGCTGCAGTTGCAGATTAGAAGCACCACCTCAGCTTACAGCCTTACTGTCAGATCAGGAGAGCTGATAAGTAACCCGTGGCCAGCATCCCAATGAGGTTCAGACCCAAGGAGAAGCCAAGTGGCTCCTGAGTTCAGAGCGGCAAAAAAGGGGGGAGTCTTCTCCTGGGTGATTCTCTGGTTAGCAGTAGATCAGTTTCCCTTGACCATGTCTATGCAGTACATCTGAATGCTTCAACCCTGGCTAAGCACCAGTGGCATAATAAGCATCGTACTTCTATTCAGATGTCCTGTTGTCCTGCTTTTTATTTAAACAGCCTTTTTTAAAATGCAAGAATGCGCAATCATCACCTGGAGTTCTGGAGTGGGGGTGGTGAACTGGAGTCATGTAGGGTGTATGAAGTACATGAGATGTTCACAGAGTGGTTTGCCCTTGCTACCCTGTCTGTGTGACCTGACCCTCATCATGTTCTTTAGAAGTCACTTTTGCTGGCTGGATAGTTCAGTGGTTTAGGTCTCTGGCGGGTAGAGCCAGAGGTTGGAAGTTCAATTCCCCACTGGGCCTCCTGGGAGAAGAGCCAGCCTGGGTGGCCTTGGGCAAGCTGCACAGTCTCAGGCAACCCTCAGAAGAAGGGAATGGTCAACTACTTCTGAATACTCTCTCCCTGGAAAACCCTGAAAAGGGTTTCTGTAAGTCAGAACTGACTTTATGGCACATGATTATTATCATTAGAAATCACTTCAAAAACAGCCACTGACTTATTGTGCAATGGTGCATGGACAACTTGAGGATGTGTCCATAGTAGTTGGGCTAGCGCTGAGGGAGAAGGGCTATCCCTGAAGCACTTCTGCATTTGGCCATGCTGGGGATGCACGGTCAATGGTACAATTCCATAGTGCAATGTCATGTTGCCGGATTTATGCTGCTGTAACTTCACATTATGCCGGCATGAACAGGATACTGGCTATTGCCAATAGCTGTTAAGAGTGTTTACAAATATAACTTGTGTTATTCTTGCATTGCTCTTAAAAAGAAAAAAAAAAGGTACAATCGGTATTGTGACCTAAAACTGGGAAATGATCTTATCAACATTACTAAAAATGCTCTTTAATAGTAATTTTTAAAAGTAACTATAAATCATTACCCATTACACCAATTAAATGAAAGGGACGTGGTGGCGCTGCAGGTTAAACCGTAGAAGCCTCTGTGCTGCAAGGTCAGAAGACCAGCCGTTGTAAGATCGAATCCACGCGGCGGAGGGAGCTCCCTTCGCTTGTCCCAGCTCCTGCCAACCTAGCCGTTCGAAAGCATGTAAAAATGCGAGTCGATAAATAGGTACCACCTCGGTGGGAAGGTCACAGCGTTCCGTGTCTAGTCGCGCTGGCCACGTGACCATGGAAACTGTCTACGGACAAACGCTGGCTCTACGGCTTGGAGACGGGGATGAGCACCGCACCCTAGAGTCGGATACGACTGGACTAAATGTCAAGGGGAACCTTTACCTTTACACCAATTAAATAATGTTAATTCCCACTTTTTGCATTACTTTTGAAATGTGATTTCACTGCAGACTCTTTTATTTATTTATTTTAGTATTTATTTAAAATCTTTTTATCTCGCCTTTCTCCTTCAAAGGACCTAAGGCGGTTTACATCATTAAAAGACAATATTAGGAGGTAACAACAGTAAGTATACAAATACTAAAAAGGGTCAAATACCACGCTAAAAACCAAAAGCAAACCCCAAAAAACACATTCAAAGCACTTAAGGCACAACAATCTGCTTAACAACTCCACTCCGGCTGCTCTATCCTGCTGAAAGGTGCAGGGAAAATGCAGCTCTCCGGGTGTCACTGGACTATGACTCCCATAACCATTCATCAACAGAGCCAATGGATGATGGGAGTTGTAGTCTATCTGACCAGCCAAGTTCCCCTCCTCTGTCCCCCTGACTTCATTACACGCGGCTTCCATTTAAATGCAGTGAAAACTGGCCGGACTTCAACACAGGAATCTTCTGGAAATGGCTGCCTGTTTTCCTTTGGGTGAAGTGAGGGTCCCCACTTTATTACAGGAAACGCGGAGCAGTTACCACCTTGGCAATAAATTTACAGCTTTCTTCCCCCCTCCTTACCCCCTCCCCCAGTGTCAGATCTAAATAAGATCTTGTTCTTAGCCTAGAGGGAAATGAACCCTCTGCCTTCTTTTTTCTCAGTAATTATTTTCCCCATCACTGTTTTGAAGCGTAGCTGAAGGGCAAACTACATGTTACATGCAAAGACCCGTGACAGCGTCCCAACGGAGAATATTCTAAAATGAAAAATAGCCCCACGAGGCCGCCCTTTTGAACAGGAGTGCAGGAATACTTAACCCTTTCCCCACCATCCCTTTTTCGTTTTCCTTTCCAGATGCACGGATGTTTGGTGGTTTGGTTTCCTTCGTCGGTTTGCTTGTTTAGATACCACCTCTGTTTCAAAGAGACGCGAGAACCCTTAGGCGCTACGGCCCCATAAGTCATGATGATACTAGAAGCCCCTAGCTGAGCCAAACCTGTGACGGGATCATTTTGTGCCACCTCCGGCACAATCTGTGGGAAACGGAGGAAGCGGCGGGGGGGTGGGGGTTCGTGGCTTGGTTCATACGGACCTCTCCCTTGGTCTGGCTGACAAGAAACATAAAGCTCTTTCATGGTTGCCCCATGATTCTGTTGGTGCTTGAGGTGTACACACCAAACGAGCATCCTATCTCCATCAAAGAGCTACAAATAGATCCATATTCTTCTAAGGAACTGGCCCAGGCAGGGTACCTCACCGAGCCCATGGCTAGGGCATCCCCAGGTTTCCTTGTGATGTGCTTGTTATTTGAAGAGACCCTTGTCCAGCAGGCCAAGGCAAAGAGGCCATCCCAAAACCAGCAAAATCAGGGAGCTGGACAGGGGACAGATGGCATTTGTCCTCAGTGTGGAAGGGATGGCCACTCTCGAATTGGCCTCCTCAACCACACTAGACGCTGTTCCAAGACCTCTATTCAGAGCATGTTACCATCGTCTCTCAAGACTGAAGGATGCCTACAACAAGCTGCCAAGTAGCTTCCCATTTATGGTGTTCTTGAGTTATGTGAGATGTTCGAGGAATGGCTTACGACTCCTGCGCCTGCCCAGGAAGTTCCCGTGGCCAAGTGGGGACTTGAACCTGGATCCGTTGAGCCCTAGTTTGACATTCGATCCACTGCACCACACCGGCCCTCATGCAAATAGCATGATCACAGCTGTAGGGAGAGAGGGACATTTGTTCCTCTTAATTCTGCTTTCTGAATCCCGTTTCACTCCCAGAGACATCGGATTCAATATGAACATGCTGGCATTATCTAATCTCCTAATTTTCCTGTCATCTCCCGGCTTTCAGAATGATTGCCCTGTAGTTCTATGAAATGAGCCCACGGGAAGGAAGCTAATACCATTATAAATCTCCCGTGATGGAACCAGCGAGGCAATAGTAAAATAAACTAGGAGTAAATAACACTACAGAGATATGCATCCCTGTTTACTTCACTGCCATAAACTCTGGCAGGGGAAGTGGAAATGATGGGGGAAACAACATGTAGAAGGAAGACGGCGGTGGGTGGGCGGGGGAAGGAGAGTTGGGGGAACCAGTAAAAATATCAAAAATCATCTTGTAAAGCCTAAGTACGTTGCATATATCACAGTTGAGGAGGGGGTGACAACTGTGGTGGAATTGCAAATGGCCACCATTAAACCCAAAGTGTCAGGAGCTCCCTCTGCGAACAAGTTTTACGATTGTTGTTTTATTATTTTATTTGTTTTAGCCATGGGCTTTATTGTATGAGCTTTTTTTTTTTTAATTCTGAGGCGCCTTTTTTTTTTTTTAATGAAAAATGTTGTAGGAAGGCTCTGGAACAGGCATATTCAGATGATAGGCTTCAGAACAACGGGCCAGATCATACTGCCTCGCCACTACGTCGGGAGAAGGGAGTGAAGTATGTGACACACAAGACAGGAAGATTGTACTGTACTTGTTACAGAGTTTTGAATTTTGGTTACATCCCTCTAGCTGTGCAGCGGAAGTGCAGGAACTGACAGAACAGAACTCGTTTCAAGTTTCCCCATGGTAGACCACCCCTGTTTTATCAGCTCACAGTTACAGTCTCTCAACAGCTCACTCTGAGACATTGGTAAGAGAAAAGGTAAAAAATGTTTCATTGACTCACAATACTGTATCACGCTGGTGTAAAAACTCAAGAGATTTTTTCCCAGTTTGTTTAGAATTTATTGATCAGTGTTTTATAATGACAGTTTGTAAGCCAGAATCATATTGCAAAATGCCATCTACCTAGCGGAAAGGAGCAACTATTTTTTGCAGTTTCGTGGCTGTCTGTTGCACGTCAGGACTGTGTGACGAGCGTATGTCCATCAGCTAGCCAGAATCATTCCACACTTCAGTGACACAGTTTTCTGTGTGTTCTGATGTTTTTGTTTTCAGCTGTATCTGTTTTTTTAAGCCCATGTTATAGTTTTGCAGAGAGAGTGGGTGGAATTTTAATTTATTTCAATGAAAAATAAACCTTTGGATGTTGCAAGAATAGAGTGTAGGAAGTAGTCCCAACAACGAGTCGGCTGGGGAATAACCATCCTGGAGGTGGAACAATGATAAATAAGTATCTTATGCGAGGAGACTTTCGGGGGTGGGTGGGGGAAGTGCTGGTTTTTTTTAAAGGCGTAAAATAAATATATACGAGCTAATCTCCTTTGGAAATCCTGTTGCTAATCAAATTTAGCACTGCACGGTACGCTTTGTAGAAGACCCCCTGAGGGCCATATCAAGATGGCATTAAGTTGCATTTAATTAGCATAATTTGCATAGCATTTTCGTGACCACGCGCAGATACCATGCCGTTCTGCAGCGAGAGAGTTTAGATCCATCTGGGGCTTAATATGTTTCTGTGATGGGGACAAATTAGGAGAAGCAAACTGAAGCTATTCTCCATAAATTGAAAAATAATGACACCCCAGGAAAAAGGAGAAGAGGTGGGTGCAATGGGAGCCCGTTTAAGCGACGGCAGTGGGTGGATGTGAGGCTCCTAAGAAACATGGAAGCGAATTTCACAGTCTTGCTGCAAATCATCATCATCATCATCTTAGAACTGCAGAATTGGAAGGGACCCTATGGATCATCAAGTCCAGCCCCTGTCAAGAAGGCCCAGTGGGGAATCGATCTCCCAACCTCTGGCTATGCTGCCAGAGACCTAAATCACTGTAGTTACTTTTCCACACAACAAACTTGTGAAGCTTCTGTTCTGCAAGTGAGCTGCATGAATAATTGCTTGCTGTCGAGTCAATTCTGAGTTATGGTGACCCTCTCCAGGGCTCAGAAGTGGTTTCCTGTTCCCTTCCTCCAGGGGTTGACCTGGGACTGTGCAGCTGGCCCAAGGCTACACAGACTGGCTCTTTTCCCTGGAGGCACAGTGGGGAATCAAACTCTCAACCTCTGGCTTACATGGCTTACTGGGCTATCCAACCAGCTACCATTGAGACATAGACTTCCATTTATAGTCTGAACTGATAGAAATCACAACATGCGCTCTGCCTGTGACATTGCTCACCCCAACGATCGCCAGAGTGGGTTCGCCTGATCCGGCTGGCTAGGCAGGTGTCCCCCTTCCTCTCTCAATACTCCAAGTGCATCCCTTCTAAAGCGGCACAACTCAGTAGAAGAAGACAACCATCCCAGATAGAGGGAGCATACTGTGGCAGAGTGGTTAAACTGCAGTATTGCAGCCAAGACTCTGTGCACAACCTGAGTTCAATCCTGACAGGCTCAGGTAGCCAGCTCAACATTGCTCAGTCTTCCATCCTCCTAATATTGGTAAAATGAATACCCAGCTCGCTGGAGGTGGGGGAGGACAATGTGTAGCCTCCATAATTATATTGTTAACCACCCAGAGAGTGCTTTAAGCACTATGGGGCAGCATATAAGCGGCATACTTTGCTTTTCCCAGGTCAAGGGTATGTGATAGCTGTGCTCTCCAGCCTGAACCTCCCAACCAGCTCCAGCTTCCTCCGTCTTGCAATCAAGATGCTTTGCTGCAGATTTCTCGTGAGCAACAGCTGCCCCAGCTAAGCCTCTTGTGACAACAAATGAAACTTGGCAATAAGGGGTTTCACTGATGACTTGAGCTGTTCTGCATCGGTTGCCTGAAGCGTTGTTGTCCCATAATGTGTGATTATCCCCTTCTCTCTCTCCCCCCCCCCCCCACACTCCGCCCCCGGAGCTCTCCTGCTCTTTCCTAAAACCCTTTGGTGGCACCGCTTTGTAAAGCCGGAAGGTGCCAAACCCGGGCCATGGCGTCTGTTCTCCCCAAGCGGCTCAGATTTGTAACTAATGGGCCATGCACCGCCATTACACTCCTTTATTCCTGCTTATCTTGCACTGATCGCCTATTAAGGAAATGGTGCTCCGTTGCATAGAAGGAACGTGTCCGAAAAACCATATCAGAGGGGATTTCCGCGCTCTCCCTCTCTCCCCGTGGCTTTGCCTCTTTCGTGGCCCACCAAATGGGCACCCTTGATTGAGCAAACTTTCCATCCGGTGTGCCTGGCATTTCTGTGCGTTTGTTCAAAGGGCCATTTCGATTAATCTCTTCCGATTTTAATGGTTGAAAATAAATTTTGCATAATCATTGGGCTCCAGTCTGCTGCCTGTAGTCGTTATCTGCCTATCTCTGATGGATGCTTATGTTTGCTTCTGATGATTTACATGCCCTGACATCTTTTATAACGAGCTTGTGAGGCACCAGGCCTATCCCTGTGATTCCAGGCGGTGTTAATCTATCACCGGCTGACCTGACAACCGTTGGGGTCAGGGATTCAATCAGTAAAATGTTTCAGGGTATAATTAATTACATCCCCCCCCCCACTTCCCTAGCACGGTTCCTTTAAAACTTGATGAAAGCCATTCCACACCGCCCGCCACCACCCTTCTTCAAATACCTACAGTGTTTTGTTTGGAATAATCTATCATTTGGGGACTTGTATTTTTTATTTCTTTACATATGCATGAGTTTTGCCTGGCTCAAAAATTCCAGCCGTCTATTGGCTGGCGTAATCCAGCAGGTCTAGAATCTGGTGGCCAGATTGGTGGTTGGTAAGAGAAGATTTGATCACATCTCCCCAGTTCTGGGTCATCTCCACTGATCACCCCGTTGAGTCCTGGATCAGGTTCAAGGTTTTGACTCTCAGGTATAAAGCTCTCCACGGTTTGAGCCCATGTTACTTGTCTGATTGTCCTCTCCCTAATGTCAAGTGCCTGATCCACCAGATCATCACAGATGAGGCTCCCCCAGGTGGCCACCCAAAGGGAGGCCCATAAATCTTGTACAAGAGGCAGGGTCTTCTTCGTGGTGGCTCCATCTTTGTGGACTGAGCTCCCAGAGGAGTGTTGCCTGGCCCCCTCCCTGTTGACATTCAAGAGGCCACTGAAGACATGGCTTTTCAGGGAGACTTTCCACCCTGACCCCCTAGTTGATCTGATCTGATCTTACATCTCCGTCCAGTTATTGTTATTTTTATGTCTCTTTTCATGATTTATCTTTTGCTCCTTTCCATCATTGCTCTGGCACCTTCTGTCTTCATGTGGTTAGCTTGTTGTATGGTTTTTATTATATTATTTTATTATAATTGTGTGTTTTAATTTGAACCCCCCAGAGCAGTGCTCCGGCACTAATGGGAGCAATATACAAATTAAAGCAATAAATAAATAAATAAATTTAATCGTTCAGTTATCAAACAGCAAGCAATGGCAACTGGGTGGGGGACCGCAAGGCTGTGATTTAATAATAATGTGGTTGAGCAGTGAGGTTTTTCACTCTTACCGGCTGTTGGAGCTGAAGGGAATAAGATACCCGGCTACTCTGGAAGCCGAGTACAGAACATAAGCCCCTGGCAGAGCAACGCAGACCAACATTTAATCACTTTAAATAGGCCATAGGAAGTACTGAAGGTGTGAGCTCTGTTTTTCTTGTGCGTGTTTTGTGTGCCGTCAAGTTGCTTCCGGCTTAGGGTGACCCTAATAGGGTTTTCAAGGTACGTGAGATGTTCAAGGAGTGGTTTTCTGCTGCCGCCTCCTATTGCGTTTCCCTGGCTAAGCAGGGATTTGAATGTAGGTCTTCTGAGTCTTCCTTTAAACGAAAGGCAAAGAAGCTGTGCAGTCCTTATACACAACCCGAAGGCAAGGAGGGTGTGATAAGTCTCTCCACCCGTTAAAAAAAAACCACAAACCGATGCTAGCTTTCGGCTGATCAGGGCGGAAAGGCTAGGCATGTAGCACAGTCAAAACACCCCAAAAGTTCCAGAAATCATAGTTAGATGTTTCTGCCAGTTTCCAAACAAATGATGCTAAGTCGAGGCAGGGCTGTTGTTTTAAATTGAAGAACTGCTGGAGAGCACAGGGGTTTAGGGCTCTGGCTGCAGAGGCAGAGGTTGGGAGTTCGATTCCCCGCTGGGCTTCCTTGACAAGGAATGATCCACAGGGCCCCTTCCAGCTCTGTAGTTCTGAGAAGATGATGATGATTAAATTCCACCTTTGGCAATGTTGATTGAATTGTCCCAAACTCTCCAGACAGAAGACTGTTGGCTGCTCCTCGTCCAATGCCCTATCCACTACGCCAGTTTGGCTCTGTCTTTTCCTTAAATATAAATATATCACATGTGCTCAGGTTGCTAATTAAACCAACGGTCCATAGCATTGCTTGATGCTAGCAGGGAACAACAGTGATAGCTACTCAGTTGGGCCACTACTGGCTTTTTAAATCTAATTAAGGGCCAAAAATTATCCCCTGAGCAAAAGATAATAGAAAGTCTGCCTAGTTGTTGTCTGCTTTCCACCAGCTAAGGAGCCTCGTGGCACAGTGGTTCAACTACAGTACTGCAATCAAGACTCTGCTCACGACCTGAGTTCAGTCTTGACGGGTGCAGGTAACTGACTTGAGGCTGATTCAGCCTGCCATTCTTCAGAGGTTGGTAAATTGAGTACCCAGTTCCCCGGGGGGGGGGCACTGTGTAGCCTGCATAATTAAATTCTTAAAAACCCACCCAGAGAGTGCTTTAAGTGCTATGGGGCTGTATAAAAGCAGCACACTTTAAGGTAAGCTCAGGCATAGTTAAAAGATTTTGGTTAAAAATTTAATAGTTAAAGGCTTACTCAAAGATGATAAGAAGAATGATCTATTAATAATAATCATGTGGCATTAGTTCTGTCTTATGGCAACCCTTTTCCCCCAGGGGTTTCTAGGTAGAGAATACTCAGAAGTGCTTTACCATTCCCTTCCTCTAGGGGCAGTCTAGGACTGTGCAGCTTGCCCAAGGCTACACAGGCTGGCTCTACTCATAGGAAACACAGGAGTCGAACTCCCAACCTCTGGCTCCGCAGCCAGTTACCGTATTTTTTCCATGTATAAGACTATACTTTTGTCTAAAATCTTTAGAATAAAAATTGAGGGTCGTCTTATACATGGAAGTAAGCTGAGGAGAGAACAAAAACAAGTGGAGGGGAAAGCAGGGATCAAAGTGATCCTGCAGGCTTTGATCGCTGCTTTCCCCTCCACTTGCTAAGCCCCACTTAGATTTCTTAATTTTGGGTTAGAAAAGTGGGGGGGGCGTCTTATACATGGGGGCGTCTTATACACGGCTCTCCAGCCAGCATTGTATTAATCACACCTTGATATGCCAGTAGTATTCTAACTACTTATGCCTATCTACTCATTCGATGAGTTCAGTGGGACTACCAATAACGTGGGTATGGGATGGCAGCCTCATAATGGTGTAGAATAAACAAGCGAAGGAGGTGCTTATTGCTCCGGGAATACATCGTTATGATGCTACCGTTAGGCCTAATGGCTTGGCCAAGTTCCAGTTTGGGTAATGAGAACGAGATTCCATATTTCTTAGGTTTCTTTTTTTTTCCTAGTTAAGAAGAGATGATTGCCTACCGGCGTATCCACTTGCTGTTTTGCAAACCGCTGTGGGGCTGGACCTCTTCTGGCCATTCTCATAGCAGAACGGGGTGGGTGGGGGGAAGCCATGTTGCGAAGCCGTGAACGAAATGCTTCCTGATGGAAAACCTATCAGGCTTAAGTGAATCAATTTCACCCTCAGATGATAGCTTCAACAAAGCAGGCCGTGTCATTAAAGCCCTGATGACAGCCTTCGTCCCAAGCAAATAGGAGAGAAAGGGGTTCTACTCACTTTTGGAAGGGCTCCGAAAATATCCCCATAATCCATTGTCAGTGAATGTCTGAATTTGGAGGGACGCTTGACAGGGCTGGCATTTGGAACCTTTTATCTAGTATTATTTATTTAATTTGTATACAGTACCCGCCCGTCTGGCTACAAAGCCACTCTGAGCAGTTCACAGCAAGACAATACAATAAAACCCACCTTAAATAATAAGTACATAGACATCACAATATTATAAAAATAAGCAATAAACATATGCTATTCGCTGAAATTAAATGCATAACAAGGACACAATAAGAAACATTTAATATCTCCCCTGTCCTTTCGGCAGCACTCTTAACGGTGAAGCTTCTCCCAAAATGGAGTCATAGTTTTGTTGTTGTTGTTTAGTCGTTTAGTCCGTGTCCGACTCTTTGTGACCCCCATGGACCAGAGCACGCCAGGCCCTCCTGTCTTCCACTGCCTCCCGGAGTTGGGTCAAATTCACGTTGGTCGCTTCGATGACACTGTCCAGGCCATCTCGTCCTCTGTCGTCCCCTTCTCCTCTTGCCTTCACACTTTCCCAACATCAGGGTCTTTTCCAGGGAGTCTTCTCTTCTCATGAGATGGCCAAAGTATTGGAGCCTCAGCTTCAGGATCAGTCCTTCCAGTTGAGCACTCATGGTTGATTTCCTTCAAAATGGATAGGTTTGTTCTCTTTGCAGTCCAGGGGGACTCTCAAGAGTCTCCTCCAGCACCACAATTCAAAAGCATCCATTCTTCGGCGGTCAGCCTTCTTTATGCTCCAGCTCTCACTTCCATACATCACTACAGGAAAAACCATAGCTTTGACTATGCGGACTTTTGTTGGCAAGGGTCATAGTTTACAAGAAGGTAAAATTTGCTCTGTGAGTTCAGACAAAAAGGATTTGCTGGACCAGTTTCCTTTATGCACAGAGACTCTCTTGTTGCCATGGGGAAGCCCACGAGCGCCACATCAGTTCCACAGACTGTGTTGGGGTTCACATACATGGAGTATTTATTCCCCTTTAAATATAAGGTTTTGCACTGATTTTAGCAGAAATTTCCCGTGACATCCAGATGACATTCCCTAAATGTTCTTGGACTTCTTTCTCCCTTCCAAAAAACCTTAGTTTATTTTTAATACTGCTTTATACTAGTGTGATGAATGTAGTGCTGTGGCATTTCCTACTCCTAATGCATTGGCCAATGCCACACTTCCTACTAGAGTTGTGCCGTTTGAGTTTTTTGGACTACAAATACCATTGTTCTCCTTGCTGGGAGATCCAACGGACAGACAAATCCTTACAGGCTTGCCAAGAAGAAAGGCCTAAGCTTGAAATATTTCTGGCTTAGCTAGGCCTAGCTCTGTTCAAGCTTCCTGGTCAGAAAGGAAGCTGCCCCATTGCTAGCTGGGAGCTTCCTTTCTGAACAGGAAGCTTGGTCGAGCTAGGCCTAGCTAGGCCAGAAATACTTCAAGCATAGGGCTTTCTCCCGGGTGAGTCGCGATTAGGTGCCTGTTTGTCAGGAGAATTCTGAGAATGGAGAATTATGAGATTTGTAGTGCAAAAATTCTGAATGACACACCCCTACCTTCCCCACACCCGTCACCCGGTGCAGTTCGTCCCCCCCCCCCCCAACTTCACGGCCTTACAGAAGTAAGGACGAAAAGGTGGAAAGGGAAGTTCTCACTTCTTTCGTAACAACAGTAGCAACAGACGGTTTCTTCTTTCCAGGAAGAAAGGAATCAGCACAGTCAGGAAAATTAATGCATGAGTTCTTATCTTTTTGAGCTGTCCGGGGAATCTGTGGAAAGGGGCTTTGTGGGCACGAAAGTGGATGTCTGAATAATTTTGCTCCCCTTCCAAATGCCACCAGTTTCCTAACTTGGTTGGAACATGTCCCCACAGGTTAACAGGGCTACCCCCTTCCCAACCATTCAGACACTCAGGAACTCACCTCCGTGAGTTAAGATATATATATATATTTTAGAGAAGAGCACAGGTTAGGACATCTTTATTCAACTACTCACCCTTCTGCAGGAGATTCTGCTTTCAGATAAGCTCTAGAAGATACATGGCTTGTTCCAATATAAGCTACAGAATGCCTGAGAAGAGACTGCTGGTTTTAGTTTTATTTTTTTAAGGTCCTGTTTTGAGTTATTATCTGGTTTTGGAGATGAAACAATTTACACAAAGGATAGGAAACCATCCCCCCCCCCCCCCCCGGCACTGCCTCCTCTATCCCCTTACAGATAATGTTTCAGAAGCCACATGCCGGTTGTGGGCAGGTTTGAAACCAATGACCAGGTTGTGTCTCCTTTTACATTTGTTCCTACTTTTTCTCCCTCTTTCATGCCCTTATTCCCTAGGTCATCGAGCCCTAAGAAAGGAATAGATTATGTTCACAGGGGCATAAAAATCACCACTTACTCCTGACATCCTTTGGATTTGAATTTGGATTCATGCAAAATCGGATTGAGACTCCTTGGCGGTTCAATCTCCTTGGGAATGATCAGTATCCTAAAAGTAAATCGATCCATCCACTCACCCACTCACCTTCCCAGCAGTAAGACAAAGGAGTCAATAACTGTAGCATGAACTAAGGAGCTTCTGCCCACTTACTCAAGAGTAAGCCTCAGTGAAGACGGGGCACAGAAAATGTGAAATGTCATAGAAATCCTCCCCCTAAAAATAATTAACATGATGATGCAGAAGGAGAAACAGCTTTGGCCTCCCCCTGGTTATGCCTTCAGACCTTGTGAGACCTGTTGTAAAACTCACTTAGCAACCCTGGATAGAATAGGGGCAGGTTTTGTGTTTTCTTTGCCTATTAAGCAAGCAGGCTGAATAGCAGAGTAGGTCCAATTCATTGTGACCAATCGGCTAGTCTTGAGACCTTCTCACATTGAAAAAATATTTCCCGAGTCCCTAAGGATTTTTGAGATCTACCTGAGGGCTCCGTGGCACATGAAGGGAGATATATAATTTGCCTGTCCCTGATTGCGTTAATCCTCTTCTGGCATTACCTGTCATGATAAACTCACTGCAGATGCAGAGGAACTTCCCAACCCCATATCCATTCATTACTTCGGTCACCCTGAGGTTCCCATCTCAGATGGAGAGATCCCACATATAGTGAAACTCCCCTTCTTCATACCATAGGGCAGGGCTAGGGGACAGGTTAGATCCCCCACTCAGTTGACCCTTGTTGATCTCACGAATAGAGCTACTGCTACACTAAGCTTCAAGACCATGGTGTTACAAAATAGGGGAGGTGTACGTCTCAGCCTGCTCAAAGCTTGTACCCAGACCTGAAAGGTCCTGTTGGAATACAGCAGATGTGAACCACAGATTGGATATTGGGTGGATAGCCAGGTGTTTCTTTTTCTTTTCTAGCTCGACATCTGGATTGATACTCTTAAATCTCCTTCCTTCCTTCTCTCGTTTCACTTCCTGCTTCTTCTTTCTCCTCTGCCTTGGTTAGACAGAGAGGGAGAGGCACAAGCAACGAAAGAGCTACAGTACTACTGTGGAAAGTCAAAAGATTTGCTTTCTTGGATGTCTATAACTCTCTCCTCCCCTTTTCTTTCTTTTTCTTTCTTTCTTTTTTTTGGTTTGTTCACCTACTGTATCTCCAGAGCAATTACCCCAGAGCTGCTCCAGAGCAATTACTGCTCCTCAAGAGTCACACTGACTCAACATAAGGTCACTGCACTTTGCTATCAGTAGAAGACCCAAAAATCCTAAACAGGTCCAAGGCCTGATCAGCTGAATGCTAAAGCTTAGCTTGTAAGTGCAGGATGCAGGCTTCCTCTTGTTTTGAAGAATCGTAAAAGCCCAGCACCGCGTCAACAAAAGATTTAAGGGCTTATTGGCAACAACGTAATTTTTCTGTAGCGCAAGGATGAAAATCTCGTGCAAGCACCAGAACGGCGTTGTGGTTCTTGCGAGATCAGCAACCTTTACTGAAATGTGAAAAGGCGTTTAAGTATATGTATGTGTGTATGTGTTTGTATGTATGTTTGTGCGTGTAAGACAAGGAGAAAATCACCATTCCAAGTTTCAAGCCACAAGGAATACTTTGATCCTATTCTGAAAACAGGAAAATAACTGCAATTGTACAGCTCTTACTGGAGGCCTCATGACATTTGACTTCAAAGGCACAAATCAGAGAAGAATCAAAGTTCAGCTGAAGAAAGAGGGTGCAAAGTCTTAAGAAGACTGCCAGCTCTGACTGGCAGCCATGTCTGTACAAGATTTTAGGAGGAATTCTTTCCTGAAGCACAACAAAGTGTGCTGCTTATAAAGCACTCCATAGTGCTTAAAGCACTCTCTGGGGGTATTTGCAATTTAATTATGCAACCCTCGGAAGGATGGAAGGCTGAATCAACCTTGAGCTGGCTACCTGAGCCTGTTGGGAACAAACTGAGGTCATGGGCTGAGTTTTCACTGCAGTGATGCAGTTTAACCACTGCATGACAAGGCTCCTGCAGTTCAACGAGGCTCCTTTCCTATCCCACCGCCCAGAGATCTTTGCTATCGCTCTGTGGTTTCCCATCCAAGGACAGACCTGGGCTATAAATCTTCGGAGAAAAATAATCTAATCTTGTCTAACAAATTCCTGTCAGCATCCACGTTCTGAACACTGCCAAGGCAGAATCTTCATGGCTTATGATGCCTGTGAGTCTCTCACAGAGGTTTTGTAGCGGGTGAGAGAAACTGGAGAGGTTCTGGACCGGAGGGACAGAATTAGGCTCCTTGAATTCATTTCAGGCGTGAAAGAAAACAGCAGAGGGCAGTCTTGATGTAAGAGAACACTCCCATATTCCACCCTGAATTTGCAGCCCAGTTGAATTCGGTGGATACATCTTCGCACATGGGAGAGACCATGAGATTGTGCTCTCTCATAAGAGGGAAAACTAAACTGCTCCTTGGAGTTTTAGCTGCTCAGCCTGTAAAGGGATCTGGCACATGCATGTACTGTATGCACACCCAGCTCCTGCTTGGGCGTAATACTGGAAGAAAACTGGAATTCATGGGTAACAAACATACCCCGAAGCTTGTTGGAGTGGCTGATGCTGTGGGGGTTAAAGGCTGGTTGTTTCTTCTCTGCAAGATGGATTTCCAAAGACAGTACTGCCATTGGTTGCACTGCTGTGATGTCACAGAGTGTCCGCAAACATCGCATCCTTGGGTACAAGAGAGAAACCCCTTAGCTGCTAAGGCTTAGTGCAAAAATTCCAGATGAAAACATCCATAAATGTCCATATTTTGTTGTTCATTGACCTAATGCATTGTAATTGAGAACATGTTTGTAAAGGCCTATTCAAAAATACGTATCATCTCAATGTTAATAATGAAATCTTATTTGATTTTTAATTGAGATGCAGAAACTTCAGACTTACACTGAGCTACCTGCAATGTGTTGTGGGATTTGGAATTTTAGAAGATAATTTATTACGAGATGTGACAAAGGTTTAAGGAGACCTTCTAGAAAGCCACATTTCTGTCTTGCTCAGTGCAATACTGCATGGAAAACATGCCGTGAGCTTGGAAATATCTAATAGGTGGCTCAGATTTCTTCTCCAAAATCCTAACTTGTCCATGCCACTGCAGAAATCCACTGTTCATCTTGTTGGAGAGTTTTGGTAAAATTCTCTTTTTGCTCCACAGCAGAGTTACAGAAATCCACAGAGGAGAATAACTTCAAGTTATTCTTCAAGTCGATAACTCACTTTGAGGCATTTGTAGGAGAAATAAAAAACATTTTCATTTACAGTTGCTTGAAATTCCAGACTTGTGTATGCTGATTTATTTATGGCACTCCTACTTGGCAACCAACTGAACAGATCAACAGTAAACAAACAACTGCCATCAACCAAGGAAAGAGAGGGAAAGAAAACGCTCAGCAGAGAGGCAGGGCTCTCTTTGAATTCAAAGGCTGGAAGGAAGGATTGCTTAACGGTGGATAGATAGACAATCACCCCAAATCAGGAAAGTCCCTGGCAAACTAAAGGCAGCGTGCGAGGTTGCAAATAAAACTCCAAAAGATCTTAAACAGCAAGAGGCCGGCTTTGAAAAAAGAACAGTCTTTCTTTTTCTCAGTTTCTTCCCCACTGGCTTTCTTCACAGGTCAGGTTATTAAGGCTCAAAAAGGTTGTCCAGGGAACCAACACATTGAATCATCTAATTACATTTTAACAGAACAATTAGGAAGAATTAGATACTTTAAACACACACACACATATAACAGCCTTTGATGCTGTTTGTCCAGCATGGGGAAGCTATAGAGGTCACTTTCAAACCCGACGCATGTGAAGAATATAGATCAGAACCAACCGGTGCAAGGGAGAGGAAAGAAAGCAGGATGTGTGGATTTACACCCATAATATCAACCTGTTTGCTAACACGCAGGACCTGCTGAAAACATTTTGCTGCTAAGCCCAAAAGGGGGGGGGGGAAGGCACCTTCTCTATTCCATGCACAGAAGCCGTGGGGGCAAGAGTTCAGCCCTTTTTTTTCAGCATCACTGATGGGCCTTCCACCTGAAAAGTACCAGTTTCATTTGTGGGGTACTTACACGGCTTCGTCTTCCAAGAGAGAGAAACGGCTGGGAAACTCAGGAGAACTAGCCATTATCGCTGCTGCTTCCCACCATCTGCCACCTGAGGCAGTTGCCTTACTTTGTCAAATGGCAGGGCCGGCCCTGCTCACAGGGGAAAACAGAACGTTCTACTGCTTTACTGGCCTTGAGGTCTCCCGTTCGTTCATAAATACTCTAACAAAATAGTGAGCCTCCTAGAACGGAGCGAGATGTACCTTTGAGCAAACGTTTCTGTTTGCTCAGTTGTCTGGAGAACACTCTGTCTTCAATATGAATAAAGAGATCCATTCTTTTTTTATGCCTATTCCACATCCAGTTGAAAGATAAGTCCAAGAAGAGGCAGAGAGGGCGTGGGGTTGGACTGGGTGTTTTCGAACATCGTCTCCCAGGATTTCCAAAGCAGCCTAGCCCGTGGGAGATTCGGGGAGCTGTAGTTTCCATATCACCCCCCAAAAAAGGAACTTTCTCAAACATTGAGAAAAGTGAAATTAATAGATCAGCCTCTTCTTGGATGCAGAAAGGATAAAAACGGAGGTTGTTGTAATTTGGACACATCATGAGAAGACAAGACTTACTGGAAAAGAAAACAACGCTGGGAAAATCTGAAGGCAACAGGAAAAGAGGAAGACCAAACGTGAGAAAGATTGACTCCATAAAGGAAGCCACTGCCGTGAGTTTGCAGGAGCTGGGCAGGGCTGTTGAGGACAGGACATTTTGGAGGCCACGTATTCATAGGGATGCTGTAAGCTGGAGCTGACTTGATGGCACAGAACAACTACAACGACAATGACAACGACAACAGTTTCTTCCTTCCCAGCAGAACACTACCATTAGTGATTGAATGTCCCTCCTCTTGAGTAGTGTGTCCAGTTCTGGACACCACACTTTAAGAAGGAGGCCAACAAACTGGAGCAAATTCAGAGGAGGGCAACCAGGATGATCAGGGGGCTGGAAACCCAAGCCCTGGGAGGAAAGACTGAAAAAACTGGGCATGTTTAGCCTTGAGAAAAGCAGACCGAGGGGAGATGGGAGAGCAATTTGCAAAGACTTGAAAGGTCGTCCTACAGAGGAGGGGCAGGATCTGTTCTTGGTCATCCCAGGGTTCAGGGCAGGTCATAATGGGCTCAAGTTACAGGAAGCCAGATTTAGGTTGAATATCAGGGAAAACGTCATACCTGTTTGTGCAGTATGACGATGGAACCCATGACCTCGGGAGGGGGTGAGCGCTGCAACGCTGAAGGCATTCAAGAGAAAATTGGCCAACCATGAGTCAGATCTGCTTTGATTTGGATTCCTGCCTTGAGCAGTGAGTTAGACTGGATGGCCTTAGAGGCCCCTTCCAGCTCTATGATTCTATGATTTAGGAGCGGAGGAGCATCCAGAGGCAATGAATTTCAACATGTATCTCCGCCTGCCTAGGAAGGCCAGTCGGACCGTTTGCACTCCGGAACCCATAAACGTTAGCCAAAAAATGCAGACTTTTTCAAGCCCAGTGCCCCTATTTACCAGCCCATGCTGTTTTGCTTCTAGAAGGGGAAAACTCCAGTTGTACTTCATAGCTGTTGGCTCAGATATCTTCAAGGGGGCAGGGAGAGTTAGCCTGCTGTTTTTTTACAGTAAAAGATTAGTTTAAGCTCATCAGGTGAACAAATTGCTAATTTAACTGTGACACGGAAACGTGTTGATTCGGGGCTTGAGGGTTGGTACGGCTGCCCATCTGCAAGTCTCCGCCTGGATGCAGGAGCCATTCTCTTTGCCAGGTCAATCATCATAGCGACATCTGCCGAGGGGGCTTTCCTTTGTAAATGAGGACTGCAAGAAGATTGCCACCATCTGTGTTGGGTCCATGCCACGGAGGAGAGTGGCGGTGGAGGGAACAGCCCAGGAGAAGAGGTGGAAGCACTTCCTGCATGGACAGAGTAAGTAGGCAAATTGTGCTCAGGAGATACTAAATTGTCCCACTATTGCACGAGAATCTGTGGGCTGGTCAGGATTTGAATCCAGATCTTCCACGCTCTTGCTAGTGCATCCAATTTACTGCAGTTTTGTTGCCAGTGCAGTGAGTAGATAATAGCATGGTGGGAAAGAGCATTTGCTGAGTTACTTGTTACTCTAGTGAGTTCCAGGAAGCGTAACAGCTCTGGGAGGTATAGCGGGCAGAGAGAGTGGACTCGCCGGTGACTCGATAGGTACTACAACTCCCAGTATATCCCAGCCAGCAGGGATTTCTGGGGGTTGGAGTCCAAAAAGTAACTTTCTTAAGCTCTGCATTTGAGGTGTGATGATGGCTCACCCTCTTCTCTGTACCTTCCACTGGTTAGGCTGAGACGATATTGTTCCACAGAGTAAATAAGCTGAGAACGCCCTTCCCTGTTCCTTCTTGTACACATCGCAATCTTTCTTTCCCGAGCTTTTTCCAATCTCCTGGGTTATTGATCACGCAAATTAATTAAACAGATTCGAAGATCGATCAGCCCGGCACTCGGCGTTTGCAATCCAAAGTGCTTTGACTTAAAACTACTCTTTCCCATCAATAAGTGTGCCAGTTAGTTCTTTATCTGTCAGAGCCTGGGCGTTTGTCCAGACACACCGTGACCTCCGAGGACAGATCCTGCCAAATCTTCTCCCACACCAGAACCTCCTTGGGGTCTTTATAAGCCATGATCTCTTCTTTTGTTTTTCCTAGAGGATTTGACAGTGGGACAATTCATATCTGAGGGGCCGGGGTCTCTGGAGAGAAGGAAATCCTTCCAGAGCAAATCCCCACAGACTCACAAACCTGCACCTCACCACCTTCTGGGTAGGCACGTCATGGCAGATATTTTTACATTCTCCCAAGGGATGCACAAATCCAGCCGTTTTGGGCCGCATCCAGATGACTTGTGCATGCATTCACTTTGAAGTCTAGTCCTGAGTGAAACTGGAGGGAGGGGGGGGAAAAAGCCTTATGGAAACAAGTCTTTAAATATACCATTTGAGTATCTTTTATTTTGTATTCTCGAAGGCTTTCACGGCCGGGATCTGATGGTTGTTGTGGGTTTTTTAGGCTCTTTGGCCATGTTCTGAAGGTTGTTCTTCCTAACGTTTCGCCAGTCTCTGTGGCCGGCATCTTCAGAGGACAGGAGTCAGAACTCTGTCTGTGCTCTGGTGCAGTTTGTTTGGATAGTTGAGTATTTATAGCTGTGGGATCAGCTTTTGTCCTTTTCAGGAGATGGGTGATTCTGGTGATCAGCGTGTTTTTTGTTGTGGGTGAGTTGTTGTGATAAGAGGGAGAGATGATCTGTCACTGTGATTGATGGGTGTCGTTAGCTGGTCTTTTGTGTGCAGTGATCACCGGTCCTTGTGGCTGGGTAGAGTTCGTTGACCTTTTGCAGGCTGTATTTTTCAGTGCTGGGAGCCAGGCTTTGTTAAGTTTTAAACTTTCTTCCTTTTTGTTGAAGCTCTGCTGGTGTTTGTGGATTTCAATGGCTTCCCTGTGCAGTCTAACATAATGATTGCTGGTGTTGTCCAGTACTTCAGTATTTTGAAATAGAATTTCATGTCCAGCTTGTTTTAGGGCATGTTCAGCTACTGCCGATTTTTCCGGTTGTTTTAGTTTGCAGTGTCTCTCATGTTCTTTGATTCTGGTGTGGATGCTGCGTTTTGTGGTTCCAATATATACCTGGCCACAACTGCAAGGTATCCGGTATACTCCTGCAGTGGTGAGGGGGTCCCTTTTGTCCTTTGCTGACCGTAACATTTGTTGTATTTTTGTGGTGGGCTTGAATACTGTTTGTAGGTTGTGTTTTTTCAAAAGTTTCCCCATGCGGTCCGTGACCCCTTTGATGTATGGCAGAAATACTTTATTTGTGGGCGGCTGTTTTTCCTCTTCAGTTTGGTGTTGTTTTCTTGGTTTGATGGCTCTTGTGATTTCATTTTTGGAGTAGCCATTTGCCTGTAGGGCCCAATTCAGATGGTTGAGTTCGGTGCTGAGAAATTGAGCTTCACAGTTCCGATTTGCATGGTCTACCAGTGTTTTGATTATGCCTCTTTTTTGCTGTGGGTGGTGGTTGGAGTTTTTGTGTAGGTACCGGTCTGTGTGGGTGGGTTTTCTGTAGACCTTGTGTCCCAACAGGAGGTCAGTTTTGCGTATGACCATGACATCTAAGAAAGGGAGTTGGCCCTCTATTTCTTTTTCCATGGTGAATTGTATATTTGGGTGGATGCTGTTGAGATGGTTTAGAAATTCTTCCAGTTTTTCTTCACCGTGATTCCAAACTGCAAAGGTGTCATCCACATATTGGAACCAGACTGTGGGTGCGAAGGGTGCCAAAGCCAGGGCCTGTTTTTCAAAATGTTCCATGTAGAAGTTTGCTATTATAGCAAAAATCCAAGAAACTGACCTCTAGAGGGAGCCAGAGACTATGCTATGTATAGCATTTGCTCTTATAATAGTGTTCATTATTATCCACAGTTTTCGGCATCCAAAAGAGGGCTTGGAAGTGATACTCCGCATATATGGGGACTTACTCTACTTCACACCCTTCCTAAAACCGTGACATTATCAGAGGGGTTTGGGGGCTGGGAGCAAAAGAGGGGAGAGTCTTTTGTCATGTACTCAAGCAAGGCCTGTGCAGATAACAATGTCCACAAGAGGACCATTTATGAAGGTCTGAAGAGCCTGTCCTTCATGAGTCTGAAGAAGCAAATGCCAAGGGAAACCTTTCCAGACTGTAAGCTGTGATAAGGCTCTTCCCTGGTTTTGCTGGAATTCATTTCTTGCCGAGTCCATCAGAGTGTGTTTTTTTGGAGACATCTCTGCTGATGTCCACCCTACTTTGTATGTACATCATGCTTTCTAGGAAGCAGGAGATCCTTTCCTCTTTCCCAAAACTTGCCTACCGCCAACCAACTTTGTTGGCCATGCAACCCTTTTGTCCTCCGAGTTCCCTGTAGAAGCAGGATGCCTCAAACCATCATCATTTCAGGCTGCCTGTCCTCCAGCTTTTCATTCCGTTTTCCCATCTTGGAGAGCCCAAGAGAGAGGGTTGGGTTTGTCCCACCATATATTGATAACAGAAAAGGAACCGAGCACGCTTTCTTCCCGTGATGAGGCTTTGGTGCCACAGGACTGATAACGGCGATAGCTATTAAGTTCTCGTCCTTCCAATTTAAAATGGAGCCTCTCTCGTCACCTGCTCTGCGTAACCTTCACAGGAGAATGGAGTATCCTTGCCAATTACGGGCGAGATAGCTTTATAAACTCGTTTCCTCCAAGTATATTTGAGCGGGGAGGGATAACTCATATGAGAAAAAGGTTCACCTTCCTTTGAGCAATGTCACTTAAAGACGTCGCCGATCCAGGGGAGATGCTGAAGCCTCAATAGGACTCGAAATAAAAATCAGGCGCACTACCTCATGGGCACCTGGATGGTTTGGGCCTACATTGCCACTGCATTTCTGACAGAAAAAGTAATTTCCATGTTTCTAAGTCCCCGCACCCCTCTGACATGTACAATTTGTCTGCACATCCCTCAGGACCGAAGAATAAATGGAGGACAACTTTATTATCTTCTAAATGAGATGTAAAACCAAGGTCTTGACCAACGGTGATCATTATAAATCCCACGGCACCTACTGTGAAATGGAACAAGGCCATTAGCCCTAATGCCTTGGCCAACTTCCAGTTTGAGTAATTATAATTATATTCCATCTCTCTCCCAGACTTCTTTCCTTTCGAAAAGAGATGATTTCCACCATCACCACTTCCGGTTCTTGTCTTTGGTAAGTATTCTGTAAATAAATGTTCTCGTTACACCGTTGACAGACATAATTTCATTTATTGTGTCTGAGCTCATATTGTCTCAGACGTTGATGCATGCTGTAACTCAGCGGTCCCCAACCTTGGGTAACCCAGATGTTCTTGGACTGCGATTCCCAGAAGCCTTCACCTCCAGCTGTGCTGACCGGGGGTTTATGGGATTTGCAGTCCAAGAACACGTGGGTTACCCAAGGTTGGGAACCATTGGTCTAACTTACTGACCAATATCCTCTTGCACAGAAGCATTAAAAGATAATCTGAACCCATTTACTGGGGGATGTGTGATAAACCACCCCATCATCCCCCTGCTTCTTTCTCTCCCTAATGAAGCCTCTCAGAAATACCAGATGAGATGAATACTTCCTGTTTTCACCCTATCATACGCTGTGACAAACAGATTTTTTTTAGCACTTGAAGGAGCACCTCTGCAAAAAACATGGTGAACACACACCCTTGCCTTTCACCCTGAGACAGGGGAGTCTTTCCCAAAGGACAGACCTTGGGACCTTTCATGTGGAAAGCATGGACTGCTTACCTCAGACTGAAAACCTTTCTCCGCTGCCTTCACTGGATGAAAGGAAAACTGAAACAACAAATCGACGTAAATGAGAAAATGATTGCAGTGTGTTCATGTGTGCACACATGCACATTCATGTGTAGATTTTCATACCTGACACCCTAGACATCAGGAAACAACGTTGCTTCTTTCTTTGAACACTCTTTACCTGACACCACTGTGTGTTTCAGGGGAATGGAAAACTAAACAAAGTTGTGATAGCTCCATCTTCCCTCCAGCCTCTGTAAGCCTCGGGCAGCTTGCTTAGGGTGGCCATATGTTGACTTTTAGGGAGGAGAGTCCTCATTTGAAAGGACGGCCAGATGATCCTCACCCTTTTGAAGACACCCTCCTTTTGAAGGGCTGTGCAGTCCGTGTCTGATTTAGAGACAAGGAACCAGAAGGAGGAGGGTGATCAGGGTTCCTGGAAGTTGCCCCTCATCCAGCATGAACTGCACCTGCAGAGAGGACTCAGCACCAAGCCGAAAGATCAGCACGCTCACTTATCCACCTGAGTACGATGCACAGTCATTTCGTTTCAATTATAGAGATAGTTTCTACCAATACATTTGCATGTGCAATTATATGCAGATCTTTATTCTTCCTGCTTGGGGATGTGTCGGTCGGTGGTCACCGAAGCCTTGTTTTGCATCAGGCACTTTGACCGTAACTAATTTGTGCTGGCTTGATTGCCGGCGGGCAAAACCATCTTCCTGTGTTCATGCGGATCCTTTGACTGTTTGTGGAAGTCAACGCGGATGACTGAAGCAAAGCAAAACAAAGCCAAATGCTCAAGGTCCTGAAAATACAGTCCTGGATTTGGGTGGCATCACCGCTGGATGGCTTTTGAACCTGCTTGCCGCTTCTCCTCTCCCCAAGGAGCTGAGGTTGGTGGCAGGGGGCGGGATGGGGGGGGATGCTTCCCTTCCCTCTGCCTTACCAATGTCACGGCCCTTAATCTGGTGTCACACGCGTCCCTCAACAAACCTGCACTGACATGATGAACAGAAATAATAAACTGGTCACAGACCTGGCAGTTTGTTTGCTTCTTGATAGGGAAGGGCAGGAAAAAGGCAGCGCAGAGGCTAAGAATGGAGCTGGAGAGCCATGTGTAGGAGTCACGCTCGCTCTGAATTTCCCACCTCAAGCATGGGGTGGACGACCTGGACTACAGAAACCCTCCAAACCTGTGATCCGACTCTTCCTTACCTGGCTAAAAGAGCCCACAGAACAACTCCCCTGTGACACCAGCTCCCCTGGCTGCCGATCCGCTTCTGGGCACAATTCAAAGTGCTGGTTTTAACCTATAAAGCCCTAAGCGGCCTGGGTCCAAGCTATCTCAAAAACCGCATCTCCCATTATGAGCCGGATCGGGTGTTAGGATCATCAGAGGAGGCTTTTGTCTTGGTTCCACCACATTCACAGGTGTGCTTGGAGAGGGCCTTCTCTGTGGCTGCTCCCAGACTTTGGAACTCCCTGCCACAGGAAGCCAGGCTGGCCCCATCTTGGTTGTCCTTCTGCAAGCAGGCCAAGACCTTTCTCTTCAGGCAAACTTTTCCTTAGTGGACTGGCGGTCTGAGAGGTTTTTTAAAAAATGGATTGTTGTGCTCTATTGTGTTAAAATGTGTTTTTAGGAGTGATTGGGTTGAACATTTTAAATATAATATTTGTTGAATGCTTTTTTAAATATTTGTACACTCACTGTTTTGAGCTTTTAAATATTGTCTTTTGTAAGCCGCCTTGGGTCCTTTGAAGAAGAAAGGGGGAGTAAAAATATTTTAAACGAACAAACGTTTCAGTAAAAGCAAGGGTCCTATGATCAGGTGAAATGTAAAGTGCCATCTAGCTGGGATTTTGCTAAATATGTCTGCAGTCTCCTTCCAGCTGTCTTATTGATGCTTCCGAGCTTCTCCTAATGGACCGGAGCATCCAGTCATGCCCTGCTGGTGGAAGCGATTGTTTGTTTTACCCAATGATCCTCGCAAATTCCTGCGGAATATTAAATTGTAATCATGTCTGTGCACCTACCAAAGTAGGTCACCCGTCCTTTCTCTTAATCAGTTATAACGACACGCGTCGCCTTTCATAAATCAGGGGATTTTGTTGTGCATCCACGGAGAGGACAGAGGGAGTAAATGGCTCATTTGGGTAAAACGTCAAGAGATGTGGGCGCTTTGTATTTCACGATATTTTTACCCACTGTTAGCTGATATAGACTGCTTTAAACCTAATATTTGTTCAGTTCTTTTTAAATGTCTGCACACTCGCTGTTTTTAGCTTTTAAATATTGTCTTTTAATTGTCGTAAGCTGCCTTGGGCCCTTTTAAGGAGAAAGGTGGGTTAAAAATATTTTAAATAAATTAATAATATATTTTTTTGGGAGGGAGGGCACCATTAGACTGAGAGTTGATTGAAGAAAGAAGGTGAAAAACCAGTGGTTAGTGGCTGCTCAGAATAAAGTTAAGCCTAACACAAACCATGCTTCTTTATCTTTCCACATCCATTCCCCATCAGGGAAAGCGGGCAGCTCCAATGTCAATTGGGGTAGTGCGTCCGCACCGGATTTCAGTCCTGACTTTGTAGGAAATATTCAAGGTGTTGAGCCCCTCTCCAAGCCCAAATAGGTTCAGCCTCTCTCGTAGCTCCTTGAAAGTGCAGACAAACACCCGGAGCGGAGCTGCTGATTCAGATATACCATCTGTGCATGGGTGCCACTTGCGTGTTCCGTGCTGATGGCAAACGAGGGATGTGTTTCAATATGCTAAATGAATGAATATTCTCCATCCGGTCTGTCTGTTACCTCCTCTGTAGCACACATGCACACACACGCCTTAGTAAAATAACACCCCCCCCCCCCCCAAAAGCATACCATGGGATTGTTTGCTTGGATAGGTTTTTCCAAACGGCCAGGTCCTTCACGTGCATCAGTAAAACGACATACAAAAAGAATCTCGATTCAAGCATATGGATCATCACATCGAAACGCCTCCCTTTGCCTTTGTTTTTGGCAGTATTTTGTGAAAATATTGGCAACGTAAGGGGTGGCATGCAAGATGCGATCAAGGAAAGAGGAAACGTCAACCATGTTTTAGTACCTGAACTGACATCAGGAATTCTCTTCGTTAAGCCGCAATTAATGCAGGAGGAGCAGAGCACACAGCAAAGTAATTGGGGGGAATTTACTCAGCCCTGTTGGGAAGCACTGCTTACCGGGGTCGGATTGGCTCTTGACTCCATGAGTATCACGCCTTTGGCAGTCGTGAGCGCCTTGCTGGAGTCATGGAGAGCCAGCTGCTCTGAGATCTCCTGGCTGGTCGCATACAACGTCTCTGAACTTGGCATAAGATGCTGCTAAAGGAAGAGATGAAGAGCTGGCGATTGCGTGAGGGTGACGTGGTGGCATGGGCGACTGGCCCCTTCTCCAGGCCAGCTGGGGATGTTTTGCCATCCTGAAGCACTCCAGTAAAGCAGGGATTACAAGACCCAGAATCCCAGAGAGAGAGAGAGAGAGAGAGAGAGAGAGAGAGAGAGAGAGAGAGAGAGAGAGATCTTTTCCAAGCTTGGTGCTGACCAAGATCTGATCAGCCAACCAGAGTCGTGTTATCCAAGAGCACAGAAATGTCTTTTTAAAGACTACAAGTCCCAGAATCTGTGAACCAGCATGGGCACTTGACTTCTGGGAGTTGGAGAGGCCAAGGATGTAAACCTTCTGAGCTTCGGATGTCACCCCCACCCCACCCCCCTTTAACCTGTAACCACTGCCTACCTGGAGGATGTTTGGTTCTAAAAAGTAAAGTAAAAATGAGTGAAGATACAATATTCCAGGCAATATCAAGACTAGATGGATTCTGGACGGAGGGCCCAGATATGTGTCTTGGGGTTTTGGAGAGAAGCGCTTGGCTTCCCAGGCTTCCACCCCAAAAATTTTTCTCCCCAGCAAAAACACGCACACATACAAAAATACAAATATAGTATTCCTGCTCCAGAAGTCATTGGTTGCCTTTTAAATAGATTTCAGCCTCCACATGGCACTATTCAACATGCCACTTTCTCCTTTTTGTTCAACAGGTTGTTTGGAACAGGAGTGGGGTGTTGAGAAAATGAAAAGGCAGCTGATGGACCCAAAACATGGATAAAGCAAAGTGTGGTTTACAATTTAATGATGCAGGCTAGACATTGCTCTGCCTTCCCCTAGCAAGCTGGGTACTCAGTTTATTCAATTCAGAAGGATGGAAGGCTGAGTCAATCTCGAGCCGGCTATCTGAGCCCATTGGGATCAAACTCAAGTCATGAGCAGAGTCTTGACTGCAGTACTGCAGTTTAACCACTGCACAACGAGGCTCCACGGAGATTGTGAGCGGGAGCGGCTCCACAAAGCTGTTGCAAGATGAGCTTGTAGTCTGTCTTGAAGAGCAAGGTGTAAATGGGGGACTCCAGTTATAGAATATGGGGCTTCCTTCCCCCCCTGTCACGAGGTTTCGAAAACACTAGTGTTTTACAAGAATGCTGCTCTTTCTTTTGCCGACTGCTTCCACCTGATGTTGGCGTTTCTGTTTGCTTGTTTGCTTGTACAGGGTTTTTGAAAGGCAGGCGTTTCTTGAGAGGGTGCCAGATGGCAGAATGGAAGGTTCAGCCGACTCCTCTGTTTGCAGATGAGTTAAATTAATTAACAGTAATCTCTTTCAAACGGATGCCAGAGCAATATCAGCCTTGCTCACAGCAGCAGAGGGTCTCCCCCCCCACCCCATTTTCTACGAGACCTAATAATGTTCTGGGAGTTATTAATTACACACCGACAACCCACGGAGACGGTGCCGTAGATCTGCTAATCGGAAGGTGAGGATTGATGCTTTCTCTCATCCCCTCTCCCGAGACGCCTGCTGACATTTAAGCCTTTTAGCAGCTTTACCGCAGGGTAAGACGTCCGGGCCAGCCGTCCAGCGCAGGGCATGCGGGCTGCCAGCGTCTGGTCTGCCAGATAAAGCTCTTGGCATGAGAACAGGCCGGGATGCAGCGCGGGCCAGAAGGAACGAGGCGATTGCGGCAAAACAATTGCTCTTATCGTCTTCTGAGGCCTCGCTAAACATTTTGGCCTCTTCTGCCATTTTGCAAGCACAATGGAAGCCTGTGGCCAGCTTTGCAGAGCTATCAACTTTCCCCAGGTGTGTGTGTGTGTGGGGGGGGAAGGCTGGCCACAATATACAGGCTGAGTGGTGCATGGTTTACAGAGAGCGCAAGAAAGCAGCTTTAGGGGACGATAAACTCTCAAACCTCACTCCACCCCAGCTAACACCCTGGATTATGGACAGGACTGTTGGCAAGTCCTGGGTACCAAGTCCCAAGTCTGAGTCTTTGGTACCAAGTCCCAAGTCTGAGTCTTTGGTACCAAGTCCCCAAGTCTGAGTCTTTGGTACCAAGTCCCAAGTCTGAGTCCCTATGAAAAACAAGTTTTTCCCCTCAGAGAAAAAGGAGTGGGTGGGTGGGTTATGAGTCAAGCTCAAGTCAATGAAAATAAAACCCGATGTCAGGATCTAGCCCGTACCGCCCTGGCAGCTGCAGGATCGGGGCCAGCCTCCTGGTGTTTGCAGGCTCAGGCCCTGGCCTGTGTCGCAGCTGCTGGGCCACTCATGAGGTTCACCTGGAAACCCGGAGGGAAGGCCTATTTAAGGAGTGCTTTTCCCTCCCAGAACTGGCCTCAGCCACCAAGGTCTTTGGCTGTGCTGATGGTTCCTAGTGCCTTAATGCTCATGAGTTCCGGAGTGCCTGCGTTCCAGTATCCCTGCACCGGCTTCTCTTCCTGTCCCTGCCTTGGCCCCTCCTCTCGCCTCTGCTGGCCTCCTGCATCTCGGCACCTTGTTCCGGCTCTGTCCTCCCAGCCTGGTGCTCCCGCCTCCGCTTGGTCACAACCCACTGTGCAGTGAGTGCCTTTGGACTTGATACCCTGCGTGGTGGATGGGGTCCGGGTGCCCTTACCCCTGGTGAGAGGCTGCCTGGGATCTCTTGGACTTTGACATCTGAGTCAAGTCAGCAGTGTGACTTAAGTACGACTTGACAGTGAATCCCACCGCTCAAGTCCCCATCCCTGATTATGGATGTCCACAAAGGATCGTCCAAAAAAAGTAACTTTTTCAAGCTCTGGATTTGCAGGGGTTGCTCTGGGCTTTCTGATTCCCAACGGTTTAACGACAGCAACAACACTGCAGTTAAATTCCTAGGTGTTCTGAGTGCAAGATCCATGGGGCACGTGCCGGGCAGCCTTGAATCTCTGAATTCCTCCTCTGTTAACTGGGACTACGAGAATGCCGTTGTTTAAAACTGCAAGGACTCAGACCCAAAGACTTGCCGGCATCCCTGCTTCCGTGGGACCTGCAGACAAATGACTGAGGCCGGTCTTCTCCCCTTCCTTCTCCTCCCCTCCCCACTCAAAGTATGGTAGTGGGAGAGCTGCAGCCAGTGGCCAGTAAGTCAAGGGAGCCAGGAGTCAAAAAAGTTTGGAAACCACTCACATAGAAAACTGCCTTATGTTGAGTCAGATTCTTGGTCTATCTAACCTAGTATCGTCAACGCAGGCCGGCAGTGTTTCGGTAGGGTTTCAGATGGGATGATTTTCCAATCCTCACCGGAGATGTGAAAGACAGAACTGGAGAACGTCTGCGTGCAAAGCACCTGCTCAGCAACGGAGCCATGAGTTCTGTTTCGTGTTCAGCAGAGGGTCGCTGCACCCTGGCCCCATCCTGGTGGGAGGCACTGAAGCTCTGCCAAATCAAGCATCCCTGGGCGATGCCCGCAGCAGTTCTGAGACAGGCAGCTGTCCATTAGGAGCTCCACAGTGCAAGCAACCCAAGTAGGTCAAACCAAGGGAGGATGTCTGGAGAAAGCTCTCAGAGAAACAACGAGGTGCTAGGCTTCAAACCAGGGAGCTGTCCGGCTGGAGGCTTCCTACTTGGTGGAAAGGGACGGAGCCTGGAACGAGATGTTCTCAGCACCCTTGAAGAGACTTCAGTTCTGCTCCAACCAGCATCACAGCAGTCATGTGGGCTTCCTGGAGCAGCCACAACAGGCCACCCTTTACTGTGGTGCCCTGGTTGTGAAATGCTTTCCTCTCAGAGGTCTTGATGGGTGTCCGCATCAGACGCACCTGTGAAGGTGGCGGTACGAGAGAAGAACCTCTCCTGATGATCTTAACACTCGGCTATAAGGGGAGATGTGGTTTTTTAGACAACTTTCATTTTAAACTCCGATTTCACCTCTGCCACCTTTTTCTCTGTACATTCGCACTTCCTGCATCTTTCCCCAGATCTCCAGAGGCGAATTTGCCAGGATTCTGGACAGAATTTCTACATGTTGTCAACAGATCGCAGTCATTGGCCTTTCCCTATCATAAACCATTAAGAGATATTTTAAAGGTACCTCCCAAACTCTGTCCCCCCCCCAAAAAAAAAACACCAACCCGCTCCTCCTCACAACATGGCAATCCATGTTTATTGCTGCGTAAGCGGCTGGGAAGAAAAGAGATATTTTCCTTTATCTGGGGGGTATTTTTCGGCACAAAGCAGGAAAAGGGTGCATACACTTTCCAGATCAGCATTTCTGTGATTCTCTCCTTTCTTTAGAGTGTCTTCTTAATATACACACCAAAAGAAGGTATATTATTTGTTCCTGGATTCAAATAGAAGCAGCTGGTGTTTTTCTCCTCCCCCCCCCCCCTTTCAAGCCTAGGAGCAAAGCGAGCTGCTGGAAAAGACACAAAGTCTGAGATCAGTGTGTTGCTTTGAAGATGTAAATAGATAACTAGTTAGAGGAAAGACAGCAGGACCCTTAAAATGCTGCTGGGGGCATGCAACCTGACCTCTTTGAATTTAGGATCAGAAGAAAGCCAACCCATTTTCTTCGTCTGCATTATTTTTTGCAGCTGCTGCTGCTCAGACTTTTAACACCACCGCTCTTAAACGCTCCCAGGACAGACAAGAAAGTCTGCAACAGACGCATGCTCGGCTTCTAAAGGGCTTTGTGATTTGTACTCGCAGTGGGTGGAAAAAATTATTGATGAAATATATCTATCTCTCTATATTAGAGCTTTTGGGTGGTAGAACAGGTTTCATGTTTTCAAGAGATGTATGGAATCTGCAAGGGCGATTAGTTGCTAATTCAGGCTTCCCAACCTTCTAACAATGGGCTTTTTGGGGGGACAGGTAGGGTTTGAACTGAAATGGAGGGGCATTCATTCTATGCCTGTTCTTTATCTCCTTCCTGACTGTTCACCCAAAACCAGGCCTCTGAATGTCTTGTGCTCATGTATGTTCCCAGTAGCCGTAGCTACAGATTGTGGCTTGTTGCTGAAAAAAATAAACAAACAAACCCTGGTTTGCAGACAAGTTTGGGCATTCAGACAAACCACGGTTTGTTTGATCAAATTATGGCTATTTTGAAATGCAGGCAACATTTCATCAGCTTTGCAGGGTTAACTTCCAGATGGCACTTTTATCGGAGTGCCCCATTTACTGAAGTTTGTGCAAATTTTATCTGTCAACATATTACATTTACAATCCTTCTTGTCTCCTTTCTTACCCAAGATCTGGAAAATTTGTTCAGGAAAGAAGTTGGAGGTGAAGAAATTAGGTGAAGAGATGAAATTATCTTTTCATAATGCCTCTGAAAAGAGTTAGGATGCCCCATGATACAGCCTGATGTTTTCTGATATTGGAAGATAAGCAGGACTGGGCCTGATTAATACTTGAGTGGGAGGCCCCGAGTGCAATTTTTGTGCACATTTATGTTGTCCGCTGTTGCACTACATCATAGGAGCTGCAGTATTAAAGCTGCATATCCAAAGGAAGATTGGCATTGTTCTGTGGTTGTTCCACCACGCTTCCTCCTCAGGAACACAATACAACCCTGAGAATAACCCGGGTACCAAATCTAAGAGTTTTATTCCAGAGGGATCTGAAAACCACCATCTCCTTATTACTTCCTTTTTGGCCCTAGCAGGGAAGAGTTTTCCTTACCCTGTCACAGCAATACTTCTCCAATGGAGGCATCTCATATTTTATGAGCTTTTAAATAGCTAGTTTCTCTGATGTGATGAAATTGCTGCTGAATACAGTCTTCAGTTATGCCAAGTTGGCTCTTATTGGCCTCCACTTTGCTAATGTGGCATTTTTAGCTCAAAGGCGGCCAGGTGAGGCTGGCTGGGATTAAAAGTTGTGCCAGAAGAGAAGCAAGCACATCGGGTGGGTTACCTTTTTAAAAAGACAAGAAATGGCAATAGAAGCTGGGCTGCATTTTCACCCAGATGGTCTAGAAGGCATGTCCTAAGTGAGTTGGAAGGACAGATCCACCAAAGCAAGCATGAGAACAGAAAAATGAAAGTTTAAGAAGTATTTCTGAGAAGCTGTTAAATTTTGATGTGTTTCATTTTATTTACACCCAGATTTCCTCTCAATTATAGGCACTCAAAGCTGCTTGCAATATGGTTAAAAGACCGACACACTTTGTAAGGGGATAATACTAAAACTCAGTTCAATGTAGTTCCCTATTAAACTAATCTCTGGATGAAAACAGCGTTAACAGCCCATCAGGAAAAATGGGAAAAAATGGAACATACAGGACCTCCATTAAACACCCTCTTCTCATGTAGTCCAAAACCTGTGTGAATAAAAAAAGGCCCTTGCCTGCTGGTGGGAAGAGAATAGGGAATCAGATCTGTTTTTTTTTAATTGGAAGGAGGTCCCACAGCTTGGGAGCACCAGCGGCCATCCTCAAAGCAGGGGGGGGAAAAAGTACAACAAGGATGAGGTTGGTCTCATTCCGAGCAAGGAAAAGCTTTTTTTTCTGTGGACTACGAATCCCAGAACCCCCCTGGCCATGCTGGTTGGGGGATTCTGGGAACTGCAGTCCCAACCGGTGACCCTTTCATGCTCCTGTCTCATCCAGTTGCGTTCTTCTTAAAAGGTTAAGAACCAGGTAGGCTTGGCTGCAGGGTGGCCAAATCTCCTCAGTCTGGTCCATCTGGATTAGTCCCTCATCAACAGAGATTATTTCTGTTCCTACTAATTTGATTTTTTTTATATGTGTGCATGGGTGTGTGTGAAGGGTCTAAATCCTCTTTGGCAATGCCCAGTGGCTCTCCAGCGAGCGAGAGCAATAGAGTTATAATAAACACATCCTGGGGTGTCTTGGGACAATGAATGGCAGGCTGGGAGTTGAAAGGAAACTTGAGTTTCTCTCCCCCTCCCTTCCCCGCTCCTAAAGAGATGGGCATGTCTGGGGGTGGCAGGAAGGGAAAAGACCCCCCCTCCCTCCCTGTACATCCTGCTTCCTGCAGCCATTCCAGACTGTCCTCCTCAGAAGGGAGAATGTGATGTTTCAGCATTTTGGCAGCCAATTTCATGCCATGGCAGCGGACGAGATGGTCTCATTTTTTCCATCTCTGACTGAAGTTCAGGAACGCGTCCAAATGCCATCCCATCATCCGGATCTCCCACGGAGAGCCGGAATCGATGTCCAAAACATAAGTGGCATGGAGAGGGTATTGTAGTGAGGGCTAAAGTATGACTTCTTCTGTCTCACTTTGGCGTGAGTTGGAGGGGTTCGGGTCTTGGACCGAACTTCGGGAAACCAAAGTTCTAGTTTTTGCTGGGTGGTGGAACTCACAGTCACATGCTCTCTTCGTCTGTCCTACCCCGCAGGGCTGTTGGAGGGGAGAGCGATGTCTGCTGCCTGGAACTCACTGGAGGAAAGGTGGGGTGTCAGGCTGAACTAAGGAACTTGCAAGAAGTTCAACGATAACCAAAAATCCGTGTTTAAATCACGAGATTCTCCAGCATTCAATTGCAAGATCTTTCTTGTGTGTGAGCCCAGAAGGCAGATGAAGAATGGGATTCTGTATGCCTGCATGGCAAAGATGATTAAGAAGGTCCCTGAGCTTGAGGTGATCAGGGTGGCAGTGAGGTGTAGTGGTTAGACCACTGGTCTGGATTTCATGTTGCCACTGAGCCATGGGATTCCCCGAGAACCCTGCGTCGCCCCCTCTGGACTCCTTTGAGAAAATGCGGGACAATGTGGTAAATAACAAGCAGAAGACATACATTTTATTATGGGCGATCTCTTGGCTAAAGTGACAAAACTGAGGCTGGGTACATCATGAGAAGGCAGGATTCTCCAGAAAAGACCATAATGCTGGAAAGGCAGCAGGAAAAGAGGAAGACCAAATACGAGATGGATTGAGTCCCTAACGGAAGCCACAAATGTGAGTTTACAAGAGCTGAGCAGGGCTGATGAAGACAGGACATTTTGGAGATCGCTCATTCACGGGGTCACCATGAGTCGGAGGTGACTTGACAGCACAGAACAACAGTGATTGAGGAGAGCCACGACAATGACAGGAGATACCAGGAAGCAAACCTTTTAACACAGTGTGGCACCTCATTTATATGGGGAGGGCTGCCCTTGTCCTTGACAGATAATGGAGGCTGTTTTGGCTGTCCTTCCTTTACAGTCTGGAAACACAATTTGCATGTCATGCCTATAAAACGAAGCGGCTTTGAGTGAATCAAGCTAGCTTTTTGACGCCAGCTTCCTCCTCCCTGCTTTGCAGTCTGCCAGCGTCAGCCATCCGGGCGTCGATTGTCACGTCAGGAGGGGTTATTTTAGTTGTCTCCTTGCGTGTGGTTGTGTTGCTAATGAGCCCCTTGGGTCACAGATGTCTTCCTTTCTAACAATAACACCCAGTCACTCCAGTGGGGAAAGAGTTTCTTACTGGCCAAAATCAAGCCTGTTTTTGGATTCCCGCGGGCCACGCCCCAGGAGCAGCCTTGGGCCCCGAATCCAATTAGTGGTCCCAGTGAGAAGAGACCTATGGAACCAGTGGGATTTAAACCAGTGTCGGTTTAATCTGTAATGGAGTCGGTAGGTCGGCTCTGCACTGAGACTACCAACAGGACTGCTGAGGTCTTGACTTCTTCTTGACCCAGGTTTTCTGGGGACAGCCCTGGAAATTGTTTCCTATGTTGGGACTGGACTCAATATTGCCTAAACTGGAGTAGACCCCTTCAAAAGGGCCACCTCCCCAGTTGTGTGAGTGAGCAAAAAATGTTTTAAAAAATCTGAGCCAAATGTTGCTCTCCCCCCCCCCCCCCCCCCAACAAGCCTAGAAGGCTGATCTAGTCAAAATCCCTGTAAAAAAACGTCTGGTCAGTTTCAGCTTCCCTCCTTCACAAGCCTGGTCAGTTTCAGCCCCAGCTGGCCTCTCCTGCCTTTGCAAGTTTAGTCAGTTTCAGCCCTGGCTGGGTGTTTCCTTCTCCTCTGTGGGTTTGTGTTTGTGTGTCCTTGCTTAGTACAGGGAAAGCTCTGGGTTTTTTTCTCCTTCCTGCCATTCTGTTTTAGCGCTATTTCAGCTTGCAAGAAATAAAATGAAATAATAATAAAAATAACAACAGAACAGCAGCGGCTAGTGGCTGAGAGAGGTGGCCAGCATGAGGACGAGCGGGCACAGGACAACACCTGAAATTCATTGATTCTAAAAGCCCGTGTAGCCCCTTCATTCAATATACAACACAGTTTTTAAAAAAGATTAAAAGTTTTCCCAAGAGGGGACACACACACAGAAGCCCAGAAACCATGTGGCTTTAAATCAAATTCAAAACCCCTAATTAATCACTTGATTTATTTCTGTAGTGTAACCATACTCTTTCAAAACATGGAAAAGCTACCCCACATGGCGCCTATTCTACACTCTCCCGACACACAAACACCAATCAAATCCGAGGGACATGCTCTCTAAATGAAACACAAACAACAACTTGGTAAGTAGCAGATGGCTCGACCACAAGAAGACAGGGCAAGGATTCCTCAACCAAGAATGGCTGATCTTTGTTTCTTTAGCTTGTACCTCCTAATGGTTCATTGGGAGTCCCGACCCTGCACGCATCACGTCTTTTATGTCATATATTAATTCCAGTTCAGCATTAGGCCAGCAATGCCGGCTTCCTTCTTATTATTTTGGATTAGCATTCCGAATCTAGGGTCTCCTACTCCACTGTATATATATTTACATATTTGGAAACCGCACAAGCCATTGTATGCAGCATGGTTGCTTCATGAATCTGAACAAATGAAGCCCGGTGTATATATAATCTCATGCTCCTCTTTTGGTTTCTCCAAGAGTGAAGCTTATGCATTACGGTCTTTTATCATTGGGAACATTTTGCTTGCAGAAGTCTGCTTCTGTGTAGGATGTACATTCTTGGGTTTTGTGTTCAAGCTTCAAAATGGGGACATATTGATTCTCTCCGTATATTTATTTAGATTTGGCGCCATGGTCTGCGCAGTGGTTCACTCCCAAAATACATGTTGTGCAAGGGGTGAGAAATTTAAAAACCATTTTTTCTCACATCCTCAAACTGGCAAAGCACATCAGAGGTCCTTTTGTGTGTCTGGATATAGATAGACAGGCAGGGGAATAAAACCTCCAGGTTAAAGACAACGCAGGAGACACTCAACTAATGGTGGAACCATTCTTGGCCATTCAGAGGGAAGGATTTTAGGGTGGAAGAAGGGACAGGGTGGAAACCCAGTGTGGTGTAGTGAATAAGTGGCACACTAGAACTCAGGAGGACTGGGTTTGAATCTTCCCTCCACCATGGAAGCTCACTGGGGTGTGTGGAACTGGTAAAGCCGCTTGTGAAGAAACTCAGGACTTCGGGATTGTGAAATATGGAATCCAATTGCTGGACATTTCAATGCTTCTGTTGTGAGTTCCTAGGAAGCTGGCCTGAACAGATATACTGAAGTAGGCCCCTGGAATGAGTTAATTTTTCCATAAGGTCCATTGATTCCACCAAGTCTACTCTAGCTGTGACTTACTTGGGCGTAATAATTTGCAACTAGAGCAGGCCCATTTAAATCAGTGGACCTCATTCACGAAATCTCCATTGATCAATGGGCCGACTTACTAGGAATAATCACCAGCATTTTGTATCTGTGATTTTACTGTACATGGGAAGGGGCTGTCAACTGAACCTGTACAGCCGACTTTGACTGGCAGCAGCCAGAGAATCCTCCGGGCCGGATTCTTTCCTAGCTATTCCTTAGGAAACAGGGAAGGGGAGAAATCAGGAAAAGGTCACATGGTCGTGGGAACAATACAAATGCAGGCGCAGGGGATACCTTTGGTCGACCATTAAGAAAACATATACAGTAGATGGAGGCAGCTGCTGCAGCTTGTGGGTTGGTTTCAAGTTCTTCTGCAGCGAGCCATTTGGAGTTTATGGCCCATCTCTTAAAACAGAGGCCGGGCTCTGGGCAGGGGCGCTCCTCGCTCTTCCCGGGGCCGAGGGCTGGGCGTGGGTGGGATCTCCCCTCCAGAGACCCCACGGCCCCGAGGCGGCTTACACCGCCGAGATCGGGCCGCGGGTTTAGCGGGAGGCGGCGGGCTGGTGCGTCCGGAGCGCACGGGCCAGGGGCGCACCGCCGACCGGGCTCCGGGAAGGGCTGCTCCGCTCGATCGGAGACGCCCCGAGGCCTCTTTTCCCTCCGAGCCGGGGGCGAGAGCCGGAGAACGAAGGCGGGCCCCCGGCAGGACAAAGGCTGGTGCGGGAGAGGCCGCGGCCGGGGCGGGGACTGCAGCCGTCAAGGGGCGGTCCGGAGGCGGGCGCTGGAGCCGCAGCGGGCGGGCCGAGCCGAGCCGAGCCGAGCCGAGCGGCGGAGGCGGCAGTAGCGTGGCCGGCGTTGTCTGCGGCTGGCCCGGGCTCGATCGCGCCGGAGAGGCGGCGGCGGGGGACGGCGGCGGCCGGTTCGGCTCGGGCTGGGCTGGGGCGCTCGAGGGGGGTGCGCTCCGGCCGTGCGCCCTGGCGCGGGGTGGCGCCGGAGACGGAGCGAGGCCTGGCCGGGCGGCGGCATGGAGGAACCGGGGAAGAGGCTGAGGGCGCCGGAGCGGCGGCGGCGGCCAGGGCTGGCGTCCGGCGGCGGCGGCAGCAGCAGCAGCAGCGGCGGCGGGGCCGGCGGCGATCGGTGACCCGGCGGAGGCCGCCGGCGGCGATGCGCGCTCCCCGGCCATGGAGGAGCGCTGGCACCGGGTGCTGGTGGCGCTGGTGATGCTCCTGCTCTTCGGCGGGCTGGTGCTGCAGTACGTGTGCCCGGGCAGCGAGTGCCAGCTGCGGCAGCGCCTGGGGGGAGGCGGCGGGGGCCCGTCTTCGGGCGCCTCGGCTCGGCAGGCGGCCGGCCCCGGAGGGGACCCGTACCGGGCGGAGGACGAGAGCCCGGCGCGCTTCGTGCCCCGACAGAACTTCTCGGCCGCCGACCTGCTGCGCCGCGTGGACTTCCGCATCGCCGGCGACGACCTGATCGTCTTCCTGCACATCCAGAAGACGGGCGGCACCACCTTCGGGCGGCACCTGGTGCGCAACATCCAGCTGGAGCAGCCGTGCGAGTGCAAGGCCGGCCAGAAGAAGTGCACCTGCCTCCGGCCGGGCAAGCGGGAGACGTGGCTCTTCTCCCGCTTCTCCACCGGTTGGAGCTGCGGCTTGCACGCCGACTGGACCGAGCTCACCAACTGCGTGCCGGCCGTGGTGGACAGCAAGAAGGAGGCCAAGCTGCGCCCCACCAGGTGAGCGCCAGCCCAGGGCGGGGGTGGGGGGGGGGAGAGAGGGGGAGCCGGGAGGCATCCAGGATCGGGCCCCGCAGAAGCTGCAAACCCCAACCACCACTCCTGGAGGGGAAGAGAGCCGGGCTTGCTCCAGAGGAAGCCGGCCGCGATCCTCCGCGCACGGCTAAGGAAGGCAGGCAGGCGCTTCCCTGCCTCTCCCTTCTCTTCTATTGCGTTCTGGAAGCTGCTCCTTCGGGGCCAGGGCGGCTAGAGCGGAAGGCTACTCTCGAGGAGGGGCGGTGGATCTCCCGTACTGTTGGGTAGAAAGACGGTGTGTTTTGTGTGTGTGTGTAAAGGACCCGGCTGCTTGCGAACCAACAGACACACGCCTCAGCGAGCAGCGTTGTTTATTAGCCCGGGATCGGGGCCCTGTTGTCGGCTTACGGGCTCGATCCCCAGCCCCGCCGATCTGTTGGGAGAACGGGGTTTGCTTCCCAGGGAACCTCCTCCCAACCGGCTCAGCTCCTTTCGGGGTGAACAGGCTTGGTGTTTAGATTTAAGGTCTTCCTTTGAAAGAGACACGTGTGCAGTCTTGCTCTCCTGCTGCGGGCTTAAAACTCGCTCATTAACACCTAGAAGCGCCTTCTCGTTAAATTCTTGAGGAGGGGGCACCTTTGTTTCCATTTTTTGAAAGGGTCCGGGTCTTACACCAGAGCAGCTTTAACCCCATGTTTGCCGGTTTTGAGTGTGCAATTCAAGAGACCCTTCGTTACATCCTAGATACTTTTGCCCCCTGCCCAAATTTTCATTCCCCCGCCTGGCCTGCAACGCCTGCTCAAGCCCCTTTAAAGGAATGTATTCACGTGGTGCTTATCTAGTTTGCCTTGTGTAATTGGAGAAGGCTTTGATGATTCTTCTCCTTTGTTTGGAGCTCAGAAACTAATTAACAGCAGTCTGGATCGGGAGCAGCGTCCGAGGTTTGTTGCTTTTCGTGCGGGGAAAGGTGACTTCGCTTGTTTGTGCCTCTAGTTTCCTTAAACACAAGCCTCGTTCGCTGGTGGAGACCTAAAAACAATAGCTCCTAGCTGAGTAGCAGGATCTGGCCCCTTCTTTGGGGCCTGCTGAATTTGGACAGACACGTTAAAATAAAACAAAACAAATTACAACCAGATGCCAGTCCCTTGTCTTTGGGATATTTTTTTTGCAAACCTTAACCAACAACATTTTCCTCTGATATTTCCTCCCAGGTCTCTGAGCTGATGATTTCCTCTGCACAACACCCAAGAGTAACCCTCTTGGGATCTTAGGGTGGTGATGCATTTTGTGTCCAGCAACTGTACACCTTGGAGCTGAAAGGGTTTTTTTTGGGGGGGGGGTGTCTCTTTGTGCCTGGCGTTGTCCAACTTCAAGGGGTTGCAGGTTGTGTGTTGGGGGGGTGGAATTCCGGGGGAACCCTGGCTTCAGGACGAAAGGGATCCTGATGATTTCTGCAGGCGCTTTCTTCCATTTCCTTGCTGTGTTGATGGAAGAAAGCAGAGTTGGTTGGCCTTTGTTGGGCTTCCACATTCCGCTCTGCCTTTCTCAGCTGTGTATTTCTTTGGGACTTGAGGACTGCCTTTTCCAGGACAGGAGCGCCATGACCTGGTGCTTGACGGAGGACCAAGGAAAGAGCGGAGATCCTTTGGTCTTGTTTATTTTTAATTTGAAAGCTGCCATGTTGTTTTTTCCCTTGAGATGATGCCTCTTTCCTCCTGGAGGGTGTTTATTTGTCCACCAGCTTTAGTTTCACTTGAATCCCATAATTTCCCCCTTTTACCTACGCTGTCTAGAAGTCGTCAACTAGGAGCACTCTTGAGGGTTCTTGCTTATTCATCTGGACCTTTCTGGCTTCATGATGGCAGTTGCAGCTCGCTCTGTGCATGCACATGTGTGTGTGTGTGTAACTGCTTAACATACAGAAGAATTCTTCATCCACCGTCCTTATTGTCAACTGACTCTTTTCCGGAGATGAATGAGGCAAATTTTCTCTCCCAATAATTGCCTTTCCTATTAGTTTGCGTCTTCTGTAAGGCCCTTTGTATTGGTGGTGGTGTGTGCTTTTGGGTCACTGAGATATGATACGAAAACTCTTCTGGAGGTTGTTTTTTTCAAGCTGGAAGCCTGTTTTTTGGCTGCAGCAAGGTCATGCACCAGGAGGCTTCTTTCCTACCCCCCCCCCCCCTTTCCCCAGTGTGTATTTCAGAATTGATCCGATGCATTAAATGCATTTGTATTGGAAAGGCAACGCACAACAGCCAGCTGTCGGCCAAGGACCTCCAAAATGGAGAAAGGCTGGGCTGGGCTGGGCAGCCTTGTTTGGGTTCAAAGGGCAGCTTCTTTGCGGTGGGCGTGAGGAGGGAAGGAAAGCTTTGCCATGTGAAGAGCAGAGCGGGGACCCATCCTGAACGGAACAAAGAGGCTGTGCGCAAGGCTGGTCTGCTCATCTTCAGCAGGGATCTTCAAACAAAGCCTGCCGTTTGCCCAATCATCCGTCATGGACGGGGTTGCGCCACGTAGAGGCGGGTTGCTCTTTCTGAGTAAATTGCCTGGTGGCTCTTCTTGTATCCTTTCTATCCAGTGCAAACAGGACCTGATCCATTTATAAACCCCCTTTCTTTTCTTGGCTTTGATTTATATCCTGGTGGCGGTGGTGATTTAGGTAACAGACCTTTCGCCGTCTCTTTTAAGCCTGTTACGGAACACAACGGCAGCGCTTGAAGACAATCAAGGCACATTTCCGAACTGTGCTCAGTTGTTTTTTTTAAGTACTTACTTGGGATACCATTTAATATTTTCTAGCAATGAATTATTTTCTAGATTTGGCCGTTCGTGATCAGGGGAATGGCTAAACCAAGCAAATTGTTCTCACTCCAGACAGTGAGTGTGTGTGTGAGAGAGAGACATGGTGTGTATAGGATGGCTCTGACACAGGTTGAAGCTGGTTCTAAGCAGCAAGCGTGTTGGGGCAGTATAGATGAGGCTGTTCTGTTCTGTGTCTGAAGCCATCACAGTGTCTCTGCTTAATATTTATTCTCTCCTACGCTATCTAAACCATCAAGTCTGAGCACAGATTTATGGGGAGTGAAGGGAGGGTGCCTTTCTAAAATTCATTTTTTCACAGGTTGACACCCGCACTGCCATCTGTGGAAAGGGACTTAGAATTCATGGCCTTCCTGAAGGAGATCCCAGACGCTCTCAGCCCAGAATTTCTCTCTCTGCCTTTCCTTGGCATCTGGCTTTCTGCTGCAAATGTTTTGAAAAAGGATAGCCGCGGCTGCTGATTCAGGGTGTCCGTTGTTTGGCTCATTCATCATCCCTGGCACAATTTAAAGGACGAAACTGGAGCGCTACCTTGAGCTCCGGTTTTGGGGCAGTGGTTTCTAACCTCCCTTCTCCAAATGTGGTTTCTTTGCTTTGAGATAAGAGAGAGAGAGAGAGAGAAATAAAGAGAGAGAGACCAGATGGATGAGGTTCTAATTAAAGTACAGCTGACTACCCTGCCTCTTTCGTTAGATCTTTGTATTGACGAGAGCCTGCAAGGTAGGGCGTTTGCAATTTGTATTTTGGGGCTAGGAGGGAAAATTGGAGACAATTCTCAGCTGTCGTGTTTCTAAGCTGGGAAGGCACCATTTCACGCTCATCTATACAAGCGTTCCCTAAAAGAGGCTTAAGCTATCCTCTCCTTCCTGCTTTCCAGAGTTATGGGAGTTTAGCCTAGGAAGATCCGGAGGATTTCCCATCCTGGTTTACAGCTGTCTTGTCAGAAGGCAGTAGATGTTCATTCTCTCTCTCTCTCTCACCTGTGGGAGGTGGCGGGGGGGGGGGGGGAGAAGAAGGGCTTTCCTGAGGGTCCCATTAGGCTAACTGAAGGCTCCGTCGTTCACACTGGCTTGCAGAATGTGCCAGGTCTGGCTCTCCGGGTAGCACGATCAGAGAATGAATGATCCCATCTCTGCCTGAGAGGGTGGAGAGCCCTTGAACCCAGTCTGCGGAGTCCCCTCTTGCTAAGCCGGACGGTCAAAGAGTTTGAGTTCAAAGGCTGCAGCCGCCCCACCGAGACAGAAGGGTCGGAGGTTCAGGGCCGTGGGACCAGGAGGACTTCTTTTCAGTTAAACTAGAGTTCCCTGCCACAGGGAGTCATGTTGGCGGCCAGCTTGGAAGGCTTGAAAAGAGGGGTTGCACACTTTCATGGATGACAGGCCTGCCATGGCTAAGTCGGAAGGACTTGACTTCGCCTGTAGTTTTAGAGCCAGAGCACCTCTGGGTACCCGTTGAGGGAGGATGTGAGGAACAGGTTGTCTTTTTAGTGGGTTTCTCTTAGTCACCCAGCTGGCCACTTTGTGAACCGTGCTAGACTGTAGAAGACCTTGATCTGATCCAAGAGTGACCTTCTTACATCCTTTTGTTGAATCAAAAACCTCTAGATCAGTGACTCCCTGTTTTGGGTCCCCGGATGTTCTTGGACTGAACCTCCCAGAAGCCTTCATGGCTAGCTTTGCTGGCCGGGATTTCTGGGAGTTGTAGCCAACATGGCTGTCAGGATGGGCAGTTGGGCTACAGGAACACATCGACAATGTTCTGTGGATTTTCTTTAGCATCAACGTACTGTGGCCTCGGACACTCAGACCAAGAAGCGACCAGTCCCAGGGACTGCTGGGCAGAACTCCGGCAGGGAGTTTCTGCCTCTTAAATCTCGTTTCCAAAAAGAAAAAGACAGGCTTGGTTGTCTACACACCCTTCTTTTTGTGTAATAAAACAATTGCACAGCCTGCTTAATAGCTATGGTGACACTTTCCCCCTGTAAACACTGTCTTCTTGACGAGCAATTATGGTGATTGTCATTTGTGTGCAGGCTAAGAAAGGAAACATGGGTGTGAACCACCCTTTTTCTTTTCTCCTCCTCTTCACACCTGTTAGATGAACTTCTGTTCCTTTTATGTGTGCTGCCAGTTTAACCGTCACCAGCTGGTGAGGGATCAGCCCGAGAGCTTGGCGCTGAGCTCAGCCAAAAAAGTAATGCTTTCCTTCTGGGTATGGATAGATTCTCTGCAGAATGACAGGCCTACTTCTCAGTTGAGCGTGTCAATACAATACCTGGATTCTAGCAGTAATTGTCATCCTTGCTGAGAATAGTCTTTAAGCTCATCTAATAAACCCCATTGGACACAGTGGTGGACTTGCTCCGTGGTTTAGGTATCTGGTTGGGAGTTCGATTCCCCATCGGGCCTCCTTGACAGGGGCTGGACTCAGTGATCCATAGGGTCCTCTCCAGTTCTAAGATGATGATGATTGTTCTCTTCTGTCACTTTTGTTAGATCGTGTTTCAGGGTGGGCAGTTGAGGAAACAAGCCAGGGACAAACTCTGGTTGCAGTTCTGGATGTCACAACAATCCATGGTTTAAATGAGTCACAGTTTGTATACCAATAAACCTTGGATCAGAATTGTGGCTTGTGGCTGGTTAGTAAATCATGGCTTGGTGGAAGAGGTGGGTTTACAGAGCCAGATTCCAGTAAAGATCTGCTTTGCATGCAGAACATCCCAAAGTCATTCCTTTGTGCATCCAGGAAAACTAAGAAAGATTTCTGCCTCAAACCCTGGAAAGCCTCAGCTGCCAGCCAGAGTTGGCAGTGCTGGGCTTGAGGGACCCACTGTCTGGTTGCAGATGAAGCTCCTTCCTCTGTTTCACGCGATGATTATCAATCAGTGAACACAGTCACCAGCTCTTAGGGTTGGTAGTAATTGGAGACAACATAAAAACACTGGAGAAGTGGCTTTCAACATGATTTCAGAGTTTGGGCAGCTGAGGATGGGGGGGGGGGAAATCAATGAAAGAGTACATATAAAGAATTTTGATGATGTCTAAGGCTCTTCAGTGTTGTGGGATATCACTGGCAGCCCAATATTTTATTTATTTACCAATACGTCTAGGTTGCTTAGATCTGGAGATTTTAAAGCCGTGTGTGTCTGATCCCTAAAAACGTATTTGTTTCTCTCTTCAACCTGTCTTTTGCTTTCTCCCACGATGTTCTGCTTTTTCTCTTAACATTTGTAAATATGGATGCTTTTAACTGTTCAGATGTTTACTCTTCCCCCCCCCCCCCTTCTGCCATTGTGTGTGTACATTTTAAGGATGTGGTTCTGACTGAGGGGAACCGCCCCTTCCTCTAACAGCCTTCAGGGCAGGGCATATTTGCAGTTTATTTACATCCGAGACCCATGTTTTGCTTGTTGTGATGAAACGGAGGCCCGGTTTTTTGCAGACAATACAGTTCAGGGGTTCCATGACGTCAGCCAGTGGCATCCTCTTCAGCGTTTCCTGGCTTGTTTTCCCTCGCAGCTGTTGCTGTCGTTGTCGTTCTGTTCCAAAAGAGACCGTTTCACCATGAAATTGCTGGAAATGGGCCATTGGGAGTGGATTAGCTCATTTGGCAGGTCCCTGCCTGACCTAGTGTGTCCTGCACATGTTTTGAACTTCAGTTCCCATGACTGTTCACAATTGGCTGTTTTATGGCTGATGAGAATGATGGTCCTTAGCATCAAGAAGGTAGCAGGCTAGGAAAGGCTGCGTCTATGCATAGTCTGGGAGTTGCTTTCCTTTCCTTTCTTTCTTTCCTCCCTCCCTCCCTGTGGATCATCGTCCTGTCAACAAGGTGCAGTGGGGAAACACACTCCCAACCTATGACTCCACAGCCAGAGACCTAAACCATTGAGCTATCCAGCAGTTGCTGCAATAATAATAATATTATAATAATAATCTTAGAACTGCAGAGCTGGGAAGGGACCCTCTGGAGTCCAGCCCCTGCCAAGGAGGCCCAGTGAGGGAATCAAACTCCCAACCGATGACTCCACAGCCAGAGACCTGAACCACTGAGCATTCTTGTTATGTTAAATCCTGCCCTGTACTTTGTGGCCTGTTACTATGGAGCAGTGTACTCCTACGATTACTAGGAACCTTGTAGAACAGCACCAGGATTTCAAAATTATGGTTAGCTTTGTGGGAAAGTGGGAGGAAGGAATTTACTTAAAGCTCAGCTGTAAAATACGGGGCTTGGCACACCACGTTTCATGGGAACGTTTGCCCTGGATATGAGGACTCGGGTCCAGATTTGTACTCAGGTGAGTTGGCAGAAGGCCTTAGGAAGGCCTTCTTGGATGAAACCAGCTCACATCATTTCAACGCGTCCTGCTGCTTGGGGCAGGGAACCCAGTGGCATCCTTTCCTATTCTGTGTCTAAAAGCTGGCGGGCTTTACCACGGACTCCTCCTTCAATACCAGCTATGGGTTGGAGAGTGCAGGGTGGTCAATATGGGACATTGCTCTCTCCTTCCAATGCCCTGCTACTGCCTCCTGGCATCTGCCTCCTGTGGTGACTGCCTCATTCTTACCAAAGGTTAGGGCCGGCCCTAGTTTGTTATCAAACTTTTGTTAAAGCACCAGTCCAACTTCTTTTGAAGAAAGAGAGGATCCAATGGGCGTGGATATTTGATTTTTTGTTTCCTTTGAAAGAGGCCTGGAGAAATCTTCCTATACAATGCATTTAAACTGATTTGAGATTGGGTTGCCACAGTGGATGTGCCCCAGTGACCCACATGGGTTGCACTTTGGTGTAGAGGTTAGTTAAAGGAAACAGACCTTGCCTTACGCAACATTTCCATGGTCACTCAATTAACCAGGCTGGAAACTGTGTTAAGCTTGTCACATAGGTGTTTCTGGTGGAGCGCCTGGTCTTGTTTCCTATCCCAGGTGAAATCTCCCTTCTGAGAAACCAAACATATTCTTAACGTGTTTGTTTCTTTAATGCCTTTTTTTCACTCTTGCTCAGCCAAGCGCTGCACAGGGTGCTTCAAAGCAAAAATAAAAATCGATGCCACGAAACAGAACAAAATCAATTGCCATTAACAACAACCGTTAAAAGCAGTCAAAACTCTGAACTTAAAAAGCCAGGGAGAACATAAAGGTTTATTCAGTTCCGTCAACAGGCTTTCTGGCCTGCCACCAGCCTCATCGCCAACGCGGCATAGCCACTAACATACGAGACTTCGCGGGGTGGTATCCACACGGCATAGTTACAGCAGATTTGATACCTCTTTTAACAGCTGTGGGTGCGTCTTGTGGGATCTTGTGATTTGTAGTTTTGTTTCCTTAGCATTTTCTGCCAGAGAGCTCCAGAGCTGTCTCCTTGAACTACAGTTCTGAGAGCTGTAGTCCAAAATAAGTAACTTTTCCAGCCTTTGGTGTACGCTGCTTTGAACTCCAGGGAGGAAGGCTGAAGCCAGAGTGAAACACATTAAATTTTCAAGACTGTATTGAGAGAGCAGGTGGAGGTAATGTCCCCAAGCAGTTGGAGGGAAGCCCAAGTTGCTTCTGAGCGGACCGATGAGATTCTGCAAATATTTTCACCGTTTGGCATGTGGCTGTTTCTTACAGGGGAGCAGCAGCACATGGTTCTCTCCAGGTTCCTGTTTTCTCCTCCTTCCAAGCTATGATGCCGCCATTTTGGATTCCTCCAACTGGGCAGCTTCGCCACGGCATCGTTTTGAGCTTACCAACCTTGAGAAATATCTGCCTTCTTTGGAACAGAGACTTGTATCTGAATGTCTTAGATGCTAATGAGCACCAATGGGAGAATGGATTAGGCATAAAATGTCCTTTTCTTGGGTGATTTGATTGTAGAGGCTCCAGAGCCTCTGGCAAGGAGAGCAGAAAACCTTTGTGGGAGGAGAGGGAGAGAAACTGGTCAAGAGGATGTTAGTGAATTGACTGCCTTTTGAGCCTTAGTGATTATAGAAAGCATTTCCCTAACTTGTCTCCAGCCGTACCCCCCAGGACTCCTGTTGCAGGAGAAAAACAAACCATCAAGGGGAGCACTTGAGACAGGAGTGGAATACATCACAAGCTCGGATGAAGGGTTTCCAGAAGCAATGGACTCTTGTGAGCTTTCCAACAGTGGAGGCTGGCGGCTCCCGTGAGTGGGAGGGTTGGTGCATCTGCTCTCGGTTTTACTCTGAACCTTACAGGAGCTACTGAAGGTTTTCAGCCTGATTAGGTAAAGGTAAAGGTTCCCCTTGACATTTAGTCCAGTCGTGTCCGACTCTAGGGCGCGGTGCTCATCCCCGTTTCCAAGCCATAGAGCCAGCGTTTTGTCGGAAGACAGTTTCCGTGGTCACGTGGCCAGCGCGACTAGAAACAGAACACCGTTACCTTCCCACCAAGGTGGTACCTATTTATCTACTCGCATTTGCATGCTTTCGAACTGCTAGGTTGGCAGGAGCTGGGACAAGCGACGGGAGCTCACTCCGTTGCGTGGATTCGATCTTACGACTGCTGGTCTTCTGACCCTGCAGCACAGAGGCTTCTGCGGTTTAACCCACAGCGCCACCACGTCCCCTCAGCCTGATTACTCTTTTCTTAAAAATAGGTAGAGTGCCTTTGCATGAAGGAGCAGAGAATTCTGTGAAGAGGCTGTTTCCCAAATCTACGAGTCCATGTTGGATTCCTTGCCAATTATTTACATGGGTGTATGTTGGTTACCTGTGCCTTCTTTCTTTCCTCCAGTGAGATCAAGGGAGGTCTACATGGCTTTTTTCTCAGCCTGTCCTCCTTCAACAACCCTATGAGGAGAACAGGCTGAGAAAAGGTCACCCAGTGACTCCAGAGCTCTGTGGAGAATTTGAAACCAGGTCTCTCAGCTCCTAGTTTCACACTGCAGCCTTGACATCATGTTGGTTTGTGTTGTGCGGACCTAGGAACATGTGTTGTGGTGGTTTGCTGCTGTTCCAACAAACCAGAGATGGAGTCCATGGCTTGTCTGAGGTTTGTTGAGGTCTGTGTAATTACTCCTCAAACCCAGGCCTGTTGGATCACACTTTTCTCTCTTTGATCTGACTGGACTCAAGTGGGAGGAAAAGGTAGTCTTACAGAGGAGGGACAAGATCTGTTCTCAATCATCCCAGAGTGCAGGACACGTAAGAATGGGCTCAAGTTACAGGAAGGCAGATTTTGGGTGAATGTCAGGAAAAACTTCCTAACTGTTAGAGCAGTACAACAATGGAACCCATTATCTCAGAAGGTGGTGAGCACTCCAGTGCTGAAGGCATTCAAGAGAAATTTAGACAACCACCTGGCAGAAATCCTTTGATTTGGGTTCCTGCCCTGCAACTACGGATGGATGGAGCTTCTGCCGTCTGCTGGAGAGAGCTTTCCTCTTCTCCCTCCCCGTTTTTCTCCCAAATGCTGCAGGTGGTTGACGAGGGGAACCAAAATGGCACCCTCGTCCTTTCTTTGTAGTAAGAAGGCAGGCATAAGGAGCCAGGCTGGGCTATGCCAGAGCTGGGGCAGCCCCCCGTTTCTCCTATTGAGCAGCCACCCCTGCCTTCCATGCCATTGTGGGTGGAAGATTGTATTTCTGGGCAATGCAAGATAGCTTTTCAATGTCATCCCGTTGCTCGCCGTCTCCTGAGCTGACAGGAACGAAGGGGGTGCGCAAGTGTCCGTAGCGTCTAAAAGCTCCTTCGGTTGTCAGGGGCATTTTCTCATCCTGGCAGTAGATGTCATTTTAATAGACCTCCCCCATGGATAAGGCAGACAGGTTCCGTGGTGGGGTGTGTGTGTGGAAGAATGAGAGAAATTGTAGGGGGTGGGAGAGGAAAGACAGAAGAATTGACACAGCGGTAGACCAGAGAAGTGAGTGTGGGCTGGGAAAAGGCCCCCTTGGAGGTACGTAACACAAGGTTTCAATTCCGAATAGTCTGCCAGCTCTCCCTGAAGTCACGCCACCCCTGCCTGCGCAAGCGGACCGTGCTTTTATTTGGGATTATGTGTATATGTGCATCGCTGAACAGGGAACTGATGAAGCCCCGGGCTTTTGACAGCCTGCCTCTCATTGGGAGGAATTCACTGTGTGGCTTGAGGAAAGATAACATGGGGGGGGGGGACCTGATAACAGCAGCACACAGGAGAGGGGTGGGGAGTAGAGATGGGGGTATTCGTATACGAATATCCCCACACAGGTGGCATTAATGAGGGTCCAGCCCCATGGGGCCGGACGGTCCAGTCACTGATCTGTCGCGGACGTGGACGGCGTGATTCTACCAATGGCTCCGCAGCACGCGATCCGCTCGCCTCTCTTCGACCTTGCAGCGAGGCTTGCTCTCCTGCCTCCCGCCAGGAGTGGCGAGTGGATCGCGTGCTGCAGAGCCATTGGTAGAATCGCGCCGTCCGCGTCCGTGGCGGATTGGTGAGTGGACCGTCCGGCCCCATGGGGCTGGACCCTCGTTAACGCCACCTGTGTGGGGAATATTCATATACGAATACCCCCATCTCTAGTGGGGAGCCATAAGCCCCAGGGCCCAGTCTGGCCGTCTTGGTTTCCTCAGACAGCCATGGTTCCTTTCCAGTGAAAACGACTCTTTGGCGGTTGCCCAGGTTTTGCATTGCCTGTTTTCCTCCCGTGGTAGAAGTCTGGAAAGCCTCTCCAAAGGCTTTGAAAGCCATACGATTTTAAAACTAAAATAGGCTACTGTTTCTGTCCTCTTCCAATTGCTTTTGGCCCTGTCCGTGATTGGAATGTGGCCCTGCAGGAACTGATCTGGAACTGAGGACGTGGTTACACTATCGAAATAAATGGGCTGATGGATATGGTAGCCACATGCAACCTCTTGGTAAAACTTTTAATCTGTTTTTACGCTGCGTTGTGCATCTGTCAAGGGGGCAACATGGACTTTTAGAATCATTGCATTTGAGGCTTTCTCCTGTGTCTACCTGCCCTTGTGCTGGCTGCTTCTCACAGCCACTGGCTGCTGCTGCTGTAGTGGTGTTTTTACTAAAAAAAAATTTAAATTTCTTGCAATCTGACATAGCACTAGCACAGAATGGCAGACAGGAAAATAAATTAAAACAGAGGTTTCTCTGCAGCCTGACACAGCGACAGGGAAACAGACAGACAGACAGATAATCACACATGTGCATGCGCATGTGTGAACACACACACAGAGGGGGTGGAGAAGGAGGGGGGCATGGAAGGCACACCAGTGAGTAGGAAACCCCATAGACACAATTTACACGGACTGAGGTGTTTGCATATGCAAAAATGATTCAAAATAAATTAATTTCACAAATGATTTAAAATCAACGACCCTCTTGCAGCCAGGAGAAATACCTCACTTTCCAACAAAAAACATGCTTCCCAGGCAAAAAAAATTCCACTTTTCCATGTGCGTCGTGTAGTCACCTTTTAAAAAATTGGTTTCAAACTTGCTGGTTCAAATAGTTTCCCCCATTTCAGCTGTGTTGACAGAGGACCCTTCGCTTGATTGTCATAGAGCATTTGCCTTCCCTCTGGAAATCTCTGTAGTAACACAACATTCATTCCCGTGGTGTTGGAGAGACGTAAGCACTGTACGCCCCTGCTAGATTGGGGCCATTTTTGTTTCTGGATCCTGACTTGGAGGATCAATTATTCCATGAGAGCCTTGGCCCAAATCCTGTTGCGGAGTGGAATAAATCGCAATAGCGTAGGCCCACTGAGTCAATGGAGATGTGGTGAGTCAACACCTCTGTAAGTTCCATTGGTTCAAATGGGCCTACTCTGGCTGTAGCATCGTCACTCACAGCAGGGTAGGCCGATTTGAATCAACAGAACTTTCGGAGGTGTTGACTCACCAAATCTTCATTAAGTCGGTGGGCCTACTCTTCTGCATTTGGGTATGTAAGCAGCAGGGTTTGGGCCACTGCAATGTGGCTGCATGAGAGCGGTGGGGACCCTGCCGAAGGGTTGGCATCGGTAAAACAGGTAAAAGAGTTGCTTCATAAGATACAAGATACATCACTGGAATGAGTTGGCTCATCGGGGTGAACACGAATCATTCATTATGTTTCATTTCATCCGATCTGTCACTGGTGCCAGTCCTTATTTAGGAGAAAATGTGTTCCACGCATAAGCAAATCTTTCCGCCTCTTGGTTACTGCCGTTCTTTCTCCTACATCGAGTGAGATTCTCTCCTGCTTTCCTGGGATATTATAAATTTTAAAAGGATGCCATAAATGATTGCTCCAAATGGTGCTGAAATACATCGAAGCCGCACAAGAGATTCATATTTATGGGTTGCGATCCGTTCTGATCATGGCGGCGTGTTCTATTAAATTATCAAATGCTGCTTTGAGCTTGGGAGAATAATGGGTGGGCATTTAAATAAATAAAAGAGAGAAGGTTGTGAAGTTTTGCCAGGCGAGGTTTTGATTCTGCTGGGGGTTCGCTAGGGTTGAATTGCCCCTCATTCATTTGAATCAGAATGGTTAAGGATCATTTTCTCTGCTGATGTAAATGGTTGCGAGAGGTAGGTATCAGTAGACTTGATTGCTTTTTAAATTTGACTACCAGAGATGTTCCAGCATGCCAAAGAGAATGGCTCTGAACGGTGCTGTGCCTTAATGAATCACTTCAATGTACTTTCCTGAAAGAAAGCTGAGCAATTTAAATGTGCCGTGCATTGATTTACAACAAATGGATGAGGCCTCGGTGTGCCATCTTTTGCATTAATTCTGGCTCCTCTGCCAAGTGTAATGATAAAAGCAGACTTTCGGCCCGGCGTCCGCTCAGATGATCTCGTGGCAACTGCAGCCGCTTTGCATGGAAATGGCAAAGTTAACGTGGTGTGCATTCTGTGTTTGCAGCTTTATTGGTTTCCTTTTTTTGTTTTTAAAGTGGGAGATTGTTAACAAGTTTGCAGAAACTGGTGCAAGGGGAAGGTTTCTCAGGAACAGCTGGGTTTGTCCGTGGCGTTGAAACAAGGAAAGAGAGACCAGAATCGTATTGCAGAATTCTGCCAGCGTGATTGAAACTCCACAAGTGGTTTTAACTGTTTTTCTGGACATCTGTCTTGCGCCTGGGTGCACAACTGCCTGTACAACTGGCTTGCGGGCGTGGGCGTGGGGAGAGAGAGAGAGATGGAGGAAGGCTGGAGACTGTGTTGCTGAGAAGTAATTGTGGGTAAAATTTCTCTTTTACATAAATTAGTGAATCACCATCTTTTATAATGAAAGACGTGTCTCCTTGCCTTCCCTCCCAAAATTGTTAAAGTGTGACTGAATTAATGGCTGCAGCTGCTCAATTTTCCCCTCCTTCTGGAAATGCTGGTAGGGGTCCCCTTTGCAGTGACAAAGCTACCTTGACTCAGTTAAGAGTGTTTATACACACACACACACACACACACACACACACACAGCAGGCAACGTGGAGCCTGATGGCACAGTGGTTATACTGCAGCGCTGCAGTCAAAACTCTGCTCATGTCCTGGTTCAAGCCCAGGTAGCTGACTCAAGGTTCACTCAGCTCTCCATCCTTCTGAGGTTGGTAAATTGAGTAGTCAGCTTGCTGGGGCTGGGGGGAAATGTGTAGCCTGCCTAATTAAATTGTAAACTGCCCAGAGAGTGCTTTAAGTACTATGGGATAATATATATGCAGCACACTTTGCTTTTTTCTTTTCTTTGCTATTTTAAAACCCACCCAAATACCCCAACACGAACCAGCAAGAGGCCAATACTGTGCCTGTTCCTCAAAGAAAGGAAATGAACAACAACACAAATGGGGGTAGGCCCCCAGGAATTTGAAATATTTTCCTGAACGTTAGAGGGGTGTTGTGTAGGATCTAAGCCAGCTCTCCTTAAAAAAGAAAAAGAAAAAGCAAGCCAGCTTGGAAAGGAGACAGCTTTCTGGGGGAACCGTGATCTGTCTGGATGATGGATGGCTGTGGAGCCAACATATGGCCCCATCTCTTGGTAAGTCCGGAAGGAATACAACGGGATCTGGAGCAGACTTCTGTGGGCCTTCTGGATTGGCAGTGAGGGCAGCTGGCGCACCAAGGGCAGGAAGGCTTTGACGGAGGTTTCAGGAGGAGCCTGGGACGCGCTTGGCAGGAGCGTTTCAGGGTGTCTGTGTGCACATGCCTGTGTCTTCCCATTTCTGGTGAGCTAGGAAACAGGGAACGTCCCATAAGGGCTGCCAGGAAAGGCAGTTGAATCTGACGTAAGAAGTGGAGTTAAATCCTCCACTACAACCGAGGCACAACAGGCTGTATTTCTTTTCCTTGTTATTGTTGTTATAATGATTACTATTTTTTTTAAAAAAAATCGTTCTCCTGTTTGCCCCCCAGAGTAGTGGCTCTGCAGCTAGTTGGGTGGGATAAAATTTTAAATAAATAAATAGGCTGAGTTAGGGGTGTAAAACAGGCTGTTTTGTGGGCAGCCCTCTGTTGTCCAAACAAAAGGCTGGGATGGGGAGTTCGTGCCCCTGCAGAGGGTCGCAGCTGACTCCCTCTGCCTAATGGTCGAGCCCGCTTTCTGGGCATCCTGCCCCCCTCTGCAGTGCCGCTGATGACAACCTAGGGAAGATGACGTCTGTGGGTCCGGGAGAAACTTTTTCTCCGGGACCTTGGAGGGACACCCCTTGGCACCCCAGAAAATGATATTGTTTGGCCCCCAGAATGATGCATTCCCCCCCCCCCCATTGAAGGGTCCTTTCTATTTGTATGGCATTGCTGATGACCTCAGAGTCCCTTTGGGAAACCTGGGTACTCAGCTCATTGCGTACAGAGTTAGGTTTTGTTTTCTTATAAAATCCTATCTACCGTGTTGCACAGTCTTATGAGTGAGAACTGCCCCCCCCCCCATTCCCGTGATGTCTCTTCAAAGGAAAGCAGAAGAAGGCTGAAAGGAAGCCTGATTCAAAAGGGAAGTAGAACGTCCTTCTGTGCTTCAGTATCTTTGAAAAAAAAATCTAATTATTCATAAAGTCCGCAAAGAAGTTGTAATTTTCTTTAGAAGAAACGGAGCCCCTTTGCTCTGACATTGTACATGAAAGCCCCCTGGCTGTAAATTTAGCTTCTGATGCCCAGCCTAATGAGTCTGTTGGTTTCTGAAATATTGAGAACTGGGGAGAGGGGGAATCCGTTGACTTTGCAGGGGAATGCCTCCTGAAAGGAGATCTTCCCTCCAAATTATATACTCACGCTTCTTTCCCTTTCCCCCCGTCTTGCTCTGTAGACGTAGCGTGAAAAGGTGCATGAACTAGCAGTTGTGTTTCCTAAATTCTTCTCCCGCACCTTGCCATGGCTTTCTTCCGACTGGTTGAATCCATGTGGTGGGTCCTTCCTTCAGTTGACAGTGACAGAGTTGGAGAGCGAGCGAATGAGTTGATCACGGGTTTGAACGGATGGTTGCAGGGTTTGGAAGTGATGGTGACGGAACAGAAGAAATCTGGTGTGTGTGTGTGTGTGTGGGGTGCCCTGGGTTCCAGAACCATTTTGGCAACATGAAGCTAAGAAAAAGCAAGATCCAGTGTGTTTATGAGCCAAAACACTGGACGAGGGTGGTGTTCTTTCACAGAGCCCCTGTGTCAAGTGTAGGGCATGGTCCTGTGCTCGGAGAAGAGATACGGAGTCTAAACGTTGCAGACCAGATGTCATTAGAAGCTGGAAGTGCATTAATATTCCAAAGAGGCAATTCCGGCAAAGTTTCATGTCTGAAAAATCTGACCTGTGTTGGTGTCTTGAAGACCAGTCGCAAAACAGTGCTAGCCAATTCTTCAATCTGAGTGCTTCAGGAATTCCCTTTCCTGGTGGCAGTGTCTTTGTGAAAAAAGTTTGGCTCCCATATTTTTACGTCTGTCTTGATGCAGGGGCTGGATCCATTAGCTTGGGTCCAAGCGATCTCAAGGACCCCCTCTCCCTTTATGTCTGGGCGTTGAGATCATCAGGAGAGGGTCAACTCAGCTTCTGCTCCCATCTGACATTATCCAGACCTGCTTCATTATTATTTGAAGGGTGCTGGTTTATGTTTCTGGACAGCAACACTCAAATTTCTGTATACGGCTACCCACCAACCACCATTAAAAAAAAAAAGAGGGGTAGCTGGTTTATTTCAAATGTGACTATCTTGCTAATGGACTTCCGTTCACTCTCAATGTAACAGCGGCTGCATTTTCCAGGAAAGTCATGATTCTGTGTCTCTTAATATCTGTTCTGTGTTTTGCTTAATTAACTTGTAGCTTTGACTCCCATCCGTCTGGCTTGTTACTAACTTCGTTTCCATTTTAACTCTTGTCGAGGTTCTGTGTTTGCTTCTTTCTCTCTCTTTAAAAAAGGGGGTATTCTTTTTTCATGTCTTCGCTTTGTCTTTATTTAGCAGCACTTGGACGAGCGAACAGCGTTGTGGTTTCTTAAAACCAACCAAGTCTTCAGCCGGGAGAGAAAAAAGAGAGGAGAGGAATATTGTGCGTCACTTTTCATTCCTTCTGCGTTGATTTCCTGTCCTCAGCCTTCTCTCCATGCCTCCCATGTCAGATTGTCTGTCCATGCGTTCAGAGTTTTAGTATGATCAGTATTAAGGAAAAGAAGTTTTAAATACCGGTCTTCCAAGGCCATGGTTGAGACGAAGCCCCTGTTTTTGCTGCTAAGGTAAAATATGGAGATCTGTGATTTTTAAAAAATATATTCTTATTCATTTAGCTAGTTCGGTTGGCAAGAATCAAGCTTGTCCGATTTATTTTGGTATCTTTTTTTCCTCCCAAGTAGCCAAAGAAAGACAGGCAGGAAAGGAAAGAGAGGGGGATCAAGACAGAAGGTCTTATGGGGAGAAAGCAGAACACCGGGGGACATCTGTGAGATGAAATTTCTTGACATTTGCAATCTATATTCCATTCTGGTGACAGATGGTTTGATTTTAGGATCTCACGGAGCCATGTTCAGTTGGGGGTGATGGGAGGTGTCGTCTAAGACGTTTGGGGAGCTCTAGGGTAGGTGGGAGCATCTTTGGGTTTGAAGACCACCTCCCACCTGAGGTGCAAGAGGAAAACGGTTCCCTGTTGGAACAGAGAAAACTGAGGTGGATTCGTTTTCGGAAAGGGCCAAGGCTCAGGTGGGAGGTAGTGCTTTGAATAACTGTGTGTATTTTTAGAACACTTTTAAATGGTCTGTTGCAAATATTAGAAATCTAACCTTTTCAATGACCGTTCCCAGAACCAGCCAGCTAGGAGGGCTGTATGTCTTGCTGGTTTGAAATCCTGAGAGCAGTAGGCCCCCCCTTTTTTTTAAAGCCACGCGTTTCAGTTGTGGTCTAGTGCACGTGGTTTTGGGGCCCTTGTGGATCTGTGTCTCCAAATTCCATCCTAGATCTTTCTGGCTGGCCTTGTTTCTGCCTGGGAGCTGATGCTGGGCAGAGTCCGCAGTGCAAAGATAGAGGGATCACCAGTGGGACATGAAGCAGAAATAGAGGAGACAGCAGCTTTCCAATTAGAAGGTGACAGAATGTTATTGCTCCTGGGAAATATTTGTGACATCTGCCTTATTTGAGCAACTAACACATAAATAAAGAATGTTGTTTACTTCCTGATGACCAGTCACTAAGCATATGCAGGCTAACTACAACCTGTGGCATTTTAAAACAACATTGAAGGATGATCAAATGTCCTCTACGTCTTGAGGCAGCTTTGCTTCCAATGATGAAGCTCCTGTCTCCTTTGTGTTTGCCCTTGCTGGAAGCCAGCATAATATGTTCTGCAGTGGAATTTGTGTGCGTTTCAATCTGGGCTCCCACTCTGAACTTGGACCACCACTGACCTAGGAGACCAGATGCCCGCTGTCTCCATCTCCTTGTTCAATTTTGCCATAGTGCTGGGTGCTACCAATTAAACTGCATTGAAGTTGAAGGATTCTTCCGGCCCTTCCCCCTTTTTCTTTTGCATCAAGGGAAGGAAATGCACAACATGCATTTCAACAGCATAGCCTTTGACAGCAAACGCTTGGTTAAACATCTTTAAGGTGCAGGTTTGACCCCCGCTGCCTCAATTTGCAAGCCGCTGGTCGATTCCCCTCATTAACAAGATCAAAAGGCGACACTGGAATTCTAAATTTGTTGCCCATACTTCAAAGTGGCCGTGCCTTGATTGATATTACTCCCCCCCCCCCCAAACGAAGAGTTAGTGTCATGGTTATTTTTGCCCCTCCTCCTTAGTTGACTACCTAACCACAGAAACTTTTACAGCTCCCATTCTCCTTTACCAGCAGGCACTGTCAGCCATGTTGGTTGGGGATCATGGGCGTTGTGATCCGACATGGCCAGAGGGTGCTGAGCTGAGAAGAACGGTCTTGCTCATTAAACCCGTGGCTTGGTCTTCCAAGGTCTCTTGATTGTGGTCTTTGCTTCAGTTTTCCTAAGATCGGCGCCATTTTTTATTCGAAATGTTCAGCAGAAAGCTTTCCTTTGTTGCTTTCCTTTGGGGTGGGGGGCTCTCACTGTCCTGCCTTTGAAATGCGAGGGGGCCATTTGAAACCATCCATGGTAGCGGAGATTCGAAAGATCTCCCTGGTTGAGCTCCTACATGGCCGAACAGGTGTTCAGCGGTTCCCAGCCCCGCCTCCTCTGGTGGGCGCCCACTCAGAGGCAGCGTCCTGGCTTCCTTGCCCCGCCTCCTCCAGGCGCTGCCTCTGAATGGGTGCCCTCTGGAGGAGGTGGGGCTTTGAAGTGCCGAATACCTATTTGGCCGATAAACGAACCAGCGGTTCGTGCCCATCTCTGCTAATACCCCTCCGATACAGAAAGCTCAGTTGTGCCCGAGCAAATAATATCTATTGCTGTTCATCTTCCCAGTAGGATCCTGTAGCTTTAATTTTGGGGCGCTTTCTTAGATTTGTCCCCCAAATCTTAAGAAAGGTTTAAGGGTAAGCATAAGAAAAATCTCAAAAAGGGCGTCTTGGAAGAGAGCGAGCGATAAAGAACGTGTTGTTCCTTAGACAGCTGTCAGCCTGACAGGGCACATGGTGATGGATGCTCGTTTTAAAAACAACCAATTAATCATGACAATTATAATAGTAATAAATCTTTTCCTCCTTTTCAAAATGGGTTTTGTGGAGCCAGTGAACTGTCGGCGAAAGGGGGGTGCAGCTGGTGGGCTCGTGGTGCCGCCCTCCGTGAGGTTTATTAACGGAATGCGTTTTTAGAACAGTCTTCATTTCCAAAATGGGCTTTTCCAGCTTTTGCTTTTAGTGTTATTGTTGGTGGTGTGTCGGCTTTGTTCCAGCGGTGGAATCTCGAAAAGGGTGCTTGATGTGACATTGTGGGGAAGCAGCAGTGTCTGAAATAGACTGGAGAATTTGCTTTCCAGGCTCTGAGCTTCCTCTTTCTATTAAAAAGAAACATTTCTGCAACGGAGGGCCTTGATGGTTGACTCTTACACCCACCCTGGGGTTTTGAAACATTTGAATTTTAAGCTTTGATCGCTATGATGCCATTTTAAGAGGTGGTTTTGTTAGTGGGCTGTTTCCGCTCGTGGTCGGCGCTGATGGCTTTAAATGCCCAGTCATTTCCTGTGAAGTATAATTGTAACCGCTGTTATTTCACATCCCTGCTCTCGGTTCGCTGGCTGGAGTGAATTTTATTTTTAAAAATTGACGCTGACTTCTTGTATGATTTGTTGCTGAGACCTATGTGCGGGGAAGGATGAGGGTTGAATGAATCAATGAATCAGCTCCGGGTTTTAATCCAAACCTTGTAGGAGTTATGCAAGGTGTTGAACCGTAGTCCTAGTAATAGGTTACATGACTTGGCCAGCACCTCTTAAATTTTAACTAAAACCCAGGGTGGATCCCCTTCTGCTTTCCTATCTGAGCCACAAGCCTCCGCCATGATGTATATTTGTATCTAATCTCCTCTTGGTTTCCAGAAACAGCCGGTGCTTACCCGAAGAGGGGTCCTTGTCCGACACAAGTGGGTGGGTTATGCCAAGCAAGCAGCCTGGGGTTGCTTTTCTACAAAGCCAGATCTGCCCATGAAAAGAGAGAGGCGTTGTAGAAGAGAACCTATGACTTTCAAGCTTGGGAGAGGTGATGGTTATGCAGCCCGGGTGACCTTTTTTTCAGTGTTTTTTAAAAAAAACTACTGTAAAAAGTGGGACGTGGTGGCGCTGCGGGTTAAACCGCAGAAGCCTCTGTGCTGCAGGGTCGGAAGACTAGCAGTCGTAAGATCGAATCCACGCAACGGAGTGAGCTCCCGTCGCTTGTCCCAGCTCCCGCCCACCTAGCAGTTCGAAAGCATGCAAATGCGAGTAGATAAATAGGTACCACCTCGGTGGGAAGGTAACGGCGTTCTGTGTCTAGTCGTGCTGGCCACGTGACCACGGAAACTGTCTTCGGACAAAACGCTGGCTCTACAGCTTGGAAACGGGGATGAGCACCGCGCCCTAGAGTCGGACACGACTGGACTAAATGTCAAGGGGAACCTTTACCTTTACTGTAAAAAGTAGAAAGGCCAGTTGGTTTCTTGGAAGATGTTTCCACTTGGTGGTTTGTTTGTGTTGTTTAAAAATATGTATTGGATAATTAGATGCAGCTTCTGTATCTTGAACGGGGCAGACCAGAGCTGAGAATTGCCTTGCTTCTTTCCAAATGGAATTGAATGGAAAGAAGGAAATCTGCCAGAATCCTGGCACAGCTGTACGGTTGTCTGAAAGAGTAACTTTTCCAGGCTCTAGTAGTGAGCCCCAAAACTGTGTGTGTGTGTGGGGGGGTCAGAGTACCTGGTGAAGCCATTAAGTACGCCTGGGCTGATCGACAAGGCCCCTGATCCTTCCTGGACAGGAAGAACCATAATAAGGGTTTCCTTATTAGGCAGCCCAGAGTTTTCATGAGAACCTTGATGGTGGGTCTTCTGCCCTCTACTTTGGTCCCTTTGGACTCGCCTCCCATTCTTCAGGAACGACCACTGCCTTGCCGTCTGACCAACGTGACTCAGCTCTTTCCTTGTCTCCTTGGATCCTGACCTATCGTTTGTGGCTCCTTTTGGACATTTCCATCTGAGAGTGGTCCAGGTTGGGTGAGAAACCTACATGAAGACCGGATCCACTCCCCGGACCTTTTTGAGTCCCATCTTAGCATATTTCAGCTGTAAGTCTCTCACAAAATATGCCCAGGGTGTACGTTCACCTTTTCGAGGTCCCCAAAGAGTCACATTCCTCCAAGTCCTCATTCAATAAATTATCTGGATGAATTGGGAGCCCTTGCCACCTGCTTGGAAGCGTTGCAAGAATGAAGCTCAGCAGCTCCCGGGTTTTGGTATTTGCTGCGGTGACATTGAGGCTGATGCTCTTTCCCGATTGCCTGGGGGTCTGGACTGCATGTGACATGTGTATCCGTTTCCCAGGTTATTTTGGATAGAATCCTGTGTACGCAACAGAAACGGCCTTATTTTTCTTTGTCTTCAACATTTTGTCGTCCCCCCCCCCTCCCCGGGTGGGTTCACCTTGCTTCTTCTCCTGTCGCTCTGGATCGTGTGACCTTTCCCGCGTGAATATTGTGGTTGACTCACAAAGCAGGAAACGGCTGACAGCTAGCGGAAGATATTTTGGTGGGTCTTTATGGGTCTTTTAAAATCTCCCCCTCCCCAGATTATGAGTTCCCCTTCACTGTATTGCAAAAGAATATCAAACATGGTGTTTTCACACCATTACATGGTGGCCAACGGGTTTCTGGAGCTTTTGAGATGATGCATGAAGTCCAGAAGGAGGAAAGGAGTGAATCAGGGAGGATTTGATTTTAATCCAGTTGATTTAAATCACAATTTAAATTTTTAAAATCGGATTCTTTGACAATTTAAATTCAGAAAATGATTTTTTTAAAAAATTTAAATAGTTATTTAAATAGATTTAAAAAAACAAAAACAAAACATTGATTTTTATCCACCCTGGACTGAATAACCAGCTGAGTTGGGATAAAGGACCTGATCCTTTTTGAGCTTGTGATGGACTCATCTGTTTTTCAGTGTTGAGTTTGTCAGAACTGTCATTTTACCTTGCTAATGTGAGTCCCTGGAATGAAGTCAATTTGCTTTCCCCAAGGGATGAGAAAGTTTTTTTTTCAAAACTGCAAAAAGCTGAGCGGGCCGCAATAATTAATTCAGGTGTAACAATGTGAGCAAACATTTGGCCAAAAAGAGAGATTGCGTGGGAGACTAATTGAGCAGGTGACTAATTGCAGAAGTGGAGAGTGGGGAGGGATAATTATTCTCTGTCAAGCCCAATACCAATCTAAAAATGCAGATTTTGACACTATCTGGAAGTGGCTTTGGGGAAAAAAAGTATGTGTAAGGTTGACGATAATGAAGGAGCATCCAGTATTTTTCTCATTAACATCAACAGGCTAATATTGCGGTTTTGATGGGGCCGAGAGTAATTAAATGGACGTTTTGAGTATATTAAAAAAATGATAATGAGCAGAACATGAGGGATAATAGGATGTGAGGGGCTAAGGAGGTGCCTCACTGTGAAAATTTGTAAAACCAGCAGAATCCTTGAGTTTCAAAGAGCTACGGAGCACAACATCAACAGCACAAAACAGTCTTTTCCGGCCTGAGAAAACAAATCCCATCATCCCTGTCAGAAGCTTCTTCCACAGAGGCCTGGGCATGCAAGTCCCAGCATCCCCTTCCATCAGAGTCATAGAAATGATGATGAGAGCTGGAGGTCAGCATGAGAAGACCGCCCCACAGTTGTCGTGAGGAGCCATGTAACCTGGCAGCTGCAGGGCCCATCATCCTTCCCAATCGGCCTGGCTGGCCAGGGGTGGATGAGGTTGCCTTTTACAGGCGTACACCTTCTGCAGCCTTGCTCTACAAAGGAGGTGGCAGAGCATCCTTTGTGGAAAATTTTTGAGCAGATTTTGAATGGGGTTCTTTAGCTGTGGTGTTCCCACTACAGGGGGTGGGGTTGAGCTAGATGACCCTTGGGAACCCTTCTAATGCTACAAAGTGATGGTTGTCTGAAGAGGCAACTTATACGATGGCTTAGACAGCGCCGGTCTCCCCCTCCCCACGTGCCTGTGCCTATATTTGGCACAGGCTCATCTTTGCAGCTGTCACTGCTAACTTGCCCACGCGCAGAAGGATGATGCCTCTTCACTCTGAAAAGATGAAGTCATTCTCTTCTCTCTCTCCCCCCCTCCTGCTTTATGAAAACGGTGTTGCTTCACCTCGCCTTCTTCGTCAGCCCCTCGGCCGATGTCTCTTGATCTCATGTGGCATGGAGCTAATTCCACCCCCCCCCCAGGCTGAACCTCTCAAGGAGGGGTTAACCTGGCGGGGGAAGAAGGAGGTTCTCTAAGTGGCTTGGCTGAAAAATGGTGAGTGGATGGGACAGCTGGGCCAGCAGCTTTGATGTGCCTTCAAATTAACCACATGAAATGCATGGATAAGGGCGTTTGGAAGGGTTTCCAGACAAGCTTCTTGGAGCAAGCTGGCGCTAATGGACAACATGCAGTTTGCTGAAAAGATTAGCAACTAGAGAAGCATTTCCTGCTAAACCCCCTTGCAAAATTCTGAATGGTTCGCATTTCATCTCCTTATCTATCTCCGGTTCCAAAACCCATCTCTTGAGTTTTCCCATCAGACCTTCAGGACAACAGCAAGTTTAGTGCCATTCCCCCTCCACCCTCAATACACCACCCATCAACCCCGTTCTGCTTGTTCCTTTCCTTTGGTTTTGAGTGCTCTTTCCTTAACCAGGCGCCATCCTGTTAAAAACACAGTGTGATCGCAAGGGTAGACCAGAGACTGGACTGTGCAGTGCAGGATTAAAGGACTTCAAATTGAGAGCAAAGCTCTGTGAATTATTCTGGACATTTTTTTTTTCCTTTAGCGAAAGAACAGCTAAAAGAACAGCAAGACAGGATCAAGAATTTGAAATGAAACTAAGAATTTCAAACTCTATGTCAATCTGGGTGTTTAGTTTCCCCCGAAGAGGGGCACAATCATTCTGCAACCATAATGAACTCATTGACTAGATCCTGTTGTAATGTCTTGGACTGCCTTGTTAGGTGGTTGGCAACAATATATGAAAGAAATCTCCTCCTTGGTTTGAAGGACAGTACAGGGTTGACTTGTGTGCTAAAAAGCTCTCAACCTTTCCCCCGAATCACAGCACAGAATTCTAAGCATCTCCCCAAATGGCAAATCAGGATCCCACAGGATGGAGCCACGTCTGTTAAAGTAGTATCACATGGGTGTAATTGTGTAGTGTAAATATATTCATAATGTTGAAGATGCTCAACCTGGCCTTAATGTCCAGAGGATGAAAGGAAGAGGGCAGAGGGTATGCGTGGTTGGTGAAGATGCATAGCTGGTGTTCGTGGGCTGCTGGTAACTAAGAGAACTATCCATTGAGAAGGGCTCAACTCAACAGGTACAAATTCCAAGAACAGGGAGTTGGACAAAACCTTAGGAGAAGATAAATGATGGAGTACCAGTTGTTTGCTTTTGACCATGTTTTTTTCCAACGCTGCGGGCTAATTTTAGTCATGTTGGAATCTCCAGTCTCTGGTGTCTTGCAAGTAGATTGGACATATACCCTAGAGTATGGTTCTAGGGATGCCCTCCCATCACCAGTAGGTTCATCTCACTGTCACAGACACGACTGGTGTGAAGTCTGTCCGTTCCTGGACTTTACGACCTTGGAGGTCTCTTCCAAGGAGTCTGCTTTCTGTGACAAACTAAGGCAGTTGGGTGAGTCAGAACTGCAGAAAATAACTTCCCAAGGTTTGAAGAGCATACATACTGTCTCCTGATTAATGCAATTAACAACTTTTCAGAAAATTATAAGAAGAGTGATATCTCCTTTCATGTAACTGTACATCTGCATCCTTCTCTCCCTGCTCTTATGGAGGGAGTTAATCCTCAATAGGGTGATACGATTGCATGTTTACCTAGTAATTTTATATCAAGTGTTGTCTGCATCATACTCCCAGCTCTGTGGACTTTCCGCTCCTCTTCCGAAGGTCATGCTGGACTGATGGCTTTCTTTCTTAACATCCTCCCTCTGGCTCTGGTCCAGCTTTCCGGCAGCTTTTGATTATTTTAAATAAACGAACTTTCAAACCCCAGCCTGCGTTCTTGTGCTCAAGGGCGGTTTATGTAATCTGTGATAAAATTGTGCCCTGTCACATTGAAACCCAAAGCGAGTGATAAAGACTAAAAAAAATCAACGAATAAGGTTCAGCAGCGTGTCTGCCGCTAAGATAAGCAAGTGACCCCTCTCTTCCCTGTAGGCTAGCTTTGAATTTATGTCAGAGCATCAGAAGCCACCTGGAATAGGTGCCCTTTGGAAAGGGCATAAGGGAAAAGATGGTCTTGACTTTCATTGCAAGATCACTCCCAAGCCTTAGGTAGATAGGTATAAATAGACATCACAGCTGACTGTTCCATCTCATGAAACTTATTTGTTACTAAAATAAACCCTGTAGTTCTTTCATGGATTTCAAAGCAGAGTGCATCATCTGTTCCCCTTCCACCTTCCGATTTTATTCTTCCGACCCTCCTGCAAGATAGGTTAAAGAGAGTGAACATGATGATCAAGAAGAGATATGGATCATCCTGAACATGGCATTGGAACCCAAGAAAAGTTGTGCCCTATCACATCACAGAGACTTCCTGTGATGAGTATCTCTTAATCTGCTTCTTCCCTTCTCTGTGGGATGATGGGCAGAAGAGAAGAAGGGTTAAGATGAAAGACATCTTCCTAATCTCACTGCATGGCACAGTAAGCAAGATCCAAGCATACCCCTTATCTACAGAAGAAAGTCTAAATACATAGAATCACAGTGATGGGCATGATGAGCTGGAGAATAGGTGAGTCAGGGAGGCATACCTGTTTGATGTGACATTATCTTGGCTTTTTTGGAGACTCTGTTTTGGTTGCTCCTTATTTGTCTGACAGTCCCACGGGGTTTTCAGCCTACCTCAAGACTGTCTGGGTCCTTCCCTGGGATTCCTATCCCAAGACCTGGGCAGAGGTTCCTCACAGAATCGTACAACTGGATTGCAGAAGCCATCAAGTCCAACCTCCTACCGAAGCACGAAATCTGTGATCTGACCACAAATGGACAGATTAGGACAATCTTCTCTCAACCCTTTGCCCTCAAGATGTGTTTGATTCCAGTTCCCATCAGCCCCAACAGCATGGACATTGGTCGGGGATGATAGGAGCTGAGAGTCCCAACAGATCCGGAGAGCATCAGCTTGAGAACGGTTGGCTTCGGTCAAAAAATAAGGATAGGTTCCTTTGCTAGCTACCCAATAATCTTATAAAAATAATAATCTTTGAACTGCAGAGCTGGAAGGGACCCTCTGTATCATCGAGTCCAGCCCCTTTCAAGGAGGCCCAGTGGGGAATCGAACTCTCAACCTCTGGCTCCACAGCCAGATGCCTAATACACTGAACTTTCCAGTAGCTCATTAAGGATAATCATCGTTGTTGTTGTTTTAGAACTCCAGAGCTGGAAGGGACCCTATGGATCATCAATTCCAACTCTTGTCAAGGAGGCAAAAATCGAACGCCCAACCTCTGGCTTGGCAGCCAGAGACCTAAACCACTGAGCCATCCCGATGAAATCCGTTTAGTAGTTTAAGCCAAGTTGTAACTTTCGGTCCGATAAACAAAATGGCCCTGCTGAGATTCTCAGGGTAGCTACCTCTGGTGCATGCACACCCCCTTCCCTCTGAGCATTGCGGAGGAATGCTTTGTTTGAAGGAACAGCCTGACATTTATAACTTGGCTTATGCTAAAAGGAGGATTTCAGCCAATTTGTGGTAATCAGAAAATGGGCTGATAATAGGTTTCTTGGCCTATTTGAGGTTCAGGAGCCAGAATTTGCCCCTTATAGGAAGGAGATCCTTTTTATCCGTATTTTTCTCCAAATTAAATACAGTTGTGATTTCCTAAGGCACCGTTTGTGTTAATTATGGTTTTGAACAGTGATTTCCTGTGGTTAGCATTGTTGTCTTTTGATTAATGCTGGGTTTTGCTTTCTATGCTTTTAGAGAAGTCAAACACTAAAGAAACCGAGGCGGCTTTAGGAAATGTGTTTTCTTATCCAGAAAAGGATGGTGGAGGGGGAGAAAAACCCATAACTCATCTGGTTTTCTACAGGGGTGCCTGCATGCACAGAGCTGCTTCAAAAACAAGAGGTTGCCCAAATGATAGGGCCGGCCCTTCTATTAGGCCGACTGAGGTGGGTGGCAGGGGTATCAACAGATTAGCTGTCTTCCCATTCCGCTGTGTGGAAGGACATGGCTCTGGATCATGCCCATCTCTGTGATTCTATGTAAGTATTTAGACTTTCTTCTGTAGATAAGGGGTACGCTTGGATGTCGCTCACTCTCCCATGCCGTGAGATTAGGAAGATGTTTTTCCATCTTGATACTTACCTTGAAGTGCTGTTGACTTTTCAGGGTCCTTCAACTCAGTTTGGAGAGGTTACTTTGCGCCCCTTTGTTGAGGGATCAGTGGGCAGCAAAAATACCTTCCTTGTGACATCTTTCTATTGGGAAAAAAAGGAAAGTTTCAATAGCGAGGGGACCAAAGTGATTGTGGAGGGCCAACGCATGCCACACTGAGCATTTATTTAATTGCTGTATGCATTCTCCTGTTCGCTGAAGGAAAAACGGATTCTTTCATGCAGAAAAAAAAGTATTATCTCCTTTCCAGCACACCTTTAATTGCTCACAGTGAAGTTATTAATGAAGCAGTAAATCTTTTAAGCAATGAACCCCATGAATACACATAATATGGTAGCAAAGGATCTGTGAAGCTGCTGCAAGATAGATCTGTCAGCAGAGAAGGTAATGGAAGGTATGAGGGAAGGGTATGGGATGCCAGGAAATGTTCCTGTGACATCATTTTGGGGAGGGGCCTGGACAGGAAGAAGCAGCCTTCCTGTATGCCTGTACATTGGAAGCGAAGAGCTTGAAAAGTTACTTTTTAAAAGTCATTTAATCCTATCGCTTATTATCAGAAAGTAGGAGCATAGGAAGCTGCATGCTATTGAATCAGACCACTGATCTGCTGAGACCAGCATTGCTGGCTCTGAATGGCAGCAATGGCTCTCCAGGGTTTTAGGGAGAGTCCTCCCCTCGCCATGCCTGGAGGTGTCCTCGTAATCTCCCACCCAAGGATGAACCAGGGCTGACCCAGCTTAGTTTCTGCTGCCAGACAAGGTGGGGTGCATTGAAGGCAATGGCGTGGCCAATCAGAAGGGACTTAAATTGGACTGGAGGACTTCCATGTATACTCAACATCAGTCTCAAAGAATATGCTTTAATTAAGAATATAGAAATTTGCCATGTATCAAATGAGGCCTTTGGATACTCTATCCCAGTGTTGCTTGACTGTACCTGGCAGCAACAGCTCACCATGGTTTAATGTGGGGTTGTTTCCTAATTCTACCTGGGGACCCTTGGTATTTCTGATGGTTTCCTACTCAGGAACAGACCAGACCTTACCATGCTCATCTAACCATGTATTGAAAAGTGAGTAGAGTCTTCTTGTAAGTCTACCCATACACATTTATGATGTTCCTATCTCCAGAGAGAGAGAGACAGTATATAACTTTGTTTACAACTTGTTTCTTCCAACCTACGTGATGCACAAGAAGGTCGTTGAGGCTATTTGACAGCTATAACGTAGCAATTCCTTGAAATGACTTGAGGTGGCCCTCGAACAACACACGAAAGATCACAAGGATTTAATGAACCAGGTTGGTTTTGCAGATCGTCCTATAATTCTGTTTTCCCGCTAGGTCTGAACCCTAGCATGCCAATACTCATGAGCGACTTTGACCTACCCTGGGTGATATGGATGTAGAAGACACCATTCTGAAATTATCTACAGAAGAATAATGGATCCAGAGCAGAAGGCTGTGGCTGTTTGTTCACGTGCAGGATGAGACAATCCGGCATTATTTGTGCATTATGAATGCCAGGCGTCAAAAGAGCCCACTTTGGATTCAGGATTCTGCCTTTGCAGTATGAGGGAGGGACTTGTTCCTGGAAAACCATTCAGGAGAAGCCTCGATGGTCTTGCTGCTACAGTGAGCGTGAAAACCAGACCGGGAGCAAAGTTTCCCAATGCAAAATAAGATATTGATTTGGAAAAACCATCTGAAATGAAGGACTACTAATAGCAGTGTGTGTGTGCGTGCATGCACATATACTATATACTGGTATAAGTATATGGCACATTAGATTAGCCCAGCTACGATGTGTACCTGTCACTGGAGTTTAGTTCCAGACAACTTGAAAGAAATCAATACCTCGAGCTGGGAAGGACATGAAACAGAGAACAGCCAGAACATTTCTTCTTTCTATCAAATTGTGAAGAGATAGACTCAAGTTTAAGTGCGGATTATTTGTCTCCTGTCTTTGTCATTTCTTTCCCATCATTGATGGTGTCTGAAGCACATATAGGAAACTAGGTGTCTGTTGGGGAGGGTGAATGAGCAAATGATTGGATTTCATTTGCTCTGAGGGCTTTCTTTCGTCCGTCCGTCCCTCCGTCTCTCCCTCCCTCCCTTTCTTTTAAATGGGAGTCAGTGTTTGATATGTGAAGCTAAACATTTTCACATACTGTAGCAATAACATTTAATGTGGTTGGTTTTCTTCTGTAGGGTGAAATAGAAGCCAACGAATTCTTGCATTAGCCAGCTAATTCTTACGTGGATTTCTCTTTTTTGGAGAATATAATAGCTGGGTCCTTTGGAGTGTTGCTCTCAGCATCCGTTGTAGGATGTGCCAGGCCTAGAAATTGTCCCAAACAGTAAAAAAACAAGGGAAATATCAAAACTAGAAGTGCCCAGGCGTCTGTTTCCAGTTTTGACTCTTTTTTAAATGGGAGGTTGTTAATGAGGTCTGCATCCCACTCATGCAAAACCCCTTCTGGAGGTCTCTGGGGCAGGGCAGAAAACATTTCCTGACGCACTGTTCTTTAGTTTGGTTTTCAAGTGGTTTATTTTAAAACAAAGATTTCTTTTTCAAGCATACGATCAAAGACTCTGCCTGGTGCCCAGTGGTTTATGGGCAGGGTAGTCTCGCTACCTGTTATACTCTACAGAGCTGTGGTTCCCAACCATGGGTCCCCAGGTGTTCTTGGACTACAACTCCCAGAAGCCCTTGCCACTCGCTGTGCTGGCCAGGACTTCTAAGACTTGTGGTCCAAGAACACTTTGGGGACCAAAATTGGGGAACCACTGCTATAGAGGAGCTTCTCATCAAGCAGTAAGGGACTGGGTGACATTGCCTTCACAACCTGATATGCATGGAGAAAAGCACAATATATAAGTAGAAATACATCTCTTTTTCTTCTGGTTTCTCCTCTCCCAGCCAAAATCCTCCAGCCATTTTGTAGTGGTATCAGACTGGTATAATTGTGTAGTGCAGATGTTCTTGCGAGTTTCCCATCTGGGATGAATCAAGAACTTCCTTTCTAGAACATGGGTTTTAACTGGGAAAATTTGACAAAGGTATCGGGTACGGCAGCTCGGTCATGGAGAGCTCAGTGGTTTGGGGATCTGGCTGCGGATCCAGAGGTTGGGAGTTCAGTTCCCCGCTGGGTCGACTTGACAGACACTGGACTCATTGATCTGTAGGGTCCGTTCCAGCCCTGCAGTTCTAAGATGATGATGATTCAGAAATACCACACACAGTCAATCAAAATTATAAAAAACATTGACTAGTATTATGCAACAGATACAAGTTGTAACCAAAAACCTAAGTGAAATATCGGCACAGTATGTATGCTGCTCCTAATATTGCTGGGTTTTTTGTAGCTCTGATGGTGTTGTTTCTGAGATCTGCAGCTGCTTATAATACTGTGTGAAATGCCTCTTGAGATTGTTCCCAAAGCCCCAATGACTATGGGGACCACTGAAGTGTGTTTCATTCACAAGTGAGATGTTTCAATGGCCAGATCTCTGTAGTTTGTTAGTTTTTCAACTCTGGCATCCCCTGGAATCCTCCTCCTCCTCATCTTATCATGGCAAATGAGGAAGCGATTTCCAGTGATGGCACACCAAAGGCTACCCAAGTGGGTCTCTGTTGTGTTTGGCTATGATTTAAAGTTGGATGGAGCCAAACTCCATCGCTTTGAAAGGCAATGCTGAGAGGCAGCCATTTTGGGCTGCCTTCCATGATGCCTTTTTTATGCTTCTCTTTCTGACGCGCTTCAACTGTTGAACAAAGCCCCATTGCTTTTGTTCATCTGGATGGTTTCACCGATCTGTAATTCTGGGCAATGTGGCCTCTTGCTCCGCCCAGCCTCTGTGTAAGTGGAAAGAATGTTCCCAATTACACTTTTATGAGTATAGATTTTTTCCGCTTTGCATGCTTCAGAGCACGGAAATGTGATTAATGTGAAAAAATTGTCAAACGGCATTAATCATAGTTGATTTCTTATTGATTTTTCTCCCCCGCCCCAAGATTTTTCTAAGCCGCGTCGGCTCTCTCGGCGAACTTCTACAGAGCAACGGCACATATCAAAACAGGCGAGAAGGTGGGTAGGAAATAAATGCCATGGATGCATCGCATTGCCAGGCAAATTAATTGGAAAGAGGTCTTTATGAATGTGTATGAAGACAGAGATCTTTGGGTGTTCCTTTGGTGAAAATATCACAGCCACCACCCTGGGAAGAAAAAAATGAGGGCATTTGTCTTCCTCGGATCAGGAAGATCAATCAAGGATGATGATCTTAAGAATTATTACCCCAGGAAATGTTTGGGTGCCTTCTTATCTACAAAGAAGGGTGTGTGTGTGTATTTTGCACACAATAAGCAAAATCTCAGAAAACAACATGGTAGTGGAGATAGCAAATGGAGGTAATACAACTTGCCCCAAACAAGGATGGTTGCCTCTTTGTGACATAAAGTTCTGGGAACTAGAAGCCTAATTCAGGGTTTTTTGCCTCTTTGTAAAAACAGGAGTTGGGGGGATGCTTTGCTTCTCAGCGGGGAAGGACACTAGCTTTGCGCCAGTGGATTGTACAAATTCTGGACACCTTGGTGATAAAAGGAGGGGGGGGGAAGTAATCTTCCATGTCTCACTCTTGCCGAGATAGGTTGAATTCATGAGAATGGAGAACTTTATGAGTTGTTTATCCCTGGTTTTAATACAAGAACATTAAAAGGGTCTTCCTGTTTGGTCTAGGGTTGTCTTTCCCTTTCTGGGCATCCAGATGATCCAGTGAAAAGTCCACCAGCTAAAACTAGAGGTCAGGAAGCTGTTATCACTGTTGTTTCCTGAAGCCGGCACCTAGAACCATAACCTCTTCTGAACTTGGAGATCACATAGTCATCATTGACACCCTTAAGGTGTCTAATCTCGTTCTAAAACCATCCTAAACTGGGGACCATCAATCTATCTTCCAGTAGCAAATTCCCTAAACTGACTCAGCATCCTACCTTCTCTGGTGTTGGCCAGAATATGGGGGTGCTGATAGTATCCTAGTCTGAAGCTGCCAAGAACTTCAAAGTATATGAGGAAGTCTACATGCTCTTGGGCGTGGTCTTGATAACAATGGGTGGGGCCCATGACCAAAAGTAGGTGGAGCCTCCTTGTCTTTCTCAGTTTCTGGGTCCTCCATCCTCATTTCTGTCCCTCTCTAGTTGCAGAAGAAAAAAGCAAAGGGGAAACTAACATTATTTGCTCACGACCATCCATGCCTATTGAAAGTTTACTAAGAAGATCATATTTGTGTATTTTTATTTTTGCTATTTCTTTGCAGCGTAGACCTGACAGGTGTTGTTTGTTATTTTGTTATCACAATCTGTTGTTATAAAATTGATTCCAAAAAGAACTCCCAAGCCAAAAATCTGTTCCAAGTACCCCTAAACTGATTAAACTCACATAAAGGTGGGTTGAAGAAGTCTAGTATCTCCCTTGGTAACCCTCTTCCTTAGGAGACAAATGCTGAGTTTTAAAAGCTGGAATAAACTACCAAAGATTCCTTCTCTCATGTCCTCCTCACTAGACGTCTATAGGAGGATGGTGGGACCGAGAGAAGGACCTCCTCTGAAGATCTGGGGAGGGGAGGTTTTAGTTGGTCTGATGCTCAGTGGTCTTGGTTTCTGGCTGTGGAGCCAGAGGTTGGGAGTTCGATTCTCCCCTGTGGCTCCTATGCGTAGAGCCAGCCTGGGTGGCCCTGGGCAAGCTGGACGCTGCCAGAAGAAGAGAATGGTAAACCACTTCTGAGTTCTCTCTACCCAGAAAACCCTGAAAAAGATCACCATAAGTCAGAATTGACGTGATGGCACATGATTATAATCGCTTATGGCTTTATTGTTTACCTTGTTTTTAATTTACTTTTAAACTGTTTGAATCATATTTGTTCGCTCCCTTGATTGCTTTTCTCCTTCCTTTTTAGTGGAAAAGTGAGATAGACATATAATGAGCCGTCATCATCACCACCTTAAACCCTGGCAGGCTGATGGTGGTGGTGGGGAGATGGCCTTTTCAGATAGCTTGAACCTAATCTGTGTTGTTAACTAGGCATAAAGAAATTGATGTTGATTTACTGGGGATTATACAATAAATGAAAGAGATCAATCAGTATTCAGCAATTAAATCTGCTCACCCTGGTGGAAGAAATTGTAATGTGCTGTCAAGTTGTTTCTGATTTATGGTGTGCCTATGAATGAATAACCTTCCAAAGGCTTCTGTCAGGAACAGCCCAAACACAAGGCTGTGGTTTCATTATAGAGTCAGTCCATCTCATGCTAGGTGTTCCTCTTTTCCTGTTGCCTTCAACATTCCTTAGTGTCTCCATTTTTTCCCATGAGTCCTTCTTTCTCACAACCTGGACAAATGGTGAGCATCTCCGTTGAGTCATCTGCAGCTTCTAGGGAGACTCCAGGCATGATTTGATCTAGAACCCACTGACTTGTATTTCTGGTGCTCCAGAATATAAAGGAATTGTCATTACTCTGCAATCATGGCCGCTTAAATTGCTAATGAATAGCAACGAGGCTTTGTATTCGACACACACATCTTAGCGGGGTGACGTTTGTCAAGAGATAAATGACACAAGGTGAACAAACTGCTTATGAAGGTAAGACAATGAGGGCTCCATTTTTCAAAGGTTAAGATGTGTGAGAGAATACCTGTACATCCTCAGAGTCATTAGCAACACGCAGCATGTGGTATTTAGAAAGGCCAGAGTAACCTTTTCAAATGCGGCGCATGCTAAAAAGAATATATTTCCTCACAGTTTTGGTGGCGAGGGGGCAGAAAGGAGGAAAAAGAAACAATTGCTTTCTCCTGTTGAAAATTGCTAAACAGAAGAAAATAACAAGAGCTAAATTCGGAGCAGCAAATATCAGATATTATAAACATTATGTAATATGTGATATATTAAGTCACTAAAGTGTTCCCTTAGTGATAGGCTGTCTGAGAGGCTTTTTTTTTAAGGGAGTGTTCTGCCTTGTTGCTTTGGATGTGTTTTTACAGTTGATTTTGTTAAGTGTGGTATTCGTTGGACTCTTTAACAATATTTGTATATGTCCTGTTTTTCGCTTTTAAATATTTAAATCTTAATGAGGTATGAGCAAGGCGGCGTGAAAATATTTTAAATAAGCAAATGGAAATCTTAAAGAGGCACCCTAAAATAATAAGTGCCTTTTAAAAAATTCTTCTTCCTGTTCCTCTCATGTGGGAGGTTCGGTCGGATGATGAGGCTGTCTGGACTTCGAAGGCCCAATGCAGAGATAAATATAAACATGGCGAAACTGATGTGTGTGTGGAAAATAATGAAAACTCATTTATCCTGGGAGATATTGAGTGCCGTGCATCTTGAAGGTGGAGGGGTGTGAGGGGGGTGTGACGAATTATTAGCATTTTTACAGTTTTCTTTTTTTTAAATAGATGATGCAACCAGGAGTGTGTATACGGTACTCCAAAGGCAGTCTTCACCATGGATTTTTGCACACAAGCATTGGGGTTGTAGTGATACAGTGATACGGACTGCCATTTTCACTACTGATGCTATCAGACATAGGCAAATCTGTTTCATTCCCCCCCCCCCCCCCCCAATGTTTGATGTTTTGCAAATCTGGGCGAATTCTGGTTTTGGAAACACACGCAGGGGTTGCCTTCTCCTGAGTCTGATCCGTGATCCATCTTGCCCAGTATAGCCAACTCTGACTGGCAGCGATGGCTTGGCAGGGTTCCAGGCAGGATTCTTTCCTGGAGGTGCCAGGATTTGAACCCTGGAACCCCTCTGCATGCAAAGCACAAGCGCTGCCCTTCAGCTGTGCCCTGACCAACACTGTGGTGAATTTTAGTCTTGGCTGTTGCACCCAGTGTTGGCAACTGAGTGAACCTCTTCCCAGCCCCTGAGATGCTGCTTACCTGGTCTCTTTTGAGCCTTTGACGGGCCCATCTCGAGCCTCCATTGACTGGAAAAATCATCGCTGTTTCAGTCATTCCACTCTTGGCACCTCTTTCTCTCTGTGCGAGCCCAACTTTGGGAATGTGACCGTCAACAAAGGAACCTAAAGCTCGCTTAGAGGACAGAGAGGGCTTCTCCCGGCTATCTTCTCCTGGCGGCTCGCTTTCCCCCCGCGGAGGCTTGCAGGCATCGGGTTGCGGAGCTGTGTGAAGGAACACCGGTTAAGCCCCTGATAGCGATCGGATGAGGAGAGGAACCGAACGCCAGGCATCCGACAGGATGTCAAAACTTGTCACTTCTCCGCCACCGAATCGCTCTCCTCTTCCACTCTTCCCTCCTCCTCTCCATCACCCTGTCTTGACAAGGTTAGCGGCTGACTGTCAAGGATGCAGCTGGGGAGGCCAGTGGCAGAGGATTAAGGATAAGAAGGCTGCAGAAAATTTGGGAAGGTGGGGTAGACAGGGAGGCAATCGGGACGACTTTGGTTGTCTTCTGCGGTGTGGAAAACTCAGCCATTATCCATGGCATACGCTTGTGAGGTTGCAGAAGGGAATGGAATCTGATCAAGGGTCAGACTTTGAATTCTTATCAGTCCCATGATTTAGCTTCCCCTCTATATGCTTCCTCTTTTTCGCCATATCATGTGTTGGAAATGTGGGGTGCCTGGCCTATATTGGTTTCACATGCAGGAAAGAAGGAGATTTAAGCATATATGGTTGCAGAGTTTTGAATTTTTGGTTAAATTCCTCTAGCTGTGTAGCAGAAGTGCAGGGACTCGCAGAGCTGAATAGCTTCAAGTTTCCCAGAGCAGTCCACCCCTTTTTTTTCATTAACTGGCACAGTCTCAATAACTCACTGTGACTTTAGTAGGAGAAAGAATAAAAGGTTGCATTACTTACAGCTGAACAGATCAAACAGCAAACTGACAAACATGGCTGCTTTCAATAACAGACCTCAACAGAGGGGGAAAGCACCACGGAGAGAGGTGGGGCTCTCTCTGAATTCAGAGACAGGGGGAGGAACGATGGGTTGGTGCTGGACAGATGGACAGTCACCCCAGCCCTGAAAGGTCGCTCCCACCCACACCTAGTAGAGGCAGCACAGCACGCACGGCTGCGAAAACTCCCAACGTATATGCAAACCTGCACTTTGCCCCAGCAGCTCCATCGTCTGTTGCCTTTCGCCCTGGCAGTTCTGATGGCCCCCATCTGCCGCCCCTGCTTGTTCTGCGCCGTATACGTTTGTTCACTGCTTTATTGAGCGTCCTCTATGGATCCCTGTGGCTTGCTGCCAAATGTCAGCAGCAAACAGGGAATTTTTTTAAAGACCGTTTTTATCGGAGACGATGGGGAGGTCACAGGAAGGACTCGCGGCCCACGGATTACGCTTTTGCCCACCCACAGTAGCCGTGACTTGCTAACTATTTGTGCATACAAGCTTTTTCTTGGGCCCCCGCTACGAGGAGCCCATGGATGCGGTCCCCCCCCCCCTTAGTGCGTCGTCTGCCAGTTAGTGACACAGTCGGGAAGCGACCACGTTTCTATTTCTGCTCTTTTTCGTCCTTTTCGGTAGGGCACATGCATAGATCTCTTGTGTTTGAACGACAGTTCTGGTAAATCTGCGTATTTCCACTTTTCTGTTTTGCTTCCCCTGCGGAACAAGCAAACCAATCGTTTGCAATTCAAAAAAAAAAAAAAAAAAAAAAAAGGGGGGGGAACCATTTATGAGAGGAGGTTTCTAGCCCAAACTGTTTGCTTCCGAAATACTTGACTATATTCTGAGAATGCTTCAACACAGGGAAAGAACTTTAAGATGCAGGGCGCTCTCTGAAGCCTAAAGCAGGACATGCTGCCTTACTGCGGAACTAGACCACTTAGTTTCCACCTTTTTCAGCGGCCTGCATCTTGTGGTGCCCAGTGTGGTGTAGTGGATAGTGTGACCGGCTAGAACGGTGAAGAACTGGGTTCGAATCACCACTCGGCCGCTGAGATCCTGCGTCTTGTGGTTTTCAGCTTCTCCACAAAGTCCATGCTTTTCAAAACCCACCCGATTCTTTTCCGCTATGTACCCTCACCCGTGACCGAGTAAGTGTCGCACCCGAGCCGTGCCAGCGGTTGCAGCTTGCTGTCGTCTGCATCTTGAACCCTTTGGCATGGCTTCCTTGTAAAGCTCCTCCGTTTAAACGAGCTTTCTCCTTGTTTGCCTGACGGAAAACGCCCGCTCCGTGCGATTGACAGACCCCGAAGCAGCTCCTTCCCCCTTCCCTTCGCTTTCCAGGCAGGGTGCCTTCAAAGTCACCGTGTTGCTCTGAGCGCCCGTTGGCAGGTGCGGAGCTGAGCTCTCCACAGGAAGCATAATTTCGGTGACTTCGTCAGTGGGGGTAGCTTTTGATGGTCGTGGGGCCTGCATTGGGGGGGGGGGACAAGTGACAGTTTTCACTAGAAAAGTGCCCCCCCCTCGGCGTGGTCTGGTCAAACACGAGAGAAGGTTGCCTCCCCCCTGTGCCGTCCCACCCCTCAGATTTCAGTCAGAGTTGCATTGGGGAAGCAGACGGGTGGAGGGAGGAGAGCTGAGAGTCACAGGAGAGGATGGAGGCATGCATTCACTCTGCTGGAGAGGAAGGGATGGGAAGATGGAGGGTGAAAATTGCACAGGGATGCTTTCAAAGCCAAAAGGAACAAGGTAGTCATGGTAAGACCTTGTAAGAGTGATGCCAGGGGAGAACAATTCCGCTCCGTGCATTAATAAAGAATAATGTTCCTTTGAACAAAGTGGCTGCACAGATCCGTGCCAGGGAAGCGATGGTGGTCGAGGAGCTGAAGAGATGTTATTTGCTAGAGGTTCCCTGGAAGAGTTCAGAGAATTAGCATCTTAGAACTGCAGAGCTGGAAGGGGCCCTCTGGATCCCCGAGTCCAACTCCTGTCAAGGAGGCCCAGTGGGGGAATCGAACTCCCAACCTCTGGCTCCACAGCCAGATGCCTAAACCCCTGAGCTCTCCAGCCAGCTCATAATCTTAGAACTCCAGAGCTGGAAGGGACCCTCTAGATCAGACCCTGTCAATTAAGAAGCCCAGTGGAAAATCGAACTCCAAACCTCTGGTTCTGCTGCCAGATGTTTAAACCACTGAGCTACCCAGCAGTTCAGTTAACTCCCACAGCAGAGAGAACTGAGGCTGGCATTGATTTCGGGAGCCTCGAAGTTCAGGATCCTATTCTGGTATGAATTACATGCTCTGACATTTTCAAAGAAGACCAGGTTTTGCCGGAAGACCCAATAACCTTCAGGCTGAGAAGCGGAAAACAAAGCTTACCATCTCAAAGGGGACTTGGTTGGTCTTTAAGCTTGTTGGCTGGTTTGCTTATGTTTATATCCCATCTTTTCTCTGGTAAATTCAAGACTGTCTTCCTCACCTCTTTCTCTTTGCAACCACCCTGTAAGGAAGATCTCGGGGAGAGAAAAAGACAGATGGACTTTTTTCTCCTCCAGCTGGGTGAATTATAATAATAATAATAATAAAGGCTTCAAGCTCGGTGCCGTGGACCAGGCGTAGAGCCTTTTTGTCGGAGACAATGATTTGTCTTTAAAAGTTCCGGGATGATGGATCGGCTGTCATGGGTTTTTTTCCTCTTGGGAATGCAGGCTCCTCTTTCGGAGATAATGCGAGAAGCGTCCCTTAAAGAGAAGGCAAGAAACGCTTCTCTCGGCGCCTCGCGAGGAGGAAGCCAATGGATGCTGAGTCAATTGGGGTGAGGATGGCAGCCTGCCCGGCATGGGTTCGGCTGCCAGTTCTTGCGGACAAGAACAAATGCATGGTATTCGGCTGCCAGCCCGGCTGGCGCTGCCAGCTGGAGACTCGCTCTGTGTTTTCTGTCCCTTTCCCAGGCAAAAAAAAGAAGAAGAAGAAGCCACCAATTCAGCCTTCTTCTTTAGAAACCCAGCAAACGGCCCTGTTTGTCCATCCAGAGCTCAGCATTGTCTGTGGGGGCTGGCGAAATCTCTCCAAAGCCGCAGGCAGAGAGTGAGCGAACCCGTTTTCATCCCTGGATCCGTCTCCTTTTCGATGCCAGAGGGTGAAACTGGGACCTCCTCTGATATTCAGGAGGCAGTCCTGGAGGTGGAATAACATGCGCATGAAACATGAAAGCTTGCTGAGTGTTCGGAGTGTGTTGCTAGCTCCTACTGTACACAGGCGGCTGCTTAGTCATCCTCTGAACCCCGAAACCGTCGTGAATCACAGAGTGATAACATTGCAGGGAAGGGGACTGGAGTCATGGGACTTGTTGTCAAGTCGGACTCAAGCCGCACCAGTGACTCGGTGACTCGGACTTGACTTGTTTCCCCCCCATGACTCAGGCTTGACTCACGACTCAGAAACCCACCTTCTGTTTTTTTCTGAGGGCAAAAGCTTGTTTTTAATAGGGACTTGGACATGGGGCTTGGTACCAAGACTCGAACTCGGGACTCGGACCCCAAGACTTGCCAATATCCCTGTAACATTGTAGAGGTGGAAGGCATTCCAATGATTATATAGTCCAGTCCCCTGCCAATGCAGGAAATCTACATCTAAAGCCCCCCTGGCAGATATCTGTCTGAACTGTGCTTGGGACACCAGTGAAGGATGGTCCAGCACCTTCTGAGATAATCCATCCCACAGTTGAACAACTCTTACCACCAGGCTGTTCTTCCTAAAGTTTAGTTACAACCCCTTTCCCTGCTGTTTGAATTGATTGGTTTATGCCCTGCTCTCTGGAGAAGAGGAAAAGAAGCTTTCTCCATTTTCTGCATGACCATTAAAATGAAGATGGCTATCACATCACTTCTTTTCTGCCAGCTAAACACGTCCGCCTTCCCCGGCACTTCCTTGAAGGACTTGGTTTCCAGTCCCTTTAGTCCATACCCTTGAGGAGAGGTTATATGGACAGAGGCGTACCTGTTTGGCACTGAAGGGATCATGTGTATCTAACAATCCTGGCCACTGATAGCTTTCCCAACATGAATTTGTTGAATACTCTCTTAAGGCAGGGGAGTTTGCCAGCATTGCTGCATCTTGGGGAGGTGAGTTCCACAGTTTAACTTGAAGAAGTCCTTCCTCTGATTTATTCTGAGTTTGGCTACAGTGGATGATGATTCTGTGGGATTCTAATATGATGTGAGAGGAAGAAAACACGTTTGCCTTCCCACTTTCTTGAGGTGCATCCTATGAATTGCTGTTTGCAATGGCTTTTTTTTTTGTATTCTCTATCATTCATTCATTAATTCATTGATTTATTCATTCATTAATTAGATTTTTATATCACCCATCTAGCGAACCAACTACTCTGGGCGGTTTACAGCAATACACAAGACAAAATATTAAATTAAATAAAAAAGACAACCAAATACTATAAATCACCATAGCTACTACGCAGCAGAAAAATGGTCAGCAATAACATTGACAGTAACACCATTCCAATTCTTATTCTTTCCTTTTTCTCTTTTCTTCCTCTCTCCCCGAGCTAAGGAGGGCCTCCCGAATTGCTTCTCTTAAAAGCTCTATTTTGAGGAGCTTCTCAAAGGTCCAAAGGGAGGGGGCCACTGCCAAGAAACCCCTGTTCCTTGTTCATGCCCTATGGGCTTCTCTTGGTGTGTCAGCCCTCACAGGTGCAAGGCTTGAGAGGACCGAGTAAGACTCGCAGCAGAACTTGGACGAAGACGTTCGGACAGATAGCGAAGTCCCAAACCGTTCAGGGCTTTATTTGTTTATGCTTCCGTTTGGGGAACCCTGCAAGCTAGACCTGATAGACACTGTTCAAAGTTTGTCTGAAAGCACGTACATAGAATGTGCCCTTTATGTTCCACCGGGTTATGCTGTTGTGGTTGCAAACACAGGGAGGCCAATACTTCTAATGTAATGTCCCACCTCCCAGCTCCATCCATCTGCTAGCTGGAATTTCAGGCCGGCGTGGCGTCCCCCTGGAAGGAAATGTAGCTATTTTTATAGGCTACCTTTTTTCGGTGGCGGGTGGTTGAATATGTTTATCACCTTTAAAAATCGACTGGGACTTCAGAGGGTCTGTTGTGTGGGCTGCCCCTTCCACCCGACGGGCCCGTATAACTGTCATCGCTGCCCTTGGATGTGACAAACGCTTCAATAACAATTATTGATATTGCACGCTGTTTATTCTATCATAAACTTGAGCAGCAATTACAGAAAAGAGCCTTCAAGAGTTCCGTCTCTGGCCGTTAATTAAGGGTAAAAAGAAGCTACTTAATCATAAAAAAATGTAATACTTTAGGGGAAGATCCTCCAGCAGCCAGGGTCATGAAAAGCTGTGTGTGTGTGTGTGTGTGTGTGTGTGTGTGAGAGAGAGAGAGAGAGAGAGAGAGAGGTGAACATACTCCTTTAAATGATGGTCATGCATTCTCACTTCATGTTCATACACTGAGGTTGACCCAGGTAGGTCGGTCCGTATGGCTCATTCAGAAGTTTACGAGGATAATGAATTTTGATGCGTCTTGCCTCATTCGCTCTCCAGACTTGGGAATTTCATGGACATAACATGGAATGTAGGGCATGCTTTCTTGCTTTGTTCATGTCAGAAGCACCGTGGTCAGGGTGGATTTAGTTTAAATCACAATTTAAATTTCAAAAATTTGGACTTTTGATAATTAAAAAAAATGATTTAAAAAATTTAAATTGTGATTTAAATCATAATTTAAATAAATTTGATTTTTAAAAAAAATGGTTGATTTTTATTCACCCTGACTACAGAACTGTTAGTAAAATACAGTATATACTAGATATTCCTCACCCAGAAAGAGGTAACATCAAGGGGATTTGGGGCAGCTACCAGGAAGTCTTCCGCCGTACATGTTGAGGGGTGCGGAGTAACCTGGTGTGTGAAGTTGCCTCCTCTTCTCCACTCTCACAAAGGACGGCGTTGGTGTGAATACCCCAATTTCTTGGGTTCAATTTGTTTCTTCCAGCTCCACTCCGTAGCCTGTTACGTGACTTCCCAGGTCTCTGCGTGATCAGGGTCCCATCTAGAGATGGGCACGAACTGTTGGTTCGGCGGTTTGTGCCAGTTCGTTCTTTGGCTGAACAAGTGTTTGGCATTTCCCAGCCCCACCCCCTCTGGCATGCACCCACTCAGAGGCAGTGCCCAGAGGAGGCGGGGCAGGAAAGCCAGGCTTCTGCCTCTGAGTGGGCACCCACCGGAGGAGGAGGGGCTGGGAAGTGCTGAAACACCTATTTGGACTCTAAACGAACCAGCACGAACCTGCAGTTCGTGCCCATCCCCAGTCCCATCTATTTAAGAGGTGGGTAGTTCTTCCTTCCCACATTAAGCAGCAGCACCAACGCAAGCCGTGCCTGCTTAAAAATAGAGAAAATGTACACTTCCTTGAAATGTGGCTGCTTGAATTCTGATGGTTCGATAATGGGAGTGTTTGTAGTGCTTCTTTTGTGTACTGATGGGGTCTGGGAGTTCACAGGGTCTATAAGGTGAGGGATAGTCCTTTCTTGTTCCATCCTCCAGATAAAGATGCAGAATTGACATGGACTCCTCCCCACCTGGCCAAAATTTCCTTCTGCTCTTGAATGGATCTTGGAACTGCAAGGTGAATCTCTTGCACACAAACACCCACCCACCCAAGCAGTGTGTGCAGAGCAATGTCAAAATGTCAAGAGAACCTCTCCTGTCTTTTAAGGAAAAGGCAAGTTGAGGGGTTACCTGTCCGCCGTGGATGCCCAGTTCATTGCTGGGCTTGACCATGGACTTGTGGGATGAGACATAGCCTAGCAAACCAGCTTCCACGTTCTCTTCTAAAAGAATAAAGTCAGGGCTGCAAGGAGAGGAGAAAAAGGAACTTCGGACGCCTCAACACCCTACCTCTGATGGGAACATCCTCTCCACGAGGGAGATTATAACGCGCCCCCCTCCTTTCTTACAGGAGAGAAACAGGGGCAGACAAGAGACGGGTGTGTATAAATAATTTACCAAGCTGTAATACGCTGTAAATAACAAGGCTCCTGAATAATGAATTAACCCAACTGCTGATTCATAGGTAAATATCTCTTGTAAGGCAGAACTTTTATTTCCAGGGACTTCAACACTTCTGAACACCAAGGCCATGTATTATTAAGTGGGTGCTTTTGGTGAAGCGCGTGGGGGGTGTGTGCATAGATCTTTGAAATGGAGGGGGCCGGGCTGTCTCAGTGTGATACTGGTATCAGCAGGCAAGTCTGTCTGTGCGATGTTTTGAAATTCAAAGAGGTTGCTTGACATGGGTAAGCTCTTCATGCTTTTGGTGAGGGGGTCATCTCTCTCTCTCTCTCTCTCTCATTCAGAGGAGCAGACGTTGGGCTGGAGAAGTTGCCGTGGATGCTTGGAACGCACTTCAATTTGCACAAATTTGCTTTTGGTTTAGGTTGTAGACGTAACTGTGCATTTTGTTTCCAGAGGGTGGGTGGGTGGGTGCACTCCATGGTGTTCCGTGGTACAGCTGTTCCCGTAATGCTGCAAGAGCTTGCGCCTAGCTTGGCTTTCAAAGGGATTCACAATTCCTGAAACGTGGCATATTCCTGTGTTGACTGGAAGGCGGGAGCATCCAGGACCCTATAAACCAGCTACTTATGCTTCCAGCAAACATGAGATAGAACTGCGGGGTTCAACAGGGGAGTGGAACTGCCAGATCCCCCAGGATCCTGGACCTTTGGGGGCCCAGAAGACTGAGCTCACAGGAGAAGAGGGCTCACGCTGGACAGCTCAGGGGTTGAGGCCTCTGGCTGCAGAGCCAGAGGTTGGGCGTTCGATTCCCCACTGAGCCTCCTTGACAGGGGCTGGACTTGATGACCCATAGGGTCCCTTTCAGCTCTGGAGTTCTCAGATGATGATGATTTCTGAGCCAGAGGGGAAGACTGGACCCCCTTCCGCTCCATGAGAACGCCATAGAATAAAGGCACAAGCTCAGCTCAAATCCCCCAAGTCTGTTCTTGCGTGCTGAGTCCCCATGACAAACTCGGGTGTCATTAACACACAGTTTTCAAAAGCAAGGTGGTGTAAAGTATTTGAGTAACATGGAGCTTCTTTAGATGAATTTCCCCATGTCGTTGGTGTGTTTATCCATAGAAATGGAGTTAATGTTCTTACTGATGTTAGGTAAATGCAAAATGCGGCTGTGCCAGATAAGGAGAGGAAATCCCATTTCTTGCCCCGTCTCTCTTTCTTTCCTTGCCGAAAACTCTTTAATGTGCCTGATTAAGACTTATCCTCTTTTTTTTTGCTAGAGAAGATTCTGACGGAAAAGGGGAACATTCGCCCCCTTCTGCTGCTTTAGAAGAGATAAGGTTCCTTGCTGAATGCAACCTTCAAAACAAAAATTTCGAAAAAGCAGCATTTCCCCACTCAGTTTTCAAAGCTTTACTGGGCTACTTGCTTGGTTGTTTTGTTGTTGTTGTTGTTTTTAATATTAGAAAAACCCTGTTATCTCTGGCATTGCAGTAGAGGGGAGATGGGCTTGTCGTCATTTTCACCGCTAACTTGGCTTCCCATCCCTTTATGTTTCCATTGTAATCACAGCGGAAGCAATAGCTGCTTTTGAGGGATTCAGGTAGTTTAGAGGACTCTGGAGGCGAAGGTGGACACTGTTCACTCTAGAGGCGTAATTGCCAAAAGACGTTCTCTTGCACACCCACCCACACTGGTGATGAACAATAGCTGCAGTATCGTTTCCCTCTCCCCCTGTCGGATTTCACCCCCTCAAGAACGTTATGCAAAATCGAAAGCTCTGTACAGGCATGAAACAAGACAATTTCACAAAGTTCAATTGAACTTCTGCTGTGAATTTATTGGGCATGCTTCTTATGGCACTGAAAATAACAGATTATGTACGGTGTGGCGATTTAGACTGAGAGGATATTAAATTTGCTTAAGGCAGATTAGTTATCCCTTGACACTCTCCAACTGCTTATTTTGTGAACGCATGCTGTTGGTCTGTTTAGAAGGCTGATTTCCTCCCTCTTCCTCATGAGATGAGTGTCGTGGTGTCCGTCTTCTTGAATCCACATGAGATCCTTTGTCTTAAGTCTTCTCCCCCTCCTTGTAAATAAAAAATTTGCGAGGACTATGCCGATCTTCTGCATGTCGGGCTGTGTGCTTCCTGCAGTGGTAGCCCGGTAGTCTGGAGCTGCTTAGCGGAGCATCTGTTCTGCATGCAGAAGACCTGAAGATCAGTACCCAGCGTCTGCAGGCAGGGTTAGGGGGAAAAAGCCATTCCTGAAGACCCTGGCACCTTCTACTGGTGGTCAGCGTAGTGAGCAATACCACATTAGATTGATGCGTATTGTTTAAAGCAAGGAGCAACAAGTTCTATTCACAAGCACTTAAGCCAAGTCCTGTAGCCCACTTGCATCAGAAGAAGGGGGCTGCCAACCATAGAGGCTTAAGCCAAATATGGTACGGTTACTTCTATCTGCAATTGCCCCTGATAAAGGAAATGCTGTCTACTGCAGTGGTTCCCCACCTTGGGCCACTCAGGTGTTCTTGGACTGCAACTCCCAGAAACCCCTACCAGCACAGCTGGGGGTGAAGGCTTCTGGAAGCTGCAGTCCAAGAACATTTGGGTTACCCAAGACTGGAGACCACTGATCTACTGAAATGTGATGGGCATTGTTCAGTGAGAAACGCCATTCTTGGGATATGGGTTTCCCTCTTGGCTCTGCAGATTTGAAATCAACGTACCCGCCAAACCAGCAGGGCTGGTAGCTAGGGATGATGGGTGTTGTAGTCCTGCAGCCTTTAGGTGCCCAAGTTGTGGTCTGCCTGAAAGTTGGAAGCTAGATATTGCTGAAAAGCTTGCTTCGAAATCCTCTTGGATGGTGGATCCCTCTGGTGTTCTAATCGAAAATGTTTGTGGAATAGGCTTCCCTCTTGTTATGATAAATTATCATTTATTTTTAGGATTGTTTCTGATTATAGAACATCGGGTAGCGCTTCTTTGGCACCGTCAATGGTAGCCCACAGATTTGCATCTCTTTCCGCGTCCAACGGACAAGTGCTCAATTAGTGGATTGTTTTGTTTTGCAAAGAAAAATAAATCCAATCTGTTCCTTTTTTCAAAGTGGGGAGTGTAGTAGTGGACATGGTCCGATGTGTTAGTGTGTGTTTTTTTAAAAAAAGAAAATGCAATAATAATCATCGTAATAAAAGAGTCCCCAGTTAAACAGTGAGCTGAGATATAAATTTACCTCCTGCGCGTGGAATAGGAAGATAAAAATCAACCTGTCAGAAACTCTTACCAGCCACAAGAAATAATCCTTTGGATTTAAGAGATAGGGGCCTGTTCTTTTCAACCTTCAAATACCCCTCTTTATCTGGGCCTCTCCGCCTAGGCTTAGATTTATCTCTCTCTTATATCAGCCGAAAGCTTCCTCCAAGTTAGTAGCTTTACATCTTTTATAGGCACGCAAAGCAACATAACCCCCAGTAACAAGCTGTGAAGGCTGAGCTTCCTTTGGTGCTGTGTTTTTGATTTCCCTTTTATCTTCACAAAATGCCAGTGACAGCTGTGTTGGGCATGCTTTTATTTTCGCATGCTACCTGCAGCACCAACGTCTCTTCCAGTGCAGGTGTGCAAGTGGCCTGCTTCTTTGGAAATTCTTGGCCACGCCTGTCTCTGTCTTGGGTCTACCATCCTCTTTGCAGAAATGCTTTCCCAGTTCTCTGTTCTCAGTCCTTCTGCTGACACAACCACACCTGCCGTCTGTGTTCGTGGCTCTGGAGTCATGAGCACCCATGCGCTCATGAGGACATCCGTTCCGTCTCTCACCGTTGTCTCAAGGTGGCCGCCCGGAATGATACCACAGAACTAAGTCTATCGGTTACTCTTAGCTGAAAGTCAGGTGGCTCTGTTCGAAGCTGGTCCAGTTCTGGTGGAGGAGAGGAAAAAGTCAGGATGATGTAGTTGTGGTCTTCCTGGGAATATCCAGCTCGCTGGAGACGAAGGGTGCATTTGACCATCACAGCAAGCTAGAACTCAAAACAAGGAGCAATTGACACAATGCGGAACAATCCTCAGTTGTGAAAGAGGCAGTGGTTATTCACCACAGTGCCTGGAGTTGCCAGTTGGGAAATAACCCTGCAAGAAACCATGATTTGTTTAACTGGCTCGTTTGTGTTTGGAAATGATAGACGATCCATGCTTTTAGCTCCTTCCATCACAAACAGGAGCCGCTGGCCTCGATGCACTAGCAGACTGCTCATCTCTCATAAACCAGGATTCTGGCACAACTTGGTTTATCGTGACCCGCGGATCCTGCCAGAGAGAGATTTCAGGTCTCCTTCCTCAAATCTGTTCTCATTCAAAAGCCGCGTGTCGATTTTGGAATGGGTTGGTTTCGAAAAGGCAAACCAAAGATCAGCTTTCGTTTCTGTTAAGAGTTTGCTTAATTAAGGAGGCATGTCTTGTATTTTGGAGACGTGGCCAAAGATTGCAGGCCCTACATGCATCTTCTTTTTAAAAACCATTTCTATTGGAAGATCTGGAGGTTTTGGTCCCTCGCACACATGTGCATGCATTTAATATTGCTTACAATTTTTCCCTGCTAATTCAACACACTGGGATGCTGCTTGGTTTCTACTTTTAGTCTCTAATCACTTGAAATTACAGCCAGCCAGCCATGCACACTGCTTTCCTGTGTCTTGTTTATATTCATTTGTACTAAGGGACACAATTTGCTGTCTTCGATCAATTTAATTTTTCTCTCCTCCATCGCAGCATGAATTTCTAATACTCTGGAGTTTCATTACTTTGTACAGGATGCTAAATCCAGGGTTATCTGTTTTCTGAACTTTGGTCTTCTTCAGATACACTCCTTATCTATTATTCATTTTCCCTGGGAGGGGCGGGATCTATTTTAAGGGCCGCTTTTGGTTGTTATTTTGTATTGTTCCGTTTGGTTTATTAAAAAGAAAAACAGCTAGCCATAATATCTCATTGGTAATCTTAACAAATGTAAGCAGTATTGGATTCAATGTTTTATACAAGTTGTTTCTTTCACGCGGTAACTGGCTGCCTTTCCATCTTGTGTCTAAGAATGCACAAGGTGGTTAACGTTATCCATTTTGTTTGTTTTTTAAAGCAATTTCAGATACAAACAACACGAGGAGATTCTAATTTTTTGTAAGCCGAATTAGCAACCAGCAAGGCCAAAGAACAGTTGGCCCCGAATCCTAAGATTTGATCCCGGACCGCTGTTGGAATTGTGAACGAAAAATCTGTGGTGTGGATTTTTCCATCTTGCCGGCTCTGCTGCTCACTGTTGACGTCGGTTCCATCCTCAGCCAAACCACTGCCATTTTAGGCCAGGAAGCTCTGTGTGCAACACCATAGAAGGCCCTTTTAGAACCTTCCTCTTTGCAAAAGGGCAGTTGAATCCTCAAAATCAAGCGACGCTCCCTTTGATTGTTCCGAGGACCTGGGAGGAGCTGCCAGGGAGGTGGGCAAGTCTTCCAAGTCTGAGTCCGTCCAAGTCTTTGGTGCCAAGTCCCAAGTCCTTATTAAAAACAAGCTTTTTCCTCCAGAAGGGTGGGTGGGTTCTGAGTTGTCAATCGAGTCTGAGTCAACGAAAAAAAAAAAAAGAGTCGAGTCCGAGTCAGATCACCAGTGTGAATTACGTCCAACTTGACAGCGAGTTCCACAACTTGAGTTCCCATTCCTAGGAGCTGCTTTTTGCGGGTGGTGGCGGCTGCGCTTTGTTTAACATTTGGTTTCTGCTGGTCTTGCTCCTTCTTTCCCTCTTCTTGGGGCTGTACATGGTTTTGCATCGCTCACCACTTCAAATGTGTTTGCTGAGTTTGTGACCTACAGTCACCATTGTTAGTGAGAAATTCTGCTATCTTACTATGTTTTGGGGTTGACTCAGGTTGGGTTTTTTTTTATGCATAGAAAAACGGCTGCTTTACTAAGATTTTCCCAGAGACAGGAAGTTTTGATTTTTTTAAAAACTGCTACTAATAATCAAGTGGCTTCAAGTCAATTCTGACTGACTACAACCCTTTTCAGGGTTTTCCAGGGAGAGAATACTCAGAAGTGGTTTCCAATTCTCTTCCTCTGGGGGTACCCTGGGACTGTGCAGTTTGCCCAAGGCCACCCAGGCTGGTTGTACTCAGAGGAGGCACAGTGAGAGATCAAACTCCCAAGCTCTGGCTCTGTAGCTAGAGACCTAGACCACTGAGCTACCCAGATATATAATCTTAGAGCTTCAGAGCTGGAAGGGACCCTATGGGTCATTGAGTCCAGCCCCTGTCAAGGAGGCCCACTGGGGGATTAGAACTCCGAACCTCTGGCTCCGCAGCCGGAGACCTAAACCACTGAGTTTTCCAGCCAGCTCCCAAAATCCCACAGCTGGCAGGGCTGCTAGGATTTCCTCCTATTCTTTCAATTCAATCCGTTATATATATATTTTAAAAAAACCTTGATATGAAGGGCAAAAGTCAAGAGGTGGACAAAGGTCATCATCACTATGAACCAAATCTACCTGGTGCTTTTACAGCACTACATCACTGAAATGAGGCAAACATTTGGTGTCGTTTAGTGTCTGTTCGCTTCCATGGATTGGATGCTGCAGACCGTAGTGGTGGATCAGGTCCCTGGTGGTCGCTGTCCTCTCTTGCTCCTCCTTCAGCCGTCTCATACACCAACGTGAGCTTTTAACATAAACCCTGAAAAGCAGAAAATGCCTTTTGTGACTGATTCAACTCATCTGCTAGAAACCTTATCCTGGCACTGCGTATCCCAAGAGCCGGGCCCATTCATGTCAAGGAGAATTGGGGGTTGACGATGAAACCCTTTATGGACTAACTCAACCATGAAATGCCTTTATGGCAGCTTGTTGTTTTTTCAAGTGGCTCGGAACAAGTGCCTTGAACAATCATCCTCGGAGTAACACGCCGTTTGGGGAAAGCGTTGTGCATAATGTCGGGTGTATTGCGTGCCGAGAAACGTCGTCGTGATGAAGCCCCCCGTTCTCCGAAATAAATGTCTTGTATTTTATTTCAAGGGCTTCCAACACCCCACCCCCTGCACCCCTTTATTGTAGGAACGGAGCCATAACTAAGCTGCAATTACCGGGATCCAACTTTGCCGTGGCTTTACCCGGAGAAGGCCGCTTCCGTCGCTGGTGAAAAACGTTAAAACGTTTGTAATTGCCTGTCGGATGAAAAGTAGAAAATTTCGTGCCTTTTGGTAATTATGCCCGAACACACAGAGAATCCATTCATTCCGTCAGATCAAATTGCAATGGGTTGGCTTTTTTTAAAAAAAGGTTTTAGCTTTCCGGGGATTGTGCTTGGGAAAACGAGACATAAATACAAATTGTTGTCGAATGCATGGGTTCTAAATAGCATGGTGGAACAAAAGCATTTCCACCCTCTCCCACCCACCCCCAACTCCTTGTCTTTCTGTGAAGCAGCCAGGAATGAATGGGTGTGGATTGGGAGTACATGATGCATCTCACAGATACCTGCACAAATGCCCATAATTCATGTGGTTTTATTTTATTTTATTCTGGAGATGGGCCTTTCAGAATGGAGCGGTGTTCCCATCCACAACAGTGCATCCCACAGCACCTTTTCACATCTGCACAGATGCACCTCCCTTGTCTGCAAAACTTTAACTATTAGTTTTGCCCCTGGCCACCCTCTCTCATTCCACCTTGAGAACTGTGTGCTCCTCCCCCCTCCCCCAGCCAAGAAAAAGGAGTTGGAGCATGTGGTACCTCCCCCCAAAGAAACTTTCAAAAATAGGGGAGAACAGGACTACGGCTGGGAGGTCTTGCTGTTAATTTCTCTAGCCCTCACCACCAGGTCCACAAATGCCTTTGATAGGACCACTCGAAAATGAAATAAGTTGCAAGCTTTCGTGGTTGAGATCTACTTCCCCGGGCTCTAAGCAGACCCCCTTCATGGGTGTTGCCGAAAAATTGTAGATCAAAGTCCAAAAATTGATGATACATCTCTCTCTCTCTCTCTCTCTCATTCTTTGATATGTGCCATTTTGACCACAGCACTAATTTTCCCCTTCTTTCTTGCCCATCAAAAGGAATGACCTGTCGAGCTCCATCAGACGCTCAAGTAACAGGATACCATGGCAGTAGATGTCAGCAAATGGATGGGAAATAAAGCATTAAAAAACACGAGGTTGATCAGATTTCAAGGAAGTTTTATAGACCCTGCCGTCAGTATTTCTAGATGTGATTTGATCTGGAAGGAAAGTGGGGGGGGGGGGGGGGAACCACATAACATCTCATCCGCTCTGGTCTTTAGTTCATCATTTTTAAACCAATTTCATGCTTCGCCAGTCCTTCACCTGTCTGTCATCTAGAGGTTAAGGACCCATCTTGGTCAACTAGTGGGTGTCAGACACAGACCAATCTTACTGGGAGCCTTTCTGATGCTCCCATGTAGAAGTGAAAAGTCAGCATGTTTCACCCAACCCACTTGGAAGAGTATTGATGAAATGAGGTTGTTGGGAACCTTGAAATGTTTCCAATGAATGTGTAGGGGAACGGGCAAGTAAAAGTGTTGTCTCTCCCACTGCAGAAATCAAGTCGCAGTTTGGTTGTAAATAAACTGTGAATCTTCAGTAGTTTTTGCATGAGCGTTGACTTCTAAGGAGGGGTTCCAGACTGGCTGCTTGTCTGAGATGGGGAAACCATCCATCGTTTAATATTGAACAAGGTCTGCGCATTTTGGGTTGGTTTGTCAAACAGGCTCTCCTCTTCATCTCTGACCAGAACTTAGAAGAAGCTGCTTTCTGTACTACTCTTCCCAGGGTCTTGTAGTCGGCGTGGATCCTGGGAGCTGGAGTCCAAAACCAAGTAACTTTTGCAATCTCCATTTGTCATAAGCTTTTGAAGATTGCAGCCTATTAAATCAAATGCAGCGGACTGCCAGAAAGACAAACAAATGAGTCCTAGATCAAATCAAGCCTGAGCTATCGTTGGAGGCAAAAATGTTGAGCGCATAACAAAAAGGGCGGATCAAGTGCATATGAAGAAGGCAGTCTATAGCCCACGCAAGGTGATGCAAGATAAACCTTGTGAAGTCTTTAAAGTGCCATGAGAGTTGTTCTTGGTTTTGTTACAACAGATTGACATGGCTTCCCTTCTGGAGATCTCTACACCACATGTTAACTCACTACTTCCATATCTTCTCCTGGATGTCTTCTGCAGCCTTATTAACTTCCTGGGAACGCAGAAGGCTTAAAACCAACCAACAAACATACATTGTGGAGCCTTAGAGACTTAATTAAGCAGCTGCATGAAATTCTTGCTTTTATTGTTATCTGTAATTGAAGGCTGCACTAGATGCTTCCCTATGTCCCCTTTTACTGAACCTGCATAAATAGGGTTGCCCAACCTATAAAATGTAGGGTATGCCCCTGTTTTTACAGCACCCTCCTTTTTTAAAGGGCTAGGAAAGTATTGTAATGAATATTGAGAGTTTGGCCCCCTCTTTGCTTATGGAAGGGGGTTGAGATACAACATTAAACAGCATGGCAACTTGGTGTGTTTCCAAGGCAGGCTGTTAATAACACAGGGTGCTAATGAACCAGAAGCGGTGTGCATTTTGTGACGAATACACCCAACAGCCTTGATGAGAAGGTGCGTCACTGGGGCTGTGTCTTGCGTCTCCAAGCGCCCATGCTCAGAATGGCTTGAATTAGACGGCCGGTGCATAGATGTGCTTTGCACCAGAGGTGCAATTAATTGGTTTTTGTTCTCATGGGGGGCCAAGGAAGCCTCTCCTTCCTGCCCCAACCCCCCAAAATCCCAGTGGGGCTCGTTAGCACACAAGGAAATTTCAAACTGGATGCCACCTGGAAGAGGTGAAGAATACATGCCTCTAGGTGAGGGCAAGCCATAAGAGAATCCCCCCCCCCTTGTTCGGGTGTCCGTAATTTGCACAAACTTTTCTCTGAGCAAAACTTATGCGTACAGCCAGCAAAGAAGAACTGACTATATATAACTCCTCCATTGAGTGACAGCCTTAAAAATCCATGCAATGAAAACAGTCGCCTTCCTTTTCTTGCAACTTCTGTTCTTTTTATTAAAGTGCGATTTGCATAATTTTGCTTTGTGCAAAAATTTATCCTTGTTCTCTTACCCTAAGGCACCGTGAAATCTCTTAACCCTTACTTAGCCACGGAGCTATGGATGCACCTCCTCAAGATAGGAAGCTGCATTTCCCTAAGGTGGATCATTGGTTATCTAGCTTACGTTTTTCTACTGTGTGGCTTCGCTTCCCATCAGTCCCTGCCAACAGACCCAGTGGTACGCTGTGATGGGAGTTGTGGTTCTTCACCAGCTGAAGAGCTATGTGTTTGTTGTTCCTGATTTATCCATCACAGGAGACCAGATTGTTTTAAACTGGAGAAATCAGGAGTTAGAACCTCTTGTGTTTAAAACCATGTGTAGTAACTCTAAAGCATAGATTTTCGTTGAATTACCTGCTCTCAGAAGTGTTTTCCAACTATATGTGACCCATCTGGAATCAACTGATTTTGCTTCATCAAGAGTTCCCAACCTGGGGTCCCCAGATGTTCTTGGACTACAACTCCCAGAAATCCTGGCCAGCACAGCTAGTGGTGAAGGCTTCTGGGAGTTTTAGCCCATCTGGGTCCCCAGGTTTGGGAACCGCTAGACTAAATTATCCAGTTATACCCTATGTGGTAGAATTATCTGTCCATCTGTTGATCGATCAATTTATAAATCTATTGCATCTGTTAATTTCGAGGTCTCCTTTGTTCTGCTCGAACATGGCTGTCACTTGGGGGGAAAACATGATACACCTGAACAGCAAAGCATTTTGTAGCACCCTTAAGACTAAGAGATTTGTGACAGCATGAGCGTTTGTGAATTACAAGGCACTTCTCAAGATGCTTGGAATTACAATCTCCATGAATCCTGCTTCATCCATCTAAGGAAGTGGGCTGAGCAATAATATACCCGTTTGTCTTTAAGGTGAAACAATTCTTTGTTGTTTCACTGCGTCAACTAAACACAGCTACCCCACTAGACAAACAAAACAACCCCTGTTCTCACTGGGCTCTCTTCGCTCCTTCAGTTTAAATCCGTTAATTTCTCCTGACGCACACAGACAGACGTCCGTTGTGAAAAGCTGCTGAGGGACTCAAGCGGAGCAAATGGCTATGTGAGTGGTAACAACGCTGTTGTCATTTTTACAAGATGGTTCAAGCCGAGCCTTTTGGCAGATGAACCTGTGTTTTCTAGTCCCATTTACGGATTTGGTAACTGTGTGTTTTCTGGTTTAGAAGGAGAGGGTTGTCAGTTTCTGTTAAATAATTTGCATTTTTGTCTTGACAGAATGAAATCTGGGTGTTCCAGATTCTCCTGGTATAGTGCGAAGAGTATGTCATTTCTTTTCTCCATCCAATTTGATATTAACTCTCTCTGTGTGTGTGTGTGTGTCCCTCCCTCCCTCCCTCTCTTTACACTCCCTTCCCGGTTTGAAATTTGGTGGCTCTTGCACTGAATTGCACTTGTTCCAGAAATACTGGTCACTTCCTCTAGTTGGGTCATCCAAAGAGGCGACATTTTCCAAGTCAGGCCACTTTGGAACGAGATTTTCCCCCAGCATTAGAATCTGTGTTTGGATCTGACTTCCCATTCACAGCTCTGCGATTCCGTAGCCGGTCATTATCAGTGACGTTCACCTGTTGCTTAAAAGGTTAACAAAGACTAGTCTGTGAGTCTTGCTGTCTCAAGAGTTCCCTTCCAGTCTGTCTTCCTCTCCCTGTCTTGAGGATCACAGAGTGGGTGTGGGCATAGGGATAATACGGGGATTGCTGTAGGGTGGCCAGTTTGATGGGATTTTTTTGGCTGTGAATGGAACTGTGTTGTCAGTCATGAACAAATTTTGGGGCCAAGGGCAGAAAAAACATTCTCCAGCTGATACAATTCTGTGATGAGCAACCTCAGTCAGACTAATGGTGGAAACCTCTCAATTCACACTGGTTTCCAGGGATGCCTTGTCAGGATCCATCTGGAACCTCTGGAAGATTCAGAGGTTCCTCCTGGGGTGTTGATTTATCTATTTCTGCCGTAGCCATGGGACAGAATTTTGTTCTGCCTCCCTTGTTGCCTTTGGTCGGATGCTAATGTCTCTTGCCTAGAGGATGTGGGACAGCTTTTCCCCACTTCCAGGCCGTTTGGCTTACAACTCCCATCCTCCCCTGCCAAGAGGCGGCTTGTTCCTTTCACACAGGATTGTTATTGCTGTTGTTGCCATTGTTGATGGTGATAGTATTAATTAATTTAATAATGATAATTGCAAAACAGTTTGGGGTTGTTATGTGCCATCAGGTTGCCCCGACGTATCATCATCATCATCTTAGAACTGCAGAGCTGGAAGGAATCCTATTGATCATCAAGTCCAGCCCCTGTCAAGGAGGCACAGTGAGGAATTGTTGCAATTCCATGAGTAAGAGATCTCCAAAAGTCCTCTCCTGAACAACCCTGCTCAGCTCTAGCAAACTCAAGTCTATGGCTTCCTTTAGGGAGTTGAGCCATCTCGCATTTGGTCTCGCTCTATTCCTGATGTCTTCCATCTTCCCCAGCATTGTTTTTTTTCCAGAGAATCCTGCCTTCTCAGGATGCGCCCAAAGTAGGACAGCCTCAGCTTCATCATGTCTGCCTCTAGAGAGAGTTCAGATGTGATTTGATTTAGGACCCAACTGTTTGTCTTTCTGGCCGTCCAGGGTCTCTGTAAAGCTCTCCTCTGGCACCACATGTCAAACGAATCAATTATGTATTACCCATTGGGCTGTATCCTGTCCATGCTGGTGTGACCTAAAGTTATGCCGGCCCAGCAACAAGGAATTGCACAATTGGCTATGTGTTTGTAGTGAAAGGGATTTCATCGTGCATCTGTGGAAGCGCTTTGGGGATAGCGCTTTCACCGAGGAACTACTACTGCACACACTGTGTCATTGTGCATACACAGTAGTTGTGCAAAGGGATTTGGGCCATTAATGCTAGCTATCCATTTTTATCCCATGTCCGACTCCTCATGCTGTCTTGAAAGTATGGCTGAATATGCTTTAAAAAGTGCTCAAGTATGGTTGAATATGATGTGTGAGCAAACCTTTTTGGTGGCCCAGTTAGCAGTTTCAGGTGTGGGTCTGCTCAATATCCTTGTGTTGGGCCCAGGCGTATGGCATTGCTCATCGGGTTGTCACCTGGATCTTTCCCTGCAAGCCAAGATTGGGCTGATCAAATGTATTCTCCTCCTTTGGCTTTCTGGAGGAGAGAAAATGAGTCTCTGGGTCACCGTATCTCTCTTAAGAGCAAGCTGTAAATGCAGGGGAGAGAGTAATGACCTGATGCATAACGTCTCTCCCTCTTCTGAGCTATTAATGAGCGCTACTCCTATGGCAGCAACACACCTGTTGTCTTGAATCAGGCCCCCTCATTGAGGTCTCCCAGTGATTTGATTTACCGTCCTTCCATCCCTGACTCCCTGAGTAATGTACAGTGTGACATCTACAAGGGCTTAAGTTGTGTGAGAGTAGCAGAAAGCTTGCAAAGAAGTGTTCATCTTTTCACAGGGTGCAGTTGGTGGGAAGAACCATCTCTTCCTGGGTGACACTACAGTAAGTTGTCTAGAAAGCTGTCATCATGGGCCGTAAAGAAGGCTGGCGTGACTGGCCCCACACTTTGTCGTGACGCTTTTGACTTAACTCCTCGTTGCTCACCTTCCTCTCCTCTTTTATTCCCTGCCATGGTACAAAACTGGAGGAAACCTCTTTCTCCTTTCTGTGCTTCCACTGGTAGGGTCGAAACAAGATGCCCAGTGTGGTGTCATGGATAGAGCGATGGACTAGGACTCTGGTGACCAGGGTTTGAATCCCCACTTGGCCATGGAAACTCACTGGGGGAGTGGAACTGGTAAAACCACTCCTTAAATACCTCAATTACTTTGACAGGTGTTGAAACAAGCTGGCTTCCTAAAACACTATCATATCTTTCTCCTGAGAGCAGCGGTTGTACAACGGAGATGTTTCATCTTCGCTACGTCAAAGCTATCTACCCTGTGGAGCAATGATTCACTAGCTACCCTGTGGAGCAATGATTCAGGACATGGGGTGGGATCAGAGATTAGTTTCTGTGCCCAGCTTTGTCTAGGATTCAAGAAGACTGCCTGGGAGAGCCAGGTTGCCTTTAGTGATGCCACATCATGTCTGATGAGGCATGGTCAAGTTAGACCAGTGGTTCTCAACCTGGGGTCCCCAGATGTTCTTGGACGACAGAAAGCCTGGCCAGCACAGCTAGTGGTGAAGGCTTCTGGGAGTCTTAGTCCAAGAACATCTGAGGACTCAAGGTTGGAAAATACTGAGTTAGACAACACAGGTTCCTAATAAACAAGAGAAGGTAGTTCAGGACCCTGGACAGATCACTGTGGCAGGTGCTAACCAAGACTCACTCAAGAAGAGTGTCTGCCTCAGCCAGTGGATTCTCATTCTTTGATGCTCCAGACCTTGGGATTTCAGCTCTGCCTTTTATCATTCAGATTTATTTTAGAAAAGCCAAGCAGCAATCTGGCTGGATAACTCAGAAGGATGACTGAGGTTGGGAATTCAGCCCCCTAAGGCAGTGGTTCCCAACCTTGGGTAACCCGGGTGTTCTTGGACTGCAGCTCCCAGAAATCCTGGCCAGCACAGCAGGTGGTGAAGACTTCTGGGAGTTGCAGTCCAAGAATACCTGGGTTACCCAAGGTTGGTAACCACTGCCCTAAGGTGCTTTCTAGGAGAAGAGCCAGCCTGCAGAGGCCCAGAGAAGAAGGAATGGGAAACCACGTCTGAGTACTGTATACTAGAACACTCTGGAAAGGGTCACCATGAGTTGGAATCTACCCTATGGCATTCGGTTTCATTATTAGGCAGCCCTTCATGCTGATGAATAGTGTCAGTAAGCTCTGAGAAGTGAGAGGGAAGATCAGTATTGTGAAGTTGGAAGGAACCCCTGGAGATCATCTAGTGGTTCTCATCTTTTGGTTGTCTAAACATTTGGGCTTTGTCTCTCAGAAGGCTGGCTAGTATGGCCGATGGACAGGAATTCTGGAAGATGAAGCCCAAAACTTCCAGGAGGTAAGTGAGAACCACTTGTCTCAGCAACATTCAGAGGCCTTTGGAGAGTCTTGAGAAGGCCGAGCAGAGGCTTGGCTGCAGTGCTGCAGTTTAACCACTGTGCCACAGGGCTCCCTATATGTCCCCCACCCTCACCCCATGGCCCAGGAATTGACTGTTTTCAGAAAGGTAAATGGTGGGTTAAACACAGGTAGGTTGGTTTTCAGTTCTCCCAAATGGACTCGTAATGTTCCATCTGCCTGCAATCCTAGCAGGATGAGATCCAAAGCCTGTGTGAGGCACATCCTTGTCATTGCTGAATTGGTACATTCACAAGAAGCTTCTACTCAGCCGGCTAATCTCTCCTCAGCTTCATTGTCCTTCTTTATTTTTCTCAGTGGATTGCACTTCAATTATTTTTTCTTTAAACCTCTTGGTGTATTGTGAGTGAATCAAAAGCAGCACTCTTAAAAAGACTGCTCACGTTCTTTAACCACTTACTCTGGAGTAGCCACTGCAAAGTGGAATAATTCCAAGAGAGAAATGAGTGTTTGGAATTTGCAGTTTAATAGGATTTTTTTTTTTTTTAAACCTACTCTGGTAAAAGAGCATTAAATGTGAGATTCAGCATGGTTGCATTTTTGAAGAGGGAAACAGTGCTGGGTGTAATTTTTAACTGGTGATGAAAAAGAGTGGGTTTGGATGCTCTTAAACAGAACAGGGTACGCACCGGATTTCTTCCCGAACTTTGTAAAGTGAGGGGTGTCCCAGCAGCACTATGTCTTTTGAATGCCTCCAGCGCTGGAGCGCTCACCACCTCCCGAGGTCATGGGTTCCATTGTCGTACTACTCTAACAGTTAAGAAGTTTATCCTGATATTCAGCCAAAATCTGGCTTCCTGTCGCTTGAGCCCATCATGACGTGCCCTGCACTCTGGGATGATCGAGAACAGATCCTGCCCCTCTTCTGCAGGACCACCTTTCAAGTCTTTGCAAATTGCTCTCCCATCTCCCCTCAGTCTTCTTTTCTCAAGGCTAAACAGGCCCAGTTCTTTCCGTCATTCCTCCCAGGGCTTGGTTTCCATTCCCCTCATCATCCTTGTTGCCCTCCTCTGAACCTGTTCCAGTTTGTCGGCCACCTTCTTAAAGTGCGGTTTCCTCAAAATGCAAAAAAGAGAAGAGAAGAAAAATGAAATTAGCTACTCAGGAACATTGTTGGTTCCTGAGTGGCTAATTTCTTTTTTCTTTTCTCCCTTTTTGAGATGGGAGCAGTTAAGGGAACAGTATTGTTTAATAAACTGGAAGGACCGGGAGGGGTCCCATGAGCTGGGTCTTAGGCAAGGAAGAGGAACCAACCAGTGGCCCCCTTAATACTGTAAAACTCCAAATCCCATCATCTGTATCCAGCATGACCAGGATCCAGGACCACAGCTGATAGGCTTTATAGTCCAGTCAAGATGTAGAGGCTGCAGGTTTCTTGCCGTGGTTCCAGAGTGTTAGAAGCCACCGTCAGCCGGATTCCTTCCCCTGCAAGAGGTAACTCCTTGATTCTCTCGTCCTTGTTTCCAACTTTTCCGGTTGCCCCAGGCTCCTGGCAGAGCTGCCCCTCTGCCGGCCTCTCCCGGGGACCACTGGGCTGCTTTCCGAAATGGACTGAGAGCAGTGCCTTTGGCACGGCTTTCATGCCGACTGAACCCTGGTGGCCGACCCTCTTTCCTTTGTTCTTTCTTCCCTTGCTCTGCCCTTCCCCCAACCAACCAACCACCACCACCCCCCGCCTTTGTGCGATCGGATGAATTGGTTTTTCATTTTCTGCGAAGAAAACTGTTTACCTTTTTTCCAGAGTCGCAAAAAATGTGAAGTCCGTGATTGCGTGAGCCCATTTAACAAGGAGCGGCTGTTACTGTGGAAGGAGGGCAATTTTCATTCCGTCGGCGCTCCCCGCGCAGAGTTACGAGCAGGTGGCGGGCGTGATCAGACTTCCCGATCAGGGCGCCTGGCTGATGTTTACTTAAAAACTTTTCTTCTTCCTTCTCTTCTTCCTTGGTCCTGCAAAACAAGATAAAGAAAATTAGCATTTTGCCATCAGCGCAGCACAAAGGGCCTGCAGGGAGAATCTCATCTTCACCTTGTTAAATTCAGACCCTCGAGCGAGGGCGTTGGGCCACCCCGAGGTGGATCATGGGCTAAGGGTGAGCACTGGATGCTTTGACATCACGTCGAAAAGTACGGGCAGCCGCTTTTCCCTTTGGTCCTTAAAATGCCACCGGAGACGAAGGCGTCCGCTCAGCTCAAACAGATCGCTTGCCGTTTCTCACGTCAGTGGGGAGAAACCAGACGTTGGCTTTTTCGTAGGCCAGGTTTGCCAGTAGAAGTTGTTGTTGTTTAGTTGTTTAGTCGTGTCCGACTCTTCGTGACCCCATGGACCAGAGCACGCCAGGCCCTCCTGTCTTCCACAGCCTCCCGGAGTTGGGTCAAATTCATGTTGGTAGCTTCGGTGACACTGTCCAACCATCTCATCCTGTGTCGTCCCCTTCTCCTCTTTCCTTCACACTTTCCTAACATCAGGGTCTTTTCCAGGGAGTCTTAGGTAGACAGAATTCCACATCCTCAAGGTCTTTTTGTGCCTGTTGCGAAGCCCAACTAGTTTCTGGCCATCAGAGATGCACGTTTACAATCCACACATGAGGTGTGAAATCCTACAAAGCTGTAAAGTGGCTCAGCAGCCCTGTGGTTCCCGTAATGATTCGTGAGGAGGAAGAAGCTGAATAAAGGAGTAAAAATAAATTCAGCAGAACAGATTTTGCAAATTGCATTCTAGGTAATTGCGCAAAGAAAACTTGCATTTGCTACACAAGGTTGCAGATTTAAATCCCTTTTTGTAATGCTGCAAATCCTTAATGCAAAATGTTTAGATTTCATAGGGGGGGAAGAAGAAAACCCACAGCACAAAATAAATCCTGCTGTGGCTGTTTGTTCTGAGTCAGCTTTGGAAGCATGGGGCTCAGGACCAGGAAGAATTGGAGTGAAGCTACTGTTTATGTGTAGTGTAAGGCCTGGGCAGATAGCAGAAGCCTCTGATAAGAATGAATTTATCCTTGGATAAATGCAGTGGAACCTCTTCTTTTTCACGCTGTTTGCATTCTATCATTCCTGGTTAGTTTAGTGTATTTGCTCATCCACTGGAGATTTCCTGTAGTAAGCTTAGTATTCATTTCCAAAGCGGATGCTGTTGTTGTCCTGAGATAACAATCCCTTCTTTATACAAATAAATCCCAGAGCATTCTCCGCAAGGTTGGCTTATATCTTCACTCTTCAGCTCTTTATGGTAGGATGCAACGGAAGCTTGTAGGTTGATGACTCATGTTCTAGAGCAGCCATTCTCAATGGGGGCTATATGGTCCCCTTGGGGCCCCCCCGGCACATTTGAAGGGGGCCACAGACTGGAAACAAGTCTTCATACACCATCTCATAAGGTGCGTTATGTGATTTATACAATCCTAATCCAGCCAATGTCTCTTCTATGTTGTGTTTATGGCCACGGACAAAAAAAGGGTTGAAAATGGCTGTTCTAGATGAACAGTGCCTGTTATCTTCTCTTGAAGAAGATCTTAAACACAAAGGCTGAGAGTTTTGGCCACAAGCCTATAGAGCAGGAGTGGACGACAGCATTAAAGAATGGTGGCGTATCCAAAATGATCATCTACCCAACACTTTTCCAGTGTAGGATTCCACCGGTAAAGTCTTGTCTTCTCCAAGCTGAACCTGTTCAGTTTCCTCAACCATTCCTCAAAAGACATTCCAGACCTTTTACCTCCTCTGGACACGTTTAATCTCATCCTCCTTAAACTGTGGCGCCCAGAATGGCATATAAATTGTGCCAGATGTATCACTGATCTGGCCAAAGTTTTGAAACTTCGCCATGCCCACTAAAATGTTAATGTTAGATCGCCCAATAAAAATTGGTTTCTTAATGCCTGCCCATTAAGGAAAAAGGATGGCGTTGATTTGGTTTTATTTATTTATGCATTTCTTTTAATTTTTTAAAAAATCAAAACGACTAAAAATAATGATACGTGGTGCTAAATATTGAAGTCATTCCCCCATTAGCAAAATAAAACAATGCAAATTGGTCAATGCAACTCAGAAATATAACACAAGTAAAGTGATTAGGATAGCAGGTTTTAAAATTGTTGAGGGGGGAAATCTAATGAACTGGGGGTAATAAATTAACTTCTAATGAATTATTTCCAAGATCTGGATTTGATCAATTAGAAAGCAGCTTTTGGTTACATGTGTATGGCCCTCAACATGAGAGGGGAACCCGCCTTCCTTCCGTTTGCTTTCTGGACGAAGGAAGTGTTATTCGAGAAATCGGGGACTGCGAATTCGCTCACTTTGCTTCGCTTCGTGCCGATTCATTTATACGGTGCCCTCAATATGCTCGGTGCTTCGCAAAGGAAGTGAAGACTTATTTTCTGCCCCAAGGCAGAGATTAGACATTAAGGCAGCAACAGAAGCTGGACAATGAAGCCAGGGTAACTAGGTGGGTGGGTGAGATATGCTTTTGTTTCAGTGGCTACTCACCTCAACTTGGTTACAGTTCGCCACAGGGGCCAGGGGGAGCTGTGGCAGCAGCTTTGAAGAAATTTTTCTCATGTTTTTTTTTAAAAAAACAATCACAAATTCGAACTGGATTTGGCTGTGGACCAAAGATAATGATCTCAAGTTAATTGGCAGGGTAGATGGCCTGTCTGCCAGGGCCAGAACTACTGGAAGGGACTTCTAAACTCCCGCTGTTGGACATTTCTACCATCACCTGAAAAACGATGTCTTTAACTGGACTAGAGATGTGCACGAACCACTAATTCGGCAGTTTGTGCTAGTTTGTCTTTTGAACGAACAGGTGTTTGGTGCTTCCCAGCCCTGCCTCCTGCAGTGGGTGCCCACTCAGAGGCCGTGCCTGGAGGAGGCGAGGCAGAGAAGCTGGGGCGCTGCCTCTGAGTGGGCATTCACCAGAGGGGGCAGAGCAGGGAAGTGCCAACCACCCGTTCGTCCAAAGGACGAATTGGCATGAACCACTGAACCAGCCCCATCTCTAATCCAGACACTTCTGTGATTGTTTGTCCACTTGTTAACATTGTCCATCAGCCTGGGACCTAAATCCGTTGGCTAGCCCCAACTCGTGTAGACACATTAAAGAGCGATAAGTCAAAAAGTCCATCAGAAGGTAAGCAAGGCCAGGCCTGGTAAGTGTTTAGGTGAGAGACCGCTAAGAAATATTGGCTGCTGGATTAGCTGTTGTAGCTGCTTGATGGAGTGCCTGCTTTGCAAGCAAAAGGTACCAGGTTCAAATCTGCACCATCTCCAGCTAGGGCATGGAAAGGACCTTGCAAGTTCAATCCGTACCTTCTCCAGCTTGGGCTAGGAAAGAATCCTACCGGAAATCCCGTGGAGCTAATGTCAGTCCCTGGACATCTAGTGGGCTAGATGGCTCAGAGGTTTGACCAAGTAGAAGGTAGCTTCTGCCCTCCTTTTTGGATTCTGTGTAACTTGCTTTAGTAGAAAACCCAAGTGTACATCATTTCCTTAGCTACCAGAATTAGTAATAATCATCACGTTGTTGAGCCAATATATGCAATGCGCAACAGCATGCGTAGTACTTTTGTACCATGTTTTTCCAACGTCAGTCACATTATACAGTGCAGCTTTTAATCCCAACCTGAGTAGAACCATTGGATCAGTGGGGCTGACTCTGCTCTATTCATTCAGTGGGTGTAAACTAGCCAGGATGAGCTGCTGGAGTTCCCCAGATGAGTTTTTAGGCTGGGAGAGGTGAATTTGAGGACTCTAGAAGATCCCATGTTTGACTGAGAGAGCGAGAGCTCTCTATTTCCTGACCTTCACATCCTGATATCTACCTTTATCCATGATGCATGAGCCCAGCTCTTTGAAGCCTACCTCCTTGAAAATTGGTTTGTTCATTGAACATGCAAATAAATTACTTTCTGTGGGCTGAAATTCGAATTGGCATTTGGCTCGGGATAAAGTCTCCTTTTAATTATGTAGAAGGGCCAGAAAACTATTAGTAACCTTGAAACAGAGTGATTAAAAGTGAAGGCCTCCTTGTGGCAGGAATTAATTTTAATCAGGTTGCAGCTTCTTGGATTCCTTCGGAGCAGGCCAGCTTGGAGAGAAAGGAGCCGCTCAGAAAAGTCCTCGGCAACCTTCCTGGGGTTAATTTTGGGGGGCACAAGAACAAGGGGTGCAGAAGGCAGTATTTATTGCAGTAACAGTTGGTCCTCTTACCTGCCATCACGACAGGTGGGGAGCGGGTCTCCCATGTTCTTGTCTCAGCTACACCTGGCAAAAAAAATCAGATTAAAAATTACTGTTGTCTCCAAGTTATACGATTTTATGATCACACCCCCACAAAAAAAAAAAAAAGGTGACAAGAAAACCGGTTGGGTAAAACCAGGAGCAGCAGAAATAAAACCAAAATTAAAATCAGCGTTAAAGAGAAAAGCAGTGTTGAAGACCCCAAATCATTAGAAAATGAAATGAAATGAAAACTTAGAATGCCTGAGAAAAGGCATCTGTTCAATTTCTCCTGTTCCGCCCCGCCCTGCCCCGATCTTATCTACTTTGGATCATGAGAAGGCAGGATTCTCTGGAAAAGACAATAATGCTGGGAGAGGTTGAAATCAGTAGGAAGAGAGGAAGACCCAATACGAGATGGACTGACTCCATAAAGGGAACCACAGGTTTGAGTTTGCAAGAGCTGAGCAGGACAATTGAGGACAGGACAGGTTGGAGATGGCTCATGCATAGCATCACCGGGAGTCGGAGGCGACTTGACAGCACAGAACAGCAACAAATCCTTGAAGCATCATGGGTGGTGCTATTACCTCTCCTACTTCTGCTCCATCTTCGTGCTGGATTCACTATTAGTTGCTTTGGATCTAGTTTGTCATTTTGTGAGCTGCCTTGAGTCCCAATTTGGGAGAAAGACTGCATATAAATACTATACAGAAATAGATAAGCATACTTGTCTAAAGAAAGCAGGACAAGAAAACTACTTTATATAATTTATGCCACCTTGCATTACATAGGGTGTGATTGCATGGGACCATGGGCTGGTGTGGTCTGTTTCCTAGTGATCACACAACGCACAGGGAAATGCATGCCATCCTGGCCCTGATCTGGGCCTTTTTTTTTTTTGATCCAGCTGCAGGGCTTCTCCTTTTGGGAAGCTGGGCTGGAGTGATCCCTCAACAAGATGGAGAGATGGCTTTAAAGAAGGGCCCTCCCATTAAAGCCACCCTTTCCGGTGGGATCAGGTGTCTGCCCTTGCAGCTGTCTGATCGCAGCCTCATAGAGGATAGAGTCTACTTGGCACCGAATCTGGGTCAATGCTGAGTCCCAAATTCATCTCTCTTCGTCTCAAAGAGACAAAACTGCTTGCAACGGTGCCCTGAGGTTAAGCGACCACTTCTTTCCAAAAGCAAAAGTGTTGGTGACTCTTTTCCCTTTGGATCAGGCTTGGGAATATCCAGGAAGAAGATTTGGGATGAGCGCCCCCCAACGGCTGGGGATCAGGAGATGCTGGGGTGGGTTTTTTTCCTCCTCTCCTCCATCTTTGAGCCATGCGCTCTTCTGGTCTCTCGAGCAACACACACAGGTTGTAATTAAGCTGACAGTCTTTCCAGCCTGTCTCTTCTCATCCCTGTCTGTGCAGAGCAGAAGGGGGGGGGACACAAAGGCTCGCTTGCAAAATGATAGAGGGGGGGACGTGCCATGCACTCCCCATTTCTGCATGTTGGCTGGAAAAGAAGAGCCATGTGTGAGAGCAGAGCAGGCAGAAAGATGGAAGGACTGCTTTTTCTTTAAACACTTCTTAACAATAAGAGCAGTTCCTGCGGTGATGCTCCTTAGTGTGCGTGTGGCTGAGTCCTTGCGAGAAGGGCAATGAGGGGCGGGGAGGGGCTGAGCGAAGGAAGAGAGATCATTGCGTTCCATGCTGGATGCTGACACATGGCTGCAGCGAGGCAGGGGAAGCCCAGCGCTGGTCTACAGAAAGGGGTGGTGGGCTTTGTTATTTGGACATAGCACGCCAGACATAGTAGGAATAGAACCAAGAAAGGTCTGGAGGATCATTGACATGGCAACTCCAGGGGATGCCGGAATTGAAAATAACGAATATGGAAAAAAAACTCACAAAATGCAGATACCTGGCAACCGAAACATCTTGCTTGGGGATGAAATGCACTTCTGGGGTCCCCGTAGTCATCGGGGCTTTGGGAACAAGATCAAGACATTTCACACAGTATTATAAACCATGGCAGATCTCAGAAACAACACCATCAGAACTACAAAAAACAGCAATATTAGAAGCAGCATACATCCTGCAACGATATTTAACAGATATTTATGTTTTTGGCTAAAACTTGTATCTGTTGTATAATACCAGTCAATGTTTTTGTAGTTTTGATTGACTCTGTCTGGTATTTTTTAATAAAGCCAACAACAACAACAACAATAATGTGCTGTCAAGACACTTCTGACTTACGGTGACCCTTTTCAAGCTTTTCCAGGTAGAGAATACTCAGAAGTCGTTTTACCATTCCCTTCTTCTGGGCGTGTGTCCTTGGACTCTGCAGTAGAGATGGGCGCGAACCGCTGGTTCGTGTAGGGGTCAGAGAGGTGTTTGAAACAGCCCTTCTTGTGGGCACCTCCTCAGAGGCAGTGCCCCAGCTTTTCCCGCCCTGCCTTTTCCAGACACTGTATCTGAGTGGGTGCCTTCTGGTGGAGGCAGGGCTAGGAAGCACCAAAGACCTGTCTGGCCACTAAACGAACCAGCACGAACCGTCGAACTGGCAGTTCATGCCCATCTCTACTCTGCAACTTGCCTAGGAGACCCACTGGGGAATCAAACTCCCAACCTCTGGCTCTGCAGCCAGATACCTAAACCACTGAGCTACTCAGCCAGCTGACTTCTTTTATACAGGTTAGAAAGGAAAAAAAACACCCTGCTTTGGGAGAAATCTGGAAGCAGCAAACTCCCCTTCTGGGGAAAAAAAATTGGGATGGGGGCTTTGAGGAGGTTCTGTAGAGGACTGGCAGCCGAGAAAAATCTATTTGGCAGCCCGATGTGGCCTGTGGACTACATTTCGCCCAAGGTCTTGTTAAGAAGCTTGACAGAAGAGGTGGATTCTGAGGAAAAGTTTGAAGGTTGTGAAAGAGGTGGCCTCACAGAGATGGTCCATGAGTTGTTACTGAGGGAGCAGGAGCAGAGCTCAGAAATGCTAGCGAGGTGGAGATGTTTGCTGGTTTTGGACAAGAACTCGCAGAATCTCTCAGGGCCACACTGGATGGCAGATCTGGGAACTGTAATCCAGAAAACTAACATTTTTTAGGTTCTGAGAGAACTTCTGGTAGATGATAGGGAAGCCTAAAAGCCACAGGCAAAAATGTGTTGCTCTATTAGACAGGTGAAGCGGGGAGCATGGTGGCCACGGAGTACACAGCTGATGTGTTGGTCTTGGAATCCAACTAAAGACCGCTTCTGTTTCCAGGAAAAAGATCTATTCATTAATTTGCTTCTGAACGGGCTTATTATGGGGATGTATCCCCTATTAGTCTTTCGGTCAGATTCCCAGTCTGGATTACACAATGTGAAAACAAAATAAAACAAGTTCAAAAGCCTTGAGGGCCACTTTTGAGGCTTGACACTTTCCACGAAGAAGGGTTAAGTGCTCACTTAACTATTTCCCACTTGCGTCTCTGATTTACTCACTATTTTCACCTCAGATGCCCAGTGAGCAGCATTGCGGGGGCTCGCTTAACCTGAACTTTCTGGGCTGCGTAAACCATCTTCTGACTGCGATCCTTTGGAGAGTTGCTGAGCTAATTATGGCTGGCTACGGGTCATCTTGTTTTGAGAGCCTAAGGCGGCTAGCTGCTCATATAAAGAATGCAGTAAAAACCACATATTGCAAAAAAATTTAAAATCCCAAATCTGAATGGGTTGTGGTATCTTTCTGCTTTGAATGTGTTTTGGTGTGGCTTATGTTTTTAGTATGGTATTTGTCTGATCCTTTTTTAGCATTTGTATTCTTGCTGTTGTGGCTTTAATATTGTCTTTCAAGGATGTGAGCCACTTTGGGTCCTTTTAAGGGGAAAGGCGGGATACCAATACTTTAAATGAACGAACGAATGAATAAGGTCACAGATGACAAATATGTGGAACCACCGACGGAGCATCACAAATTACACAAACCTAAAATTGCAAATATCTTAAACATGGACTACAGGTATCTACTAAAAATGGTCAATAAACACACACCTGTACCAATGAAGTACCAATGATTCTAAATCATCTAAGACACTGGTTCCCAACCTTGGCTCCCCAGATGTTCTTGGACTAACACTCCCAGAAGCCTTCACCACTACCTGTGCCGGCCAGGATTTCTGGGAGTTGTAGTCCAAGAACATCTGGGGACCCAGAGTTGGGCAAAGACCTTCTGGCATTCTACCATCCTGATGGAATACAGGATGGGGTAGCTTTCCCCCTCTTTCATCCATTTTCCAAATAAACCCCAAAATATCTATATAATGCATGGGAAAATTGTTTCGGAAAGCTTCCCCCAGCCAATTATCTTTTACATTTCACTTCCTCCTATCATGGATACTCAGAGGCAGCCTGGTTATACTGTTTTTATGTTCTTTTTTTAAAAAAGCAACAATTACTGACAATTTGGTGGGCCTTTTTGAGGAGCAGGTGTAAAATTGCTTTCCTGTCTGGGTTCTCCGACTGGCCATCTCTGATTTAGGGTAAGCCGGGATTAGCAGCGTCAGAAGAACCCGTGGCAAATTCTGATTATGTTGTAAACAAAAAGGGGGGGAAAGGACTTGGAGATGGGTATTTAAATAAACATTGGTAAGCAGTGTTTATTTTAATCTTTTATAATGCTACAGGCAAAAGATAAATAAATGAGTGTTTTTATTTTATTTTGTGAAAAGCTGGCTTATAAAACTAGGTGGGAGTTCTTAGCAAAAAACAGAGCTCTTGAGGGCACTGTTTTAATTCAGAAATACCCCTTTTCAGGACTGTAGTAATTTGTGATCAAGGCTGCAGAAGCCGTAGCTATAAATATTTGAAGGAAGTACTTTGGGGCATTGTATATCCACCAGCGCAGCACTGGCTGATATTCGGAGAGGTAATAAATGCCACTTGTTCAAGATTGCCGAGTGGTTTTCAACCCTGAATCCACTTAGCATAAAAAGGGAAAGGAAAACCAAAATGAAGAACTCAGGGTCTGGTGCCTTGCATTAAAGATGGTTGAGGTTCTAAATCTCTCGTTGTGAAATAGATTGGAAGTTCATTGGAATGGCTGATGTTCATCTCCGAAATCAGGCCGCAGAGATAGTGTCTGAGGGGAGAAAATGAGGGTGATGGGCTGCCTCTGTCTAAATAATGGGTGGAAATTTTCAACCACATATTTATCTTAGTGTATATAGTGTGCATTCTTGTCTAATCAATTTTAAATTGATTTGGCTACTCTAGATTGTTCTTTTGTAGTGTTTTAAATAGTTTAGGGGTGTTCTGTTGTTTGTATCTCAGCCTGAGACTTCTGGACGTACATATTATAACTAGAGATGGGCACGAATTAAAAAACACAAATTGCAAAATTCTTCAAAAATCGTTAATTTGTCAATTTGTCAGCTGCTACACCTCTAATGAATAAGAGCCAATTAATTTTTTTAGCAATTTTTGGTTCGTTGATTTGTCAGGCTACAAAATGGGGGCCCCCAGGCACCTAGAGACACCAAAATTACAGAGAAGCATTCTCTGACTCTCCTCTATGATCCGTATAGGTTTGGTGAAGATTGGGTTTTCCCAAGCGTGCTGCTAAAGGGAACTTTCCTGGTGGGGGGGACCCACTTTGTGGGTGTATAACTTGGATTTCCAAAATGCAGTCTTCACCAAATTTGGAAGGATTGTAAAGGAGAGTCGGGAGATGCCTCTCTGTGATTTCGGTGTCTCTAGGTGCCTGGGGTCCCCCCACATTCCTTGGGGAACCCTCTTTGTGGGTGTATAATGTGTATGTCCGAAACCCAACCTTCACCAAAGTTGCAGGTCTTGTAGAGGAATGTCAGGGGAAGCTTCCTGGTAATTTTAGTGTCTCCAGGTGCCCAGGAGGCTGTTTTATAAGGTTTTAAAGTCAAGACGAATCAATGAATCTATTTGTCGATTCATAGGAAAAAAATCATGAATTCATGATTCGTAGTTCATTGACCTTGACGAATTATAATCGTGATGAATCGCCTTTTTGTTTTCAATTCATGCCCATCTCTAATTATAACCAAATAATAAATAAAAATATATTTTTAAAAAAATCTCAAGGGCTGAAACACAAGAACTACTGGAACAGATCATACTGGACTGACTGGGGTAATGGACCGATTTGAAGTAAGGCTGGACAGTTTTACAAACTTAGGATAAAGTTTGTGCCAGAGAGGGTCTTGGTGGTGTAAGTTGTTCATTTGGGATCTTCATTGTACAATCGCTGTTTGAGACAATAAAACCCTTTGCCTTTCATCCAGCCAGATGAAATAGGAGGTCATAGACCATCGTTTGTGCAGATTCTCAGCCTACGCTGTGCCTTTTCCTCCGAACATCATCTTGGATCTATTCTTGGTGCTGGGTGCTTTTTGGTCCTTGATTTCTGTCCTGGTGGTCGTGATCTCCCTGTCTTCCTTTGCAATTGATGCCTTTGATCCTTTAAAAAAAGTCTCTCTCTCCTTGTGAATGGTTTATGAAAGCAACCTTCCCAGTGGGTGATGCTCCTGGGTCAGCAGGCTGGACCGAAGTGGATAGCAGATTTGCACTGGGGCGTTGCGGGTCTTTGCTTCTACAGCCCTCCTGTGATCTGAAATAGTTTTTTGCTAGCTCCTTGCTTTGATCCAAAAGTGTTGGCCTCGGCTTTCTTTTCTTGCACTTGGCGAAACAAACGTACTTTGAATGTGGGATTGATTTCCCTGTATGCACCTCTTGGCCGGCAGCTGCTGGAAGCTGCTTTCTGAAGATAGCAAAGCCAGGAAGTTCACCAAAGAGCTGTCAATTTTGAGAAATGCCAGAGTTTAACTTGAGCAACAGCGAAAGAAGGGAGCTCAGGAAAAAAAAAATTAGGTATAAATAACAGGCTACTCATAATGAATTTTTCCTCCAATAACAAGGGTGGATCTGCATCCCAGTTGTAATTCAGCAAAGAATAACTGTACTCCTTCGATGGGTCTAACTATTATTTTTTAATGTGGGCTTTCGTGGACAAGTCCACTTCATCAGACATGCGGGGGGAAAATGAAATACTGGATGAAATACCAAATTCACAAGTAAAACATTCAAAACATTCATTGGCTCTAAGAGTCTTGGGTGTCTGGTTATCTCTCACATGCAGCAATTTATGGCCTATGTTTGGTGTTAAGTTCTACTGTAAACATTCCTGCAGGAGACAGAAAACAGATAACCAGGAAAGGAAAAAAGAGAGAGAGGAGAAGGGGTAGGTGGGTGAAGACTGTTAAAACCTCAAGAGGAAGGAAAAATGGAGGAGAGTAAGTATATATAAAAGTAGAAAGAAGATAGCGGAGGAACCACGTGTGTTAAAACAGGGAATATTAACAATTTTTAGCTTTGAGCCTTGCAATGAAAAATGGGCTTTAAGTCCTCCTGCCTTCCTTTCCCAGTCTTTTCCAGAGAATCCTGCTTTCTCAAGATGTGCCCAAAGTAAGAAAGTCTCAGTTTCAACATTTTTGGGGTGGAGAAAATTCATGCTTGAGAAGCAGAGGGGCTGAAGCTGTGTGTGTCTGTCTGTGCACACGTACATGTGTGCATGCGTGTTTGTGTGTTTTGCACACCCGCACACACAATCCCCAGTCCTTTAAAAACGATCAACTGTTCTCACCCAGGCATGAAACAGCTTTTGTGCCTTGCATGCTTCGCGACGTATTTCGGAGGAGCTAAGAAAATTGCCTTTCCTCAGAGCATTTTGTAGCCGGCGTGCATTTCGCTTTTGCCTGAATATTTATGCTTTTTAAACATTTGGTTTCCTTCTGGTCCATTTAACCTTTTAAAGAGAAGTGGTGGGGTTTTTTTTTGTTAAATGCATACATGACCATTGGATCGGGCACACAATTTTCCAAAAATAAATAAATAAAGTGAAACGATGACTCTTAAAAAAGCCATTATGTGCAATGGCTTACAAAAACACATCGGTCCCAAGGGAGGCGGGAGGCTCATGGCTTATCCCTTTGCACCGTGCATTTGCATTTCAGGTAACAGTGGGATACTCTTCACACCTTCCCATCTTAGCCTTTCGAAATATTTTTGCACAGCACCTGCAGCTGGTGGACAGACTTGTCGCCTGCCTTAAGTGTGTGTTTGAGGGTTGCAAGAAAGCCAGTGTTTTACAGAGTCTTCTCTAACTACACTGGCACAAAGCCGGAGAGTGTGAAGTTTATACATGCGATGCATCGAATCAGAACAGGGCTGAAATGAAATTCTTACGGCCTTGTTTTGGTTCTTGCATGGGAGAGGGATGGGTTTGAAACACACCCTGGAGAAATTAAGAAAAGATGAAAAGGCAGGCAGATCTTGGTATTCAAGAGGAATCTTGTAGGTTAGATGGTCTAAACCAGTGGTTCCCAACCTTGGGTAACCCAGGTGTTCTTGGACTGCAACTCCCAGAAGCCTTCACTGCCAGCTATGCTGGCCAGGATTTCTGGGAGTTGCAGTCCAAGATCATCTGGGGATGTAAGGTTGGGAATCGCTGTAATAGTGAGATATTTGAGTGGTTTTACCCATTCCACTGCCCACCTATAAGTCTCCATGGCTGAGTAGGGATTCGAACCCAGGTCTACTACTTTATCACTCTGTCCAATGCATCAGACTGTTCTAGAGATGACCCTTAATTCTGTCTCCCACAATCAACTTGAAGGGGTAGCCAATGGATGTTCATCAGCTGATGCACTGGGAATGGACCAAGTCCCAGATTCTGCAAATATTCTCAGTTCGGTATCCGCATCGGTTCCAAGCTGCACGGCTGGGTTATTAAAAATGGAATGTATTGATTTTCTTCTTCTTTTTTTCAAAGGAAGGGAATTAAACGAAATCAGCTAACCACTGCTTTGCTTCGTCCTGTTGTATTCGTGACTGTCTTAAAATGCACCAAATTATGATTATCTCTGCCTTCGTAATTAGCAATTTGCATAATGGCTCACGGCGAACGAGAAGCCCCCTCTGTGCCCACGAAGGATTTATTTAGCTGCCTGGGATATAGTCTCTGTTACACCGAGCGAGATGCAGACAATGACATGTGGAAGCTGTCCCAGAAGCTCTGTGTTATTTCCAGCGTGGGCACATAATTAACAGCCGCACTAATTGTTCGGCTCCAGAAACTCATTTGCTTTTCTATAGAGGGGGAAAACATTAATTCTGCAAGCGATTGTCCAGGGGTGCTTTGTCCCATCACCCGTAGCCATCAAAAGCGGGGCTGCTGTTGGGGAGGCAGCAGATTAGTGAGACTGGTTTGCGCCATGGTAGCTACAGAAGCTTCCAGAACCTGCCAGAGTTTAAAGTAAAGGCCCATGGGACTTCGTCTTAAACATTGGAATGACATCATTGGATTTAAAAAAACATTTTGGTCCGGCTTCGTGGAGGGATGTTGGGTTTCTTTGGCTGAAAGACCACAGAATGCTGAAGTTATCCTGTGGTCATGTGAACACCCGGGCGCCACAGCAACAAGGTGCTGCCGTGTCCCCCCTCCCTAGCTTTCTTACACATGTCAGTTTCTGGATTTGCAAGCACAGCAGGGAGATTGCTCTCCAAATTTATCTTTTTCCCTGTGTGGATTTTCATAGGTGTCGTGACTGGAGATGGGCATGAACTGCTGGTTCGGTGTTTGGGCTCGGTTCGTTTACCCGGCCAATGGGTGTTCTGTGGTTTTGTGCCCCGCCCCCTCTGGCAGGCACCCACTCGGAGGCAGTGCCCCGGATTCACTGCCCCGCCTCCTCTGAGCGCTGCCTCTGAGTGGGCGCCCACCGAAGGGGGTGGGGCACTGAACCACGGAACATTTGTTGGGCTGGTAACGAACTGCACCGAACCAGCAGTTCGTGCCCATCTCTAGCTCCAAACTTCTAAAGCCACAATGTCCAGCTTAAAAAAATAAGAAAGAAAGAGAAGGGAACAGAAATGAAACCTTGAAATAATGCAACACTGCTTCGTTTAAGAGGCTGGTTGATTTAATATCGGGTGAACACAGCCTCTCATTTAAATGCTCGAGCCGGTGTGCAGATAATTTACTTATATATATTTTTTACGAGCATTCTTCAGCGTGGCTTTCACCCTCCTAATAAAATATGAACTATTAAGGGGGTTTTAATCCAATCCACATTTATTACAAGTGGAGTGTGAGGTCGTAAATAGCGCTTTACTAGGTACATGAAGAGAAGTGGGTTCTAAATGAGGCCGTTGTCTGTTCTGGGTCCTCTCCAGCCTCTGGCGTGTATTTTTTTCGTTGGTAGGGAACTGAAGACAGGAAAGCTTATTTGGTTTGTTGATGAAGAGTGAACACCACCACCCCCGCATGTTAGTGTATGTATTCCTGGTTCTGCATATGCAAACATATTTAAATTGTTTGCCATATTGCCTTGTAAGTCACACGCTTAGCCCTGCAAGGGTCACAGACACTAGAAGGCGAAGAGCTTCCTCAAACTCTCAAGCCTTTGCTCTAACACTTGGAAACATACCCTATTTTTTGCGCAAAATCCTACAGTTCATACAAATTGTACACATTCCACCGATTGATTGATTGATTGGTTTGAAATGCTTTCACCCCACTTTTCTCCTTAAGAAAGACCCAAGGCGGCTTACCTCATTAAAAGACAATATTTAAATGCTATAAACAGTAAGTGTACAAATGCTAAAAAAGATCAAACAAATGCCACACTAAAAACCGGTAATGAAAAGCAACACCAAAAACACATTTAGAGCAGTACGGTACAACCATTCATTTAAAAAAAAAAAATCACACTTAGGCAGCCAGTCATTTAATAGAAAGCCTGCCTGAAGAGAAAGGTCTTTGCCTGCTTGGAGAAGGACAGCAATGAATGGGGCCAGGCTGGCCTCCAGTGGGAGGGAGTTCCAAAGTCTGGAAGCAGCCACAGAGAAGGCCCCCTCCCGGGTCCCCACCAAATGCACCTGTGAAGGCGGTAGGACTGAGAGAAAGGCTTCTCCTGATGATCTAAACACTGAGGACAGTCATTGGCTCTTCCCCGCAGGAAGAGCACTGGAACTTCCTGTTCTGGTGAAGATTTGCTTATAGAACAGAATGGGCTTAGCTGGTTGCTCGGCCTGGTTCTTGGGGCTAATCTCTTGTTTCTAATCTTGGATAGGATGCATGACTATGATTGCTCAATGCATTTGGGTTACGTCTTCTGCCCACCCCTTCCTTTATATATCTCCCCTTTGGCAGTTTCCTCTTTGACTAAATTTAAGTCAACACAACGAAGAAAAAGCCAGTGTGTGAAGGCTTGGGAAATCATAAATCTAGATAAGATTTGCTTAGAAATAATTAAAACATCCATGCATTGAAAACTTTTAATCCATGAAAGCGTCATTCCATAGCTTCCAATTTATTTCACTAATCATGGATGTGCGGGCCTTTTCCCCTCTCTCTTCCTCTTAAAGAAAGCTCCCGTCGCTCTCGCGTTTATGTAAATAATCAAGACAATCTATAGGAGTGTAATTTAACACTTGAGTTAGACAGAATCAATCTGCATCGAGAACAGAAGGGAATTTGCATGATTAAAAAATTGTACAGCCCGATAAAAACTCACAAGCACCCTTAGCTGGCGAGAGAAATTGGCATTCTTCATCGTTTCCCCTCCAGACAGATTGTTTGGGAGCTGTTCTGTCCGTCGAACACCCCCTTATCCTAAAGCAGCTGGAGTTTCAGCTTCTTCTTTTTTTAAATTTTCTTTTTATTATTATTATTATGTATAAAATCCATCTATGCTTATTTAACATCATGTCACCTGGGTTCAGCTTAAAATCATTTGTTAATACAACTACAGTATATATTAATCTCTTAATCTATACAACGTGCTTCTAACCATTGATAAAACAAGTTCCATGTTTGATAATATTCTGCATCTTCCTTTCCTTTGATTTTCAATGTCAGTCTATCCATTTCGGCCGCGTTTCAGCTTCTTTTTGATGCCCCGCCAAGCGGCTGTGGCATCACCCACCATAAATCGTGCCTCAGGGTGATGTGGACTATAGGGTTCTTACTAGAGATGGGCGTCCATGCTCCCCACTCTGCGTTGGCTTCAAGGCGTGGGGTGGAATGAGACCAAGACCGCCATCCTTTGCTCCAGAATGCTGGCATTTTTGTCAGTGTCTGCGGGCAAAGACGCAAAGGGGGGGGGGGAAGCATCGTTCAGAATCGGAGTTCTCAGGCTCGTGGGGGAAATTCTGTTCCTGAGCTTTTATAGCAGCAGATTGAAAGCTTCATCCACATACGATTGTCCCACTGGACCAGACACTTTTGGAAGTTAATTGGGTCTCCCAGAACCCTTCCAGAGGAAGCACCGTGCATTTAGACCAGGGAAAGGTACTGAATAAAACAGAGGAAGTACGAGCCTTTATGGGGTAATGTATTCTGCTCACCAGCTGCTGGTCTACTACTGGTTGGGTGAGGTTTTTTTTCCCCCGGAATGAAATGTATCAGAAGGGACCTTTTAGAGAAGAAGTTGCAGGAGATGGTAGGCTGTTAATACTTTATAGCAGTTCTTCCATGGGAGCCGGGAAGTGCTTCTTTCTGATTTGTTTTGACTTTATTATTTGTCACATTTAAATGTTTAGCCTTGAGAAAAGAAGACTACGGGGAGATACAATAATCCTTTGCAGATACTTGAAAGGTAGTCCTACAGAAGAGGGGCAGGATTTGTTCCCCATCATCTCAGAATGCAGGACACGTCATAATGGGCTCAAGTTACAGGAAACCAGATTTCGGCTGAGTATCAGGGAAAACATTTTAACTGTTCGAGCAGTACGATGATGGAATCAATAACCTTGGGAGGTGGTGAGCGCTCCAATGCAATTCAAGAGAAAATTGGACAAACACCTGTCAGATTTGCTTTAATTTGGAGTCCTGCATTGAGCAGGAGGGTTGGACTTGATGGCCTTAGAGGCCCCTTCCAACTCCATGATTCTATCATTCTATAAATACTATTTTTCCTCCAGTGAGCTCAAGGTGGTAAATACCTGGTCATCATCCTCCACAGCTTATCTACATAACTACCCTGTGAGATAGGGTGGAGAGCGCGCAACTGGCTCAAGGTCACCCAAGTGAGTTTCTAGTCAAATGCTCTAACCCTTCACTTCACTGTCTCTTAAAGCAGTCCTGTGTTCTCGCCCATGATGTTGTTGATGTTTGAGGAGATGATGTTGAGACACCTTTAATGCCGTGCATTTGCCATTAGCTCACTCTTCTACTCTTTTATGGCACCGGGAATTGTACTCCTAAGGACTAAAACTGTGCTGTTGTGTAAGCAGCTAAGGATTTATGCATCTAAGAACGCTTAAAAAAATTCAAAGTAGTTAGTAGAGAATAAAAACAGATGCAATAAAAGCTATAGCTAAAGGTAATCAAAATAATTAAAGCAGTCAAATCCAATAAAACCAGGTGTAAACTGACACAGTTAGAAATTGGGAAAATAATTTGGAAAAATGCTTGGTCGTGAATCAGACGTCTTCAGTTGATGGTGGAAAGACCGGGTGATTGGAACCTGTCAAGTCTCAGTGCGGGGATCCTTCCACATGGGGGTGTGTGACAATAGGGAGGGGCCTCCTCCACTGTGCCACAACATCATTAAGCCATGGTGTGGTAAGCAGGCCACCCTCAGAGTGGAAAGATCAAGGGGCAATCAGTATGGGAAAAGGTGAGCATCCACTGGTGATTATTTAAAATATCTGAATGCATGTTGTCTTTGTTTTGACGTCTCAGTATCCTGAGCCTGAGTCAAGCTGCACCTTAAGGGTTAAGAGCGTGCCAGAAGTGGCAACTGGGCACGCTTACTGTGGAGGCCAGAGCAAATGCAGGAAGGAGCTTTTAAGCTGGGGTGGGCACTGTCTTCAGCCCCAGGGTCAAATTCAAGGCCACCTTCCCTTGGGAGAGGAACCCTGGGGCAAAAGGATGGGGGGGGGGGGGAAATGGCAGCATCATTTTAGCTGATGGCTTTCCCTGCCAGTAGCTCAGCCTGTTCCTGGGGAATTATTGGAGAATTCAATATATATGAGACAGTTGATAGCTCGGTGGTTTAGGTATTTGACTGCAGAGCCAGAGGTTGGGAGTTCAATTCCCCGCAGTGCCTCTTGGGAGAAGAGCCAGCCTGGGTGGCCTTGGGCAAGCTGCGCAGTCCCAGGGTGCCCCCTAGTGGAAGGGAAGGGTAAAGCACCTCTGAGTATCTTCTGTCTAGAAAACCTTGAAAAGGGTTGCCATAAGTCAGAACTGACTTGACGACACACAACTATTATTAATTAATAACCACGTATGCTGTGGTATAGAAATAAAGGGAAGACTTGAGATAGCTAGAGCAATTTTTATGAAGTTGAAGAAAATGTTGTGCGAGAAACAGCTTAATATATCTTTGAGACTGAAGTTTTATGTAGGGCCAGCCCTCCTGGATGGAGGTGAGTTTGGGCCCATTAAGGAGGAGATGCTCAAGAACAAATGCTTTTGAAATGTGGAAACACAGGGGAATCCGTTGCATCCCATGGACCGATGGGATAAAGAGGTGCTTCATTGGACTGGAAAACAGAAAGAAATGGAGTTGATGATTAAGCAACGCAAGTTCTCCTATGTAATTCATCGTGTACAGCAATGGGTTCTTGAAGGGAAGATCGAGGGTAAACAGGAAAGAGACAACATGGAATTTTTTGTGTGTTGTAACATTGGAGACTCGCTGGGCCTCAGGGTGCATAAAGATCAATTATTATTTTTTTAAAAAAATCAAATGGATTTAAATCATGATTTAAAGGACCATATACATTTTAAAGCATGATTTTGTAAAAAAAAATTAAATGATTAAAAAAATCTGTTTAAAAAAAATCAAATGACATGAAGCAACACACAGCATAGGAAAAAGTGATCTGACTTACAGCAGATAAAGACGTTCATTTTACACATGACTTGTGTACAGTTCTGTGACCAATCAGAAAATACATTACTTCATTTTCTGTTACACAAAGTGTCATCATGTACCACAGCTGTACAACATTAAGTCTTAATCCTTGATACCACACATGAATACAATCTATACATGACTCAGGTAAAATCAGCCATTTTACATTTAACTGTACAACATTAATATTTAATACATTTTCATATCAAAATCTCAACAAGGTTGACCTCACCAGAAACACCTTGCCATATGGCAAGAATGAGATAAGAGGATATCTGTCCCCACGCTGGATCACCCTCCCTGTCACCCGCTACCAGATCTTTTTCTTATGGGGAGGCACCAGGGGATTGACTGTAGGGTTTTTCTGCCAGCAGACTGTGTTCTATATTGGTCCCTCTCCTATCCTCAGTTTGGAATATTCTGGTCGTGTAAAAGAGATTGTGCTCTTTTCGGTTGTAAAGTTTCCTGATCCCCAGCTGATGATGCCCCGTGGAAATATTTTCTTGGCCTTTTATCGGTTTTCTCTCTCGGTTTCCACAGCGCCTTAAAAACCAAACTTGCTCGGTCGTCTTGGGATGGTTTTGGCTGCCAGAACTGAACTGTTTCCAAGTCTCTAGAAAGCAGGAAGTTGATAATTGGGTGGCTGGGAAAGCGTTCTCCAAACGCCCACTGCATGCCCATAAACCATGCTGAGAAACGGGGACCAGAGAATGTTCCATTTACAAGGCAGAATGGCTCTCTCCGGTTCGATTACAGGCAGGAAAAAGTACTTTCTCTCAGCATATGGCTAACCCGCCTTTTGCTTCTGTTGAGTCTCAATGCGGCATTGTAAATGGAGATGGCCGTTAACCTCGCTTCCGTTGCTGTATCCGCTTGGCCCAGAAGAAATAGCCACACTGCTTCAAGGTAATGCTTCGTTGGTCTTTGTTGTGATAAAAAAGCCTAGGAGGTCAACATGTTCAGGGCTTATGCATGTGAGTTTGTCTGAAGCAAGAGCAAATCAACCCTTCTTGTTGAGAAATTTAGGAGGCTAATATTTTGGGGTGAAGCTCTTATAAGGGAACCGCAGTGTTAAGTCAGTGCGGTTGTATTAAAGAAACAGGTTGTTAAGGGAGGGTCTGAAAGGATCTCTACATCTTGCAGTGCTACCTCCAAGATGTAGAGCATTGTTCTACAAATGTTCTTAGAAACATTTGCTGGATAGTTTGGAAACAACAGGAATTCCATATTGAAGCATTCCTAACAGATGATCACCTAAACACATCAATTTACTCCGTTCTGGCAGTGTCTCCAGGGAGTTCCAAAAATCTGCAAGTTTAGGCACTTAGAACATACATCAGCCTTGCAAGGAAGCTGCCACCACACCCACACAAACCCTAACACTTTTGGTAGCTTGGTCAAGGCAAGACCTTTTTTTAGTACCACAAACCCTCTCAGCCAAAAATCCAGACAGTTGCTTCGAAGGATTTCTGTATTTTATTAAAAGAGAAAAACAAAGTTAAAAGAACAAGTTCTGAAATATTACAAAGAAGCTGCAAAAGAAACTTATAGCAAAATACAGAGACAGTTTCAGGCTATTCAGGAGAAACACACCAGAAAGCAACAAAGGCCAGGCTAGATTGCCCAATTCTCATACTTAAGCAGAGCAGTATCTGGGGCATGCATAGAGTGCATTCCTTTCCCTTCTTTGAAGTGTTCATCAACAGGAGATCAATTGAAGGTGTGAATTGTCCTTTTGTTCTGGGCACATACTGAGTTCTGCCTTCTGGGCCAACTTCGCAGGCACTCACAACAAAGCACTGAAACTTTCAGTAAAGGAATTCTGTGTTCCATGTTCCCCAGTTTCTTCACACAGTCTTTGTGCAAAATATGTGGGTGTGGCTTGCTCTTGGATGAGCAGTTAAGACCTAGTAGCATTGCAAAAGATCTGATTCTGGAGGAATTATAAATGCTACAGTGGTTTTTGGGTAAGGGTCAAAACATCTGTCTCCTTGAGGGGTTTTAACTAGGGGTCTGTCATAATGAAGTCCTGCACTTCAAAAACGTGTTCTTCCTCCACTGCCTGCATTTGATATGATGCTTATAAACCTAGAGGTTGCATAAAACTGTCACAGCTGGCACCCCCTAATAGACATTTGATTTTCTACAGATGCTTAATCCTCTTTTAAAGCTTTTTAGTAACGGTGCATTCTGCAAATTAAATGAAGAGTTGATAAATAAAGGTGCCCCGTAAATAAATAAATTTCCCTACAACTTCAGGCTCCAAGCTAAGAATCGCTAATGGTGTGTGTGTCTACTTTATAATCCTCTCCATCTCTTTAGAAAATGAGGCGTACTAATCATTTATTATGTTGAGGGCAGAGGGAAGGGATCAGGGACAGAGAGATGTCTGAAAAATTCCATCGGCCTGGGCAGGCTTTTAGTGTCTGCTGCTCTGGCTCATTTTTTTCCATAGGCAATTAATGAATTAACTGATTAATCATGCTCATTAATGAGTGCTTTCAGTCCTAATCCAGGCGTCTATTTTTCATTTTTGTTTATTTAATTTTAAAGCCCTGGCCGAGACACCACAAATCCATTTCAGAGGTGTGGGTGTGTAAATGGATGGTTTCTTTTCTGCTCTGCCGTCGAATTAACAGTCCGGGTGCATCCGAGATCATGGCTGTCAGCCAAGATGGGGACGGACCCCCCTCCCCCTCCAGCGGTGACACTAATATTATTTGGGCATTTTTTTGCTCCCAGTTTTAAAAACTTGAACTTACTTTGATCCTCGCGATCAAACATCATCTCCTGCTGTTCTCCTCAGACGTGTGGAGCCGAGTGCTTCGCACCAGGTGCAACGAGGGTCTGAACACGAAAGTGAAGACTGACTTTTTAAAACCAATGCATGGGATTCACTGCCAAATGATGTACGTTAGCGATGGTTACTGGGAGAGCTATCCATGGCTCCCCCGGTCCAATCTGGAGGCCCATTCAGACCTTTTTGAAAATGTGCTGGTTTGGTCCAGGGCAAACCCTTCTCTGATTCTATGTGTGCCACAGATCTGAACTGATTTGTAGGTCTTTGCTTGGCTTGTGTTGGAAAAGCAACACAACCTGTGTTGCATTGATGTACAGGAAGTCTGAAGACAAGATCCCTAGAAAAGGGCATTAATCTCCTCTATTTCTGATGGTTACCACCAGGGATTTCTGTCCTGGTTTTCTGCTGGACATGTACTCGATTCTCTTCCCTGAGCAAACACAGCAGATTCATCCATTCAGATATAGATTGGGTCCAAACCTACTTCACTCTTGTGATGAACTTGGCTTCAGGTGTATTCAGAGCAATCTCTAGTTTGATGTTCTAACACTCACCTTCCCGAACCTGATTCCAGATGCTGTTTGATTAGGACATCACAGAGACCAAGACTCATGGAATAATTGACTTGGAAGAGTCCTGTAAGGCCATTGAACCCAACGCCCTGCTTAGTGCAGGAATCCAGATCAAGACACAAAAATCTCATCTAGGTAGCATCTAAGAATGCTATCCAAAAAGCGAGACCAAATGATGATGATGATGAGAAAGTGAAGAAGGTGGGGAGAGCGCCGGAAGTTATCTCTGCTGCTCAGCTGGCCTTCAGAACTCCTGATGATGGAGTAATTGGGCCTCTTCTTTCCATGCTCCACCTGTCAAGGAAGGGTGATCTCATGGCAACTGAGTCTTAGATTACTGCCTTCAGTCTTCAGCCCAGTGCAGTCACGAACACTGTGATTAAAACACTCGGAAATAGCAAAGTTGGGTGATGTTATAAATGTTCTGAGGCTGGCAGGTTTGCGCTAATTTGCGTGTTGGTTTGCCGAGCCAATTGTGCCTTCTCACCCCAATTAACACGCTTTCAAAATGCCTTGCCCTCTTCTCCTCCTCCCCTTCTCCTTCCTGGTAGTTCAGATCTCTCTTAGATCATTCTGGCTTGGGCTGACTTGTGTCCTTCCAGTAGGAGGACCAACTGTGGACATCCGGACAGAACGTCCAGTGACTGATGTTTTGGGAGTGGGCTTGGCTCTCAATCTTGGGGGTTCAGCACCTTGCATAGCTCCTGTAAAGTTTGGACTAAAATCCAGAGCAGATTCGCTGGTCCTGTGAGATCAGCATCCCAAGCCCCCATGGAAATACAAGTAAACCGGACTTCCCTTGGGTGAAACCAGCTTTGGCTACCCTACTGGCTCCTTGAGCGAGGCCAGAGAGGAGCAAGATAGTGTTGGACTAGAACTCCCATAAGCCACAGGCAGTGTAGCCCATGGTGAGCAGCACTGTGTCCATCAGCATCTGAAAGGCCACCCATTTCCCATCCTGAGTGAGCCTCTTGTGATTTTTAGTAGCACAGAACAACAGCCATAGTAAATACATTTGATTTCAATTGATCTCAGTCAATCAAGGTTAAAACTGAATTTAGCCCCTGCTTCAAACTGGCCTGAAGCAAAATGAATCCACAAGAGATATCTTAACCTGTGTTATGAAAATAACGGGTTTGGGGAGTGTTGGCTATCAGAACCAGCACCTAGATCAGTACATCCCAACCTTGGGTCCCCGGATGTTCTTGGACTACAACTCCCATAAATCCTGGCCAGCATGCAGTTACTGGTGAAGGCTTCTGGGAGGTTTAGTCCAAGGACATCTGGGGACCTGAGGTTGCGAACCACTGACCTAGATGGCCCGGTGTATAATACTCAATATTTGGACTGATTTCTGAGTGGTAGGAAATAGAACTCTATGGTGCATTAAGATTGCTTGGGTGAAGCCACTGACAGTTTTGTCCTCGGTTCACAGTGGAGTAGAGCAGCAAATAAATAAATTTTAAAAAATTGTGTCAGTTTAGGACAGGACATGTTAGAGATCACTCATTTATAAGATCGCCATAAGTCAGAGGTGACTTAATGGCACACATAAGAACGATTCCATTGGGCCACTGGAGATGAGAGTCTACAAAAAAACCCAAGCCTTTAATTATTATTTTTAAGGACCTTTGGAGGTTATGTCTTGTCCCCAAAGTCTGGCTTGTTTTTCTCTACCGATAACAGCACAAAGTGTTTGGGCTGTAAAGCCTAAAGAGATTTTAGAGCTGGTTTGTTTCCCGGAGTACTTCAGGGAGCCCATAATGTATAGGTTTCACCACAACGACCCTCGAGTTGTGAATTTTTAATTCGGCCAGATCATTTTCAGTAAATGGGACTACCGGCTCAATTAGAGCTGTCAGCTCTGATTTTTCACTTACCTGCTCTTCAGCTCTTCTCTTGGGGTGCTTGCAGTAATAGCCAAACCCACAGGAAAAATGAGGCCAGTGGAAGATGGATGTCTGCTGCATTCCCAACCCTGGCTTCTGCCAAACTGACATCGGTGTTTCAGAGATGGGGGAGAAGAGAGCTCCAGAAAATTCAGTGCAAACCCAAATGACCCAAAGAAGGGAGCCTGTAAGTGTGCGGGAGTCAGATACGTTTTTTATGATTGTATCGGTGGTTTTGTGAAAACAGAATAGAGAAGAGAAGAGGTATATTTCATGCACACACAGAGGACATAAGACATACGTTTGCTTAGGATTCCAGTATGGAACATCAAAAATACTTGAGTTGCTTAGGAGTCTGGTTTGATTTGGATTCTACACCCAAACTGAGATTCCAAAACGTTGGGTTTGTACCTCCTTTTGGGCTACCACTGAAATCCGAAAATTGATTACAGATTTTTTCTTTCTTTCCTCGGTATTGGCAGGGATGATGGCCCGTCAAAAAGTGATGATGCCTGTCAAATCACAAAGAAATTGTTCCAGAGTCGTTTGTGCTACATCCGTTTAGAGTCTGATTTTTTAAAAGATGAGAATTCTAACAACGTTTTCCTCATGTTTCTTCAATATCTTGGCAAAATTGGAAGAAATTTTCCCGTTTCATTGCGCCTTTCGGAACAGTTGCACCCAAGGGCCCGACCCAAGGATGACTGCGGCGTTATTTAAGAGTTTCAAGCGCCAGGTGGATTGCTTGCATCTTTCCTGTCAATCAACAAGTTCCGTGTTTGCAGGGTGGGTGGGTGGGTGTGCTTTGCGTCTCACAGGGAAAGCACGCGAGAGAGGCATTGTGCGCCTGTTTCAGAGTTAGCAGAGAGATCTCTCTGTGGAAGAAAGGTGTTGAGACATCTTCTGGGGCTTTAAAATCCCTCCTTGTTGAGGTGTCTTGGGGTGTTGAAAAAGCAGTACTTGGGGAGAATAAAGAATTTAGCCAGGATCCTTTTCATTCACCCCCTCTACACGTCCATCAGGAACGGAGGATGCCTTGGCGAGGTGTGGGTGATTACGGGCTTAATCACCTCTCTGCTTGCTTCTAATTGTTTCATAACAGTCTGATGGTTACAAGAGGAAATGAGGGCTGATAACCTGTCCCTGATAAGCCTCAAATATTTATCCAGCCCCCCCCCCCCCCCCGTGGATAACAGATTCTGATTAACTAGAGTGGGTATGAAGTTGTGCTTCTGGGGTAAGGTTTCAAAGAATAATCTGTCAACAGGGAGGCTGAAAAAAAGAGACATTGTCAGCCTACAGCAGGGCTGGGAAAAGTTACTTTTTTATTATTATTATTGCAACTTCCAAGATTCCAAAACTTCGGCCATTTGCATTATTCCAGTGCAAAACCTGAACAGGATTTCGGCTGACAAAAATCAGCAAACGTTTTGCCCACGGTCTCACCATTTCAGACAGAAACACCCAAGGTAAGCATCTCGGTGAGAGGCTGTTGGTTTTGACCATGATAACTGGGTGAGGTTTGCTGGATTCCGGTGCCGAAGAGGTTGCTTGTTTCTATGCAAGAATGTTTTCTGGGAACAAGTACAAGAAAGCACAATGTTTTCTTTTCCCCCTTCTCACTTGCCAGAGGGTGAAGTGTTCTCTGTCAGTTTTCGAGGAGAGTTTTTTGTATTTTCAAGCATTATTTTTTGCAGAAATGACTCCAATTGCTGGAATGCTCTACAGCTGATGCTTTGCTTCCCGGACTTTTGAGAATTAGAAGAATTTGAATGGTTTGGTCGTTTGGGGGGGGGGAAGGGGGAAACCCACTCATTTCGTTCTTCTGTGCTTGCTCTGCATGTGCCCACGCCCACGCGCCCACCCACACGCATGCATGCCCAAGCTTTGCTTTGCTGAGGAGAAAGACAGTACTCTGTGCAGCAACATTTTGTGCAAAGGGCGAACACCGTGATGGGAGGGAGAAGACTGGGATGGCTGCCTTGAGCAGGGGGTTGGACTTGATGGCCTTAGAGGCCCCGTCCAACTTCACGATTCTATGATTCTAAGATCCTTGCCTCACTCTCCCACTGCAAGTAAGGAATCTTTGGGGTCTTCAAACTTCTCCATGTCCGTGTCTTGCCCTTTTGAGACAACCCAAATCAATGAAAACAAGAGTACTAGCGTTCTTCACATTTAAGACTTATTTATTGCCCAGATGCAAGTACAACCGTTGCATTAAATATTAGGTTGGAATTCTATTCTGAAAAATCTGTTTTAATTTGTTTTCTTTACCCTGTTAAAAATGCCTTTCTATGCAAATATGGCATGGGGTTCGCAGGTCACTTGGCTATTATAAAAAGGGGTCACAACTCAAAAAAGGTTGGGAATCACTCGTTTAGATGGGAAGATGGGCTGGGCCTGCTTTTCGATTAGAATGGGGGTGGCTTTGGAGAGTGAACATGAAGGAGCTCTTTCAGCGAATAATAGAATCATCTTAGAACTCATGAGAAGAGAAGAGAAGACTCCCTGGAAAAGACCCTGATGTTGGGAAAGTGTGAAGGCAAGAGGAGAAGGGGACGACAGAGGACGAGATGGTTGGACAGGGTCACCGAAGCTACCAACACGAATTTGACCAAACTCCGGGAGGCAGTGGAAGACAGGAGGGCCTGGCGTGCTCTGGTCCATGGGGTCACGAAGAGTCGGACACGACTTAACAACTAAACAACAACAAAAAGAACTGCAGAGCTGGAAGGGACCCTATGGATCATCAAGTCTAGCCCCTGTCAAGAAGGCCCAGTGGGGAATTGAACTCCAGAACTAAACCACTGAGCAATCCAGCAATTCTATCCTGGTATCGTTTTCAGAATGCCCTCTTTGCTCACTCATCAAACTTCAGGGACACCAAGACAGGAGGGTGGGCAGCAGAACGGCTTGGTTTTTAGCGACCTACTCAAGTGTTGTAACCAGAGTGTTTGCCCTGAGCTCTGAGTTCTGCAGCAGCGTCTGTCCCTGGCACTTTCCATTTACAGTAAAACCTCTTTAATGGAGCCCGGACAGATCAATTGAAGAATGTGGTCGCCAGACCACTCACCACAATTCCACGTCAAGGCCCTTTTAGCTCCTTGGAAAGCTAAAAGCCACATCAAGCAGCAACGAGAGATAGCCCTGGGCTCTGGAGCCGATATGGCGTGAAAGGGTAGGGCTACGATGAAGAGTGATGCTTCACAAAGTACAAGCATCTTGTTCCCATAAGGTCAATTTGCCCTGAAAACGCACTCTCACCTCTCCCCGTTGTCAGGAACAGAGGGCCTTAAGCTGATAATCCCAGGGCTTGTTTGTGCCTCCAACCCATTTATCTTGTTCCTAACCCTGCCTCCCCAATCCTAATTTTCCCCGTGTTGTTCCACACATTCTGCTGGAAGAAGTCCAGGTTACTCATCCTATAACCTGGGGTGAGCAACGCCAGCGAGGCCAAGGCTGAAACTGCTGCCATTTTGGAGTTGTTGATTCTCAAAGTGACCGGACGTTCACCTTCAGGGGTGTTGCTGTTTTAAATCCACTTTTGAGTGCTTTTGTTGAGGCAAGGTCTTGTCAAGATTTTTGAGGAGAATCTCCATTCCCAGAGGCTTCCATAAGTGTGTTTATTACTGTTCTAACACACACAGGCCTGACACGGATTAGAAATCCCAGCTAGATTGAATCAGTAGGATTTATGTAAGAGTTCACTTACCAAAACTGGCTGGTTAGATTCCCTGCGGTGCCTCCTGCGAGCGGAGCCAGCCCGGGTGGCCTTGGGCCAGCTGCCCGGTCCCAGAACGCCACCAGAAGAAGGGAACGGTCAACCACTTCTGAGTACTCTCTACCTGGAAAACCCTGAAAAGGGTCTCCATAAGTGAGAACTGACTTGACGGCACATGATTATTATTATTCACACACCAAAGTTCTGTTGATTCAGTGGGTTTAGTCCTAGTGGGAATTAACCATTGGGTTTTTGGCCCAAGCGTTCTGGGAGTAGTGACTGGGTCCCCACAAGAGTTCAGGATGAGCCCCTCTCAAGGAGGCACAGTAAGGAAGTGAACTCCCAACCTGTAAGGAGCTGTCAAAACGGGCTGCAGGTGTAATGTCATCCTCTTTGTACCATCATACGTCTCTAATGGGCACATTTCCAAATGTACTTTGACTATCTCTTTGTTTCTGCTCTTAAATCAGTTGAGAGGTGCTCCTAAACAGCGGGAGTGACTCCTCCTCCTCATTCCTGCCGTACTCTGTATGCGTCACAGTTTGTTTGCAGTGCATGGCCATTCCGTTTTCTCTCTGCCCGCGAGCCTTTGTTTTCTTAGTGTTCAGGATCTAAGACCAGAGGTGAAGAAGTTCAAGCCTGCCTGGGCAGCCCAGAGCTTGATGGTGGGTTGGTAATGGCTTCTCGCCCATGTTGTTTTGTTAACTACCGCAGCCACTTGCTGGAAAATGAGATGCAGAGTTCAAGGGTAGAGTGTGGGTGTTGGTATACAGCAGGTCCACCTTGCTTGGAGTTGAGATGGGTCTTCGATGGCAGGGCTGTGGAACGCCCCTACGTGCATCTCCAGGGACCCAGTCAGAGACAGTGGCCCTGCACAGGGCAGGCCCATTGGCGATTCTGTCTGAGACCCATCCTGAGGTCTCTTGCCACTGTTTCGAAAGAAAAGGGCAGGCTGCAGAGCCAGTGGGTCCTGAACTTGAAGGCATCTTTGAGGGGTTGGTGTCTTGTCTTTCCCTGCGTTGCTGGCGGCGTACCTCGCTTGTGCCTTGTAGCAGTTGTAGACATAGTAATCTGTGAAGTTACAGTGGGTTCAACCGTTGGATCCATGGCTTTGCCTGTTCCGGGGACGGGGATTGGCCAGAGGGACAGCCTCCGTGTTGCAGAGGGTCTTGAAGGCCTTCTTGCAGAGGTCAGTGGGGGCAGACATGAGAACCTGCTTTAGACAAAAGCTCTTGCTGCCCGTAGGGGGGCCTTCAGAGAGGCATGGGGAGAGGGCAGATCCATGCCAAAGAATGAGCAAGGGGCATGGCCATCCAGCAAAGCCCACGGACTCTCAGTTTCGGAGGAGCTGCACTTTAGAAGAGCTATCCAAGGTGCTGAATCCATCATGGTGCTAGCGTTCAGCATCTCGCATAGCTTCTCCAAACTGCAGAGGAAAACCTGGAGTGGATTGCCAGCACAACTGAAATGGGAGTCAGCAGTTGCCACTGGAGGCTGAGGGTGCTCTATTGCAACGGTGTTACCTTTGCTGCTTTGGCCAGTGCGTGCAAAGAAAGAGCCGTGCAGAGAATTCTCTTGCTTGAACAGCCAGCCTCTTCTGGGCACAGAAAACCTTCTGAGGCTAATTCACACTGTGATGGTGGTAGCGGTGTTTGGAGGGCCAAATGTTCCTCCTAGGCCCAAACCCTCCCTCTGATCCTCGCACATAGAAAGATAGAGTGTCAAGGCAAAGGATCCACATTGGGCTTTGTGTCCTGACGTGCCAGTTTCTTTGACAAGAGGATTTGGTGTGTGCAGGAGACGAGTTGTAGCCTAGTGAAGGTTTATCACCTGAACTCTGGGAAGTTCCGTTTTTGGGGACCTGGATTCCCCCACCCCAAGCTCTTTGCTGTCCTTGAGGGGACCTTGAACCCAGGATCAGGCCCGTGAGCAGAACTTTTAAAAAAATTGAGCATTCGAAAGGAAATACACTTAAAGTGGCAAGGCTGACAGCTGGGAAGGCAGTGCCGAGGAACACTCTGGTATTAATTAACTCATCCTGCCAAGAGCAGATATTGATTTATTTTTAAGGATCTTTGATGAGCCCTGATTAGGATTCTATAGAGGTAAGCTGTTATCCCTGCCCTCCAAAAGACGAGAGCAAACTGTAATTATAAACAGTGCTCCCTTGCTTTAAAAAAAAGAGAGAGAAGAGTATACTTTTTTGTTATTTGATGAATTTCTTGTTTGTACATCTTTGACAGTATGGCTTCTCGGAAAGTTTATTAGTCACACCTTTTCAATTTGGATTTCTCCCCCCCCCTCCTTTTCAAGAATGATGGGTTATTGGTTTTGTAGGTGTTTTCAAAAAGGCTCAGCCGACCCACCTCCTCAGTCTCTTTTTCCTCTCAAACAAAAATAAAAACTGAAGGAGGACAGCCAATCTTTTCGGAGCGGTAAAATATACCTGGGATGTTTCCAAGGAGCAAAGACAGAGAGAACAATAGCTGTGGAATTTAATATTCAACCTGAGTGCCTTGGCAGGCTGCTCAAGAGGGCAATTGTAGGCTTGATGGCCATCTAGAACCTCCACATGCAACTGCAGTCTACCACTGAATGCCAAATACTGAGCAGCAACAGCAGAAATGGGCTGTTTCCTTCACATCCCATGGTGAAAAATGTGCAAATACTGAATGTTACACATTGCATGGTCTCTGGCTCCCTCTAGTAACCAGTTCTGATAAATACGCCCTGGAAATATCTATAGATATGTATTTCTGGGTTGGTTTTTTTTTTAATTTAGTATTTTCAGGCAGTGGCTAAGTGAATCAGTGGATCCTGATGCCGCTGTTAGGGAGGTCCTACTGTACAGCTCCCAGAATTGCACAGCCAAAGTGACTGACAGCACAGACGTGTGCGGGGAGTATTTTTTCACCCCTGTAAAAATCTCAATTTTTCCCAGAAGTAAGTGAAGATGGAGTGACTTCCTAAAGGAAGCCACAGGCTTGGGTTTGCAGGACCTGAGCAGGGCAGTTGAAGACAGGAGATTTTGGAGGTCACCCATTCCTAAGGTCGCCATAAATTGGAGGTGACGTGAAGGCATGTAACAATAACAACAACCTCTTCCTAATAATTATATTAGTGGAATATTAGGAATGCTCTCTCTCTCTCTCTCCCTCTCCCTTTCTGTATTTCTTCCTTCCTCTCCCTGGCTTACTGCAGATCAAAGCACTGAATATTCCTTCCCATTTTGATTGAATAGCACATGACAAGGGAATCCAATTTGTTCAGATTTATAGGACATGCCTCCAATTAGGTAATTCCATTAGGAGCCGCCGGGCAGCCGCTGCCTGGCCACGCAGTCTCGGCAGGCAGAACTGTAAAGGGATGTGTTCCAATCCCTGCCCGTCCAGCACAGCTGTGGGTAAAGAACATGACCCTGCTTCCCCTGAGTTATGTTTTGGGCGACGGAGGAGGTAAAGAATAGCAGAGCCCCATCAGGGTTCTAATCCAGTGATCAGTAATGCCACGGCAAGCCTAAATCTAAGGCACACGTGTAACCACCTGTATGTTTTAGATATTCATGATTTAGGACGTGAGCTCTGGTGTTGAAATGCACTCTTCCTTTTTCTCAAAATCGGAGGCATGTGAATCAACAAATACAGGACGTAACAATGCCACACACAAAATAGCAAGGGCAGCTTCTCAGCTAATAGGATTGATGCCATCTTTTGCCAACTGTGCCACTCTGCACGCTACACATGACAAACAGGACAGACTCTACGAAAAGGGGTCAACGGTCACACCAACTCTTCTTTACGGCCTTCCTAGATTTCCAAGATGTGACCGCAGCTCCTCTGGGCTTCAGTGGTATTTCAGAGAAACAGGAGTTATCACATGGGGATCTAGGACAACCTTTGACCTTCTAAAAGGGTTGGACTTCAACTCCCAGAAGCCCTTGTAACCTCTTTAAAAGTAAAGGATGATGGCATCTCCTCCAGCGGAGGCTGCGATCTCCTCGTTGAAGAAGGATGATTTTTCAGGAGCAAAGTTAAGGGCGAAAGATGGCCCGGTCAGCTTTCCGAGAGAGAAAAAGTAGCACACATTTTGGCCTGGGATGAGTTCCCAGAAAAAGTTTGTGCTGAATGCTGCTGGATAATTTGTCGCCATGGTAATGGGAGCCAAACGAGGGTTTTCCTTTTGTGTGTCTTTACACTTGCATTGGTGATGATGAAAGGGGGCCTTTCACCAAAGCCCCATATGTGGAGATTAACTTTTCTTCCTTGCAACTTCCTTTAAATGCCAACCCTTTCCATTTGGGTCCATGGAGTGATCACCTATAACGCAAGGGAAATGGGCCCATTAAAAATGAAACACACAGAGAGGGGCGTTCCACCATTTTGTGTTCCTGGTGTAGATTTTTTTTGGTTCTCGAGCCAAAATCGATCAAGCTCACAGATTTCACTGTGAAGCTTAATGTGAGTTTTGCTGGACTAAAATATTGATTCGTTTGAAGCCAGAGGCTGGGAGTTCGATTCCCCACTGTGCCTCCAGGGAGAAGAGCCAGCCCGGGGGGCCTTGGGCAAGCTGCACATTCCCGGGAATCCCCCCAGAAACAGAGAATGGGAAACCACTTCTGAGTATTCTCTGCCATGTCAGAATTGACTTGACAGCACATCATCATCATCAATTTGCATTTATATTCTACCTTTTCTCCAGTAAGGAAAAAGCTACAAGCCTAGCTTTCTTCCTAACTTTATCCTCATAACAGTCTGTGAAATAGGTTAGGGTGAGAAAAAATACATGGGACAAGCTCAACCATAGCTTTTCATGATTCTGTCGGGATTTGAATCTAACTCAGTGCTCTTAATTACTACCCACACTGCTTCTCCAGATACTTATACTGGCGGTAGTAGCCGCTGGTGTTGTTTGATCTTTCCTTTCTTTCTGAGACACTATTCTGGTCTCTGATCGTTCTAGGCTACACTGCATTTGTGGTCTTTGCCTGGTCACTCTTCCACATCTGGAATGAAACACCCAAGAATAATGTCAATTGATAGCTCCATGAATGTTTGATCAGTAACAGTATGAGCGGCGTATCCAGTCACGGCAGACTACAGAGCCCATAGTGCAGTGTCACCATCAGCCATAGACACTTGCACAAAGACATACACACACACACAGTTCAGAATAATGTTAAATGCAAGAACTGTGGAAATCGAGCAGGGTTGGGCTGAAATCTGCCTTAGCAATGAAGGGAAAGTCCTTCAAACCAGCATTTTTGATCACAGATTCCTTTTTTTTTTTTCATATTCTATTCCCACTTTCAGATAAAATTTGCTGGCAGATTCTTGGGAGTTTTCTGCATCCAGAACGTTCCCAGTGTATTCTCTTAAGGAACCTATAATTATGTTGTCTCTTTACGCCTTGGCTCCTAAATTATCTCGCTGCCAAGAAGGAGAGCAGCAGATACTAATAAAATAAGGTTAAATAAGCCGCCGACTCCAGCTGGAGCTATATTTGGCAAAATATCTCCACCTCCAGAGAATGAAGAAGGCCACCTTGACGCTCCTGCAGACGGCCCCCCGCAGACAGTTGGAGCCCCTGTACTTGGTAGACCTCTAAGAGGCTTAGATCTTTTCATCTGGAACAGAAGGATGTTGGGGCCTCCAGGGGAACCGTGCGAAAGCAGAGGTGCGACACAGGGATGCTAAACTCTCCTCTGAGTCACGAGGCGGGTAAACAGAAGGATCCCCCGAAGGGCCGCTAGGTAGTAAACAAGCTTGTTAATTGAGCTTCTCTTGCTGAGATGTAAACGTCAAGGTCATGCAGAAGTACTTATGGGCCAGTTGATACGTACTTGAGATTATCTGTGGCAGGAGATGTGGGTGGCCAGGGATTAAGGGAAGCAGAATGCAACAGCAGCCAGGTTGACCCTTAAAACAAAGTCGGCTTCAAGGGCAGCCCCAGATAGAACATATCACAGTAGTCTAGCCTATGTCTAACTGGAACATGTGTCACTGAACAGTCCAGTAAAGCCTGTGTTCTGGCTCAGGTTCTGCCTCAGGCTCCATGTGGCGTAGTGCATGTCTTGGGTTCTACCCCCCATGCCCTGATAGTTGTGTGACCGAGCGCGATACTGCAGGGGTGGGCAGAGATCGGGCTTAGAGGAGCTTCTTTGCTGGATGTCTGCTGTCTGAGCTATAGCAAATACACAGAGGGCAAGGGAGTGGCCCTCCCTTGCTCCCACCTCCCTGCCATCTGCATGGCCACCAAAAGACGAGAATGGGCACTGCAGGTGTACAAGTATGTGTGTGCATAGATTATGGTGTCCACACCATGTATGTACACAGGTCAAGGTTCAAGTGGACCATCTCCCTACATGTGCTCAGCCTACATTTGGAGAGAAGGTAAGAAGATGGCAGTGGAGTCTTCTGATATCTAGATCTACCATGCTGGCCATGGTATGTTTTGGAACAGGGTACTCTGTCTTCCGATTGCCAGCCAGTCCCAGCTGAGCTTCCTCTAGGTCAGTCCCAACCTTGGGTCCCCGGGTGTTCTTGGACTACAGCGCCCAGAAATCCTGACCAGCACAGCTGCCGGGGAAGGCTTCTGGAAGTTTTGGTCCAAGAACATCTGGGGACCCAAGGTTGGGAAGCACGGCTCTAGTCAGTAGATCCAGCTCTACTGCTTCATAACAAGGCTTGGAAAAGTAGCTTTTCAGCTCCACAATGCCAGTGGCAATGTTGTGGGGAGCAGTTGTCCTGTAAAACAGTGATTTTTCACAGGTCTCTTCATAAATTAAGGAAAAAGACGAGTAAATTCATGGGAAGGGGAAGGGGGGGAAGGGGAAGGGGGGGAGGGAGGAAGGGAGGGAGGGAGGGAGGGAGATGGCTGTCAGGACCTTGCGCTTGATGATCAGTAAGCAGTAAAATTTGTCAGGGGAACGCCAGCCCCGTCGTAGCGAATTCAGAGCACCATCTGTTCCCTTGCTTGCTTGCAGTAACATTTGTACTTGATAATTAAAATGTCAGATGGGCATCTCCCCCCACCCCCATTTTCTCAAATAACCCAATGCAGGGGAGTGCATTACGTCTTTAAACTGTTTGTTTGGCGAGGGGGGCAACCGGACTGGAGGATTGTTGACGAGCATAAAGCTTAAGGGTGTGGGAAGCTGTCTTGTAGCAATTCAAACCCTTGCTAGGGATACTAACCTTTGCTTTGGGGACTACAACTCCCAAATTGCACAGCCAAAGTCCAAACAAACAACCATTTTGGTGCATTTTGCTTAATACTATCTGTACTACCTAGCAATCATTCCTCCTCAGGCAGGGCTCCAGATGGTTTTTCCCAACTCTCTGCATCTGTTGCGATTTGAACCCAGTACTCTCAGTTCCCAGGCTTCCATTAGACTGAAAAAGGAGCAAACATGTCCCTCTTTAAGTTGCAATTTGTAATATAATATCGTTATAGTGCAATGTGGGTGCAAAAAAGACAAATGCGATTTTAGGATGCATTAACAGAAGTATAGTCTCCAAATTGCATGAGGTGCTAGTTCTGGACACTGCACTCCAAGATGGATGCCAAAAAATTAGAACAAGTTCAGAGAAGAGCAAGAGGGAGGCATTCAAGAGAAAACTGGACAACTATCTGTCAGGTCTACTTTGATCTGAGCAGGCAGTTGGTCGTCTTGATGGCCTTATAGACCCCTTCCAACTCCATTAGGCTATGACTCTGTGATACCATCATTACAGGGAAGGAATTAATTACAGACAGCTTGTTATTTGTTCTTATCAAAGCACTTTTCCCAAAAAACATCAGCGCATGACACCTGATCCTCATAGGCCCATGCTCTGATGGGTTGCCACACCAAGAGAAGCCAAGAAGACGTCAACAAGAGATTGAGCCTTCTTGGCTGTAGCACCATTCTTATGGAATGGACTTTTGGTTGAGCTGGGCCGGGCCCTCTCTCTCTCAGCCTTTAAGAAGATGCTCAAGATTAGGCTTCTTCATAAACGCCTTTAAGGGCATTCACTTGTGAGCCTAGACATATTTTTGCCACTCTGTATTGCCATCGTTTGGTTAAGCTTTCAGTTAGATTTATTAGATCCGTTTTTGACTATTTTTGGTTATTAATCTCTTATTGATTATTTGTTATTGTTATACCATATTATATTATCTGTTTTTCTTTGATATGTAAACCACCCAGAGTGGTGCCTAGCGCTATGCAAGGGTATGGAATTGGGCAGTATACAAGTACATACATGCGTACATGTTTATAATAATGAGCCTTCGGACAAAACCCGTTGCATCTGAGGAGAGGGCCTGCTGTCCCCAAAAAGCTTGGGTGGATTAGAGGTTGTCTTTAAGAAGACATAACATTCTTTGTTCTCTATAATGAGTTCCTTGTGCCTTAGGCTGCCTTGTACCTGATTTCAGTAGCTTTCCAGACCACAAGACTCGGTAAGGCTGGGCACTGTGAAATCTCACTTAGCCCTGATATTCTAGCATCATTATTTCTTTCTTCAGTTCTTTCGAGCCCGCAGTGGCTCAGATGCAGCTCACGCTGCTGAAGGTGTGCGGAAAAAATCTCTCCAGGCCTGATCCCCGTTGTCGTATGTTGAAGCACGGATCTTGCAGGAAAGCCCAAATCAGCTCCCGAAGAAGGTGCTTGAGCCTTCAAGCCATAATGAGGCCAGTCTGGGTTTCCAACCATTAATTTTTTCACTGGAGGCTTTGAGGACTGGCGGGTGGGCTAACGGGGTGGGGGGTTGTTTCCCTTTCAAAGTCCTGAACCCAAGCTGGCATTATTTAGAAGGAGACGGACCCGGGTCCCTGCTTAAGCAGTGGAAATTACAGGCGAGACCCACCTGGCTGATGCTTTGAAGTAATTTATCTTTGAAATGAGTCAGGAGGTAGCCTTCTGAAATCAGGCCGTGGTGTGGAAGGTTTTCCTCCAAGTGAAGAAGAGAGCGTGCAGGGGCGGAGAACCCCACTGGATGCCCCAAAGACTACGATTTCACAGCTGCAGACGTGAGAAAGAGAGAGGCTTTCCTTTCTAAACACTGGGGTTCCCCAGAAGTCTGTGGAAAAGATACTCGTCACTCTGCAGGGCCTTGCTCCTACACAGACTCTCTGAAATCTTGGTTCGGCTTCCTTCGTTGTAAGGGTTGTTAGTAGCCTCAGGACAGTGCCTTAAAATGGAGAGGATGAAAGAGACGAGGAACACATGAGGTGTAAGCAGGTAATTATTTTGCAGGTCCCCAGCCATTACAGACTCAGAAAGCATCTCTCTCTGTCTTTCCATGAACTCTTGATTGTCTTGATGGATCCAGCCCACACATGGCCACCCAGAGGCTGCCCACAAGATGGCCGGGAGGTCTTCCTAGGAGGAGCGAGAAGCTCCGGGCTCAGCTGTGGAAGGGAGCTTTTGTCTTGTGAGAAACCAAGGTTTTAAATATTCTAATTGTCTGCAATAAAATCCCAACTTCCTCCCGGAGGAGACCGAGTGACTTTAGATCATTAACACCGCGAGGCTTAGCAATGATTGCCAGACTGTTTGCGCGGGCGACTTAATCAGGATGGGTTGTCTGACTGGCCCATTTTAATTTTATTGCGCTGATTAAGTTTCCTTAGCTAATATGTGTTGCCTTTCCAATTCAATTAAACGAGAATCCCCTTCCATTACTTGGGTAATACTGGAGCGCCTGTGTGGGTTAAGGTTGCTCTCGGTCTTTTTCAATTGATGCCAGCTCTCCCGCCGCACTCTCCGGCTGTGCTAAATGAAATCGTTGGGAGCTGAAATGAAAATTACAGGAAGCTGGGGCTGCGAAAATACCTCGCCTATCATTCCCTTCAACTTTCATCGTCAGGTTGCAAATATATTAGCGTTTGATGCATTAATTATGCTTCCCAGGTATGCCGTGACAATGGTCCACCGCTCTGTGAGTCTGTCGCTCTCTCGCCTCCCTGTTGTCTCTCCTGAATGACATTTCTGTCATGGCACCGCTCATGATATAAGTTGATTGCAGGGTTTGGAGTTGATTGGTTTTGGCCTCATGTGCCATTGGCGGGTGCGATCAGATGATGGGAAAGATGCATATCATCTTTCCCATCAGGGAAGGGTCGCGTTGCAGGGAGCCATCTCCTGTAAAGCGGCTCTTCCGTCTGCCGGAGAATCTATCCAATCCCCCCAAAACAGAAATCCTACAGCTGGATCGAAGCTTGGGCATGGATTGAGGTCAGGCTGAAGCGCATTTCTCTGTGCGTTGTGTCACCGATAGGAAATAAGTCCCGCCAGACTGTTCCACAGGCAAGCTAAATGGCGATCTATTTCCCAGTGTGATCGCACCCTGAGTAGGGAGATTGCCCTGTTCCTCAGCACTTCTGCTCCTAGTCAGCAATGGGAGACAGTATGTGTTAACAGAAGCCAGTGGGTTGTATTTCAAGCTGCCCTTTCTCTACAGTGAGGAAGAAGACCATCGATTTTACAGCCCTTAGGGCAGTGGTTCCCAACCTTGGTCCTCCAGATGTTTTTGGACTACAAGTCCCAGAAATCCTGGCCAGCACAGCTTGTGGTGAAGGCTTCTGGGAGTTGTAGTCCAAGAACATCTGGGGAGCCATGTTTGGGAATCACTGCCTTAGGGGAATCCTGATACTTTTGTCACACTCAAGCTGGCTCTTCAAGTTTGTGCTCTAATTTGGAGTCCTGTGTCTTCAACATCTGGATTTTTCCGTTTCGTTCTCCTCTCAGGCTATGGGGTGCCAAGCCTGAGAAAAAGTCCAGAGGACTTGAAAGTTACCCTTTTGAGGATCATTTTAAAAGTTATGACCCAAATCTCATTTTGGATTTTTCTAGCATGGGCAAGGGAATATTGCTGAAATTAGGGTTTTGTTGTTGTTACATGCCATCAAACCACTTCCGATATATGGCTTCCTTTAGGGAGTCAGTCCATCTCGTATTTGCTCTTCCTCTTTTCCTGCTGCCTTCAGATTACCGTAGCAGAGGAAAATAATAGAACACCAACCTACTATATGGAAGACAGTGTTTATCTTAGGAATGCAGCTTCCTCTTGCCTTTTTTATTCATTCAAAGCATTTATTTACTGCTTTCTGGACTCTCAAAGCAGTGTACAGTCAAACAAAGAAGAGCATCCTTTAAAAACAGATGTTAATTGCTATTTTTAAAGCCAGCACTAGAGACCAAAGGCCTGTAGGGAGGATACAGTTTTGGCTGCCTGCCGGAAGCTCGGCAGGGATGGAACCAGCCTGATTTCCCTTGGCAGAGAGTTCCACAGGTGAGACAGTGCTACAGAGAAAGCTCCATCTCATAGACTTACCAACTCAGCCTTCAGTGCCTTGGCCTTGAGACATAGTCAGACCTATTTGAATGCCTTGTGTTCTTCTTGGAAGTCTCTCTACCCCAATACAGATACATCATTTTCAACTTCTTTTTTTCTCATTTACCATCCAACATTTTGATGGAAGGGAACAGTTAAGGGTCATTTTACCCAGCCCTTCTTTGGCTCGCCATAGCTCTGCCCCTTTGCCGCAGCAACAGGGATAGGACCCTCCCAGTATATTTTGGACTAATCCTTTACCATTGACCGTGGGGGTCAGTGGGCTGATGGAAGTGCCCACACCGGCATTGCAGAACATCTGCAAGGCTTTTGTGTCAAAGAATGCCTCTTCCACCCAAGGGATCTGAGTTTTGGAAGGCTGTGACATAGATGTTCAGGCTGCGCTGCAAGAATGCAAATGTTAGCCGTAGCGTATCAATCGTGTTTTACAGATGATTGTAATTCCCCCGAATGTCAAAGCTCCACATTTTTCTCCGAGAGCAAACTTTTCACTTGGCAAAATAGATTTGCCTCCGCCATCTATCACTCCGGGCGGGGGTTTCCTCCGCCCCTGCATCCCCCTACAAATGCCAGATGAAATCTTTATGTACCGTATTATTAATCAATGAGGCCTTAAGATTCGTAGGAGGTGGGGAGTTGGACTCCTGGAAATGAGGAGCGTTTCTTGTTTGTTAAGGCGCTGCATACAGGAAAGGGCGGCCTTCTGAGGCTCCCTCGGGTCACCCGCTGCTGAACTATCTGATTACAACCCAAAACCAATTCTTTGCAGCTGCTTTGAGAGACCAGCAGTGTGCATTTGCAGACTTAAGTTTTCTGCTTTGGTTGCAAGGCTGGGCTGCGTTCTGAAGTTCTCCCAGCTGCCAGCAGGGGAGCCCTCACAACGCTCACCCGTCTGTGTAGATGAGCTACAGATGTGGGTCCACCCCTTGAGACCATTAGCTCAAGTGGTTCCCAGCGATAATGGCTGCTTACGCTAATCTCTTTACTGATAATAACTCATTCACATTGTTGTTGTCAATCACAGACTCCTAGAATAATGAAGTTGGAAGGACCCTGTAAGGCCATGGAGTCCAATAATGCCTCTCTTTCTCGCTCTCTCCTTAATGGCTCATAGCTTCAAACCAGAGCTTTTATGAGTGTCTTGAGCCCCTCGCAGTAGAGATGGGATTCTACCTGCATCGTGTTGGTTGGCCTGGAAGCAAAGGCCGTTTCTTTCTCCTTGTGAGTCTCTGTACTTATATTGCATAACGAAATAGAATCTGACCAGAAATTCAAAACTCTGCAACAGAGATGAGGATAACAAGAGTCAGTAAATTTGCTTTCTTGTGCCTATAGATAGACATGGACATGGATTTTGGGGGTGGAGGGGAACTGTACACCATAAAACAGTTAACATTTCCTTCAACTGCTAATTGGCATCCTCTTTGCACAGCAGATGCTCCACATGTACAGCTCTACCCACACCCATCACAACAGCTCAAGGGTCTGTATTGTTTAGCCTGTTCCTTGGAGACATTATCTCAATCCTCAAATTAACATTTCTCTTGGGTGTTCCTTTGTTTTTTAAAAAAACCTCATCCGAAATGTCTCATCGTAGCGTAGACAACAGTTAGCTAGAAAAATCTCCCTGCACTCTCAGCCATTTCTAGAGGGATTTGAGAAAGACATGCCTGTTGCTAAGGCTGTCCTTGGCTCTCAGAGATTCTTATTGGAGAGCCACAGCTACTTTGCAAAAAGAATTGGTACACTTTGTTCGTTTCCTGGATCTATCAGTAGGTCTCTCCCGCTACACACCCCGGTCCTTCTCTTTGTCTGGCGCCACAGTCCTCAGCGTTAGAAAGCCATTCATCTGAAGAATTGGGCTTGGACGCATGAAATCATATGAAAAAATAAAAGCCAGTTAGCCTTAAAAATGCTACAGGCCTGTTAGTTTATCTGGTGCTAGAGCAGACTAATGCGGCCATTGCCGAATCACTTTTGATGTTATAACATGCAACCTGAGATTATAGAAGTGGAAAGGTTAAGAGAATTTGGAAGCTATGATGAGATACACGTTGCCAGCATCGATTCTGGCTCAGGGTTTGTTTCCTTTTCTACCCTCACTTCTCATTGATTAGCTCAGTGACCTTTGGTGGTCCCTTTTGCAGACCCCTGGCTGCAAAGAGATGCCCAAAGTAAAGTAAAAACAAGGTTCTGCAGGTCGAGCTGCATACCTCAGGCTTGTAGTACTGCTGATTTCATGCCAGAGACTCTGCGGTTCCTTTTAAAGTGTTCTACCCCACCCTCCACACACCAGCCTCTGTCGGTTTCTGAAACTGAGCAGGGTCGGGCTTGGTTAGCACCTGGATGGGAGATTAGGCATCTCCAAGGAGTTCTGGGAGAGAATCCTGCTTGCAACCTTTGGGAAACATTTGTTGTTGTTTAGTCGTTAAGTCGTGTCTGACTCTTCGTGACCCCATGGACCAGAGCACGCCAGGCCCTCCTGTCTTCCACTGCCTCCCGGAGTTGGGTCAATTTCATGTTGGTAGCTTCGATGACACTGTCCAACCATCTCGTCCTCTGTCGTCCCCTTCTCCTCTTGCCTTCACACTTTCCCAACATCAGGGTCTTTTCCAGGGAGTCTTCTCTTCTCATGAGATGGCCAAAGTATTGGAGCCTCAGCTTCAGGATCTGTCCTTCCAGTGAGCACTCAGGGTTGATTTCCTTCAGAATGGATAGGTTTGTTCTCTTTGCAGTCCAGGGGACTCTCAAGAGTCTCCTCCAGCACCACAATTCAAAAGCATCAATTCCCAATCAATGGGAAACATTACTGCCAGTCAAAGGTGGGAGTACAGACTAGAGGGACCAATGTAGAAGGTCTCTTCCTATGTTTCTGCATAAAACATGTTGCTTAAACGTTCCTTCATTTGTATTGTTTGTCTTGTGACCATCATAGCTCAACTACACATTACAAAGAGCATACAGTAGCCACAACCTGTATTTCCCTGATGAAGATTTGTAAAAGTGCATGAAAAAGGGGTATTTATGTGCTGGGTATTTTGCTGCTGTTCTATGATGCCACGTCTCTTCTGAATTACAGTCCCCCTAATAAGGTTTTTAAGGTATGTGAGATGTCCAGAGAGAGGTTTACTGTTGCCAACCCCCCGTTGACTCTCCATGGCCAAGCGGGCATTTGAACTCGCCTCTCCTGAGTCCGAGTCCAACATTCTATTCAGTATGCTGGCTTGGAGTTTTATTTCATGAGATATTATGAGGCAGATGCATAGAGGTAAATTGGCATGGAAGCAGCTCTGTCCTGTGGCCACGCTGAGTGGGAACGTCTCAGAGCTGTAATCCCCAATTTTTTCCAAGCAGAAGCTACATGCTACCGCGATATCTGGTTATGCCTTTGAAGATTCACCAAGAGGGTCCTGTTCAAAGTACCTTCCTCGTCTTAACAACCTTGCCAATTTGTTGCATGTGCAAAATAAGAAAAAGGAGCATGGGTCACATAGAAGCCCTTGAAAGAAACCAGGGAATTGTACCTCACACAATTCAGTCTCCTAACTCTCACAAATTTGGACCCAGATAAAAGATTAAGAAGGCTGGTGTGATGCGTTGGTTGAAGTGCTGGATTGGGAGTAGGGAGATCTGGGTTCTAGTTTCGCACTGAAGCATTCAGCTCTCTGGGTGGCCTTCACCCAGCTGCTCTCTCCTCATCTGCCCTACTTCACAGTGTTGTTGGGAAAGATGAAGCAGGGAGAGGGAGAGCTACTCACACAATCTTGAGTTCATTGGAGAAAAGGCAAGGGTATAAGTGTGGCCAACAATAAAATAAACTGTATTAATAGTTGAAATAGCTTCATAACCTGCATTGTGGTTTATTTGGACCTCTTATCCTGGCTGAGTGGCTTAGATAGATAGCTCATTTCTTTCCAATTTATTTGGGCCCCTTTGTTCATGCACATTTTTCACGGCATACTTTAAAATATAAGAAGAGCAGACATATCACAAATGCTCTTGCAGGTTCGTGGGGGTATCCTAGTGGCTTCTGATGGGACCTGTGTGTAGAAATCCGTCTAGCTGCCATTTTCTGTGAAACAGTGACCTCTAGCGGCATGTTTGAGTGTAGGGAGGGACCAGTAGAGAAAAGATGGAGACAATTAAATGCAACTGCAATTTATGGTCATTTTCCTTGTATGTGATTCTGTCTGGATCCACAGACAGCCACAGCGTTTTCACTTTAACACTGGAAAAATGCAAGTGTTGCGCCCATCTCCTCTCTCCTTACTCCCAATCCAGCACTTCTCACAAGCCATGGTGAACCTCCTGCCTTGGGTGGAGGAACTGAGGAACGGCACGTGGCCTCCATTCACACCAAAGGACTGATCTGGAAGGACTTGTATGCTTCTGTGGTGAAGCCACAGCACGAGACCAGCCAGAGGGTCTCACCAAAATGGTGGCCCGTTCTCTACCTTGTGTGGAGAGGTTGGCCCCCTCACTTCTCCCCAGAGGCAGCCAGGAGTAGTAGGTCCCAATGCCAGGCTCTCTGGAGATCCTTCCTCAGAAAAAGGCATTTGGGCAGCCATGATGGGGACGGGTTGAAACAGGGACTGAGTTTGAGGGAACCTGGAGACAGAGACCGCATGTGGATGTCCCTGCCTCAGGTGGCAAGAGAGCTTGGGCTACCACTGTCCTTGCCAGCCCTTTTCTGTCTTGGTACCTTCGTAAATCAAGTCTGATTTTCTTAGTCCAGTCTGGGTGATGTTTCCTCTCTTCTCTCCTTCAAAACCAAGACAGGGAACCTCTTCCAGCCGAAGGGATCAAATTTAATTTCAGATAATTTCTTGGGGGTGGTGTGCATTTTGGTAGTTGGCGGTGAGGGGGGGGCAGTGGAAAAGACATCAGTTAGCTTGGAAACTGTACACAGTCTCTCAGCTAGCAATGCAAATAAATATTTGGGACCAGAAATGCTCAGAAATTGCCTAACAGATAAGCCCTAGGAAAGGTGTTTAGGATAGAGGAGAAAAGCAGGAAGGAGCTGGGAAGCTATCCAATGGTTTCATCATGGGAAAAGGGGATGTGACCTCTGGACATTTCAGAAGGCCACATTCAGCTCTGAAGAGGGTTGGATTCAGATCCAGCACCTGAAGTTCCCAAACTAACCTTTGCCACTAAGTCACAGCTCGGCTGATCTTCTAGTCTTGTAGTAGGTTGGCCCTTTGTTAGGTTTCCAAGCTGGGGGGGAAATTAGCACCCTTTAAACACGAGTGGTTGGCTAGCTCCTTGGTTTAGGTCTCTGGCTACGGAGCCAGGGGTTGGGAGTTTGATTCCCTATGGTGGCTCCTGCAAGTAGGGCCAGCCTGGGTGGCCTTGGTCAAGCTGCACAGTCCCAGGGTGCCCCCGGAAGAAGGGAATGCTAAACATCTGCTGAGTATTCTGTACTTGAAAAACCCTGAAAAGGGTCTCCATAAGTCAGAATTCACTTGATGGTACGTTGTTGTTGTTGTTATAACAGAACAAAACTAAATTGCAACCCCACATGGGGCTCAGGTGAGTCTAGAATGGGAGGAAGGTTGCCTTTGATGTCTTCCTCAGTGGTTGCAGAATCCAACCCACCCTCGTGTGCTGACGACGCACGAAGGGCAACCGGGTGCCGACCACAACCATCGGCATGTTTTCCAGCAGTGCGCTTTGCTTCTCTGTCTCTGTTCTGAGTCACAGCTGTTCATCCCCAACAGGAATCCGTGACATTTGAGTACATATGTTTACAGCCGGCATCGCTAGTCCCCGGAGCAGCTATCAAGTACTGCTTTTGTGTGTTTTCTACGGGGCTAAGGATTTATCCTTTCCACTCTCTGCTCCCACTGGTGGTTTTTGGTCTGGTCTGGTCTGGTCTGGTCTGGTCTGGTCTGGTTTGGTTTGGTGTGGTTCAGCACAGAATGCTTTGGATAACATGTTTTGATACCGATCTGTGTTGCGGGACTGCTCGTAAAACAGTTCTTTTTCATGTTCTTCTACTTGATCCCACTCCCCTTCCTCCAGTGCTTTTTAAAAAGATGGATGATTTGATTTATTTCTTCCTGGAAACTTAGCTCTGTTGGTTGCCTGCATTGGTTTGGGAAAAGTTTGGAGAAATGAAGGATTTTGGACTAGAGCTCTCAGCCAGTAGCTGTGGTGGATTCTGGCAACTGTAATCCCCAAGGGATTCCCCTTTCCACCTGGGGAAGCCTTTGGGAGCCTCAGGACTGGGGAGGGTGCGATAGATAGGCTTTAATACCTGAACATTGCCACCACGGGGGTCCTGATCCCAGCAGTGAGAGCACCAGCACCTGTTTTCAGATATTAAAGGCTCTCCCTTGGTGTGTCGAGACTCCCAAGGGCTTCCCCAGGTCAAAAGGGATCCCCGGGGAGCCTCGGAACCTTGAGGAAAGGGTGGGGAGTTAGAAAAGCCTAAATTAAAGATTGAAGTCTGCAGTTGATGATGTCATCAGCTTTTACACACATGGACTTGTGCAATAGGATCCCAGCCACTGTAGTGTTCTCACTGTTGTGTTACTATGATTTAATTTTGAATATATCCTAGACTAGATCTTGGAAATAACACATTGCATGCAATGATGTTACCTATGCTGTATGACTTCCCAGCTGCCGTACACATTCAGAATTAAATTCCAGTACTGCAGCAACAATAAGAACAGTAGTCCAATACCTTTAAAACATTAATTGCAGTGAATAATGAAGGCATAATAGTGTATTTGCAGAACAACATAACGGTCACTAATACTGTGCCTTTTCTTTTTAAAAAATGTTTTAAATGTAGAAAGGTAGGGGTACCCTATAATCATTATATGGGCAAAATTACATGGAAGAGAGGGGGTATCATTAAAAACTATTGGATTTATGTGAGTAGGAGATCAAAATCTACATCTTCAGGTAGATTTACACAAAGTGTAAATACATGTCCTCTATATTTATACATATATTCAGTCATGGTCTATTTTCTCCCACTCGTTAATTTTGCCAACATGGCGAATAGGCAAAGTGTTCCTTGCACTATTACGTTGTAAACCACCCAGGGAGTGCTCTAGTCAAAACAACAAAAACAACATAGTGGGACAGATAATGCAGCTATAGTAGAACTGCCTCATCCACAGGATCTGTATCCACTGATTCACTTATCCACGGTCTGAAAATATTAAAATTATTAAAAGAAAAATCCTTGAAATATATATTACTAAAGGTGAAGTTACCAGGACAGGCCACTGGAGGAAGCCAAGACCATGCTATGTGTAGCATTTGTTATTAAAATAGCATTTTTTTCAGAATCCAGAGAGGGGGCAGTTGGAATTGAGCCCCTGTGGATATGGGGGCCCTACTGTACGTCTTTGTAAGCTGCAATGGTCATTACAGTGGTACCTCGACTTACGAACGTCTCCACTTGCGAACTTTTCGAGTTACGAACGGCTCCGTTCGCAAAATGTTGCTTCGACTTGCGAATGGAGCCTCGACTTACGAACAGAAAAAAATGAAAAAAAAAACCTTTCCTGCCCTTTTTTTGACCTAAGTTCATCTTAGGTCAAAAGAAGAAAAAATTAAAAAAAAATTGCCCCCTAGTGGTAGATACGGATTAACCGGCTTTGCATTAGTTCCTATTGGAACTAATGCAAAGCCGGTTAATCCATTAGTTCCTATGGGAACTAACTACCTACGAACAGCGCCTCGACATATGAACGAAAAACAGCAGGTACGGATTAAATGGTTTTCAATGCATTCCTATGGAAAAGTTTGCCTCGACTTACGAACTTTTTGACGTACGAACGCCGTTCCAATACAGATTAAGTTCATAAGTCGAGGTACCACTGTATAACAATAAAACTAGAACACATCAATTTCTGAACTCCATCTAGCTAACCTTCCCTAAATGTATTGCTAAATGATAATGACGTTGTGTGTGTGTGTGTACCCTTATTAATAAACTCTGTGCCTTTTCCTCCCTCTACTCTCTCTCCAGGAATTTCTACTACATTACCATCCTTCGGGACCCGGTCTCTCGCTACTTGAGCGAATGGCGACATGTCCAAAGAGGAGCCACCTGGAAAGCGTCCTTGCACGTTTGTGACGGGAGATCCCCGACGTCTGAAGAGTTGCCCAGCTGTTACTCAGGGGACGACTGGTCGGGCTGCTCTCTCCAGGAATTCATGGACTGCCCATACAACCTGGCTAACAATCGCCAGGTGCGCATGCTGGCCGACCTCAGCCTGGTGGGATGTTACAACTTGTCCGTCATGGCGGAGGACCAACGGAACAAGGTCCTCCTTGACAGCGCCAAGGAGAACCTGAAACGCATGGCCTTCTTTGGCCTGACAGAATTCCAACGCAAGACTCAGTATCTCTTTGAGAAGACCTTCAACATGAACTTCATCTCGCCGTTCACGCAGTACAACAGCACAAGGGCCTCTAGCGTAGACATTGACGAGGAGACACAGAAGCGCATCGAGGCCCTCAATTTTTTAGATATGGAACTCTACGATTATGCAAAAGATTTGTTCCTGCAGAGATACCAGTACATGAGGCAGAAGGAGCATCAGGAAGCCAGGAGGAAGCGGCAGGAGCAAAGAAAGCTGTGGAGGGCGAAGCAGGTTCACAACAAGGAGCAGGGGAACCCCAATTCCACAACGGACTACATAGGGCATGTGGAGCAGTGGCGATAATGGGAGCCGGAGCCCTTCAAGAGGAGCGCGGACTAGAAAGCCCGAACTGAACTGTGAAATTAGGCAGGATGGAAGAGCCGGGAGAACTGCCCATCACTGAGGGCTCAGAAACACAAGGGGCTCTTTAAGCGGTCTTTGCCGCCATTTTTGCATTAAATGTCGTGCCGTCCATGGGTTAACTTTTTAATCTCTGTGTGTCTCGGGTCTGTCCCTTCAAAAAGAAAAAAAGAGGTTGGCCTGTCAGGCAGAGCAGCAAAACTACTGAGGGGTCTTAGAAATGGTCTCTTGAATGAAATTCTTAATGTGGACACGAAAAGTGAGTAACACCCTGGGGTGCTGTTGGGAGGGTGACCATTTCCGAGGTGGAGGGAAGGTGTTCAGGATGGGAAGACATGGTGTGGGTGGAGGAGACTCTTGGAGCCATCTTCTGTATGGAAAATTACAGACTCTTGTTCCACTAGGAACATGGGAAGAGGCCTTCTATTTAGCCCTATATTGTCGACTCTGACTGGCAGCCTAAGACTCTTTGATGACAAGCAGGATTCTTCCCTAGCTGTTCCTGGAGGTCCCAGATACTCCTTGGCCGTCTCCCATCCAAGGTCCAACCTGGCCTGACCTGCCAGCTTCCCACGTCAGGTGAGATCTGATATTCAGGGTGATGGGCTAGGAATCCGTTGTTGCTTATATTCCATCTCAACCTGGGCAGTAAGATAAAGAAGAGAGATAGCCAACAGCCAGAACTTTATAGTCTTAGACAGAAAACTGTGTTGCGCGCGCCGCGGGTGCGGGCACGAACATTTTGCTCTGTCCTAATATTCTCTTGGGTCAACGGCTGGCATGGCTAGTGCGAGTTTGATTCAGTTTGATACCAGACGTAACGAGTCAGGACGAAATGGGCAGACTGCCTCTAGGGTCCTCCTCCAGTTGTGTCGAACTACACCACCCATCATCCCCATGCGCAGGCCTGCTGGTGGGGCTGATGAATGGCAATGTCCAACCCATTCTCCCCCCCCCTCCCCGTTTAAATCACAGCAGGCCCTCTCCACCTGCTTTGTTTTTAATTAAACCAGAGGGTTTCCCTTTTAAAATCCAAGCCGCACCTTGTTTTAAAGGCTGAGACGCTTTAACTGGAAGCAGTGGTGTGAGAAGCAAGCACCTTGATTCCAAATTTCAATTTTAAATAGAAAGGGAAGCCTTCCCCCCCCCCACCCCCGTTACTCTCTCTCCAGAGCCATGGCAGATTCAGGGACGGCATACAGATGCTCTGAAGAATTACCGTACCTGTAAGGTGCCTGTCTCAGTCAAAAGGCCATGGATCCTGTTTCCGATCTCTGTACAGTCAACCCTCGACTTACGAACTTAATCCGTTCTGGAAGGATGTTCTTAATTCGAAAAGTTCGTAAGTCGAATCAGCATTTCCCATAGGAATGCATTGAAAACCAATTAATCCGTTCCGGCTGGTTTTGGTTCTTAGGTCGAGGGGCGGTTTGTAAGTCGAAGCATTAGTTCCCATAGGAACTAATGCAAAGCCGGTTAATCCGTTCCTACCACTAGGGGCAGAATTTTTTTCTTTTTTTTCCCTTTTAACCGAAGATGACTTAGGTTAAAAAAAAAAGGAAAGGAAAGAGGGAGGGAAGGAGGGAACAGACACCTTTTCAACAGAACACCTTGAAAGTTCAAATTTCGCGCTTTCCCCGCCTCCCGCGCGTTTTTTTCCCCAGTTCGTAACTCGAAGCAAAGTTCGCAAGTCGAGGCTATATTTTTCTATCAGAGCGGTTCGTAAGTCGAAATGTTCGTAACTAGGGCCGTTCGTAAGTCGAGGGTTGACTGTAGATGTTTGTGGAGCATTTGCAAAATAATGGAATATTCCACATGCATTCTTGTCTGGTTTTAACAACTATCTCCTTCCCCATTCCTGCAACAGGATTTGATCACTCTTAACCCAGCAGAGCTCACCATTTTATCTCTTGTTATATTGGACTTTCCCCCCATTAAAGAGAGTATTTGCAGCAGAACTTTTGAGGAAATGCAGGCAATTTGCCTGAACTTGTGACTGGTTTTCTGCCCACTCTGTTTTGGTTTTTTGTTTTGGCCTGATCTGGCATTTGAGCAGTTCTTTGTATACCGTCTTCAGAGACCTGCAGATTTTAGGGACTCGCAGAAAACGGACCTGACAGAATGCATCATTCTTACACTGCGATCCTTTTCAGTGTCATACAATAGTTGCACAAACCAGAATCCTTTCCTCACATGTGTGTGTAAGGAACGGAACACCAGCCATGCGTAGAGAATGGTTGCATCAGGATCTCACTTCAAAGAAAGCTATGCTGTCTTTCTTCTTTTGAGCACTGTGGTTTGTTCTAGCAAAAGGAAACGCACAGGTGGAGGGAAAATTCTGAGCTTGGACACTCCCATTTAGAATGGGAATTATTTAGAGAGCTAAAGTGCCCCAGCGTGTATGTCCAGCCTCGCCCCCAGTGAATGGCATCCAGTGGAAAGCGCTTCCACCTCACAGTAAGACAGAGTTTCCCACACTTCTGCATTGTCTGAGGTGGTGCCTGGGCATTTCTGAGTAGCCAAAACGTGATAGCAAACTATCTTTTCCTCGAAGCTTTCAGGAGTGGCTACTTTTGCTGTTGGGGTGGGATTTGAAGCCCCCTTCAGCCCATCAAAACAAAAAACAAAACAAAAAAAACCATAAAACCACAACCCAACTGCCAAGGCAGATGTCTTAACCGATTCTGAAATTCAGTTTTTGCACATTTGGGATGTATTTTGGCCATTTCCAAGCCTAGTCTGGCCTCCGGAAGATGCTAGGGGTGAACATTTGGCCCTTTGGCCTGCCCAAGTTGCTCACCCTTGAATTAAAGGAATAAAACGTTGCCTCTGGGGAAAAATCTGGAGAAAAACAGTAGCAATCTCTTTAACCCCATTTTAAGAGAGGGTTGGACAAAAGAAGGTGATAACCGAAGATCAAGGAAAAAAGCTACATTTAATACTGAGGGTGAGAGTCAACCATAGGTGCATAAAACTTCTGTCCTTCTCTGTGGCCTAGCCATCCATTTTTCTGCTCTTAAATTGCAAACCAGAAAATCAGAAGAGACAAGAATGTGAGAAAAGGGTTCCAGCTTGTCTTGAATCAGATCATTAGTTTATCACAAGCTAGTACGATCTGCCAGGGTGGCTCTCCTGAAAGAGTCCTTCTCAAATCCATTCCTTGAGGGAGGTGGTGGTTCTACAGAGATGCCCAAAACGTTGTTTCCTTTTTCAGCTACAACTGCAAAAAAATCTCTCCCTGAGCCAACACAGCCAACTTCTGGAAGATGTTATCTCCCATTGGAAGTAACTTTGCCAAGCACCATTACAGGACCGGAGAGCTTATGCCAGCGGTCTGCAACCTGGTCCTCTCCTGATACATTGGACTACCTCTTGTTCCCAGACAGAGAATGATGGAAGTTGTAATCCAATGAATCTGGAAATGTGTCCGCTGCCTTGCACACTCCTCTGACCTGGCGTGCAGAGAGTAGATCTGAACTCCCTGAGTTGCTGTGTGTGTGGCCGAGGATTGGCTGTGTGTCACTCATGTTCCTTTACCTCCAAAGTAGTGGAGCTTAGTAAGAGACGGCCTTATCTCTTGCCCATGAGGGACCTCGAATCCTGTCACTGACAAGAAGCAATGCTTGGCTTCAAAAACAGAAAAAAAGCTGCCTGGGGCACAGTCTTCTTCCAGCTAAAATGCATCTAAAATAAGGGTGTGAGAGGCATCTGGAAAAAAAAATAGTCCTGAATATTTCGAACGGTCCTCTAATGTATTGCAAGAACACTGAGTCCCATCAAGAGCAGGTACAGGTCATTCTGTCTTAATTTTCTTCTTCTCAAAGAAGAGAGCCTGGAAAGGCCAAGAGCCACCCGCATTAAGATGCTTGAACTGTGTGAATCTCTATGCAAAAACACGTGATGATTACAGCGAGACCTGAACAAACCGCAGCTTTTCTACCTAGCATTCTAAAGAGAACAGATGTGAATTTCAATTTGGTGGTTGTATCTTCTGTGGCCTGAGTGGGTGGGAGCTCATCTTACTTCTCAGCTATAACAGGTCCCATTTTCTCCCCACGCCTGTTGACTCTTAACGAGGCTCCTTTTGCACTGACGGTCTTGATCATCTGCGATGCTCAGAAGATCAGGTGGGAAAGCGGCCAAGAGAAACCAAAGGACATCCATGTCTGCCTACTTTTCAGACCAAGCCTGTCCGTGTCTACTCAGAATTAAACCCCATTGACTTCTTACCCTACTCCCAGGTAAGCAGCGATAGAATTGCAGCCTGGATTCAGTAGCGCTTTTTGCATGAGATTTGCAAAACTTCACACATTTTAAGGGGGAGAAAATACCCCAGACAGCAACCTGCGAAGAGAATCCAGTTACATTCAGTGACTTTTTCAATCAATAAATGCCAGTTTCAACAAATTATTTGGTTTTTTTAACTAGGAGAAATGATTAACTCTTGAAACTCAAGGCTGCTGCAAATGGGGGCCTAAGAAGGCCCCAGCCTGACACCTCCCCCCGCCTGAAGAGATGCAATTTTTGGTTTTTATGCTGTGGTGTGCATGGTTTACCAAATGGAAAATATATATATGTTTCTTTTTCTTTCTGTATACTGTTTGTTGTATATAGGGGATGTATGCATATAAAGATTCGATTTTGTCATAATCATAAAATTTTGACTGATTCCTGCTGTAGGCCTCTACCTTACTATGTAGATTTACAACTGTGCAAAAAGGGGTGTGGGAATTTGACTGACTTTGATTGTGTAATTTAACGATAGCGTTGATACAATAAAACTTTAATTACCGTCTTCGATAGTGGGCTGATTATTTCAGGAGCTCCCTCGGAATTGGAGACGCCTCACCTAGCAATTCGTGAACCTTCTAGCAAGTGAGAAACGAAGGGAAGCCGGTTCACATTTTGGTCCATGCTGAGAGCAATCAAAAGGTGTTTGTGTTTGGAACAGAGAAAGTAAAACCCACAAAGGAAACCCAGTTTGGATGGAGAGGTGGAAGGGAGTGTTCTGTCTTGCTAGGGAGAGGAGGCTCAAATCTTGGGGATGAATTTAGCCCCTCTGTGTATTCTGCTCTCTACGGCTGTAGGCGAGGATCACTCCATCCTTACCTGGAGGTAAAAGCAAAACTGGTTTGAAATCATGCTCCAACCCGCAAGCCATTGGGCTGCGTCTAGTTAGCACCAGGTAGAGTAGATCTACTGAATCAACTGGGCTTAGTAAGTGTTGACAAGCACTCAGTAGTTGACACTGTATGTCTGCTCTGTTTGGGACTAGCAGTTAGATTAGTCTGTGGAGATGGTCCAGGAGGGTACCAGGGTCATGATATACAAAGCCACTCAGACATCTAGAAGAAAGGTCATGCTCTCCTTCCTGCCCACCCTCTCCTGGACAAGGTCATCCGTCAGGGTGACCAAGCTTTTTTTTAAAAAAAGTGCTGACCCATAGCCCTTAAAACAATTTAATTATGCAGGATTAACTTTGCTGCCACCCCCGCCCCCAGTACTCAATTTACCAATCTCGGAAGGATAAAAGGCTGAATGAACCTTGAGCCAGATGACTGGGACTGAACCTGGGCTGCAGTACTGCAGTTGAACCACTGTGCCACGAGGCTCCTTAATCAAGGCTGTGCCAAAACCGGTCCTGAACCCCGACTGGGATAAAGGTATGTAATCTGTTTTGATCCACAGCTGTGGCTCAGGTGACCCTGAGATCAAGTACTTTGCTCCAAAGAGAGGTAAAGTTCTGCTGATTATACATCACTGCTTAGAAGAAGTGTTTTGTTTTTTTTCCTTCAGGTGTGGCTACACAACCACTTCTTTCAGTTCAGAGGGAATGATACCGTTCACCCAACCACATATTCACTTCTCTAATCCAGAAGTTTCCCTTCCTCATCAAGATGGCACAACTGCTTTTTTCCTTGGGGTCTGGCCATCTGGTAATAGAGCTGTCGAATAGGCTCCATGTTAGGTCTTCCCAGAGCTGACTTCTTTTTTCACTGCCAGTGGAAGCTCTGGTCAAATTCGGACTAAAACCCAGAACAGATTCATGGCCCCAAGGATATCGGAACCACCAGCCAATAACTTTTCCATCTCTAACGCCTCCACATTCTGCCATTCACTTAGAACTCTCCCACTCGGCATGTTCAGCACCCAGGTGTTGTTGTTTAGTCGTCAAGTCATGTCCGACTCTTCGTGACCCCATGGACCAGAGCACGCCAGGCCCTCCTGTCTTCCACGGCCTCCCGGAGTTTGGTCAGATTCATGTTGGTCGCTTCGATGACACTGTCCAACCATCTCGTCCTCTGTCGTCCCCTTCTCCTTTTGCCCTCACACTTTCCCAACATCAGGGTCTTTTCCAGGGAGTCTTCTCTTCTCATGAGATGGCCAAAGTATTGGAGCCTCAGCTTCAGGATCTGTCCTTCCAGTGAGCACTCAGGGTTGATTTCCTTTAGAATGGATAGGTTTGTTCTCTTTGCAGTCCAGGGGACTCTCAAGAGCCTCCTCCAGCACCACAATTCAAAAGCATCAGTTCTTCGGTGGTCGGACTTCTTTATGGTCAGCTTTCTTTATGGTCCAGCAGCCAGGTGAGTTCACCTCAAAAAAGGTTGATAACAGTCAACAGTTGTCTGTTTGACAGCTTCTAGTTATAGAGGAACATTGTCGAAAGGAGATTTTGGACACGGCACAAGGCCTTGAAATTTCCTTGTTCCATGAAATAGCCAGTAGGTGGCGGTCGTGCCAAGCTTAATATAAAAATACCACCTTTTCCTGGGCAAAATGCTTTCTCTTTTTTCCTTTTTTCCTCCTCTTAGGGGCACATTGCTTAGTCCACCTGCCTTAAACATCCAGCCACAAGAACACTGTGGGTTTTGTATGCCCAAAACTTAAAATCTGCCTTTGCATGCTCCAGGCAGGCTCAAGGTAACTTTGACCAGTTGCCTTCACGGGTTTGCCCAGTATGAAATGGGAGAACTGGGACGAGAGCTCAATGTCAGAGGTGGGGCATCTTTCTTTGTGGGAAGGTCTTAGGTCCTTTCCTCCATATTAGTGGTTTAAAAGGGTCAAGTGTCAGCTCATAGGAAGGATCCTGCACTGTGTCTACACTACCATTGGCAAGGTTTGATCCCACATTGATGGCCACGGCTCCGTTCTTGCCTCACGTACCCTCATGGAGGTACTGCTTAAGAGTCTACTGGTTTTGATGCAGGGCATCAATACAGCAGCGCTAGAGCTCCCTGACAGCACCTCCCACAAAACTACCATTCTCAGCCACCTGGAGAATGGAGCCATGGCTCTTAAAGTGGCATCAAACTGCTTTTACCATGTGGAGCAGAAACATCCTTGGGGAGCTGCAGATCCTGAGTATTAACCACCAATGGCTAGATGCAGCCTGGGCCCGCCTCCTTGCCTGTTTTCCATTTCCTGGGGCTGCCCAAACGGTCCCCTCAACATCACCAGGAGAGAGAAAGTGTGGCTCTTTCTTTCCCCATCATCACCCCCACCCCCAAGGGAAACTTCTTCTGAAGGTGATCGCTTTCCCACAAGACTGTGCCTGGATGTTCTAGCTTTTCAGCATCTTGAGGAGATTGCCATCTCTGGCCTGCCACCTCTCTTTAATGGAGGCTTTCCCACGTCAAGGGGTGGCATTCTGCATGGCAAGCACCAAGGTGGCTGGATGGACTGCTTCTGGCCGAAGGAGGTGGCTGAAGAGGCTGATCCATGGGCATGACATCACCTGCACCATCAACCATACCTGTTTCTCCCAAGACACCTGGCTTGTACCTTTCTCTCAACCTCTCTCTCTCTTTCTCTCTCTCCTTTAAGGTTTCTGGTGTGGAGTTTGCCCTCCATCCTTAAGACAACCATGCAGTTTAGGACCTGGCCTGGCCCAACCTCCCTTTAGAAAGATCTGGTTGTCACCATCTGAAGGTGGTTATAAAGCTGTCTGGATTGCACCCCCTCTGGACCAGTGTAGGACAAGCCTACACATGCTCAATGCTAAAAACTGGAGAGAGATAAATCACGGGGAACTCCAAAAGATCTGGCTATCAAATCATTAAAAAGATACTTTTTGGGACTATAATTCCCATGTTGTCTTCCCTTATTTTTTTTTTCCTGCAGTCCCTTTGATCTGCCTTTTTACCACCACCACCACCCCTTCCAGACCTTACCACTGAGCTTATTGCACACCGCCTCTGACCTGGGCCACAGAGCTTTCCTCAACCGGATGATCAGGGGGCTGGAAACCCAAGCCCTAGGAGGAAAGACTGAATGAACTGGGTATGTTTAGCCTTAAGGAAAGAAGGCTGAGAGGAGATATGATTGCACTTTTCAAATACCTGAAAAGTCATCATCCAGAGGAGGGGCATGATTCCTCCATCATCCCAGAATGCAGGACATAATGGGCTCAAGCGATAGGAAGCCAGATTTAGGCTGAATATCAGAAAAAACTTAATGACTGTTAGAGCAGTATGACAATGGAACCCACAACCTTGGGAGGTGATGAGCGCTCCAACGCTGGAGGCCTTCAAGAGAAAATTAGACCACCCTCTGTCCGATCTGCTTTGATTTGGATTCCCGCCTTGAGCAAGTGGCTGGACCCGATGGCCCCTTCCAACTCCCTCAGGCTGTGATTCTATGATTCTACAAATTGAGATAACCCTGTTGAATCAGTGTCCATCAAGGGCTGAAATCAGAGATTTGGAACAATACTTTTCTAGACTTGGGTTCCCTCAAACCTTTTTGTTTGTTTGTTTAAACAATTCCTAGTGGGGAGTCTGTGGTTTGTAGTCCACAAAATGTATGCTTCTGACCAAAATGGCATATGCGTCTACATCCCCGGATTCCACAGGGTGTGCCCCCCCAGTGTTCTCGCCTTCATTGAGACTGTAATTTGAAAAAGGCTTCCTTGCGTTCCCCTCCAGGTATCTCACACTCGTGTGTCTGCTCTTCCAACCCGCCAGACTTGTTAGAGAAGCGGTAAGCAAATTAGTGCTATTCCTCACCCCGTGTTACCTTTTCTGACTCAACAAGGCACGAAGGCACATCCCAAGCTCAACTCACCCGGTGATGGAGAAAACAAGGGTGTGATCACACAGGGCAAGAGATCCCAATATATGGACCACTTGCGGAGCAGTCTGGTGTGATCTGTTTTTCAGCGATCACAGGTAAACGCGCTCCAGCCCGACCCCGATCCATGCCCAGGTGGGAAATTTTTGAGGCAGCTGGTAGGGCTTCTGTTTTGTGGGGCCGAGCTGAATCAACTCCCCAGCAGATAGATGAGTCACTTTAAGGGAGATGAATCTTGTTAAAGTGACCATTTCTGGTGAACAATAAAAAGTTTTATTCAGCAGTTCACACCGTTGTGTTCCCCACATTGCAGGGTGTATCAGGATCTAAAGCAGTTGTGGATAGGCTGAAAAAACCACACTGAGTATTACAATTTTAAATATATTCCTTTTTTTTTTTACCCTGGAAATGGTTACATCACTTCCTTAGCACAAGAACAGTAATCTCTTTAGCGATGGGTTCTGTTATTCCTGAATGTATGCCTGCCGACTCTCATGGCCCTACTGTAGAAGTCTTCCAGTAAAAAGTAGCCAGGGACCCCTTGAATGGGTATGTGGGGGGACCCATCATAAATCAGAAACTAAAAGAAAAAGCTCCAATTAGGGCTATAGCTTTTAATCTATGAATTTGTTATAGCTAAAGAGAGATTTTTACAGAGCCAGTGTGGCAGAGTGGTTCCTGTGTTTTGGATTTGGAAATCAGAGATCTCGGTTCACGTCCACTGCCTCCAAGAAATTAACTGGGATGACCTTGGGCCAGTCACAGACTCTGAGCCTGGCCTACCTCACAGGGCCGGTGTGAAGGAAGAAGACAGCTGCCCTGAGCATATTGCCACACAGGCCGGATGTAAACGAACAAATATAATAGGTGAGGGACGTTGTCTCTTTCTATAACCCAGCCTCAAGGCATATGTGAGGGTTTTTAAAGTTTAAGACCAGCACTTTCAATGAAATGTTATCAGTCATAAATTAAGTATAATGCATTAGCAGCACAAGAAGAAAGAAACCACAGGCAAGAAAGCGCCATTTTTGAAATGACGGAAGAGACTGTTGCTGAATTGCAAGTACAAAAAGGAAAAAAGGAAAACCCAGTTAGTTCAAGGTGACCAGGTTTTAAAAGGAGCTAACGAGGGTTAACTCTCTGAATAAGGAAATACGCTCACCCACTGCAAATGCCATTATTGCATTTGCGCGCGCGGGGGGGGGGGGAGACTCTGTTTCGGCACCTCCCTCTCTCTCTCTCTGGGTCTGTGCAAAAGGGGGTAATTAAGGAACCCTGCTCATTTGGGTCTGTGCCGGGCCATGTTGTGGCCCTCCTTCACCCCAGAAATGATTTCTCTGGGAACAAATGAAGGGTTTGGATGTTTTAATTTGTTTTCTTAGATTAGATTCTGAAAATAACCTAAATTATGCTAATCGACAGTTAAGTCCCTGTGGAGGGCAGGGATAATAACATACAGCAATGGTAAGGAAGGGAGAGAAAAGAGGACGTGGAATGCTCCTGCAGGCTTTGCTTTTGGGGTCAATCCATTGCGTGATTCTAGAAAATAAAGTGGGGTTTGGTGTTTTTTTTTTGCTTATTTTTACAGAAGTAAAGGCTGAATACTACATTTTGAGGGCCCAAACTCCCAAATTATAACATCTGCATGGCCAGTATGGGATTCTATTATAAAAGACAGACCGAAGTCTCTGGAGAGAGAGAGAGAGAGAGTTTTATTACAGGTTTTTTAAAATGCCCATATTTTCTGTTACACAGCTCCATGAGACTACTTATCTGATAAGACCAAACAAAGAGGAAGCAATTCAATATACACCACAAATTAATCCCTCCGAAGAAAGCCATAAACTATTTGGGCTGAAATCTTAAGACTTCGGTCTCACTTTTATAACTGGATCCTCCCTGCCTCTCACTTATGGGATTCTGACTGGGTGGCTCTGAGAGGTATAGACCGTAAAAGATAACTCCTCAAAGGTCTAAGAAAACTAAGAAGAACGGCAACTCATGCGCAAGGCAGATTTTTGTACTGGTGGCCCTTGACAAAACCAGAGATGGGCATGAACTCAATGACGAACCGGAAAAAAACACTAACTGGGCTGGTTCATGGTTTGGGTCATGGGACCCGTTTTGTCAAAACTAAACAAGGTGTCAAACTCTTTTCCACTCGGTGCTTCATTTTGCTTTGACAAACGGATGGCCACCCCTCCCCCTGCACGAACCCAGAAAGCAAACCAGTTTGTAATAGTTTGTAGTTCGTGGGTAGCCACGAACCACCACGAATCACCACTTTTCAAGTTTTTGCCCATCTCTAAACAAAACTATGTGGAGCAATAAAACCACCCAAGCTTAAGTCTTTCAGAACTAACATACATTGCAGATAAACCATTATTACTGCTTATGTCTTGTTCGTATTCCACATATTTGATTCTGGGAGACTGGCATGCCTGATAAATCAGACATAAAGACAGAGCTTGTGTTTACCTCCCAGTGACCCATCACATCTGTGTCTACAGTTTTTGAACCTCTGGAAAGCTTTTGCTTCCCCCAAGGCTGCTGAGAACAACCTCATGTGCCCAAGTGGGGCTGTTCTGGTTTCACCAACCGCAACACTCATGCCTGAATATCAGACATCAAAGGGATGACAAAATAATTTTCCTCTAAGACATTTAATCCTCACCTAAATGAGTGCCCACCGCCATATCTTGCAGCAGTGAGTTCCACCAGTAAAACAGTTCTTGTGAGCAAATTTCTTTCCATCCATCCTGTTCCACTGGGACACTCCTGCTCAAGTTTTAGGATTATAAAATATGGCAGAATAAAAGGATAAATGTCTTCCCTTTGTTCCTCCAGATAGCCGTCTGAAAGCCAGACCTCTTCTCGTCTCGTGAGAGTCGACCCTCTAAATCGGCCCTTTCTGATCAATGTTGCATCAGCGTGTGGCTTCATTGATTTTTCTCACCCCCTCCACTGGCATGACCTATTTTATCAGCTTAATAAGCTGCAGCTTCTGCAGCTCTCTCTCCAGGAAGGAAACAGGATTTTCCTGCATGTATGTACAGGTTCATGTACGTCCACATGTCTGCCCCGTAATCAAACTCTCTATATGCCATGATAACTAGTACATGAAAGTATGTATGCGTTTTCTTTTAGACTAAAAATCCTGAAACCCGACAAACTTTGTAGGCATTGATTTTTTTTAAATTGCTTCTTCCTTCACTCCCAAATTTATACCATTTCCACCTGAAGAACAGGTCTGGAGAACTTGAACGCTGGCCTCGTTGCTAGCCTTTTTGTGATCTGATCATGCTACGACGGAACCCAAACCTTTGTTTCGACTTACGGATCCTACTGTCATCTTTGTTTTTCTATTTACTAACGGCTGTTCAGAAAAAAAAAAACTTTTCACACTTTCCAAAAGTAATGTACACTTCTCCTTTGAATTGCACAGGCCTGAACTGCATGGTTTTGGTTATACACAGATTTTTTTTTTCAACCCACCCACCCATGCTGTGCCCCCGGCCACCAGAACAGCCACCAGCCTCTGGATCAGGGGGAGATAAAGACCTTTAAGGCTCATTGCACATAGTACAGTATATAAAGGACTGTCAACGTTATGAAAGAGAACCCCAATAGAGAGAACTGTTCTCTGTGTGTGAATGAATCAACTGTTTATGCTTTGTAGTTACGTTTTGAGGGGCATAAGAGTTATACGTGGATTTTGAACTACACAGAGGTCTGGTGCCCCTCTGTATGCAACATAAACCTTGAACAAAACAAATGGTAGAAACACCACTCTGGTAAATTCTCCTAGCTTGATTGACAGCTAGACGAAGGCCAGACATGCATCACACGGCTGTGTGCATACCTAGGAGGGTTTGAAGTGCTTAAAAGCTTTTGTCTCTCCTCGGCCAGATGTCCAGAACAGTCCTGGAAGAGACTGTGTTCTTTTGCACAGCCCTTCCAGTACGTGGTTCTTTTCTAAAAATCAGTATTATGTTTTTTTTAAACAATTGCAATAAAAAAGGTTATTAGAAAACATTCCATCGCCTGGGAGAAACGCCACCCGTGGCAGACAATTGCATTAAAATTCAAAGCAAAAGCAGAGAGGTTTCTCTGTGTTCCCTGTCTTTATTCATTTTGCTAACAATCTCCAGTTCTCACTTTCTAGGTTGAATTCACACCTGCAGCCTCTCTCCGTTCTTCACAGTTTGTACCTGTGGGGATCTACAAGCTCCCCAATCAATGCATAATTCCTGACCAAGAAATGAGTGTGGAAACCATCTCTAGCAGTCTGGAAAAAGTAACTTTTTTTGGGGGGGGTTAAAATGCCCAGAATCCCCAACCCAGCTGCCATTTTGAAACTTCCTGCTCAAAAGCAGATCATGTAAGTCCTGAAATGAGTTAGTCTTCTTTCTGAGGATGTGTATATTTCACTGCACTCAGAAATGTGACTTCTTCTACTACAACTCCCAGCATCCCCAGCTGGCAAGGCTGCTAGCTGCACTGCCTAGGGGGGTTTCTTGCAGCATTCATGCCAGCCGCACTGGCTAGGGGATTTTAGGTGCTGTAGTTCAAAAAGTAAGCTATCCACGCTCTAAAAATCCTCGGCACAAAAGCAGACTCAGCCAAAGTAAAGGGTTTTTAGAGCTGGATAACAGATGATGCAACCAGGCCATCACCTCAGCCCTGCTGAGGGTCAGACACCAATGCTCACCGGCAACCTGTCAGTGTTCACGACGGGCACAAAGAAGGCACAGAGGTGTGCAAACCCGCTGGGTGTTTTCAGTGCGGTGGCGCTGATTACATCTTGGCTGGGCCTTGCACCATGGCTCATCCTCCCCACTGCATCTCCCCCAAGTGAGCTGAACTCTTGTAATTAGAGGCAACGGTCTTCTCATTCACAGGTAAACAAAAGGCCCACCTGGGATCTGGCTCTCGTTGCTATCTTCCCAGCTCTGTGCCCAAATGTGAGCCTGAATGCCAAGTCGCATGCCTGGCGGGCTTCAGAACACTGGCACTTTTGTTCTCCAAGCTCTTAGGAAAGGCAGATCAAACAAGCCCCATGGCTAGTTTTAAAGTCATTCTTTAGGTTTTTTAAAAGAAAAATATTCAGCGTTCCCTATTTATTAGGATGGATTTCAGAGCAGTTCCTGAACAGCAAAACACAAACCAAATCAGTCCAGAGTGATGCCATGGAAAAAGGGCTGGATGTGGAAGACCCATAGCCATGAATCTCACAGGGTTACCTTGGGCCACTCCTGTTTCTTTCTCAGCCTGTCCTACCTCACAGGGTTGTTCTGAAGATAAGGGAGAAAGAGGTGAGAGTCACCTCTACTGCCTTAATCTTGTTGGAAGAAAGGTGGGGTACAAGTATTACCAATAACCAAATAATAAAACAATAAACTAAAAAAAAAGGGGGGGAAGGGGGAAAATAATAATCTAAGGATCCTTAGCAACCTGGCAAAACAAAGGTTGTGTTGGCAGGGGATGATGGAGATTGTAGTCAGGCACATCTGGAGGGAATCGGGTCAGAAGGTTTTCATCGGCAAGTACAGATCACTAGAATTATTTTAGGACTATTGTTTGAGAGCTTTCAGAAAGCGAGTCTTGTAAACATATTACGAGACTAGGCAACACATAGAGTGCCTTAAACCTTATCTGAGACACATTGAAAAATAAGTGATTAAGGGAGTATTTCCAGAATGAACCCAGCACTGAGAGCGACTGAACCAAGAGCTACATCCACTTGTTTGGCATGTGCTGATTTATACCACGCAGTGCTAGCATATTCTGCACAGGGACAAAGCTGTAGTTTTTATTGTTTGTGGGTGTGCACCCCAGTCTGACCCAGCCAGTTTCCTACATGTTATTTCTCGTGGCGACTTTCTGCTTGGTGTTTAGACAATGTTTTTTGTAGGTCAGGGTTTGATCCAGAGTGACACTCGATTACTTTGACGTAGGACACTATTCCAAAATTTTGCCTTCCCAGCTAACTCAAGAGTGTCCTCTCTGCTTCTCTTTTCTTTCAGTGGAAGGCACAGCCCCGTGTTTTCAAAGGCTTTGGTTTCAGCCGGTTTTGTGCCAATGGGATCTTACTAGTTTCTTCTCTTTTTTTGAGGCACGCTGCAATCCCTTTCTGCTGCCCATCTTCTGATCCGATGAATGCGGTCCTAGGATAGTTTTGGCACGGCTCCACATCTTTTCACAGAATTGTTTTGGATTCCTCTGAGATCTCAAGCCCGAAGAAGCAATCAATATTTCTTGAGGGCAGGAGTGGGTAAAGCGCAGCTCACCAGATATTTTAATCTTAGAACTGCAGAGCTGGATGGGACCCATTGAGTCCAGTCCCTCTCAAGGAGGCCCAGTGGGGAATCGAATCCCCAACCTGCAGCCAGAGGCTTAAACCGCTGAGCTATCCAGCTGCAACTCCAGCCAGCACAGCAGACAGAGAAGAATAGCAAACACTTTCTGGATGACCACAATCTTCCCAGTCCTGATTTGGGGGGGTAAATAGATATGTTTGTGTGTGGGGGGGAGAGGTTGGCATTTTTTGTGTGTAATGATGGCTGCAGTGGAGTTATTTTTTCCGCCAGCACAAGGCTTCTGTCCTGTCTCTGCTACCTTCCCTCCTCACTTTTCCTCCATGGAAGGAGCTCCGGGCAGCAAACGCGACTCTCCTGCCTGCCTGTTCCTCACAACCGCCTTGTGAGGTGGATCTGGCTCCGAGGTCGAGCGTTCCAAGTTTGAACCCAGCTCTCCCGAGTTTTCCTCCAGCATCCTGAGCACCGCTCACCACAGGCAGCTCCCGGATGCCCCACGCCGGGAGCACAGCCGATCCGCTGGTGCCTGCGCAAAAATGTCTTTGCGCAAAAAGGCACGGTGCCCTGGTCCCCCTTTCTCCAAGCCTCTCGCTTCGCCTTCTGCAAGATGCGGCTCGGGCCTGACTTCAACTCATCTGAGAGCCCCTCCAAATAATAATAATATTAATCATCATCATCCCCCACCCTGGCTGGCTTGCACCGTGTTGCTATAGCAGCGCGGCTGAGCCAAGCACCGTCCTCCTCCTCCTCCTCCGCCGCCGCCTCCCCGCGCGCTTGGCCTCGCCGCCAGCCCAGCCGCTCCGCCGTGCGCGGAGCGGGCCGGACCGTACCATCTCCAGCCAGGCCGAGGGGGGGGGGGAGGCCGCGCCAAACGAGAGGCAGCTAGGGCGACGGCCAGGAGAAGGAGAAGGGGAGCCGCCCGCTGCGCGTCGAGGGGCTGGCCGCGTTTGCGCATCCGCCCCCAGACACCCCTCCCAGCCCCTCCTTGGCCCCCCAAAGCGGCCAAACAGGAGGAAGGATCGCCTCTCCAAATAAAGGCAGCTAGCTTTAATCTCTGCAAAAGGCCAGCTTGGCTCGCCTCGCCTTCCCCGCGGGCCCGCCGAGACCTATTATCCTGCAGCTTGCGCTCCCTCCCTCCCTCCCGGGCCCTGAAGTCCTCCTCCCCGTCCGCCGTCCTGGCGTTGATTTGCTGCTCGAGCCCCCATGGTTCTTCGCCCCGGCGCGCTGCTCTCTTCCCTCCCGTCCTCCCCTCCCCTCCTCCCTCCCTCCCTCCTTTCCTCGCCCCTTTTTTTTTAAAATGGCGGTATGCATGAGCCACCCATGCTAGGCGCCGCGCCGCCAGCCCCAGCAGCCTCCCCGCAGCGCGCCCTCCCCGCGCCTCTCGCCGGCCCACCTCGAGGGGCCGCCCGGCGCCGCGGTTCGCTCCGCGCGCCGCGCCTTTTGCGCGCCCTGCTGCTGCTGCTCCCGCTCTTGCTCCTGCTCCTGCGCTCGCCCGGCGGCGGCGGCGGCGGCGGCGGCGAGGACGCGTCCATGGGCCGCGGCCGCGGAGAAGGGAGCTCCTTTCTGGCGACCGGGTCGCGCTAGCAGCAGCGGAGAAGCGTAAGGTAAGCGGCTCCTTCCCGGGTCTCCAACGCACCCTTTTTTTTTTGCCTTGCCTCCTGCCCTCCCTCCCGATTCGTCTGGAAAGCGGAATAATTGCGGTTCGCACTTGCGTTCTGCAAAATGTACGCCGCCTTTGGAACCGATTTCCTTTTCCTTGTTTCCCCATTTGGGTTGGGAAGGCTCCGGAGGGGGCCCGGGTGCGAAGCGCATCGTTTGCCCTCCCCGGGCCGAGTCCCGAGCCTTGGCAAGTAGAGGAGACGGCTCGTTTCCTTCAAAAGAGAGAGAGAGAGAGAGAGAGAGAGAGAAGCTGACCCGGTTCCAGAGCAGAGGACAGCGCGTCCGCGCCGGCCCGCGGTGCGTAATAGCGCGCGCCTCCTTTTCTAAAGAAGCAGGCCCGTTGAAAATTAAATAAACGGGCCGGCTTCGGCGAGGGAGGGAAACGTCGGGGCTTTTCCGTGTTTTGTTTGTTTGGAAGAGGAAGCGGCGGTGTCAGAAACAGTATCTTTTTTCTCTTTTGCTTGTGTTTGGCAATGTTTCCATTTTCCTTCCTGTGAAAGTCAAAGGATCGCAGGCTAGAAAAGGCGTTTATTAAACCTCTCCTTGGGGAGAGGGGAAGAACCCAGAAGGGTGAGCGGGGAAAGGGGCTTGGCTCGGCTCGATTGACGTTTCACCTGGAGAAACTCTTCCCACGTCCGCCTGGGAACATACCTGGCGTCTGGGAGGTAACTGGCAGAATTCTTGAGCAGCGGGTGGGGGGAGACGGGCGGCAGGGTCTTTTTCCAGACTTGGTTTGGTGTGCTTTGGTCAGAGGCGTTTTTCAGAATTTATCAGCACCACCACCACTTTTTTTTAAAAAAAGTTCACCACCTTCGCTGCGGGGGGAGGGTGGGGGGAGTCTGAAGATCAGTGAACCAAAAACTCCTGTCTGGGTTTTTGGGTCGTTAAAGAAGGTCTGTTAGGATCCGATCTTGGTTCGACTTTTCAAATGTGAAAAAGAAGAAAAATATACTGGGTATTTACTGGATGGGTGGATAAATTGAGACGTCTGGGTGGCTCTGTAAGTGACTAATAATGAGATATTTGGAGGAAAATGTGTCTCGGGTTAATTTGGGCGGCTGGTCTGATAGACGGGCAAACGAAGGGAGCGGAAGAGATTCCGCTCCGCAGTTGCCGGAGGCTGGGGAGGAAAGGTGGACTCTCAGGTTTGAGCCGCCCGAGCCTGTACTTGGCTGGGCTGGGTGGCTTTGGGGTGGCGTCTCCCCCAAAGTGGCGCTTTTGCAAACGCGTCCGTTGCAACTCCGTCGGAGGGGAGGAGAAAAGGATGATGGGAGGGAAAGCGTCTCTTTCTCGGGAAAGGACCTTTCGGAGCCAAGCCAAAAATTGGGAAAATAAATAAATAACCCCACCAACCATCATCCAAAACACATGCGCATTTGCCCGTCCTCGCCACCCGCACTCTAGTCTGCCTGGAAACAAAGAGACGCGGGTACGCTCGGCTCCCCGACGCCGGCCCGGCCGCGTCCCCTTCCCCACGTGCACCAGGAGGGCCCGCGATGGGCCCGGCCCCGCCGGCCTCTGCCTCCCCTTCCCGGCCCAAGAGGAGAGGCGGCGGAGGAGGCGGCGGCGCGCCTTCGGAGGCGGCGTGCGCCCTTGCGCCGCAGTCCTTGGAGAGGGGCCGGGAGAGAGAGGGAGGCGCGCCGCTTGCCCTCTTCCCTCCCTCCTGCCATGACAGCTCTGGCCAGGCCGGGCGTGCCGCCTGGGCACCGCCAGGCTGTGCTGACTCATTGCTGGACGGGCGGCAGAGGGAGCCGGACCTGCTTTTGGTCGCTGGCTGGAGGGCACAAGGGAGAGAAAGGGGAGACAGGTCGGCCTGGGCACCCACCTGTGGCTCCCCTCCCCCCCCCCCACTTTTATACTTTAGTTCTCCCCGTCTCAGGCTCACACCCTGTGGCCCAGCTCCCAGTGTCTGTGTCAGGGGTGATCCGGTAGCTTCTGACTTCTCTCAGCCCCCCCCCCCTAATGTTGTGCAGGGATGGAAGTGGTTTCCCCTGGACACCATCAGTGGGTTGCCTTGGCTGAGTGGGGATTTGAACCCAGGACTCCTGAGTCTTCTTGGCACACCTTGCCCAGGAGATTGCACTGGCTCTCAAGCCTCCTGGGAGGACCCCAAGGGGGAACAAGACTGTACCTGGAAACAGGATGTCATGGTCTCGAAGCATATCTGCTTTCCATCTTCTGTGGGCGAGTGATGAGGGAACTGCCCTCTGCACTGGCTCAGAGGCATTTTTCTAGAGAGCAGGACTCTGTTCCCCACAGCTGAGAGTGCAAACAAGCCATGCTATTTTCGTGGATCGATTTAACTCCTTGCCACTGGGATTTCCCGGCTGGCATCACAACGTGAAGCCAAGGCCGAAGGGTCTCCAAGCTGGCCTGGCCAGAACAGTCTTGCCTGGGTTTGGAAGGGAAGCAGGATGAGGCCTAGTCAGTCTTTGGACAGGATCCCATCAGGCCTCCCGTCGCTGCCAGTCAGAGTTCACAGCGCAGAACCGGAAGGACCGAGCGAGCGTCTGGTTCAGTAGAGAACAGCCGAATCTTTTCAGAGCGAGACCAGAACCTCCTCGGGCAAGGACGGTGCCCTAAACTGACAAGGACAGAACGGTGGAAGCAGGCAGGAAAGTTTCTAGTAAGTGGGTGGTTGTCAAAGGGCGAGTTTGGCCTATTTCTCTTATGTATTAGTTGCATTTAGATCTTGCATTTTGTCTGTTGAGTTCCAGCGGAATCAGTGGTTTTAATTCTCGGCATCGCTCCTGCCCAATACAGTCAGAAGGACCTGCTTCTGACTCGCCTCGGCCACCGGCGTGAATGGGCAAAAATGAATTTTGACTGGGTTAAGCATGTTAAGCGGCTCTTCAGGGTTTTAGGAACATCACCCAGAAAGGGTTTGTGATCTCTTTTTTTAATTCAGCTGCAGTGTTCTGGCAGGTTACCTCCCTGTTTTTAAAATGGCAGAATCCTTGGAAACAATGGACAGAAGGTTATTTAGTGAGAGGGATGCTATTGCCCCCCCCCTTAATTCTCTTGCGGGATGCAGCAAGCCACCCCTCCATTTCTGAAGTCCTTTTCTCATCATGTGCTGTCAAGTCAATTCCGCCTTATGGAGACTCTTTTCAGGGTCTTCCAGGCATGGAATACTCAGAAGTGGTTTCCCATTCTTTTCTTTTGGGGCAGAACCTTGGGACTGTGCAGCTGGCCCAAGGCCACCCAGGCTGGCTCTTCTCCCGGGAGACCCAGTGGGGAATCGAACTCCCAGCCTTCGAGGCTACAGCCACAGATCTAAACCACTGAATATCCAGCCAGCTTCTGAACTCCTTTACTAGGGCCTTACTAGGGTCTTGCTTGGAGTTCGAATCCCCCACTGGGTCTCCTTGACAGGGACTGGACTCAGTGATCCAGAGGGTCCCTTCCAGTTCTGCAATTCTAAGAGGATGACAATGATTGGAACAATTGTAGTTTGTTTGTTTTTTAAAGTAACTTTGCTAATTTCTGGAGTGCACTTGAGGCCACCGAGAGGGCCCTTTGCTTTTGCATTTGAACCCTGAAGTTCAATAGTCAGAATCGGGTGCAAAAAAAGGGAGCACCTTCCAGTTTGCTTCTTAGCAGCCCAAATACTAGAAATGAGCAAGACGACATCTCCAGGTGAGTTAGTCTGGGAGGCAGCAACCCCAAGTGTATGTCTGCGTAGGTGCATGAACATCAGCTTGGAAAACTTCCACTTCTGGGGGAATTGTGATCCGTCATCAAAAAATTAATTTCCAAGTCTTCACCTTCAAATGAGTTATAAATAACAGAGTGATCTGTAATGTGTTATGTTTTGGGAGGGGGTTGCCAGAGCATAACAGAGTTAACATTTCAAATTCACTGACTGGCTGTCAGTGGTTTTCCAAGTACTTTTAAGGATGACATTTCAGGTATGTGACTTTAGAATAATTTTGGCAAGAATCGTTCATGTTTTATGTGCCATTTTGGTTGGTTTGCCTTTAAGGAAAAATGAGGAAAAGGTAGCGTGCAATGCAGCAGGGAAACCTGTTTCAACACCTTCTAATTGCCATTTGTGCTACCCAGTGGAGTGGAGTGAATAGAGTGATAAACTAAGATTTAGAAGACCTGAGTTCAGATCCCCGCTCAACCATGGAAACTCACTGGGGGAGTGGAACTGGTAAAACCACTCCTTAAATATCTCACTCACCTTGAAAAGCCTAGTTAGGTCACTATACGTTGGATGCTGCTTGACAGCATGTAATACACACTGTCATTTGTAGTCTTTTTAAAGACATTAACAACAAACTAGAACAAAGGAGTTCTAGAAAGGCATTTTTCCAAGGTGGGGTAAAATTTTAGGAAAATGCTAGCAACTTAACAAGGCCAATCTTTCAGGGGTAGAGGGTGGCCATGGTTGTGATCTTAAGCAGAAAAGGATCATGTGGAATGGTGTGCTTTTCCTACACACTTTGCTCAGTGAACCATGTTGTGTCATGGAGTATGAGCCATCGCGTCCCCTGTCTGTCCTAGCAGAATCTAAGGAGAACTGCTGGATAGCTCAGTAGTTTAGGCCTCTGGCTGTGGAGCCAGGGGTTGGGAGTTCGATTCCCCCACTGGGCCTCCTTGAGAGGGGCTGGACTTGATGATTCCACAGGGTCCCTTCCAGCCCTGCAGTTCAGAGGTTATTATAAAAGGTTATTATGAAGAGGCATCCATCTGTCGAAGTGGCATCATTATTTATTTTATTTAGTTATTTAAAATATTTTACCCCACCCTTCTCCTTAATGTTAGCCACCCAAGGCGGCTAACATTAAAAAAAACAATACTTAAAGCTTAAAAACAATGAGTATACAAGTATTAAAAAGGATCAAACAGATACCCCTCTGAGAAATAGGAAACAAAAGCAATACTAGAAACACATTCAAAGCAGTTAAGGCACAACCATCCATTTTAAAAACCCCACTCAGGCGTCCAGTCATTAAGGGAAAGCTTGTCTGAAGAGAAAGGTCTTTTTCTGCTTGCAGAAGGACAGCAAAGATGGGGCCAGGCTGGCCTCCTGTGGGAGGGAGTTCCAGAGTCTAAAGGAGAAGCCACAGAGATTGTAAAGAGAAATAGGATGTACTTGATAAGAGTTTAGTTTGGTGTCAGAATAGGGGGAAGAAGGGTCTGACTTCATGAAGGGTTCTGAGTTCACCCAACAGAGCGAGGGCATATAGCAATCACCCTTACTCTGACTTGACTTTGTGGCCGAGTCAGACAAGCCAGATTTGATTGGTGGCACTGTATGTTGCCACAAAGGATGTTTCAAAATAAACAATTCAAGCCAAAATTAGATAGCCTTGCACACACTTACTGAACTAAGTTCCATTTGAGTGCCAGCTAGAGTGAAACAAATAGGATCTGTAGCAATGCGGGTCATCTCCAATGGAGAGTTAAACAGTCTTTGATAACCACTGTAAAAATCATCATCGGGGTGGGCCTTCCCCGTGTGCATATAAAGGTATAAATAAATATAAATGGCCATAAGTGTGTTTTATGTGCTATCCAGTCAGCTCAACTTACAGGAACGCTAATAGATTGTTTCACGGTATGTGACATATTTAAGGAATATTTTAAATCAGTTCTTCCCCTCATGAGTTTCCGTGGTTGAGAAGGGATTTGAATCCAGGTCTCCCGCATCCTAGTCTGACACTCCTATCTGCTAGAACACACTGGCTGTCAGTGTGGATGCTTCACAAACTTGCGTGTCACGAAGTTTTGAGTCGATGCTTCTGAAGAAGTGGGCCGTAGTCCATAAAAGCCGAAGCCAAGTCAAACCTGAAGGTGCCGGAAGATTCTCTAGTGTTTTTCCTACAGCGGTTCAAGGGGATCTCCTCTGCTTGGACCTAAGGTCAATGTACCAATGCTGGGAAATTAAGTGGAAGTTCAAGCCAGCTCCCTGTTCTGATCAATAAGGATTCACAAAACTGCAGATCTCAAAAACTGCACCGGTTTTATTTTTCTCCTGTCTGTCGCGCCGCCAAGGGCCAGGGCTGCGGCTGCTTCCTGCGGGCAGAATCCTGTCCGCTGATCTTGCTGAGGTGGGCTGAGGCAGCTGAAATTCAGCTGTCCTTCATCTTCAGCTGCCTTTGCTCAGCTGTTCCGGTTTGGGGCTCTTCTGGTCAGGAATACCTTACATCCAAGCCTATCTTTGTAGTTGCACGGATCAGGGTTAGAACTAGGGTGCACCTTGGGGACAAGGTTGAGCGTCATTGTGGATCAAACCGATGTACTCCGGAGGGTGTCTGGTGCAAGGGAGGATCACAGCACGGTACCTGATGCAGGTGCGCCCAAGGTCATTTTTTGACAGGGGTAGATTGGGTAATCAAACCCAACCTTTGTTTATTCTTTGTTTACGTAATGGCTGCCTGCCTGCCTCCCAAGGTGTGAATTCATGGTGGCACACAACATAATTTAAAGCACATAATTTAAACAACAATCACATTCAGAAATGTCAAGAGATAGCAACAGATGCCTTGAGTCGCTTTCAGGAGAAAGGCGGGGTAAAAATATTTTAAATAATGATAATAATCAATAAACAATATTAAAATACAGGTTAGTCTATTAAGAAAACCGTCGCATTTAAAAATATTTACAATTATGTGAAAAAGGACATTGTATATCCAGCAGAAAAAGAAAGGCAGCCAAGTTAAAATTCATTGTAAAATGCATCGAAACAAAAAGACTGGGCCCACCTCCCAGTTGTTTTAAAAAAATACAATTTCCTTAGAGGGCTGTGATTTGCCAAACGTTTACCAGGATAAAAAAAAAAGCCCAGGCCTGCTGGTGGAAAAGGCCTGTCTTGTCTTGCCTTAGGAGAAAATTCCATAGCCTGGGAGCAGCCACTAAGAAGACCCTCTCCTTTATCCCCATCAAACCTGCCCATGTGAGTGGCAAAACCAAAAGGAAGTTCATTCCCTAAAGATCTTTCTACCAGTGCCAGAGATGTAGACTGCTCTTGCACATGGAGTCTTCATCTAAATGTCGGTGCTAAGCAGGTCACAAACATACCCCAACTTACTGACAAAAATCCAGAATATACCACCGCACAGGTTTGGCAAAAGGATAGGGTGCAAAATGATAAATTAGTAGGAAAAATAATTACAGATACTGTACGGAGTTGCTCTCTCCATACTCTGATGCCAGCTTTTTCCGATTCCAAGGAGTTATCAAATCAGGAATGGACAAATTACTTTTCTCTGGTGCCCGCAGTTAAGCTTTCTGAAAGTCCTGTTTTGCAGTCTGGTGTGTGGACAGTTTCTCTTTCCCCGTCTTGTGCAAGCAAGCAGAATTTTGCCGATTGTGATGTTTCCGTGCTTTCACCGTAATCGGTCCATCCAGATGTTCAGAAGGCCCGGGATGTTTATTTTCTGGTGTTTTTTTTCCTAATCACAGAGGGCCACGATTTCTGAACAGAGCAACAGGGAAATGAGCTGTGTTTTTCTCCAAAAGGCCACTTTGACCGTCTCTTAACAAATGATGCTGGGCGAGCGAAAGGCAAATGAGGTCTGCAGACATGCATGCAAATGGCAGCCAATGCATGCAAATCATCTGTGGGCCTCAAGATCTTGCTATATTCTTGATGTCTCAAGCATATTGCTTTTCTTTCCATTGTGGTGATAGACACAGTGTTTGTTAATGTTTTGAAGTGCCAAGATCTTAACACAATCACACCTGAGAAAATAGTTGTCGTTACATGCTGTCAAGTCACCACTGACTTAAGGCGACCCTGTGAATGAGTGACCTCCAGGATGTCCTTTATCGTCCATGGCCCTGCTAAGCTCTTTTAAACTCAAGCTTGTGCCTTCCTTTAGAGAGTCAGTCCATCTCATATGTGGTATTCCTCTTTTCCTACTGCCTCTATTCAGAGCATGTTACCATAGTCTCTCAAGACTGAAGGATGCCTAATCTGACTGCCTTCAACCTTTTCCAAGCACCATTGTCTTTTCCAGTGAATCTTGCTTTTTTTAAAAAAAAGCTATCTATATTCTCATTATAGAAAATTATGATGAGAAAACAACCTTTTTTAAAAAAAGCAACTCAACAGAAATACCAAGACACCATTTTCTTGAGGACACAAAGGGGAAGGGACGTTTGCTGATGGGTTGGTGGAGAGAGAGGAAGGCACTGTACCCGTAGAGTTGGCGTATATCTCCCTCATGTGGACTAGCCCCTTATTTTACTATGACACCTTTTAGTTTTTATGCCAAAGCTGTTCAGTGTGAATCATTTTGAAGAAGGACTTGCCTTTTGAACCTTTTGAGCTAACAGTGCTCCTCTGCCAGAGATGCATAGCCTTTTATTTTTTGTTGTTTTTTTTTTGCTCATGGAGTCCAGTGCCCAAAAATGACTCGAGGTGTGTGTGTGTGTGTGTAATCTGATCTGTTGTCCTTGCAGAAGGCTGTAAGCTGTGTCAATAAGATCTCTGTTCAGTTCTGAAAACAGCTTCATGATTAAAGGCCCTTTGGCAGATTTCCTAAAGGAGGACGTTCTTCAACTCCCTCTTTTTCTTTTTAAAGGAGAAAGAGTGAGGATTTTTGGCGGCACTCTTGACGGGGGCCCCCGACTGCCTTTTTCCGACAGCTGTTTACTGTTCTGTTCCTGGCGTGGCAAAACTGTAAACAAACCAGCCTCCCCCCACCTCCACACGTACCGTTTGCCACCCCGAACCGCGGGGTGTGTTTTGGAGACAGCTGGATCTTTGGGTCTGGGACGGTAACACGAGCTCTGGAGAGGGTGACTGCCATGGAGACGTGAACCTCTGAACCGCAGCTCCTGGTGGAGCAAGAAGGTAGCAGAGTTTATTTAGAAGGATGAGGTAGGAGTTGAATATCTTTTCCCCTCCTCTCAACGTGGGTTGCCAGTCTGTGTGTGTGTGACTCCACGGCTTGATAAAATGAAGTAATAGATGGTAGAGTTAACTTTCCCAAAGCACACTGCGTGACCCTTTGGTTAGGGGTGTGCATGCATGTTTGTAAGTAGCACAGAAAAGCATTTGTGAATACTGACGAAAATGGCAGCTCTGGAGATCTCGTGAAGACTCAGGGTGGCACAAGCCTGCGCATCAGGCTTTGTCAGGTTAAAAATGCTGCCGGGTTCCAGAGGTTCAGCTGGGCCCATGTGTCTCAGGCCACCGAAAATAAGCCACGTTTTCCTGTTTCTCTGAAGACAGGCAAGGTCTGACACACAGAGACACACACACTTGTAAAAAGCTGGAGTCCAATTCCTCTGGAATTTTCTGGGAGGAGATTCGGAGTATTAAAGATAATAATTGCAGGCGCACACAGAAAGACACGTGCAAAATGCGGCCGACTCTGCCGAGTGGCGTTCAGTAGAACAAAGGCATACAGTGACAGGAAATGCTGGTTTCTCGGCTCGGGTCCCTAACAGGAGTGGCCATGGGTGGATCGTTTCTTTTTCAACTTCCTATGCGCCAGCTGTTTGGGTCAAACATCATTGTGTTTTTCCATGCAACAGTTCTCTGAAGGCATGAGTCTAATGCTTCGGTACAGCCTGTCCCCTTTGCCGATGGCTTCCGCTCTGGAAAATCATTTGAGAAATTGAGGCCTCGGTCTGTTGCAGCCTGAGATTTCTCTCCCCCTCTCCGCTTAACACGCCCTTGCTTGTAAATGGCAGGGATTCTGGGAGGCAGGGCCGAGAACAGTTTGTCTTCAGAAGCCTGGGCATGTCACACGGACTGGGGCGTAGGCCTGGCAGAAGACGCGTCTTTTGATGATTAATTTCGGGGGCGCCTTGCCAAAATGGTTGCCTTTAATATTGCAAAGAATGGCGGAGTGGAAAACAGACGTTGCAACCGGGAAAAGGGGGGGGGGGCAGAAAATCTGTGTGAAGGGAAGATTGTGTTTTTAGCATGTTTGCTTAAAGTTGCAACCTTCAGGAGAGTAAATATGCAAAAGTTTTTCATTTTTAGAAGATGCTGGAACCAGGAGTTCTCCGTCTTATCCAGAAGTTGTCTAAGTGAGATGCAGGGGGTGGGGTGGGCTTGAATTGAAATGACTAAGGGTTACTGTTATTATTGCTACAGTTTTCAACTACTCATGAATAATCATAACTGACACTTCCCGTAAATTAACATTTAAAAAAAGCAATGAAGGAATTTCTGTGATGGTAGAAATACTTCTGGGCATGGCAAGTAAAGGTTTTGTTACTGCCGTGGTGGGATTCTGGTTTTTTTCATAGGTTGATGCAACGTAAGATGCAACAGGTTGGAAAAACCCTGATGCAAAGGAGGAAGAACATGAGCATTTTTAAAAAAATTGTATATAGACCATCTCAGACAAAGATTGATCCATAAGGGAGGTAAAACGCTGCTTTCTTTCTTATTACTGGCCTTCAGTGTTTTGAAGTGAACAGAAAACAGTTTTCTAAGACATTTCTTAAGATTGAGGGGTTTTACTCAGGGTGAGTTTTCATGGCCTTTGCCCATTTCTTGAGATGCTTGTAGCATGATAATCAAGCCACGGATTTATACATATACTACTTCTGGTTAAGAGTGTAGGACGGAATTTTATTTATTTTATTATTTTATTATTTCAAATTATATGCCACCTCATAGTGCAAGCACTCTCTGGGTGGTTCACAACGTAATCATACATAATCAGCATAATGATGTAAGCTGCCTTGGGTCTTTTTTAAGGAGAAAGGTGGGGTAAAATATTTTAAATAAATACAGTCACCGTAAAGAATAATACAGTACAATAAACAAATGCATATCATCAGAAACAATACAATCAATACTTCAGAAACAATAAAACAATACAATCAATAAAACTGCTGAACTAGCTAAACCTATCTGTAGATAAATCAACAGATGATGACGTTCAAGAATAACTAGGCCTGATTTGCATACCAGTGATGTTGTTCTCTGCCTTGAAGTGGGATACAAACATTGACAGTTGTGTTACTAACACTGGTTACAGAATTCCAAAAGTCTGGTTAACGTAAGCATCCTAGTCATGAGGAGATCGGTTACTAGAGATGTAAAATTTCAAATAATAATAATAATAATAATAATAATAATAAAATCATTTTTTTCTGGAAAAAAACTATATTTTCCCTGGGGGCGTTTTCTGGGGAAAAAATGGAATTCTTTTTTGGAAAGTTTACATCTGTACCAGTTACGCATGTCAGTTACGGATGGAACTGAGCTCAGGGTGTTAAAAGTGATGATTTCCCCCTTAACCACAGAGCATCTGTTTCAGCTGAAGGCAGACCTGACCTGGGTTGGGCAAAAGGATCCCATGTTGTTTTTTTGTCTGAAGGTGGTGGAGCGTTTTCACCTCTCCGTGTGCACGCACACACATGTAGCCATAGGACCCACAGTAAATGCTGGTTCACAGAATCATGGAATTGTGGAGTTGGAAGGAGTGTATAAGGCCATCGAATCCAACGCTCTGCTCAACGCAGTCGTCTGAATCAATGTTGATCGTGAGAATGCAAGAAAGGCCAAGGTGGATCAAACCAAAGGCTGATGGTTGTTCAGGGTCCATTTTTCCCATGGTGGCTAAATAGATCCTCTGGTGGAAGAGTTACTGGCTGAGTCCTAATGTTGTCAGCTACCTCAAGTCCCCTCGTTGGGAGGAAGGAGACCTATAAACGATACCAAACAAAATAAATAAATACAGTTGCTTCCCAGCAAATAATCCTGAGAGCAGAGTTTCAGAAGATTCCTCTTCTTTTCCTTTCCTTTTCTTGGAAGTGTTAACACATCCATGGTGGACCGCTAGACCTCCGTCTTGTGGAATCCTAGTTTGCTCGGTTACTTAGCAACCTCTTCTGGAGAGCTCAGACTTCCATGGTGGTCTTCCATGGGCCGATTGCAGGATTCCATCGAATGGAGCCAGGATGCAGGCACACTCGTCACACTCACAAAAGGATGTGCTTTCCCTGAAACACGTTCCCTACATTCCCAGACACGACCCCCCCCTAATACCACACAGCAGGTATACATTTAGGGCTGCCTGTTCGGGTCATGCCGTCGGGAGCCATTTTTGTTGATGCAGATTGGGGTGGAGTCAGCCTCCTGAATTTGCCAAATCGACAGCTTTTGAATGGGCAACTTCTTTTTTAAATGCAACTTCTTTTGTAAGTGGGACAAGTAATGACAAGAAGATCACCAGGGGGTGGGGGTGGGGTAACTAGGGTTGGTCCAGATATTTTCTGCAGTTAAGCAAACTGGGAGGATGGCGATCAGGACGGGGCTAGAACTGTCTGTTTCTCATCGGGATGTTCTGTGTCCTGTACAGGCCATGACACTGTCCTGCTTAGGATCCTTTTTGGACCCATTTCACAAGAACTTGCAATATATATATATATGTGTGTTGTTGTTGAGGACAATATATATTGCGGTCCTTGAAAGGCACTGTAGCCGTGTGGGTTTTAGAGAGCAGCCCTGTCAGATCTGCAGAATATGAGTAGAGCGTTTGTCGATGAGGTGAGTTTGTCCCACCTTCGTACATGTGTTGCTATTTTTATATCTTACACCCCCAAGAAGGCATGTCACGCTTGCAGAAAGATACGGGGGTGGCTGCAGAGTGGATTTTTAGTAAGTGTGGTGGAAATCCTGCTTCCTACAGGAACAATTTCTGTGATCCATCAGTGGTATTTATACCACTAGCTGAACCACCGTCCTGGTTTGCCTCTCATAAAAGTAATGCTGTTCAGAATCTTGTCCTAAACACAGTGTTGCTTAAAATGCCATCTTTTGAATTATAAAATTGATTCATTTGAAATGTGGTGCTGGAGCTTTGTGGATGCCCTGGACTGCCAGAAAGATGAACAAGTGGATCCTAGATCAAATCAAGCCTGAACTCTCTCTGGAGGCAAAAAATGTTAAGCTGAGGCGGTCCTATTTTGGACACATCATGAGAAGACAGGAGTCTCTGGAAAAGACAAGAATGCTGGGAAAGGTGGAAGGCAGCAGGAAAAGAGGAAGACCAAATACGAGATGGACTGAGTCCCTAAAAGAAGCCATAGGCCTGAGTCTACAAGAGCTGAGCATTGTTGTTAAGGACAATACATTTTGGAGATCACTCATTCATAGGGTCAACATAAGTTGTAGGTAACTTGATGGCACATAATAACTACAACAATGACAGAAAATATATTAATTTTAGAGCCTATCCTTCCACCCTCACGATCCAAATTGAACAGATTTCAATAGGACCTGCTAGCCTTAAGTTCTGTTGCAAATTGTGAAATGTCATAGTGAAGTTTCTCCCAAAGGAGAGGATCTAAATAAACAACTGTTGGTGCTCCAGAGTTTTAGGATCTTGGCTTACTTTTACATAGTCATAAAATTTCTCCCTGAGCATTAAATCTGCTCTCCCTGGAGAAGACGATTTAGAAATTTCATCCCTGTAAAGACGGAGGCTTGTAATTAACGAGGTCTTGGCTTCTCATCTTGGACATTAAGGGAAATCAAATGCCTTGTGAGAAATGGAAGCGGTTTCTATGGTGAGAGCAAATTAGGCTCCCGTGCCTGGTGCTCTAGGTGGTGAGGATGTGCTCGTTAGATAGCTGAGGCCCCCCCAGCACAAAGGGGAGTTGAGGAGGAAAGGATGATGACAGCCAGAGATAAGAATTTGGACTGCCTCTTTCCCCTGGCTGCATCTTGTGTACAGCTTGGGTCGTTGCTCTTAATGAGACCCCTGTATACTTGGCGTGTGAAATCTTGATTTCTAGGGCTGAATCTAGTCCTCCTCGGCTACCCTTCCAGTCCCCGCATGGCCACCCCACTCTTCTCTAGACACATTCATTTGGTAGTTTCCCAGCTTTTGTACGGCTATTTCCCCCCAACCCTGAACCATTGAGATGCCTCTCTTAAGGCTTCCCTGCTAGCGAGATTAGTAATATTTAATTTAAAACATTCTGGCCCCTCATCTCAACCGGGCAAAGAATGCTGCTGTTCAAGGCAGAGGAACAGACCAGCTTGTGTGTTCTGTCATAAGTTGGCAACCAAAACCTAAGCAACCAGGAGGCAGGGGAAATGACTGGGGGGACCCCCTCCCCCATGATGTCAGAGAGGAACATTTTAATGCAGGTCCGATTTAATAACTACCTGCCGTCAAGTGGATTCCAACTTTTGGCAACCCAGAATCTAGGATTTTCTAGATGTGGAGTACTCAGAATTGATGTACTTTTCTCTTCTTCTGGGGAGGCTCTGGGACTGTGTCGCTTGCCCAAGACTACACCTGCCGGCTCGTCTCCTACCAGATGGAGTGGGAATCACGTTGCCGACCCCTGGCTCCTCAACCAGCTGCTCCAGGTCACCGAGCTATCCAGCCCTCTTTATCAGTAAGAAAACACAAGTGAATCTTCCTGGAAAGCTTGCTTTACTATTTTTTCCTTAACCAAAAAGGGGCATATATGTATGGTGTTTAAAGAATGCCAGTGTTGCATTTTGAGGGAGTTGCCATCCTCTGAACAGTGTTAGGTCCCCGGGTGATGAAACTGTCCAGGCAGTTCTGCGGCTGGAGGAAGGAGGGACAGAGGACCTGAGAAGCCATATCAGGCTTTGCTGGTGTGTGTTTCCTGCCCTTAAGGGGAGAGGATTACATTTTCTGTGAAAGATCGAGGTCAGGTTTGGTCTGGGAGGTTGGCCGTGGAGCCCAGCCAAAGGCTAAAACCGTCGTGGCCGCAGGGCTGTGGACTTAACCGAGAGGCCGCGGACATCTGGACGTCACGTTCAGCTAGGAGACCGAGAAAGTGGCTTTGGGCGTGAAAGCTCGTGGAATCTCCCCGCGAGTCCAGCCAGTGTTTGGTGGATTCTGGGAGTTGCAGTCCGTGCTGTTTGGGGGAGCTTGGGTATTGTAATCCCCACAACTTCCACATGCCCAGTTTGCAAGCCGAGTTTGAAGAGGGCAAAACTCGGCGAAAGAGCTGGCTGCGTAGCATCAGTGAGGATCGCAAAAAGACAATAATTGCAGTTCCCTTAGTGTGCCTGCATGCGTACGAGAGAAGGAATGTTCTGACTGTAATTGGAGAACCGTGACCTCACTAAGTAACCCTGATCTACTCACTTCCCCATGAGCCTGTTGTTTGCACCAAACGTTCCTTTGGCTCCTTCCTTTTCCCCTGGGCCAGTCCATTTCCCTCGCAGTGGGAAAAAGAGCTTCCACCGTCCAAGGCATTGCCAGCTGCACAACTTCTGGTCTGTTTCCCAGTTAAAAGTGCTGCTTTGGACTTTTCCTCTCCCGAAGGCAGGCTGGGCAGTACACGGCTTCGAGACCACATACGGCCTTTGCTGGGACCACTGTGTGTGTGTTGGTGTGCACAAAATTGACTTCTACACCTTTTAAAGTTGCCCACCCCAGCCTGAATGACTTGGGGCCACACATTCTCAACCAAACGTGCTTGCGTGAGCCTTACATTTCGCCTTCTGGGCACTTCCACCAAAGGAAGTGAAGTGGGTGAGGCATCCCTGCTTGGTGGTGGCCCCTTTTATTTGTGCATGTGTCCGAAATTTAGTTAATATAAAACAGGACCCAGGACAGAATTCAGGTGGGAAATATCTTAGCTTTCTTTCTTTCTTCATGTCAAAGTATTGCACAATTCAGAATCAGGGACATTCATGAAAAAGAGGCAAGACATTATAATATAATATAATATAATAAAATATAATAATTCTGCTGCTGCTGCTACCCACCCCACTCTGGAGCTGATATTATACTTTAACACTGTCTTTTTGTCTAAATACAATTCATAATTAGAGATGTGCACGAACCGCCAGTTTGGCAATTCATGCTGGTTCGTTTAGCAGCCAAACATGTGTTTGGCACTTCAAAGCCCCACCTCCTCTGGCGGGTGCCCACTCAGAGGCCATGCCTGAAGGAGGCGGGACAGGAAAGCCAGGCTGCTGCCTCTTGAGTGGGTGCCCACCAGAGGGGGCGGGGCTTTGAAGAACCAAACACATGTTCAGCCGATAAACGAATCAGCACGAACCACCGAACCAGCAGGTTGTGCTCATTTCTATTCATAAGCTGCCTAGAAAGCATACAGGTAGCCATGAAAATATTGCTCAGCCACCCCTCGGCATAAGTTTGACTATATTTTAAGCCTCCCATGATATGTCTGAGGGGATTAGGAAGGTGAGGTAGAAATTCTGAAGTAAAAAATTAAAATGAAATTAATATTTTGGAAAACTTCCCCGGTAGGATTGCACCCATGTCCTGTTGGTATTAAGTATCAGCTTGTGCTTTTCACAAGCAGAGCAAAATTCTGCCTAAACAGCAGGGACTGACTAGTTCCCCTCCGACAATTATGGTGATTATTATTTTGCTGTGTGTCAAAACAGTTTTAATACTGTGCAGTTATTCATTAATTTATGTATGCACACTGCTGTTTATCTTCTGCTTGATTAGCCGAGCGACGGGGTCTGAAGGTGGGTTGTGTATCAACAAATCATAGCAGGGAGATAAAATTAGATTTTGAAAAATACAGGACGTCTGCAAAACGAAACAACAGAGGGTCCCTTGGCCCCAAATCCAGGTGCTATTCCAAATTGAGTAGGCCCATAGAATCAGGAAAGTTAGCAGTTATGTAAATCCCATTGAATCTGTAGAGCTGATTCGGGCAGAATCTAAATTGTGTCTGAAATAGAGTAGAGCCATTGGAATCAATGAGGCTTAATGTTAGTCGGGACTAGCAAATTTTGTTCATTTCAGTGGGTCTACAGAGAACCAAAATGCTGTGTTATTTATGGTGTTGGATTAAGGGTTGGGGAAAAAATGGGTTCAAATCTTCACTTGGCTGTAAAAGTCATGGAATGTCACACACATTCTCTGGGTGATCTACCTCACAGGGATGTTGGACAAATAAAGTAAGGAAGAGGAGAGCTGTCTACACCAGTGGTGTACAAACCGTGCAAGACCCTTCAGAAATGCCAAAAAAAAAAAAAAAAAAAACCAAAGCAGAAAGCAAACAAACCGTGCAAGACCCTTCGGAAATGCAAAAAAAGCAAAGCAAAAAGCAAACAAACCCTGCAAGACCCATCACAGCATAGAAACATAATCCCACCACCCAGCCCAAAACCACGCTGCAAAACCCACCCAGAACAGTTTTTAAAAAGTAGAAAGCAGCACTTTACCAGGCAGTCCGAAGCCTCCTCTGATCGCACTCACTCTAACCGCTGGGGCGAAAGAGCTACGAAGAAGCAGCCTCTTTGCCACCAACGGTTAGCAATCTAAATTCCCCGCCTTTTTCCCCTGCCTTTTTCTGGTTGTAACTCGAAGCTCCAGCCGCAAGTAGAAGCAAAATTTTGCGGCCGGAGCTGGTCGTAACTCGAAATGGTCGTATGTCGGGACGTTCGTAAGTTCGAGGCACCACTGTACATCTGTTTAGAGTCTTGAGGTTCCCCACTGCCCTGTTTTTGTTTCGTTCTGTTGCTGCAGGGGTCTGAGACACTTGCCCCTTTGGAAAGAGAGCAGGCCATCAAAATAGCAGAAAACAGCACAAGCGGAGCCCAGCGAGATAATTTAACGCTCTCGGGAGGCTCTGAAAGAACCAGACGGAGAACGGCCTCCACTGCAGAAGGACAAGCCAGGAAGTGGGTGCTTCCAAAGCCCTTGTTCTGATGCTACTCAGACTGACATCTAAAATAAATGACTTATTTAAAAGCAAAGAGTTGATACGCATGGGCAGAGGAGAGAGCGAGAGCCAACTACGATGCTGAGTCATCATGACACAGCTGAAGGCTCTGTCCGTCGTCGTTGGGAGCAGTGAGCAGAGAGTGTGTGTGTGTGTGCTCACGCGATTGAGCTGCTGGATAGCTCAGTGGTTTAGGTCTCTGGCTGCAGAGCTAGAGGTTGGGAGTTTGAATCCCCCCTCCTTGGCAAGGGCTGGACTCGATGATCCGTAGGGTCCCTTCCAGCTCTGCAGTTCTAAGATGATTGTTTATCGCAGTCGTAAGGTCTAAGCCAGCTCTTGTGTTCTGCACACCAAAGTGCCTTGTACAAGACTCTTCCTGACCTCTGCTCAAAGCTTGGGAGAGCTTCTTTCTTGAACAGCAGCTCCCGGAAATACAGGCACGGACGTTCTACCTTGCAGCGGCATCATGGTTCTCCGGTAAATGGCGCCAGATTTTTTTGAATCCTGATGGGTCAGATTGGCTGGGGCAAAAACATTGCAGAGGGGCAGAAAAGCAGTTTGGTGAGGTGTGTGGTGGTCTTCTAGCTGCTTTTGTTCAACCAACCAACCAAGCTCTGCACGGTGAATGGTTCGAATCATTTGCAGCTGGGCAAGGGACGATGCTTCAGGTAGCCTGTGCCGCTGGACTTGTTTTGTAGAAAGTCTGCCACGAAACGTGACAGTGGAGGGCTGGTGGATTCTGGGAGTTGTAGTCCCAAACAAGAATGCTTCTGATCTGGGATGCAGAGGATAATGCGACGGACTGCACAAGACGGTGTGAATCGATACCGTGGAGCCATAAATGGGGATTACTCATGGAAAATTCATGGAAACTGATGTGAGAGCACGGACAAGTTAAAACATGTGTGGCCGCGTTTTCTGCAGCAGATCAGACAAGGTGACCTTGGCAGCTGCAAAACCTGGTTGGTTGTGTAAGAATGAACTGTGTTTCATACACAGGAGGAAGCTCTGCAGGAACGCGGACGGGCTTGACTTTGGTTCCAGGGTGTCATCATTTCGCTCTTTCACTTCGGTCTGAATGCTTCCAGCTAGTGGAGACTTGGCGGCCAAGATCCTGTTGCTTAGTGCAGTAAATTGCACCAGAGTTGTCCCATGGAATCAGTGGGGATTTGATGGTTCACCGTCACAAGGTCTCTCAGTTCCAGTGGGCCTCCCCTAGGTGTGATGGGCATTTGCATAGTAAGTCGCAACTGGAGTAGGCTCAGTTGAATCAGTGGGACTTTACGGAGGAGCTGACTCGCTGGAAACTCCATTGATTCAGTGGGTCTATGGCAGTGTGATGTACTAAGCAAAAGCATCTTCACCGTGGAAATGTGACTTGTTCTCACCAGTGGCGCTAGGTTCTGTTGACCGACATGTGGCATCTTGTCTGTTTGCTGCAGGATCATCCAGGTTTACCTTGCTCGGGCATACCTATTGTATGCCATTTTGGCTCAGAGTGGTGTAGTGGAACCAGAGCTCCCAAGGGGGTTGCAACCCATGGATTTTTCAAATAGCAGAGTCTGTGACATCAAAAACTAAAAGAAAGTGTGCTGCTTATATACCGCCCGCAGCGCTTAAAGTACACTCTGGGCAGTTTACAGTTTAATTATTCAGGCTACACATTGCACCCACCCACCCAGTGAGCTGGGCACTCAATTTACGGAAGGGTGGAAGGCTGAGTCAATCTCGAGTCCACTACCTGAGCCCATCTCAATTGAATTCAGGTCGTGAGCAGAGCCTTGACTGCAGTATTGCAGTTTTACCACTACGCCACACGGCTCCTCCACCACCCCAAGCTTCTCTGTTCCCTGTGAATTTAGCTGCAGTCTATGTACTGCAGAGAGAAATTGATTTTTTTCAGGAGCAGCATATTATTGCAAACTATTCCCAATGCAAATTATTTGAGGGTGTTTTGGTTTTGAACAGGCAACAAATTAATTTTACGAAAGACCTGCTCTTCTTTTGTTCCAGGGGCCATTGGTGGAGTATGGGACCTATAGTCCAACTTGCTTTCAAAACTGCCCATATCATGTCAGATATTAGACGGCGAGTCCTTTGGGGCAGAGATCAGCCCCTCTGTATTTGTAAACTCACCCTGCAGAGATGAATAGCATGATCGAGAATTCATCTTGTTCTGGCACGAAATTTTGCTGCCACCGCACAGAGGTGTTTCAAGAAATGAGTCAGGATAGGAAAGAAGTTCCCTAAAGCTGTTGGAAACATGAAAGATCATGCCCTAGAAAAAAAAAGGATGGTCCTTTAAAACCAGGGTGGGAAAACTCCGGGTGCCAAGAGCCACACCAGCCCCCTCCAAAGGAAACTGGCAGTGATGTCTAGAAGTTTGTTTTGTTTGTAATGCAACTGGGCTTACTCAGTTTTTAAGATGGCAGTCATATCCCTTAGAGGTGCAACTTGCCAGTTCCTTGGTGGGGGGGGGGGGGAGCAAGACTTATTTGGCTGCACACAGGAGAATTTAGCTCTTTCCCAAAGCAGCTTTAACTGCTGAGCAGCGCTGCCTTGTCCTCATTGGCCCGCATTCCGATCCGAGATCCATTTTCCACGTCCCCTTTCCAGCATGCCGAAAGAAGCCCTTTTCCTGTTAATTTTTATTATTATTTTGCGTGCCTCGGTAATAAACAGCCTTTTCTAAAGAGCCCGTTTTTAAAAAAATGTTTAGTTTCTATCTGATAAGGAGAGGTCTGGATTTCAGAGAGGAAGAGATAACAGAACGAGAGGACCTGCCTGCCCAGCCGAGCTTGGTTTTTTTTTTTAATTTGTTTGTTTTTTTCTTTTTCCAGAACTATGTCCCAATTTTCTTATTTTTATGAGTTTTCCTTGCCCCTAAAAACCTTACATCCTGCAATAATGCAGGCTTTACAAGAAACCCAGTTTAGGATTTCAGTAGGGTATTCTCGAACAAGGTTGCAACTGGAGAACTGGGCTTAAATCCAGCCTGACATTGTTCCCTCTCACACACTGTACAAAAAATGTGTGCATCCATGCGCACGCATCCCTTGGCCATGGTGAGGATGTTTTCCCTGATCTTTACTGAGAAAATAGTAACCGAAGTTCCCCAGTGACTCACATGAGACGGCTTAGATCTTCCTCAAATGAGTGGTAAAATGAACCACTGTTTGCTAAGTCAGCAAATAGAAAATGAGAAGTTTTACCATTTTAAGGAGTTCAGTTGTTTTGACACACAGCAAAATAATAATCACCATAATTATCAATGGGGGGAAACAAGCCAGTCATTACGGTTTGGGAAAAATCTTGCATGAAGAGACTTGTCATAAACATTTTCCTGATATTAAGTGCCATGTCAACAAGACGATGGAATGCCATACGGAACAAAGGGAATATTTGCATTCCTTTTCTTGCATTTTGGCAGACATTTATAATGTTGATCTAAGGTGTTTTTAATTTCCATTTTAGTGTCATGTGTGAGTTTAGATGGATCATTTGTGATTTTGCAAACCTTGTGAAAAATTTAAAAAAATCGGAGCCAATGTGGGCAGAGTGTCTGACATAGGGATCAGGGTTTAAGTCTCCACTCGGTTATGGAAACTCACTCAGGTGTAGGATGATAAAACCAACCCCATTGACTTCTCATGCATCTCAAAAGCTTTTTTAGGCTTGCCGTAAGTCAAAAGCAACTTGATGGTGTAGAACAGCAAAAATTTGTGACTTTAGATCTGTGATTTTTAGATGCTTGTAATTGATTTTTATTTCAACCATGTTCTAGATTTTTAGCTGTCATCATCTCTTCTGAGAGAGGACAGGAAATAAAGCCAATCCATCATAATTGTTGTCTCAGTAATGTTCTCTTCTTCTACTACTTCTTCTTCTTCTTCCCATTATTATTATTATTATTATTATTATTGCAAGTTTAATTTGGTGCAAGCTTTCGTAGACTTGAGGCCCCATCGCATCTGACCAAGCGGGCTGCTGTCCGTGGATGCTCCAGCCGGTTGGCCATTGGAAATTAGTAATTTTCTGAGGTTTGCAGGAGAATTTTGTGGCTAGACTGGAGCGATGGCACCGGCCAGAGACACAGCAGGCATCCGGAGGCGCTTGGTGTAGGAGTCTGGAAGGTGGGAGGGAAGGAAATTCGGGGTAAGAGGCTTGAGAGAGTTAGTCTGTTCCTAGTCATCTGAACTTATGTAGCTCTCTGTGCTCTGGCAGGTTGGGAGCAGAAGTGTTTGGACTGGAGGGACATGTCTATTGAAAGAGGTTGTGGGCATGATTTTTCTACTCCTTGAGCTAGTGGTGCCAAGAGAAAATCACCCGTATCCCACTTCGTAGGCAGAGCCGGCCCTACCTTTGGTTAGAGTGAGGCGGCCCCTGCAAGTAGCCGATGTTGGCTGATACGTAAAGACGTCAAACGGTTAGTTCTCCTATTTCTTAGTGCTGTATTTTTTTCCTGGAAAGGAGGGGGGGAGAAACTTTTGCCAGATTTTCTGCCTCAGATGCCAAAGTGAATTGGCTGGCTGAAAAGTACAGTGTGTACTTTTTGACTTAGGCAGTCCACGGGACACCCTTTGCTGTACGGCCTCAGGTAGCGAAAGGTCTGATGTGAGCCTTCGTAGATTCCAGGATCCCAACTCGACTTCCCATGAGACTCTTGTTTATACTGTCGTTTGGGCAAAGGGAGGGCAGACATGGCTGGTGTAAGAGTGAAAAGGCTAACACAAAGATGCTGCTTCTTCTTCTCTCTCTTTTTTTTTTTTCTTTCTTTCTTGAGGATGATTCCTTTTCATGCAGGAAAATCTTGCAGGACTCGCCCAGATAAGGATTATCCTCCTCGGCGAAGCATAAAAAATGTAATTAACGAGAAAGTGCGGTGCCGAACGTTCAAGAATGCAAAACTTAAAAATAGGTCAGTGTATCACTGCTGAGGGTGCCTTACGAGTCTCTAAGTTTTTCATTTTCCTTCCCCCCCCCCCTTAAACAATAATCGGATTTCCTATAGAAACCCTGGGACATGTAATTAAAGGAGATAACGCCGTGGAATTGGAGGCTGGGGAAAAAATGCTGTTGAGATGTTTTTGCGAAAGCATTACCGCCTTCACCCTCTAGATGACTCTTGGCGGCAGGGTTAAGGAATCAGAAATAGTTGCAGGAGGGTGGAAAAACAGGCAAACAATCTTATCTGCAGAGCGGTGTGCCCTTTCTGCCTGTTCGGTGCAGTTTTGAAGTCGACTGCAAGGCAGCTGAGGTATTTTCTGAAGCCGAAAGTCACAGTTACTTCAACAATGCGAATAAGTCTGCAAGAGGGAGACACTGTAGCATGAAGAAAAATACCCCACGGTTGTTAACTGTCTCAAACTCTGGGTCCATCTGATTAAATGTGGATGGCAGGGGATTGAAACCTGGCTCTTCCACATGCCAAGAACGTACGCCTTCCCAAAGGGGTGGGTCGCCCTGGGTGGTGCAGGCCACGTGTTCCCAGCAACCTGTTCCTTGAGATCTATCAAGGCTTTGCTCTGTCTTTCTTCGAACTGGAATCTTTTCTAAGATCTTGTCCTCGTCGATGGGAGGAAGGGATGGCTCACCGCGCTTGGCTTTCTCCTTACAATGCAGGTTGTAAACAAATGCTGAAAGGATGGAATTTCCTGCAGGATGGAAATTCGTTTGAGAACCGGCTGCTGCCCTCTTGGAATTGACTGCCTGCGATGGCTCGCTATCCAGTTTATGCGGCTTTAAGATGCTTGTAGTCTTGCCCATTTCTCTTCTTTCGTGGCCCCTCTTTCCTGGACAGCTGTTTTCTGAAGGCTACGTTGCTTTCCTCTCAGCCTTCACCTGCCCCACACCCTATAACGAATGCATTGGGAATTGATTTTTGTGCAGTGAATCCAGAACTTGGGAGAGTTACATTTCTGGGCCACTGTTTCCAGCATCCTTGTGCAGCTGATGAGTTCTGGGAAGGGTGGTTTCAAAACTAGCTCTTCTCTTCTGTGAATGGAGCCATCTTCTCAGACATTGTTGTGTCCTAGGTCTGTTTGTCTACCCATCCCAGGATTCTCAACTCAACCTTCAAGCAGCCTTGTCCTCCTCATATGAGGAGGGCTAGTACTTGCCTAAAACCCAGCCAGCATATCCAGTTGTCAGGGGTGATGAGAGCTATAGTCTAAAAACATCTGGAGGACAACAGGTTGCCTTCCCAAAATGGCTGAAGGAAACTCTCTGGGGACTTGGGAACAGAAGGAGAGTATCTCCTCTCCTTTCAGGAAGTTTCTTGCTATGTGATTCTTTGAATGGGATTCAACCTGGAACCTTCTACGTGCCCTGTTGCTGAACTGTAGGCCGTCTTCAGTTGTTAAAGGATAGCTCCAGAATCAGGTGCTCCAGAATCAGGGTTCTCAAGCATTGGCCTTCATGATATCTTGGCCGGGGATTGAGAGTGGAAGTCCGAAACACCTGAACAGCCATTAAGGAAAGCCAAAATAGCAGCCCAGCATCTTCTGGTTGATGGGACAGGACGACCCTTCCATCTGGAAGCATCCTGAGCTTCTCTTCCTTTGGTTGCCTGCTCCTAATGAGAGCGGACTCTTCACCACTCATCCCTCCATGCTTTTGACACCCCCGGCAGCCTTCCTTGAAGGCTTGTCGGAGGGATATGCAGGGAAGCTCAGCTCTTTCCACTGGCAAGCCATACCGAAGAAAACAAAAGTGTTTCTTACTTTTTCTGAGCCTCCAAAGGTCTACCTTAAATGAAAAGAATTGCCTCGGGGAGTGTGTGGAGGGATGGAGGGAGTGGCCTAGGTACAGAATGTTCCTGCAGAAAATATTCCAAGTGTCTGCTGTCTAATCAGCCCCACATCGTGTTTACTTTAATATAATAGTGCCTTTGGTTTAAGACAAGAATGTGTTCTTAATCTACTTGAGAGCAGAGGAAGGAGAGAGAAGATAATTCTAGATATTGTACATAGGCTCTGTCTAATAGATGGACATTGTTTTGAAGCATTTCCTGAGCAACTAAAGGACCCACGTTGTGTGTTTTGAAAGCTCAGATTGTCTGGGCCACAGCTGATCTATTTATTAAGTTTTCTCTGTCCCCCTTTTTTTACTTGTTGAATTTCTGGATGATGCAATCATAAATTCGATCCAGGGACGACAGCAGTGAAGGAGTTAAATTTGGCTGCATTGTTTCATATTTGTAGTCCACTGAGCTTAAAATGGAATCTGTCCATAGATGTAAATTACCCCCCCCCCCTCGTTAAATTACAACAGCCTGGAGAGGTAGGTCAGCTGAGAGAGTGGCTGGCCGAAAATCTTTAAGTAAACTTTACTGCTGAGGATGGGGTTGAAATGCAGTCTCCCTGGCTCACATGTACTGTAGGATCTGGGCAAAATAAGGACAATATCTGGTTTTTAAATGCTTATGAGCCTTTCCTGGCGATTGGTTGAGCTGCTGTGATGTCATAGAAGCCTCCAAATAAGTGATGGTGAATAAGTGTGTCTGTTTTGACTGGCATTGGGCTATCAGAAGTAAGAAAAAGAGGCCAGAATCCTGTTGGGTTAGGTCAGTGGTTTCCAGCTTTAGGTTCTCAGACATATTTGGACTGCAACTCCCAGGAGCCTTCACCACAACCTGTTCTGGCACGGGCTTCTGGGAGTTGCAGTCCAAGAACATCTGGGAACCCAAGGTTGGGAACCACTGGGTTAGGTGAACATGGGAGGGTTCTTTACAAGGGTGGTGCTCTCTGTTTTGCCAGCTGTCTGTCACACATCTGGCTTGTGCAATTGATCACAAGATCAAGCAATGGACAGCTGGCAAAATGCAAAATAAATAAATAAAAGTAAAAATAAAACCCTCAAAACCTGCTTGTGCAATTGTCCATCTGTGCATGGTAGAATCCAGCCAGCATAAATATCAAGTTAAGATTTTAGAATTGCTGTTCTGTTCATGATAAACCCTCGTTTCTTTCTTAACTTCCTTTCCTTTTTCAGTTGTTCTTAGCACTTTAGTAATGTCCCGTGATTTTCGTTTTGGTGTGGGCCAAGCTGGGAGGTTTTCCTCTAAAAGCCTGCTTGTACCTCTCCCAAACCAGGATGCACCACTTTGGTGGGTTCAGGGGGTCAGCTTCATGCCCTGGATCGTTCAGTTGTCGACATGCTTTCGCTCTCCCCAATTTTAAAACGCTGGCCTAGTTTTCTGCAAAATATGTTTACCGCAGCTCTTGGCTAGCCTTGGGAATGCACAGATTTCCCAAGTATCGTGTTTTTCTGTCTTCGTAGACGAGCCTCTGGAGGTGTGGAGTGGATTTCTGCTTTGGCATTGGTTGGTTGGTTTCCATCTCTATACCACCCCACTGGCTGTTGTGCCCCTAGTTGGATTCAGGCGGCTGAATCGTCATTTAGCAAATTAAATCATCATTTGGACAAGGGGTCAGCTCATGACAATGAAAAGCCAGAGTCACCCCTCCTGCTTCTTCTTGTTGTCTGTGAGATGTACACGGGTCTTTTGTTCATGCACCGTAAAACAAGCACACCGGTCACACGCCGGTGCCCTGGCGGCCAAAGGCTTGAATAGGGAAGGCTTCCCGGAAAGCGCAGGGGCCAATGTCGTTGCCCTTCTGGCTGCGTTGCATTGTTCTGTGACCCGGGTCAGCGTGGATCCGTCTTGGTAGGCCTCGCTGGTGCCCAGGGATGTGAGTTTGGCGAACTTCCCCAGAGTGTGTGCTTGAAAGGGGATTAGTCACAGGGGGAACTAAGCGGGATTTGACCGCCGAAGGTGTGGACTCCTTTCCTGTCCTCGCATCACCTCCAGGCACTTTTTTGCAGACTCATCCCACCAGTGGCATCTTTGACGTATGACCTTTGGCGCTCCCGCTCAGTTTTGCTCCATTGACTGACCGCCAGGGAAGGTTGAGTCGCCTTTCTGTTACCTCTGTTTATTCCCTGCCTGTAATAATGGCTCTCTAGGTCCATCCACTACGTCGTTTTGCTTCAGGGACACACCGTGGTCCAATTGTTGAGGGCCCGCTTGTGCTAAAATGTGTTTTGGTTTGATTTGTTTTTTTAAAATGTATCCTTCCTTTCCATACAGCCCTTGTTCTGATCACACGAACAGATTGGTAGAGTACAGAGGCCTTTGATTTGATCCTGCCTGCCTCTTCTGTTCTAACTTGCTAGTAACCTAGCTCATTCATTTCATTTCATTTCATTTCATCCTGCGTTTCTCCCCTAGTGGGGGATACTAACCTTCCATATTTTTACTTCCTTACTTTTGAACATTTATACCCCACCATTTTCTAAAATATTCAAAGTAGCTTTGAGGTTTCTTTTTTCCTTTTTCCCTCCTCTTCCAAATGCACCTTCATAAAAGCGAAAGGTTGTGGCAAATCCTCCAGGAAAGATCCAGGTTGTTGCTGTCCTTCTGCAGTCGTGGCTAAGTTATGCTCGTTTGTTTTTTCTTCTCTTATGCAGACGAGAAGCTGTAGTGACTTTTCTCTGAGGGTTCATTGGTGAGGGAAGGAGAGGGTTTACTAATCCTGGAGCTCTGTTCAGATGTCCAAACAACGGGTTACCAGAACACGAAGGTGCAGGTGTGGGCTTCCTCGCTTCCAGAGACATGTGTACTACAGAGTCCTCCCCTCAGAGTGGCCCGTGTGGCACACCTGTAGAAGAAGGGTCTAGTCATGTCCAACTGAGGGTGAGAATTAAAATCTCACTCCTGCAGATGTATGGCTACCTGGGGTCACCCTACGTGAGATGCCCTATGGAGGTGGGGGCTGTTACGTGGTACAGTCCCCCTCGGGCATTTGGTCAGGTGTCTCAAGACATGAACAGGATTTGGGTCCTTCAGGATTTGAGCAAAAATTAAGGCTGCAATGGAGTATTCAAAATACTTTGGCTTCAATGAAACAGATCTAGAAGTAGGGTTAACCCTAGGATGAAAGAACTGGGCATGCTTAGCCTTGAGAAAAGAAGACTGAGAGGAGATAGGATTGCACTTCTCAAGTACTTGAAAGGTAGTCATACAAAGGAGAGTCAGGATCTGTTCTTGATCATCCCAGAGTGCAGGACACCTAATAGTGGGCTGAAGTGACAGGGAGCCAGATTTCAGCTGAAAAACACTTCTCGACTGTTAGAGCTGCACAACAGTGGAACTAATGACCTCAGTGGGAGGTGGTGAGCGCTCCAACGCTGGAGGCATTCCAGAAACAATTGCACAACCGTCTGTCAGATCTGCTTTGAGCAGAGGGTTGGATTTGATGGCTTTATAGGCCCCTTCCAACTCTATGATTCTGTGTATTGTTGAACCATCAGCCCTGTTCCAGCATGCCTAATGCTGAAGGTTAAGGATTATTGCAATCCATCCATTTCTGGATGGCCGCAGATTCTCCATCCCTGGTTTGAAGAACACGCCCCCCCCCTCCCCCAACGTTGATTCATATCACAAGCTTTGGCTAATAATAACCAGGCTGTAAATGTAACACACATCTTCGTTTCCATTGGCAGTGCTTCCAGTTTTGGGGAAAGCTCTTCCTGCCTCGTTTCAAAGCCTCCAAAGGCTTCGGTCGGTTGGGTCGGCGCAATTCCTAAGAGAATTCCAGTGGGTCCCCACCCATCAGACCGCCTGTGCCGACTTGTTGGTGGGGTTTGCCCGCTTTGTGCTGAGCTGTCGGTTAGGCTGCCAATGCTACACCTTCTGCTTTACGCGCATCAGTTGGAGGGAACTGGCTTAGCAGCTCCAAATTCAAATGGGGAGTTGGTTTGCCAGGGAATTTTATGAAACCCTGGGCTGGAAAGGGGAAAGCTCTCCCTCTGCAGTTCCAGAACTAGGTAAAGACACTTTTGGGTACAATTCCCAGACCCCCTTCTTCTCTGGAGGACTAACTTTTCCTATCTTTGCTCAGTTCTCACTTGAGCCCATCAACATGTTGATGTTGTTGTGTGCCATCAGTTTGCTTCCAGTTTAGAAGGACTCTGATCAGTGGCTTCCAAAAGGTCTCATCCTTAACAGCCCTGCTCTTGTCTTGCAAACACAAGGCCACGGCTTCCTTCATTGGAAGGCCAACCCATTCCATACTTGGTTCTCCTCTTTTCCTGCTGCCATTCACTTAAGGATGGGAGCTTTTGAAGGTCAACTAATTCATAGGGTCATCATAAATGGGAAAGAACTTTACAGTGTGTAACAACAACAATCTTGAACTGGTTCAGGTGGATGGAATTGGACAGGGGAGCAAGGTTTTAGTGATTTGGTGGCCTCTGTCCTTTGGAAGGTCATACTGGGGCCTTCTTTCTTGATTGTTGGGCTTTGGCGTCCTTCCTTGTTTTCTCTTGTCTTTTATGATGTTGAACACCTGTCGTCTTTTATGTTATTGAACAGGAAACCCTTAGGAAATGAGGAAGTCATTCTGGGTTTCCAGGGATATGATATCACACAACCTAGGGACTGGAGGTATGAGATGTTTGTTGATCTTTGAAGCCAAAAATCAATTAAAGTAACTTTTGATTATTGCAGCTGACCCTGGAATAGAAGTAGAGTTGGTGTTTGCTGCAGTTACACTCCTTGTTAAAAGTAAGAGATTATAATGTGGGATTTTGTCTGGACTCGGTCTTTATGTTGACATGTAATCAGCTCTCAATTATAGCCAGGAACGTCATGGGGAGAGAGAATTAACAGGGTCATCGGCACCCATCAATGAATGCATACCTGGCCAAGGTGATAGATCCCTTAGTTTTACATTATGTGTCAGTTATTACTAGAGAAGGGCACGAACCGGCAGTTCTGTGGTTCGTGCCAGTTTGTTTATTGGCCGAATAGCAGTTCAGCACTTCAAAGCCCGGCCTCTTCCAGCAGGTGCCCACTCGGAGGCAACGGCCTGACTTTCCTGCCCCGCCTCCTCTGAGTGCTGCCTGTGAGTGGGCACCTGCCGAAGGAGGCACGGCTTTGAAGCACTGAACAGTTGTTCGGCCAATAAACAAACCAGCACGAACCACTGAAGCGGCGATTCGTGCCCGTCTCTAGTTATTACACAGATTCTTGGTTCAGGAGCGATGGGTGACCGTTTCATTCCAGTTTGTTTTTTATAAAGATCTGCTAGTTGTCACAAGTTTCTTCATCTTCTGCATGGGAAGAACCCAAGACTTTAAAAAACCTCCAGTGGCAGAATCTGAAATGCACAGACTCTGTCATCCGGGCCCAAGTTTCTGAGAACTTAAGCTTTACAACCCTCAGTTTGAATCTCTACACATGCAACCAAGATAATGTTGAATCAGGGCTAACACTTCTTCTTTTTTATTTTTTATGGGGGGGGCAGTCCTCCCCATACAGGGAGTAACTGTGCGGACCTGTTGAATTTAGTTGCTAAGATGCAAGCAAGTTTTTATTTGTTTGAGTCAGTTCTTGCAGATTTTACCTGTAATTGCCAACTTCCTACGTAGAATGAGAAAACAAAACATTGAACTTAGGGGTGGAGGGAAATTGGATGCAGGAAGATGGCAAAGAGGCAGGTTTCCTTTCAGGAATTAGAACATTCGGTCAGTTTCGCTTTTGTCCCTGGGATAATCGGTCAGTTTCGCTTTTGTCTCTGGGATAGTTGGTCAATTTCCCTTTCTCCTTCAACCATTGCATTGACTTCTACTTAAGTTTCCAGATGCAATCTGGAGCTCTGATTTTGTCCTCGGAAGCCAAGAAGGGTTTAAGGCCAGGATGTCTGGAGGGATTTTTTGGTTTGAGCTCATTTTTGCAGAATTTACCTGAAATTGCAAACTTCATACATAGAACAGGGGTGGGGAAACCCTTGAGCATTGAGTTTCCGTATCAGCCTGTCGATTGAGATAATCTTTGGAGGGTACCTCGCCTGTCCCAAGAAATGAGATACATCTTTGCTTGGAATTTGCGATGCATATATTTTTTTTCAGTGGCTGCCCCCTGGTGCAGAGGGTCACATCCAGGGCAGTGCTGTGTTTCCTGGCTAACTGTCTCAGTTGCGGCAGAGCACACGCTTTGCATGCAGAAGATTTTGGGTACAAGTCCTGGGATGTCACCAGCTCGAGCTAGGAAAGGATCCTGCCCGGGGAGTGACTGCTGACGGCCAACATCAAAACTGTGATGTCATTAAGTTTCGTTTCATGGTGTAGGTTTCTCTGGTGGCTGGCTATGGCAAGGCAGTAGATCCTGACCTAAATGGAGCCTTGGCCTGTTTCCATAGGAGACGTTTTTCACTGGAAAGTTAGCAATGAGAAATGGAGGCCGTGGTGGCTCAGTGTTCAAGAGGCAGTTTTGAGATCACAAGCGTGCTGTGTAGTTGACAGCATCATCCTGCCATTAGTCAAGCCTTCTGTGGAAAGAAGTCACTCCCGCCCAATGCTAGAGCTGCAACAGGGACACATCTGGTAGACTGGCTGAAAAAAGCATCTGTTAATAAAGAGTTAAATATTTTTAAAAGGGGGGGATGTACCTCCTCCTGCCTGTTTACCGCTGATTTAAATTTCAGCGTCGGTTTTGCTTTTCCTTTCTCCAGGAAGGGGAAAAAACCCACCCGGTGGAAGGCAGATGGAAACCTCTCCGCTCAGCTTCTGCTAGAGAGCAGGGGGTTAAGCAAAATGCCTGGTGGACACAGAGCAGTTAATGGGGGTGAGGCAGAGCGTCGTTGGGTTGGTGCGTTGGCTCTTTCTAGGGAAGGCTATGTCGATTCCCAGCCCGGAACATTTTTCTGTGGAGGAGGGGAATAAACCTCCCATCCGCTTGACGTACATGTACACAAACACTTCCTCTCAAAGATTTACACCATATTGAAGAAAAAGAAATGAAGAAAAGGGCAGCCGTATTTCTCCTTTGTCTGTCCATGTTATCGTTTGTGACATTCTCTCCGTGGCACGCTGCCACCACCATACGCTCTGTGGGTTTCCAGGAGGGGTGTCATTGTGAGCGTTGGGTGTCAGGGCCGTGTGTGTAAAGCCAAAGCAGAAATGCTTCTTATTTCCCCCTGAAGCTGGCTTTGCCCACCAGCACCGAGTCTTGGGATCATCGAGGGATTTGCGATCCGGGCCAACGGCGTCGTGTGCCACCGCTCCATGACCGCGGCGTGCTGAGGCGGAGCTGGCTCCTCGCTGGTATTGGCCTGTGTTGCCGACTCGGAGACACATCGCGGGTGCACCAGAGGGGCCGTCCGTCCGTCGCAACGCCAGGCGGAGGCATTTTCCGTGCGGTGGGCACAGAAAAAGAGAGAAGGGGGGGAGGCGAGAGAATGAGGGAGAATGTCTGCCAGAATTAGATGAATATGAATCAGTCTTCTTTATTGGATGCTCGCCCAGACTTTCTGCTGCAACGGTACATTTAATTGGTTGCTTCATCCTGTGTGGGAAAAGCCCTTCTCTCTCTTTCTCGCTCTCTCTTTTAAATTTTTTTTAATTAAAAAAAAAAGCACACGCCGACAATGGCTGACTTCTGTAGCCACCCTGTCAGTATCTGGAGGTTTCCTGTTAAAATGCCTTTCCCCGTTGCTTTTCCGGGGGAGAGTTGGGTGCTGGAAGGGTGGGGTTCTTGCTTTAGCTTTGCTGACACTCTTCTCTTCTCTTCTGCAGGTTGCTGAAAAGTGCCTTCTTTGACGCCACCAACGCCACCACCCAACACCACTGCTCGGATTTCTATCTAAGGCTTTGCCTCGCTCGCTTTTTATATATATAAAAAGCCACCTCCTCTTTTGCCTCCACCTCCTTCTCCCTCCCTACTCCTTTTTGGCTTTTTGCTTTTTGGAAAAGTTTGGTGTTGCTTGCAGTTCGTTTCCTGACGGCAACTCTTCCATATAATTTTTTTTCTTTTGCCTGTATATTTTTTTAACCCCTTCCCCCCCAGTTACGACTCAGCCGTTTCCTCCCCATCTACTCCTGACTATGTAGCAAACTCCATTTTAAAAAAAAAAACACAAGAAAAAAGAAATAGCAACAACGAAACGGTAACACGGCTTCCGTTGGTTTTTAAGGTTTTCATCAGCTTTTTTTTTTTAAAAAAAAGAAAGTGGCTTAAAGAGTTCTTCTCTCGCCGAGAAACAAAATTGCCCTACCTAATCGGCATCATTGCCAGCAGCGTTTGGAATTTTGTTTTGTTTGGGCTTTTTTGGGGGTGTGTGTGTTTAATTATTATTAATTTTTGCATGCAAATAATTGAAACCAGTAACTGGAGAGCACAGAATTCTTTTTTTTGTGGGGTGGAGGGAGTAATCAAAAATCTGCCAGTTATTTTGAAATAACAGTTTGGGCAGTGGCACAAAATATTACATATAAACACACACACACACACACAAACACATACACACATATAAATATATAACATTTCTATTTTAACTTCAGCAATTGCACTTTTAGGAGCTGGCCTCTAATTTGATTTTTCAATTTAATGCTGATGAGATTTCTATTTTATGATTGGCTTTATGTTTAACTCTTGTTTTCAACAAACATTGTTGGAGTTCAATGGAAACCTAAGTGCTGGCGAATAGAAATTTTTACCAAAGCAACAAATTAGTGATTTCTTCACATATTTTTTTTTAACTTGAATTCCTTGGGTGTGTTTTTTTTCTCTCTCTCTCTCTCTGCAAAAAGCAGCAGTTCGTTTCTTCTGAAGAAGGCTGCTGTTGCTTGCATTTTCCTTTTCTTTCTTTCCTTTTCCCCTTCTTCCCTTTTTTTTTTCCTTTTGAGGGAGAAGGCCTTTTATTCTTTTTAATATGGCCGTGAACGTATCCTTGGTTCGTGATACAAAATGGCTGACGCTAGAAGTGTGCCGGGAGTTCCAGAGGGGAACGTGCTCCCGTTCCGACACAGAGTGCAAGTTTGCTCACCCCTCGCGAAGTTGCCACGTGGAAAACGGACGCGTGATCGCTTGCTTTGACTCGCTCAAGGTAAGAATCACCTGAACCTCCCTTGCCTTCCTTCGCCTCGCCGTGTCTGTGTGTCTTGATCGTGGTCGAAATGTCAAATTTTGTCAGTAGGAGAAGAATCCCCCCCAGCTTGGGGCAGCCGGTTCCCTCGGCAGCTGTGAGTCAGAGGCAGCCCATGTGGTTTTCTCGGGGGAACTCCCACGCCCCAGGTTTCATCCTCACCCGATCGCTCGGGTTACACAGAAAGTCTTTGGCAACGCCTCCCGTCTGAAGCTTGGCTGAACCACCCCTGTTCGGAGGAGACAGGGCTAAAATCGGGTTGGACTCAAGAGCCAAACAGAGCTGGTCCGTCTTCCTTTCCTTTTCCCCTTGGACTACAGCACTCATAATCCCCAGGTGCAGTAGCGTGGGGGTTGTAGTTGAAACAGATAACATTGCCAAGGTGTGGCCAAGTCAGCAGAGCAGATTCATGTGTCAGAAAAGTGTGTGTGTCTGTGTAAAAAAAATGTGTATTAAAACCGCCACATACCTGAGCCCCTAAGTGGAATGCAGGAGTTAAGAGTGCTGCTGGAAAGAGCTTCACCAACTTTATCTGGATAATCTTTCCTGCAAAGTTGTAAGGTATTTCTTTTTGCCCGTATAACAGCATACCTCCCTGAACCACGCCAGATTTTGCCTGATGTGGGAAGCCGGGCAGGGTCAAGCCTGGCTAGTTCTTGGCAAGGAAGTGGACAAGTCTTTGGGTCCAAGTCCCGAGTTCGAGTCTTGGTACCAAGTCCCAAGCCTTACATCCAGGCCCCTATTTTTAAAAAGCTCTTCCCCCCCCCCCCCCCGGAAAAAAAGGAGGGAAAGTGGGTTCCCAGTTGGAAATCGAGTCTGAGTCATTGGGGAAAAAAAACACACACCTGAGTCGAGGCCACGTTGAGTCACCAGTGCGAATTACGTCCAACTTGACACCGAGTCCTATGATACAAGTCCCCATTCCTGGTTCTTGGCGGAGTGACCCCTGGGAATATCATGGATCTTTAGGGAGAGCTTGGAAAAGATCCTGCCTGAACTCTCGGAAAGCCATGGCCGCCGACCAGATTTCACAAGATCGGGCTAGATTGACCGAGGATCTAACTTGACAGGAGGTTGCTTCCGATGTTCGTATAGGTGTGCTCTGCCCTCATGACTCTCTGCCCCCCCTGTTCATCTTTAACCATTACGTTGTACCCTCTTACTACCCCTAAAATTTCTGGGTGCTTATGCATGGGAGAACCCCTGGCACCCTCCATGTAGTGGCGTTCTGCATCCCTCTTTGTGGCTTTTTCCATGGGAACTAAAAATAATGGGAAGAATGATAGGAAAGCCCACAAGGGCTGCAGGTGGAAGATGATGATTCCTGCATTCCCCCCATGTAAAGCTCCCCAACTGGCTCAGGGTGATGACAGGACAAAAATTTGATGGGACAGGCCCTCGGTTTGGAGCCCCGCCGTTCACAAGTAGACTGTTCCAGTGTATTATCCATCCCGATCTTTGTGCTAGCAAAATGAGGGAGCAGGTGTGGCAGTGACAGAAAAGTGACATCAATGCGACAATCCCGTGCAAACGCTCTTTGCTTTCCGGCTGTCCTCGGACTGGACCGGCAGGTTTTGGAGGGCGCTCTTGCTTTCTGGCGTCTTTTGATCCACGAGCGAGAATTGCCATCGTTTCTTTTGCTCCTGTGTTGCATAAAACGGCTGCGCGTGTTTCCCGTCCAAAGGGGATCCCTCTCACCCTGTGGCTTCTGTCGGTTGGCAGAAGGGAGCTTATCACACTGGAATACTTCAGTTGTAGGAAGTGGCCCTTAGGTGGGGGGGGGGGGAAGGACAGGGTGTTCTTTCTGGCTTCCCTCTTCAAGCAAAAGAAGTTTGAATTTGTGCAAGGCAGAAACGCCACAGCAACCTTGCAGCTTCCGGTTTCTGGAGAATTGACAGCCTCACCTCTCTCTCTTTCTCCCGCCTTATTCGTTGACAAGTTCAAACCCTGGCCTTCAAAGAAAACCATTGTTAGCACTGCCTGGTTGGGGATTTTCGCTGGGATTTTGTTCCCTGCTGCTGTGACTCTCTCTCCCGGTGGTGATTTGTAATTCTGTCACTTTGGTCTTATCAAAGTCATCTTTGGAAGGGTTTTTGTTGATGGTGAGGGACCATGCCGGAAAGCACCTTCAGGGTGTTGACGACCACTGCAGAGTGCCTTCCCATGAGCGGTATGCCTGCCATCCTCACCCATAACATTTGGACCTAAGCCTATTGGTTAATGCCAACTAGAGTTGACCCATTGAACCAATGACTCCTACGTCACATTTTTAATTTCTCAAGCTGGCCTCACTTCGATAGATCTCCTCTATTTAGAATCGCCTCTTCCAATAAGAATTTAGGCCTTGATTTCTATTTTTTTGTTTTTTTTTTTAATTCACTATTTGAATTCAGTTTCTCAACATTTCTTTCTAATGTGTCTTCTAAAAATCTTAATCATCATCATCATCGTTGAACTACAGAGCTGGAAGGGACCCTCTGGATCACCGAGTCCAGCCCCTGTCAAGGAGGCACTGTGGGGAATCGAACTCCCAACCTCTTGCCAGAAACCTAAACCTTTGAGCTTTCCAGGATGTTTCATATTTCTATATGTACTGTTGTGGTTTATTCCTTTTGGCCATATTTTAAAAACTGTTCATAACCATCCCAGGTTGCTTTCTGTTTGGGTGTTACACAAACATCCCAGATAATTAGATAGGCTTCTTTTGCTCTGTTTATTTATTTCTAAAACTTCTATCCTAGCTGTTAGCTTTTTTAAACATTCTGTGTGTGAGTGTGTGTGTGTGTGTTTACCAGCAATAGTTTTAAAGATTCAACTCATTAAAACAGCCGTCCTGAGAGCTTTAGTTTTCCAGAATAAATATATCAAGGCTCTTCATAGGACTTATTTTTCATTTTCTATGTTGTCTTTTTTTTGGAAATTGTTCTGTTTCATCGAATTCAGGGGTTGGAAAGGGATCATGGCCATCCCTATATGTTTTTTTGCTGCCTTCAAACTTCTTCCCCGGGTTCTTAGTCTGTAACCCACCCACCCAGAAATCCTCAGAGGGAATTACTGCTCGACGGTAGCCTTTTTTAAAAAGCAGCCCTTGATCGAGCGTCACTCCTCCCGCCCGCACAAGCCCCCACGGTATTTTTATAACACTGAAATCATGAAACTCCTCCTCCTTGTTGCCCGTCTGCTTGACCTACTCCAAGTGTTTCAGCTGCAATCAAAAGCAATTTAGTCACTTTCTCAAATTTGGGAACGAGAGTGCCAGAGAACGCAGTTGGACATCATTAGCTTATTGTCTCTGAAAAAAAAAGCCCTCAAAACAATCCATCAGCCAGAGCAAATTGGGCTCCTTTAGCAGATAAACGCTTTTTCCTGCCTGTATCATGAGACCTGGAGAGCATCTGCACTACCCAAATATAGCAGGTCGATACCCCTTTAACTGCCCTAGGTCCACCCTGGAGCATCCTGGGATTTGTAGTTGGATAAAACGCTTCCAGTTCTGTGCTAAAGCGCTTCAGTGCCGTGCCCTGCGCTACAGCACATAGCACTAAGTATCGCTCCAGATCCAGATCCTGGGAGTTCACAGGAAGGAGCCACAGGAGCTAAACTGGCGACAGATGATGTGTGCAGATGTGTTCCCTCCATATTCTTTAGATTTGGGTCGTATGCTTTGCATGTCATGGTGGACTCTGGTGACCCTATTTGCCAGGGTTTGGATTATGGTTTCCATCTGTGGGGTTTTAGTAATCCTTTCCTTGGATTTCTTGTCTGAGGCAGAGTTTCATGGCCTTATCCTTGTGACTAGCCTGGCCTGGGGGCATAAGGCCTGGATACCTGAGTAAATGGCTGCCAACCCTACTTCTAGGTGGAAGTTCTTCAGGTAAAGCAACATAGGAAGTTGCCTTCTACCAAATAGCCTGTTTGGTCTAAGAGGTGGCGGTTCTCCAGGTTTCAGACAAAGAAAACTCTTTCCCGTCACACAGTTTTATTAGAGTTATGATGATTAGTTAGTTTTATATCCTGCTTTGCTCTGGTGACCTCCCCCAGAGATGGGGAACGTTGGGTTCTTTTGCCCTGGCAACTGTGATTTTGCAGGTTGAAACTTCAAACAAAAAACAGTGTTTTCCACCTCTGTCTACCCTTTCTTTCTCTGTCCTCATAACAGCTCTGTGAGGTAGGTCAGGTTGAGAGAGAATGACTGGGTCACCCGTTGAGTGTTGAACTAATTCCAGTGCTTTAGCCACTACTCCACACCAGCTGTGCCTCTTAGCCAGTGGTTTCCAAACTTGGGTCCCCCAGATGTTCTTGGACTAAAACTCCCAGAAGCCTTCACCATTAACACCCCTGCCCTTTACTGATGTCTCTTAACTGCTTGAGATGATGCAGACATCATGGCATCTGAGGCGGTTCTTTCGTGGTCAAGCCAGTCCGGATGGGAACACAGTCCCTTAATATGGACATTTAATATTTGTGATATTTCGTACATTCACTCTTTCATATTTTACTTGAATGATTTTAGCTGTCTTTCTAAAAGGCAAAGCTGTTTTAAATGGTTTTTACGGATGATTTATTTCTGTTTCACGATGTTTGTAAGCTGCCTTGACGGCTACTTCTTCGTGGAAAGGCGGGATAGAATCCGAAATGGTAACAACAGTGACAACAGTTAATAACAAGCTTTCAAGAGAACCCACAATATTTTTCCTTTCCTGTCAGGTGCTCTTTCCATTGTTTTGTTTGCATGTTTTTGCTTCTCTGGGATTTTATTCTAAAAATACAAGAGCCAGAAAGCTCTGTATTTTTGCTCTCCGACAGTTAATTTCCAGATCCTTGAACTATGCAGAGTCAAGCTGTTGTTATTTTACAACACACACAGTTTCTCTGTGTATACGTGAGTGTGTTGATGGTTCCCTCCTCCCTTTCTCTTTGTTCTATGGTGTCCTTGAATGCTTTCAGCTGCATCCAGCCGGCATCAGCACAATTATTCTGGAGAAGAAGATTAATATGTTTACATTGCTTTTTATGACATTTGTTCAGCAGCTAAATATGTTATGCCACGATCCAGTTTGCACCCTGTAATTTGGTGAGAGTCCAGCCTAGGGACTGAAGAAGTCTATATATATGTTGATCTCAAAGATCAGCACAAGGAAACCAGCATGTTCCGATATATATATCTCGGAACATGCTGGTTTCCTTATGCTGATCTTAGAGATGGAAAGGAATGGTTTGTCTGTGATATTAATTGATGCATTCTTTTATTATTTTAGCTTGTACGTTTTGCTTAATTACGCAAGCCACCCCGAGTAGTATTTTACTAGGTCAGGTTATCTAGAAGCTCGAGAGAGAGAGAGAGAGAGAATTGGCATGACTTGTTGAGCCAGAGTGACACAGTCCATAGTGTTGAGTTCTTGTATTTTGTTCTAGCCCTTGAGGCGTTTAAGGAGAAAAGTAGGGTCACGGAGAGCAAAGTTCGAGAAAAAAGCATCATTCTTCTTCCTTCCAGGGTGGGTGACTGGGTGCATTTTGGGGTTGATCCACAAAATATGGCCTTGCCCTAGGAATGCATGGGTGAATGGGAAGAACAATGGCATCTTATAAAGTTGCAACCTGCCCATCATCTTTCAGATCGTGTTACAACCTGGCCAGGGTATGTAACAGAGGTGACGGGAGTGACAGTAATCCTTGCAAGTGCTCGGAGTGAATCAGAAGCAGAGAGATGATTGCACAGGAGCAATCTGTGGTATTTCGTTGTAAAAAAAATGCAAGTCCTCTGGTTTACACTTTTTCGACTCCCTGATCATTGCAGTTGGTTTTTTTTTTTTTAAATGAAAATGATAGTATGATAGGCAAGCACCTCCTGATTTAAAATATCCCACTGTGGCCATCCACCCTGCCTCCCTAGCAGTATCTGAGGGATGTTACCAAAACCTATCATTTAAAGAAAGAGATCCACTGAAATATATCAATGGAACAAGGGGAAAAAATTGCAGGTTTAAAATAAGCATTGTTGTAAATATTTTGCTTCCAGCAATCCGTGTCACATCTTTGAAGACAGTTTAGAAGCAACATTTCACCTGAAACAAAGTGATGAAACTAGTATTTTGTTCTGTCATGAAGGGAGGTTGTAATTGCTGTCGATGGGGACATACAGGAAGGACGGATGCACCTCGGAGCTCATGGGCTTCGCAGATTTAAGGGCCTCAGGTTTGAAGCAGAATGGTTAGATTAGAGGGATTATTTCTCTTATTATTTTCCAGGAGGTTTTCATTTTTCAGAAAAAGGGATGGGCACAAGACTGCCATTATTGCTGTCCGCTCCGATGTTTCGTACCGTAGTTGCCACCCCCCCTAGTCAGCCAGACTATTTCACCCCTCGTGCTGATCTGATCTGAGAAGATCACTACGAAGCGAGCAAGGATGAACCTTGAGACCCACCTTACAAACCCAAACCTCCCCTTTCTCCTCTTCTAAGAGCCCTACCATGCACGGCACAGGCCAGTCCTGCTGAAAGTCTGATTTCTAAGAAGTTCTCAGGGGCCATTTCAGTGGTTGCTGGAGCCAAAGGGAGAGAGGGTGGTCCCCAAAATGCCAGTGTAAGTAAATGTCAACCTCTTTCATCACTAACTGAGCCTTAGGAGGTACCGTCCAGCCTTCTGGAGTGGTGAAGGGGACATACGAAAGCTAAGAAGCCCCCAAGTGATGATGTCATTGGGAAGGGGTGTGGCCTTCTGGGGAATCCCCAGGTGGACGGCAACTTGCCCATCCCGATATAAAGGCATCTGACGCAGTGCCACACTAGAAACATTATGGACTTCATTGGGTATTCTGTGGGTCTCTGTTCTTCACAAACCCGTATTCTTTAGGCACATCTCTGACTGCTAGAGGGGATGTTTTCCGGGGGCCGACGAAGGGGGTGGGGGGAAGAAATCACTGTAGCGCTGAGCTCAAAGCTGCATGAATATTTCAGGAGCTCTCGGCTGTACCACACGGCCTCACATGCTTGGCACGTAGGACGCATGTTGTGTCTGCACTCTGAAGAGCTTTCAGCAGGACTGGCCTGTGCCATGCATGGTAGGGCTCTTAGAAGAGGAGAAGGGGGAGGTTTTGGTTTGTAAGGTGGGTCTCGCTGCCCCCTGACCCAAGGGGTTGGACAAACCCAAGCTGGGTTTTAAGAGTTAGCAAAGTTTGTTATCAGTCTCTGCTTTTGCCAGTTGTGGTTGTTTCGGGTGGTTTTTGAGCCTCAAGCCATTTCCTCAAGGTGAGTGCTGTCACCTGTTCAATGCAAGGTGCTGTGGGATTGGAACTGCAAGTGGTTGGAAGGCCGATGTGTCGTGTAAGTTACATCAAAGTCAAGATCCGCAGCAGGAGCAATCTTACATTCTCAGTCATAAGAGGGTGTCACAGATGCATGGCTTCGGGGGAAGCTCACCCTTAAATTTTAAACAGCATGCAAAAATTGTTTTTTTTTTTTTTTAAAGCAACAGTCTCTTGGGTATCTTATTTACAATTTTTTTTCTCTCTCCCTGCATTTTTGGCTTTGTATAAAAATAATGGTCCGGTGCTCGACATGACCTCCAAATTGCTAGAAGTGTTGTGCGATGTGAAGAAGGGCTGGTGGGGAGATAGATAATGGCAAAAGCTGATGAGCCTGCCTAGGTGTTCAGATCATCAGAAAAGGCCTTTCTCTCAGTCCCACCACCTTCACAGTTGTGTTGGATGGAGACACGAGAGAAGGCCTTCTCTGTGGCTGCTCCCAGACTTTGGAACTCCCTCCCACGGGAGGCCAGCCTGGCCCCGTCTTTGCTGTCCTTCCGCAAGCAGGCAAAGACCTTTCTCTTCAGGCTGGCTTTTCCTCAGTGACTGGTGGTCTGAGTTGTTGTTGTTTAGTCGTTTAGTTGTGTCCGACTCTTCGTGACCCCATGGACCAGAGCACGCCAGGCCCTCCTGTCTTCCACTGCCTCCCGGAGTTGGGTCAAATTCATGTTGGGAGCTTCGATGACACTGTCCAACCATCTCGTCCTCCGTCGTCCCCTTCCCCTCTTGCCTTCACACTTTCCCAACATCAGGGTCTTTTCCAGGGAGTCTTCTCTTCTCATGAGATGGCCAAAGTATTGGAGCCTCAGCGTCAGGATCTGTCCTTCCAGTGAGCACTCAGGGTTGATTTCTCAGGGTGGTCTGAGTGGAATTCATTAATTGTGCTTTTCTGCTTTGAGTGTGTTGTTTTTGTTTGCTATCTTTATAGTGCGGCATTGGCTTGGTTCTTTTTAATATTTGTATACTTACTGTGTTTTAGCTTTAAATGCTATCTTTGAATGATGTAAGCCGCCTTGGGCCCTTTCAAAGGAGATCATGGCCAGTGAAACCCCCCCCCCCCCGCTTCAAAAAGGCCTCCTCCACCACCTTCTCTGCCTTGCCCACTTCCTTTGGTCCTCAAGGGAACTGGTTCTTGGATTGGCTGCTCTAGATTTCTTGCCTTCTTCTTAAACTCATCCCGGTGCTGGTCTCGTGGGTCTACTGAGTGCTTTCTCTTGGGTGCTTTACCACCGGGGCTGAGACACCTTTGTAGGTGGGTGGGTGAGGATCATGCTGGAAGAGAGCAGCATGGCCTGTCCTCAATTGATTGACCTCCTGGGTCGCCTCCCTCAACTGTTGATGCAGCCAGTTATGGTAGGAGGCCGTTCCCTACCAAGTCAAGGGTGTGTGTGGATGGTTGAAGCTTCTCTGCCTTGCATTTCCAGAGTGAGGCAGCCACCTCGGAGACTCAAGGGGTGGGAAACGGGCAGAGGCTTAGCTCACCTGCTGCTCTTGGGTGCAACAGAGAAGGCTTTCCTCGCGTTGATGTCGAAGGAAGAGGCATCTTCTACCTTGGTTGGCTTTTCTGAAAGACAGTGGAAGGTGCCATTTTGCTTTTCACTTTAGACAGCAGAACATCTTCGGACGGCGCTACATATAGACTTAGCATCCCATTTCACCTCGGAAATACTTACCTGGTCTTCACTTCCACCCCAGCCCTACTTTTAAGGCCCATCATCTCTTCTCCTGGTCTTCCTCCTCCCCCTTAAAGCCAGAGAGGCGTAAATCATCCCACAGCTGCTGTCATTTTCCTGCTTCACTGATCTGGGTGAAATTTTCCTTCAGGGCACCCGTCTGACGGGTGTTTGAGTGAAGATCCAGCTAAAAGAGATAATGACAGGCTTTAGAAAGAACGGGTCAGGTCAACCACACCGGCAGCCTTCCACTCTCAGCTGGGGACACCCCTTTGCGTCTAATGCTCGCGATCGGAGAGCTTCCACGTTAAGGAAACCCCGCCTGCTTCAAACAGTCTCTCCTTGGGCTTAGCTTCCCGTAGACCAGCCTTACCCAGTCCTTTCATTTTTGCTATGCTGTGAGCCCAAGCTTTGGACTCATTTGTTAAAAAATTAATTGGCTGCTTTTGGTTTTTTGTTGGTTTTGTTTTTTCTATTGATGGTGCCTTGGTTGTTGGTTCTTTTTATACGACCTCAAGTGGTTTCCAACTTAAAGTGGCTCTGATCGGACTGCTGAAGGGCGTGAGGTGCAAGGATCTGCTATCCGCTATCAAGTTGGACTGAAGTCGCACCAGAGACTTGACTTGGGTTTGTTTTTTCTTTCTCTCAGTGACTTGGACTCAACTCATGGCTCAGAACCCACCCATCTCTCCCTTTTTTTTCAGGGGGGAAAGCTTGTTTTTAATAGGGACTTGGACATGGGGCTTGGAACTCGGGACTTGGTACCAAAGACTTGGCAACATCCCTGGTGAAACGCTCAAGGAGTGGTTTTACCATTTGCTACCCCTCCCTCCCATGAGTTTCCACAGCTGATGGGAGATTTGAATCCAAGTCTTTAGAGTCCTCCTTTGACGTTCTGTCCACTATACTGCCCTGTCTCTTGATACTTTTCTTAAGGCAACCGGAAAAGAACCAAACATACCTCTCTCTCTCTCTCTCTCTCTCTCTCTCTCTCTCTCTCTCTCTCTCTCTCTCTCTCTCTCTCTGTGTGTGTGTGTGCGTGCGTGTGACAACTTGAGGAACAATGAACAGTTTGGGTTATTCAAATTATTTTCGAGGGGGGCAGAGTTTTGAAGGGTTTGCCATTTTGGGCCATGTAACTTGAGTTTTCTAAAATTTTAAATCAACCATTAACAAAGTGAACCATGTTCACTGTCATAATTAACATTAACTAATTAATCTATGATTCCCAGTGTGGTTTAGTGGAGAGAGTGACAGACTAAGATTCTAGAGAACAGGGTTCGAATCCCCACTCAGCCCTGGAAACTCACTTGGGGGAGTGGAACTGCTAAAACCAGTCCTTAAACATCTCACTTACCTTGAAAGCCCTATTAAGGTAAAGGTTCCCCTTGACATTTAGTCCAGTCGTGTCCGACTCTAGGGCGCGGTGCTCATCCCCGTCTCCAAGCCATAGAGCCAGCGTTTGTCCGTAGACAGTTTCCGTGGTCACATGGCCAGCGCGACTAGACACGGAACGCCGTTACCTTCCCACCGTGGTGGTGCCTATTTATCTACTCGCATTTTTACATGCTTTCGAACTGCTAGGTTGGCAGGAGCTGGGACAAGCGACGGGAGCTCACTCCGTCGCGTGGATTCGATCTTATGACGGCTGGTCTTCTGACCTTGCAGCACAGAGGCTTCTGCGGTTTAACCCGCAGCGCCACCACGTCCCATTAAAAGCCCTATTAGGGTCACTATAATTTTATTCCGCCTTGATGGCACAAAACACACACACGTTTCTTTATCCTCAGGCTCCTCGAATCTTAGGGGAGGCTGATAAAATGTCAGCATCTACCCAGGTTGTAACATTTAACAGATTGTAAATCTACATCTGTTTTAGCCTTAATTCCTTTTCTCTCTTGGCTGCAACTCAAAATCCTGGCAATGGATTTATAGGCAGCTGATTTTCAGAGTTCATTTGGATTTGGGAACGATTGTTTCTTTTTATGTATCTGCAAGCAGCTTGGAATTTGACACCAAACGGGTTTTTTCCCCCTTTGATTTGGCAGAAAAAATTCCCCGTATATGACACGTTTTTCCCCATTTGTGTGTGTGTGTGTGTGTGTGTGTGTGTGTGTTTGGTTTTTTTTAACAAAAGTGAAATGCAACAGCAGATGGCCCATCTTACAATGTCAGATATTATTAGAAACCTGATCAGTACTAATAAGGTCACTCCGTGAAATCGGCTGGCGATGCTCGCTGAAAGACAGCCAGCTAAGGAACGACACAAATTTGGGGCGGGGTGGAGGCATTGAGGAGAGGCTTTTTGGAACAGAGAGATTTCGTGGGTTGAGTGAAGAGGATGGCCTTGGTTTCTGCTGGGGAGAGGCAGGGCAGGGCAGGGCTATGGATGAAATTCTGGGGTGTGAAGTCTGGAACAGAAGCTTTCCCAAGCTTACGACAGGATACCTGCCCCCCTCACAGGCGTGTTTGGTGGGGACACGGGAGAGGGTCTTCTCTGTGGCTTCTCCTTTAGACTCTGGAACTCCCTGCCACAGGAAGCCGGGCTGGCCCCATCTTGGCTTTCCTTCCGCAAGCAGGCCAAGACCTTTCTCTTCAGGCAAAGCTTTCCTTCAGTGAAATGGCTGCCTGAGTGGGGTTTGAATGTTTTTTTATTGCTTATGTTTTGTTGGTATTGTATCCATTGATCCTTTTAGTATTGTATACTCGTTGCTACTAACTTAAATACTGCCTTTTCAATGTTGTAAGCCTCCTTGGGTCCTTTTGAAGGAGAAAGACAGGTTAAAATATTTTAAATAAATTAATAAATAAAATTAGGCAACCCTCGGGCTGCCCCACAGGTTTTGGGTTGCATTTCAAATAGTGAATGAGTTCGGGAACGGATTTTTTAAAAATATAAGCGACCCACGGTGATTCTTGTTGTGTAGATAAACTGGCTGCTACTCTGAGCTCATTTTCTGGTTCGGATAAATCCGTGGTGGGAAATCAAAGAGGGTGTAACAGGTCTGTAAATGCACTTGAGCACTCCATCAAGGTTTCAGAACAAATTGTACTCCTGGTTTCTCCTGGGGGACCTCACACTCGTTGCTAGCTTTTCCACCAGTAGCCGAACCCGGGCCAGACCCAGTGAACTGCTCATAAGTAGCCTCCGCCCTATCGCAGCAAAGGCGCTTTCCTCCCGTCCGCTTTGCTTGTAAGGCCGGGCAGCCATCCAGCTGCAGTGGCTGGGCCCCTGATCTCCCCCTGCTTCTCATTAACTCCTCATTTCCTCTCCTGCTGTCCCTCTCGACTTTTCACTGGCTGAGACGGGGTGTTTGTTTATGGAGAACGAGCATCTCCTCCCCACACACACACTCCCGCACACCCACCCCTGCCTACGGCGTGCCCTCCGGCGACCTCCCGTCTGTTGCCAGAGAATGTCGAGTGTCTGTCTTCATTGTCCCCCCTCTGCGTCGGGAGCTCCTCGCGGGGAGATGCCGAAGCAGAGAGATCAGCCTGGCTGGTGCCCGGCATGTCCATTACCGGAGGGTGGCTTGCTAAGTACGCATTATCTGGAGGAGGCAGCTGGGAAAACAGTCACACGGAGATTAGTCCTTTCAAGGACCGCCTCGGCTGCCACGTGCACACTGTGATGTTAGAAGAAGAAGAAGAAGAAAGCCAAACTGGATTATATGCCTTTGACGCATGTCTCAACATTGATTCGTTGAACTTTTAAGAGGAGCGTTTCAACTTTCTGGACTGGGATAAAAAACACAAACGGCTCGGAAACCGAGCAAGGAGGCCCTAGGAAGTGGGTGTGGCCCATTGGGGAAGCTCAGTGGAGGGTCGGATCCAGCCCCATTCTTGAATGTTAGGATGGCAGCTACTGACAGTTTGGCACACCTGATAGTTTTCTAGAAGGAGAGTTGTTGGCCTGTTTGCATAAAGCCCTCCATGGTTTTGGGCCCAGGTTGTCCGAGTGTCTTTCTCCAGTGTCGGCCGCGCCATCTACCAGATCATCACAGGCGAGGCTCTTCCAGGTAAGCCACCCCGAAGGAAACCCATTAAACCTTTACAAGAGGCAGAGCCTTCTTCGTGGTGGCTTCAACCTTGTAGAACCAGCTCCCAGAGGAGCATCGCCTGGCCCCCTCCCTGTTGATATTTAAGAGGCAACTGAAGACATGGCTTTTCAGGAAAGGCTTTCCACTCCGCCCCTAGCTGTGTTGATTTGATCAGACATCTCCATCCGGTTATCGTTATTTATATTTTTATTTCTAGTTCCATCATTGCTCTGGTGCCGTCTGTCCTTATGTGGTTAGATGATTAGATGGCTTTTTATGTTATTTTATTCTGATTGTGTATTGTAAACTGCCCAGCATAGTGCTTCTACACTAATGGGAGCGGTATATAAATGTAATCAATAAATACATATAGACAGACAGACATAATTCTTGTTCTCTGGGAAGAAGGCAACTTAGATGGTGGGTATTTGGAATTAACCTCCCTGCTTCTTGCTGTGTTCGTGTACTTGGCTTCTCAAAAGGAAAGGATCGTAGTGTTTCATGGAGAGGGTTGGCACAGATTCGAGGGACCAAGACAGGTGAAAAAGGCTCCACATCTTGCTTTAACCTTGGAAGCCAGAAATCTCACAAATCTCCAAATTCCTCCTCAGGGTGTCACTTTGGACTGAGAATGGCCTAAATGGACAAGAATAAGTAATTTAGAGCATTCTTCTCATGCTGAGCTCCAGCATCTAGAACTTCTGAATTAAATGGATATTTTTTGAGGGCAGAGGGGGAAGGAGGGGAAGGAGGCACGAGGAGCAGCCGAGTGTGAGCTGTGTGTTGCTCGTTGTGAAAACGGGGGAAAACGGCTCAGGAAGGTTTCAGAAACTTTAGATATTGCTTTATTAGCCTGAATTCGGTTGATGAGGTTTGGGTTTGCTTGAGTACGTGAGTCACGGTAAAACAAAAACAGTAGTTCAGTGTGCGCTCAGCTCCCACAGTATTACAGATCCGTTGGGTGTGATGTTTGCTTTGTAGCCACGAGAGACGGGGACCTTTTTAGTTATTAATCTGAGAGTTGAAAGTTTGCCAGTGAACACTGCTAAGGAAGTCGAAGAGTCGGACTTCTCTCGAGATCCGTTCTTTTTGCCAGATCCATTTAGACTCCCATTTCAGGGAAGCACTGATGCTGAGATAAGGGTTTACAGTGTTTGGACTGGAAGCCGAGCCGGTCCTGCCATTTCCCAGATGGGACAACCGTGTCAGACAGCAGACTTTAAAAAGGCAACAGACTGCTAGTTATTTACTTGATGATACTAGCTGTATTTGTACGGCTAGAAATGGAGAGAGAGGTTGGTGGGATTTCCAGATGGACTGGCCAGAATTTTTATGTGCCTTATTTAACACCGGTGCACAGAAAGTAAAGGGAGGGTTGGGCTTGGCACTTGGCCTCAGGCAACCACATGTTTTGGGTCAACTCTAGCCGAGACCGTATTCAGTGCTTCACACTGCTTAGCACCACAGGCTGAAATCTTGTTCCTTCTTGTTGCAAGTCACACTAGAGTAAGCCCATTAAACCAGTGGGGATTTAGTAGTGAGTCAACTCCTCTGGAAGTTCCATGAATTCCAATGGGCCTACTCTAGTTGTGACTTACTATTCTCAGTGGAACTTATGGAGGAGTTGACTCATCTGATCCCCACTGATATCTAGTGGACCTGCTCTAGGGCATCTTGGTGTGCTAAGCAACAAAATTTCAGCCATTATTTCTAAGCGGCAAAGCCATAATTTGTTAATTTTAACACTTGATTTAAGGTGTGATTTACTCTGAGAGCAGAAGGGGATGGTTTAGGAATTCTAGCGTTCCAAGCCTCATGGGAGGAGCTCTGTTTTGAATACTTCTTTGCATCATCATCATAATCATCATTACCACTATTATTATTATTATTATTATTGGCAAATGCAGCATCTCTTACAGAGACTGACAGGAAGTCTTTCTCCTCTGCGTGAAATATTTCGTGCAGGTGAAGAGAAAAGCTTTTCAGCCCATCTGTCAGCCTTGCAAATTGTTCCAGACTGTTTATTGGCCTGGAAAGATTTGGCTCGTCTTCATACCCAAGTTCATTTGTGTGGCCTTTATGGAAAAGAACCAGCTTGTGGAAAATGTCTCCAGCAACTTGCCTGGAGGTGATTCCAAATTCACCCCAGGTGAAGAACTGCTTATAAGCCCAGGCGAAGATAGGGGAGGAAACCTGGAGAATCTTCAGGCTGAGTAGTAACCTTTTTCTGCCTCTCATTCCACAGTCTCAGGAAAGTGTGCAAAACTGCATAGCGCTGCATGCATTTCTTGGCACGGATTGCTTTTCCAGATTGAAACCAAATTGTCAGCTCAGATGGCCTGTTATTTTTAAATCCAGGAACTGTTTATGCTCATTAGGCTGTTGATTCTCCGAACCACGCAACAACACAAACAAAGCTTGGCTCGCGTCTTTGCTGCGTTTCGAATTGGATCCTGCAGCCTGCCCAAACGCGGCTGTCTGCAAACGTAAATATTCAAGCCCCCTTGCTTGCCGCTTGATCCAGATTTCACTCAAGACTTCCTGGAGGAACCCAAGGTAGCATTTGGGTGCGGCTCTAGTTTTTTTAAAAAATGTGGGTGATGAGCTTGGCTCTCTTGAGGCGGTGAGGCAGATCGGTCTACGGTTGCTGGTGTTTGTGAGATGCCGTGGGTAAATTGTGTTGAAATCTGGTTGCTTGTGATGTAAAAGATGGATTCTTGGAAGGTGGGGGCCCATCACAGCTAACTGGGGATAACCCCTGCAAGTGTAGCAAGGGGTGTTGGTAGGCACTTGTTTAAGGGAAGGCTAGTCATGGTGTGCACTTGTATATGTTGTTGCTTCATGCTGTCAAGTCGAAACTGACTTACAGCGACCCTAATAGGGTTTTCAGGATAAGTGAGGTATTTAAGGGGTGGTTTTACCAGTTCCATACTCCCAGTGAGTTTCCGTGGCTGAGCAGGGATTCGAACCCTGTTCTCCAGAATCCTAGTTTGTCACTCTGTCTGCGACAACACTGGGTACTTGCATGTGTGCCTCTGCATTAAAAGGTTTATGTCCTGCACTTTTAAGGCCAGATGGGTTTTTTCTCCAAAAATTAGAAGTATATTCTGGGCACATTTTGGGATGATGAGTCTTACAAGCTCAAGGGGGAGGCCTGGTTAGCTTTTGGACGTTCCAGAGAGTTGCTCCTTCCATGTTATATATAATAACGCCCAGTCCTGTTGGAGACGTAGGGTTCTTGTAGCCGTCCTTCTCCCCACCTTGACATCCTGCCGTGCCCTGGGTTGTATCCATTCCAAAAAGCATCTCTAAAACTGGGCTGCTTGGAAGCTCAGGTTTCAGTAGAGTTTGGAATGTTACTTTCTGAAGGAAGTTGTTCCCTTTGCTCATTTGTAGTGTTGACAAACAATTCATCAGGGATGTTGGCAAGTCTTTGGGACTGGGTCTTTGGAACCAAGTCCCAAGTCCAAGTCCCTATTTAAAAAAAGCTTTTTCCCTCCAGGAAAAAAAGGGAGGGGTGGGTGGGTTCCAACTAGCGAAGTCGACTCTGAGTTATTGCAAAATAAACCCAAGTTGAGTCCCTGGTGTGACTTAAGTCTGACTTGACAGCAAGTCCGCGAATCGAGTCCCCGTCTCTGCAGTTCATTAGTCATGACAAGTGAGGTCTACTCATTGTGTTCACTTGCGTTCCTTTTGTTGTGGTTGTTTCAAGTCCTTCGGACGTCAGCGGTATGGAACAGGAATAGATCCTGACCTTCTTGAAAATGAAAAAAGGGAAATGGTGTTTTTAAAAGGAACTAGAAAAGGTTACTTGTGACACCAGTAAAGTGGTGCAGTTCCAGACTGGTGTGTTGCATTTGGAGTTTAACTTCCTTAGGCCTTGGTTACTGAGAAAAATTGCCGACTCCAGCAAGCTGGATCCATTGCCGTGCCGTCTGCCCAGGCTCCAGGTTTAGAGCAGAGCGTGGGATCCTCGAGAAGGATACCACTTGTGACGCTGCAGTAGCAGCCAGGGCTGTTTGTGTTCACAAATGTGGTGCTTCAGCTCTTCATCCCCAGAGCTCTGGGGCTTGGGGTTCATCCCAGGGGCTGCTTCTCCTCCAATGTCTCTATGCTGCCGGTTGGCTCCTGGCTTGTAAGTTCAATGCAGAACGTCATGGGATGGGGCCAAGGGAAGCAGAGGGAGGTCAAAGACATGGACATCCCCAGATGACCTTGAGGGGAGATGCCATCAAGGACGGAAGGACATGGAAGCAGTTCGGGAGAGTTAAGGGAAAACACCGGTGTTTTTCTGCTGCTCTTGACATCTTTGGTAGCCTTAGAGATGCCACTTGAATCAGGCATGCAAATAAGAAGCCCTGCAGGATGTTTACATGTAAAGGGCCAAACTCAGTTGGTAGTTCTGCCTAGAGTAGACTCACTGAATCAATTAGACTTACATAAGTGTTGACTTGCCAAAGTCAAGTTGATTCAGTAGCTCGGTTCCTGTTAGGATTCTTGGCTAGATTCACACTTCATCCCAAGCACCCCCTTTCCCTTGTACCCACAAAAGTATGGTTTCACAGTCAAGGTCTTTCAGAGGTTATTGGACTTCAATTCCCAGAGTCCCCAACAAGCATGGCCATTTGCAGGGAATTCTGGGAATTGGAAGACCAAATTGTCCAGTGATCCAGAAGTTGAGATCAACTGTTCTAGACCAGTTGTTTTCAAAATTGCAGTGTGGTTCACCCAAAGTTGAGCATTTGGCTTTCCATCCTGACTCAAACAGCTGGTTTATCATGCTTGCTGGGGAATATGGGTGTTGTAGTTTCACATGTTTGGAGAGCACTGGGTTGAGGGAAGCCAGCCTAGACTAAAATCTTGGCTGTTCGCAGGACATAGGACTTGGGAATAGACTCATAAACAACCATCGTTGAATGGTTTGCACTGAAGCAGGATGTGTCAGGAACTGGGGCTCAGCTCCTACTCATGCTGTAGGTTCCCATATGGTACATGGAGCATGCACAGAGTCCCATTGTCTTTACCATAGAGTAATGATAGACACAGTAGTTTTTTCTAAAGAGTGTGTGCATGTGTTAAATTCCAGAAGACGAGTCTGTAGTGCTATTTTTAAGAGAGGAAAACTGCCCCAAAAAAAGAGCTGTCAGAATAATTTGTTCACATTCGGTCATTGGGAATACAATGTGCCTCAGAGCTGTCCAGTTTTAAATTGACGGGCACCACAAGAATGATCAGAATGTAGCATCCAGTCTCTTTTCAGAAGCACGACTGCCATTTGGGTGGCTCGCCTCTCCTCTCCACCGAGTCGGTCTCGCTGCATAGTCAGAATGGAACTGGCCTTAAAAGAACTGGTCCTTTTGGTCTAGCAAGCCTCCAGCACTGCCTATGCATTGACCGGCAGCCCCCAAAGGCTGCTGGAAGCTGAAGTGACCAGTATCCCACTATGATTGGTGGGGCAGAAGGCAGTGCCACTCAGTGGTGGAGCAAGAAAACAACCATGCCCTGAAATTAGAAGGCTCACGACCTACTGCTTCCTTCTGTGTCTGGTTTCAAAGCTGATTTGCTTACTGCCATTCCCCTGTATTCTCTCTATGTCACCTTCCGTCCAGGAAGAAAGGGTGTGCCAAAGTTGGGAGTTCAGGAAGGGGCAGGGAGAGAGTCCCAAATCTCTGTCCCACTGGGAAGTATGGACAGGAGTAGCCCAGCTAGAGGGCCTGAATCTTGGGGTTGGGGAACAGGAAGACTAGGAAGACCAAGGAAGAAGGTAGATCTGGAGACCTTTCGCATGCAAAGCATGTCCTTCAACCCTGGGTTCTAGGCTGTGGTGGACCGACATTTTTGGGGTCCTGAAGGTTGACCTGTTATGGGGGCCACTTCACCACCAGCAACAATATCTGGGAAACCGCCGTTGTCTAATGGGGTTGTTTCCCAACAGATCACCACAGTGGTTTTAAAAATGTAGACTTCTGGGGTCCCTTCAGGATCAGAGGCCCTGAAGCTTAATCTTCATTAGTTTGGAGTGAACAACACAAGTGCTGTCTGAATGACTTTGAGCAAAACCGAGAGAAAATGAGATGAAGGAAGAAACAAGAGATTTTTCTCAGATTCCAGTCTGCGTGGATAGGTGCCTTCCAGTGAAGTGGTGGCTTTGAACCAGATGATGCATTTTTTTCCTTCTTAGGAGTGTTGATCTGACTGGGGGCCAAGGCCCAGATCACCCTCATTTCCCTCTGCTCCTCCTCCTCCTCTTTCTCCGGACATACACGGCTCACCAGCTGATTTAATGCTTGGCAAACTTGCCAATTGGAACCGTGCATTTCCTGGTGAAATTTCAGCTCTGGAACAGAATGATCTAGGGAGCCTAGTTTGTGAATTTCCCGCCACCTTCCTCATGCCTGTAAAATGCAAAAACATCCTAGCGGGTTTATTCTAAATTTGGTCAAAAGGCACGCAGGCCTTGCACCTCCACTCACACCCTCCCAGCTGGGAAGGACGGGCCGACATAATTCCAGACTTCCATAAATGTTCTCTCGGACAAATAGCTAAACACATTTTTGCGAGGACTCAGCTAATCGGCAATCAACACAAGGCAATTAAGTGTATATATATTTAACTGTTGGTACCTCTCCCACCACCACCCATAGTTTATGAATAGTTTTATTTTGTCCAGAACGATGTGGATTTGTGATTGTCTGGGGCATGCTGGGGGTTGTAGTCCAAAAAACGAAACCCACACGTGTCTGAATTCCCCCCCCCCCCCATGCTCAACAAAACATTTCAGACCTTCTTTTCCCTCCTCCCTAGGGCCGATGCACTCGGGAAAACTGCAAATACCTGCACCCTCCGCCGCACTTAAAGACGCAACTCGAAATCAACGGGCGCAACAACCTGATTCAGCAAAAGACAGCTGCTGCCATGTTTGCCCAGCAGATGCAGTTCATGCTACCGGGAGCACAGTTGCAGCCCATTGTAAGTCACAGCGACAATTCTCATGCTTTGGTAGACTTCTTGAGTCTGACACTTTGGTCCAGCGTCAGTGTAACTCTGGGTAAGAGACCGAGGGCACCTCGGTGGGCTTCAGGACTGCTGGGAAAGATGTTTGCTCTGGGTTTACTACTAACAGTGGTTAGCTGCAGTGTTACAAGTAAAATGTTACATCCGCACCAAAGATTACAGCGTTATAGACAGCAGAATGTTGTGTTTGCAACATTCAGCCTAATCATGGCTAGCATTAAACTGGGATTGGAATCAGGGTTAGATGTTGGCTTGCGAAGCTTGGTCAGAAAACAGGCAAAGAACTCACGGTCCTTTTTTCATTTTTATTTTGTAGACTGTGTTCTTCTCAAGAAGAGGTAGAGCAAGCATTAGCGGGGCTTTATAAGCTTAGGGCCTTAATCAGACCCATAATGCTACAGATTGATTTTCCTCTTTCAGTTATCAATATTTTAAGACCACATTAATGCTGGTTTGTAAGAGCGTCCTTAGGGAGGACAGAGGTGGGTGGCTGCTGATGAAGCATTTTAATTCCTTTTTATTAATGTATAATGTGCAATGTTTTGGAATTCTTTAATTTGTGTTACCTTGCTGAATATCTGGAAGTCTTGTACACAGAGAGCAAAATTCTAGACTTAAGTGTGCTTTCATCCCAAATTACAATCAGGGTGTCATGGGCTTTTCTTTTCTTTTCTTCACTTGGTAGCAAAGACAGGAACTGCAGTGTGTTAATCCCTTAAAGGAGGCAAAAATCTTCCTGCCACTCCTTCATCCGTTCCACCTAACCGAGAGAAGCAAAACTCAGCCTTCGGTTGCAACCACATCACAGTGCGCCCCCCCCCCCCCCACAGAAACGTTTGGAAAAACCACACTTTTCCAGCCCTGAAGCCAGGTTCTTAAGAAACAGGGAGAGGCTGATCGCCAGGGTGATAAAAGCCATCCGAAGGGTTTGATCATCAGCAAGAGAGGTGGGGATGCCTCGCCCCCCCTCTGAGAATACCTTCCCAGCTCATGGAGGCTCCTTGAAAGCCAGACATGCCATGACGGGTGCTGCTGGCAGCTCTTGGCTGCACCGCTTGATTGGCATCCAAGAAGCATTAAGGCTGCGTCATCAGGCCCCGTGCCAGTTGCGGCTGATTTTGGAAGCATGGCCCATTTGAATTGCGCTTGCAAGCATGCCTGAGCATTTCTGTGGCAGAGCAGAAGCGGCAGCTTTTGGGAGCTGATTTCACCACAATGCAGGGGGTGTTGCTGTTGTTGTTGTTGTTGTGGCCCACGTTTGTTGTGTTCAGGGCATCCAGAGGGGTCTCTATGCTAGTCTGTTGCCCGCAGCACAATGGAATGCGTTGGTACCTCCAAGATCTTCATGGTTGTGACATCTCAGTTTTTAGAAAGCATTTTTTGGGGGATGAGTGATCAGACAGCAACTCTTAACACACACACACACACACATAGAGAGAGACACACAAACACTGTGTCTGCTACTGTTCTGGGAAACAGAAATAATGTATCTATCCCTTATCTCATTTGTTTGTTTCATAGATTTATATACCGCTGACTTAGTGTGGGACACTAAGCGGTTTACAAAGATAAAATAAGCAATTGCCTGAACCACCCAACAAAGCCAATAAAATAAGTACCTGCTTCAAATAAAACCCTAAATGATGCAGACTCCAGGGAACACATATAGACAAAGGTTAGAAAAGTAACTTTCCCAAGTTCTGGTTGGGAGCCAATATGCCACTGAAGTACAGGTGAGGAGAGCAGTAGCAGGAGATGGTCACAGTCCAGGAGGTGGACAACCCATGGTCCTCCAGATGTTCTTAGACTACAGTTCTTAGCCTTCTGGACCACTATCTGTGCTGGTTAGGGCTGATGGGGTTCAGAGTCCAGGAACACCTGGAGGCCTACACTTTGCCCATCCCAGGTTATACCTCAAGGTGGGAAAACCTTTTGGTCTCCAGATGTTTGAGACTACAGGTCTCATTCTCCCTTACATTGACCCCATTAGGTAGAGGCTTCTGGGAACTGAAGTCTGGAACATCTCAAAGACCCAAGATTGCCCCGTGGCTAATCTCTGCCTTGCTTGTTGGCTTCCCAAAAGGTATCGACAAGAGCTTGGCTGTTGCTGGAAGCCAGCTGCTGGACAAGGGCAGATTCTGTTATGATTCATTCGGGCTCTTTGGGTGGGGAATGATCTGGACACGCTTTTAATTATTGTTACTTTATGAATCCCAGAACTGGTGTAGGAAAGTGTGTCACTTACACCTTACTTCCACGAAGGCGTAGAACAAGCTAAACCCATTTGAGTTGTGTGTCCTGATTTGTTTTTGTTTTTTTTTTCCCACCCAAAAGAAGAAGAAGAAAAGTAGTAATTTGTGCCAAAGCATCTCAGGGTTCCTTGCCAAGAAAAGCTGGATTGTCAACTTGGGCTTGGTGTGCAAACGCATGCTCATGCGCCTGTTTTGGGTAGATCTGTCTCTGCAAAGCTCAGGGAGGCGCGAGGAACTTCACATGGCGTTGTGGGTGGTGCTCTGCTTGGAAGAGCCCGGGGCAAACAAGGAACGGTTAAACCACACATTTTCTTTTCCTGGATGCATCTTCTTTATCAGAGTCAGTTTCCAAAGGCAACCACCCCCCATGCACTTTGCAGCAGTCCAAAAGCCCATCATGATGACAGTTCCTTCCCAGGAATTCCACATAATCTTTCTGACCCTCTTTGGTTTACTCATCTTGGCCATTTTAATATACTTTTTGCATTTATGTGATGGGCTGGTGTGGTGTAGTGGACAAAGTGACAGACTAGGACTCTGGAGAACTGGGTTCAAATCCCCACTCCGCCATGGAAACTCATTGGGGGAGTGGAAATTTTAAAACCACTTCTTAAATTTCGCACGTACCTTAATAACCCTACTAGGAATGTCACAAGTCGGAATGGACTTGATGGCAGACAAGAACAACAACAGCTGATAAACATTGAAGTGATGTATTGATTAATACATGGATCGTAACAGTAAAAATGAAAAGCAATCCCCCCTTGGCCTTACCTGTGAAAGCCTGTGTTTCCCAGTGCATCTCATGCCCAAGTTTGGGTGTATCTTTCCGTTTCCTCTGACAAGCCATGAACGGGTGGAGTGTGTGTGAGGGGTTCCTGTGCTAATTGCCCAAGGTGCCTCCTTAATTATTTCATTAAGTCCTTAACGATCCCAGGCTGTTCTTTCTCCCTACCGATCAAGATGCCACCTGCTTCGAATGCACTGCTGTGTCCCTGGATCAATACAGAAGGAGGGAGAGGACAGTGAGCAAAACAGCAGAAAACTAAATACTAAAACTGGAGAATGGAAGTTCTCCTCTGAGCTGGTGAGATCGAGGTTGCTTCTAAACATGAAAGGGAGATAGGACGGTGTTTTTCAAATACTTGAAGGGTAGTCATCCAGAGGAGAGGCGGGATCTGTTCTCGATCATCTCAGAGGGCAGGAAATGTAATAATGGGCTCAAGCTATAGGAGGCCAGATTTCGGCTGAATGTCAGGAAAAACTTCTCAACTGATACAGCAGGACGACAATGGAACCCATGACCTCAGGAGGAGGTGGTGAGCACTCCAATGGTGGAGGCATTCAAGAGAAAATTGGACCACCCTCTGTCGGATCTGCTTTGACTGGGATTCCTGCCTTGAGCGGGGGTTGGACTTGATGGCCTTCGAGGCCCCTTCCCACTCTATGATTCTAACATTCTAACTCCCGGTTCTTCTGCTTTCCTTTCCCCCCCACAGACGACGTTTCCGGTGACCCCTTCGCTTGCAAATAACCCCACCATGGCGTTTAGCCCATACCTGAGTCACATGTCTCCCGGAATGGGCTTAGTCCCTGCAGAGCTGTTACCAAATACGCCTGTCCTGGTCTCCGCGAACCCAGCTGTTTCAGTACCAGGAGGTTCTGCTGGGCAGAAACTGATGAGGACAGATAAACTGGAGGTATTTGAGCTGACTGCAGAGTTACCCGAGTTGTCTTACTCGAGGGAGGAGGTAGATGGTGGGGTAAACTGTGACTGAGGATGTGAGTCTGGGTTGGGTTCTCAACCATGTCTTTTAGTGGGGACCCTGTGTCTTGCCAGATGTTGGTGGAGCTTGACTCATATCCACTCTAGATATACCTTTGTATGAGGATGATGGGAGTTGAAGTGAAACCACCTCTGCTCCCTCTGTGTTTTTACCAGAATGCAGAATCAAGCCACTGTTCTAAAAACAGAGCTACACAAGTTATGGTGTACCAAATACTCCAGTTAGCTTTTCTCCCACCATTGGCTTGGTGGGCTGCAGCTCATCATGGGAGTTGTAGTCCAACATCACCTAGAGGGTCACATTGTGCCCAGCTTTGCCTTAAAATCTTTGCTGTTCATTTCAGTATAAAGTTTGTAGACCGTTCAACCCGTAGTCGAAAGGGAAGGACATTCTTGAGATCTGTTTTATTCCTGTTGATCTGAATGTTATACCCCCTTTTCAAAATTAAGTTTGAAACAAGTGTATATTTAAATTTGTTTCACAGCTTCCATCCTCTGGTGTGAGTTGAGCTTTTTAAAGTAAACAGTGAACAAGAACATAGTCTTCTAAGTGAGGAATCCCTTGAATTCCACCTGAACTCCGAAAAGAGTCCATCTCATTTACATCGATCACCCTAAACTGACTTCTCTTTGTGAGGTTTTGGTGTTGGGTTCTTCCCCCCACCCCTACCCCCAGCCCAATTCCACAGGCTGTGTACAATAACTAAAACTCCCTGTTGAATTTCTAGGGCTTAGAAGTTGCAAAAAGATAAATACAAACTTTCTTTAGAACTAGATTGGATTGTAGTATTCGGTCCATTGATTTAGAAGGAGGAAGGGAATCAGATCTCTGCTTTTTCAGAAGGCACAATATTTTGATCTAAATTTTGAGTGGGATCACAAGAAAATAACCAGGATTTCATTGATCTGAGAAGAGCAGTTGAGTGGGCTCAAACTACAGGAAGCCAGGTTTAGGCTGAATATCAGGAAAAACCTCTCAACTGTTAGACCAGTATGACAATGGAACCAATTACATTGGGAGGTGGTGAGCGCTCCAACACTGGAGGCCTACAAGAGAGAATTGAACAACCCTCTGTCAGATCTGCTTAGATTTGGATTCCTTTCTTGAGCAGGAGGTTGGACTCGATGGCCTTAGAGGCCCCTTCCAACTTAACGATTCTATAATTCCTTGTGACAGGAACTGCAGTCCAGTGAATGGAAAGAAATTTCACCAGCTACCTTTGAATCAGGATGTGGTTCTCCGTATGTTGTGGAACCTAGCCAGTAGGGAAGGATCATGGGAATTGTAGTTTAAAAACATCTGGAGAACCACAGATGCCCGCCTAGAACCTGGGAGGGAGACAGGATGAGATCCAAGTTTATTTCTGTTTACTCAAAAGGGGGAAATGTGGGGATCTGGTGTGCTGAAATAGATGGGTTTATTATTATCACTGTTTTCTTGTTTGAATAATCCGGCTTTCTTTTAAAGGTTTGCCGAGAATTTCAGCGTGGAAACTGCACGCGTGGTGAGAACGACTGCCGTTATGCTCACCCGATCGACGTGGCCATGATCGACACCAACGAGAACACGGTCACGGTTTGCATGGATTACATCAAAGGGCGATGCTCCCGGGAGAAATGCAAGTACTTTCACCCCCCTGCTCACTTGCAAGCCAAAATCAAGGCAGCTCAACACCAGGTGAATCAAACTGCGGCAGCCGCCATGGTAAGGGAACAGTCTCCGGCCGAGACTTTGCTGAATCTTATGAGTTTATGCCCCAAAGAGAGAGAGAGAGACAGAGATGATGTCTTCTGGAACGGCCTTTAAATGATCCATCTCAGCCCAGTCTTAGCCATGCTTACTCAGTAGGAAGTCCCACAAGGGTCTATGGTTTCTTACTCTTTGGCTTCCGTAGCCGTCTCTGAAGCCTCGGATTTATTTCTATTACCATAGAACTGCAGAGCTGGAAGGGATCCTGTGGATCATCAAGTCTAGCACAGTGGGGGAATCAAACTCCCAACCTCTGGCTTCACAGCCAGATGCCTAAACCACTGAGCTCTCCAGCAGTTCTTATTCAGATTCTAATAGGTATTATCTCTATCTTCCTTTGTTCGTATCGGAGCATTTCACAATTTGAAATTAATGGGTGGTTGTGAAATATAGATAAAATTTAAAACAAATTAAAATATTAAGGTAATTTGACTGTTTTGGACCAGAAGTGGGCTGCTTCAAGAATGTGATCTTGGCCATTTGTTAGATCTGGTGGGGCATAAATTGCGCGCACGTAAGTGCTGCATTGATTGAATTTCCCCACAGTCACAGGAAATCTAATCTAATCTAATAGCATGAGAATCTCTTCCCTCTGAGACAATGTTCTTTGCATTTCACTCTTTTGGGTGCTGTTAAAAACTTACCTGTTGGTGCAAACATTTGGGGACAAGCAGGTATCTAATTCCTATTCGGCTGCTGCTTTTTTGAGTTGTTTTTCTTGTGTTTAAAATCTCTGATTTTTAGAAATTTGTCATTCGATTGATTAGCATGCAATTTGTCATTTTTAAAAAACAATGGTCTTCAATGTTAATGTCAACTGTGTGTTTTTCTCTAGATGTTCAGTCATGGTGAGCCCTAATAAGGAAGCACAGGATATGCATCAAAAACAGATATTAAAATAATTGTATTAGTAATTTAATTTTTACATCACCCTCCCTCATAAGTGTTCAGGGCACCTAACAGTTAATATGAAAGCAAACTTAAAATTGCAGATGGCCAATAAAAATCTAAAAGAGAGTGTCAGGAACATTTCTTAATATGTAATAAAAACTTTACGAATGAACAGTAGTGAAAAACAGGTCAAATGCTTGATTAAGCTTCCAAAACTTGTACAGATGGATCTGTATTGAGCTGGTGCCTAAAGGACAGGAGCGGGGGAATCCATAAATAAGGTAGCTTTATGGGTCACATTGCTCTGGAGTATTATAAGGAGAGCCTTCCCAGCTGATCTTAAACACCAGGGGGATCCTTGCTGGGGTTTTGCATCTGAGGGAGAACTGACATCCACTGTGTTCCATATATAAACTCTTTCTAACTATAGACTTTATGGGATTTTCCACTCCCTTTTGTGGAAGACCCCAAAAACTCTGAAGCATTCTGCCAAATCTGAAAGCTTGCTCCTGATTTTGAGACCTTTCTAATTGGCTCTTATTAAGAGGTACTTTCCCGTGGTAGGCGAGGGAAGGGGTTTCGGTGGAGTAAAGCTACGTAGGACTGCAAGCCATAAAGGACTGCTGATAAAGGCAGGAGGAAGTTGATGCCTAATGCATGTGGCCACCTTCAAAAGAAAAGCTTTAAATTTAGGCAGTGGCTTATCTGTTTTGGGAGAAAGAGGATCTGTTCCGTAAGCCATTCTTCAGATCTCCAGAAACCCTGTGTCTCCTATTCATTTTGGTTATTTTTCTCTGCACTCCCCGACTGAGAGGGAAACAGTATCCTTGGCCATGCTTAGCCTTGTAGCCCAGTCCCTGGGCTTTAACACAGCAGGGCTTAGATTAGGGAATACATAGTGGCTAAACCCAGCTCATTTTTCTGTCTGTCTGTCTGTTCCCTTGTTGCCCTCTTATCAGTCTCTGTCCAAGGACGTATTTGCAACCGCTTTGTGCATATGTGGATGCTCCGTTGCTTTCAATGGGACCCTCCTTTCTGCTGTGCAGCTGCAAGCCGGAGATGTATTAGAACATTATGTCCATTTATGTCCACGGGCCGTCTTACACCTCGGGTTTCTTGAACAGGATACAACCCAATACAGATTTTGTGGAATACCTGTAATGTGTAGGATAGATAAGAGGCAGAGAAGCTCTCTTGCTCTCTTTCACTAAACTAGAATTTAGGGATTGCCAGTAAAATTTTGGGAGGAGATACGAGATAGACAAAAGGAAGGACGTTTACATGTAGCTGTAATTAATAGGTGGACCTCCCTGCTAAGAGTTTTGAACACAAATGAACTCCCACAAGAAGTTGTACGACTTTATTCCATTTTCTGTACCGATGTTTATAAACGACTTATATCGAAAGATTTCAACGTGGTCCACAGTAACAACCACACCAGCCCTATTGCAGATGGTACATAAAATCAAGACACAGTCTTGTCCATAGAAGAGGTACTAAAGCTGAACAGCACAGCAGACAAAACGGTTTCGAAAATAGGCAGGTCTTCATCCTATACCTAACAATGCAGATGGTTGGTGCCCTGGTTTAGATTGCGGTTAAGAAAGAACAGATACATTCATAAAAGAGGGAAGACCTCGTCAGTGGCTACCAGTTGTGATTGAACTGAAGCACGTTTGTAGTGGAGCTGGGCCACTGTCGTCCTTTGGACTACAGGTTCCAGAAAGCTTGACTCACTGACACCAGTGTTCTCAGGTAGGACTCTGGTGTAAACCTAACTTGCCTTATTACCAGCATGCCCATTAGGTAGGCGGCTTAAAATATTTATCGATTGCTCGACGCCCACGGACTAACCACCCAAATAGCCTGGCATTATTCATGCACGGTTCTCGCCTCACTCCAGACTCCGTGCTTAAATTCTGGCTCTGGAGTTTGGAGGGGAGTGTGTTGGGTCTTTTCGCAGTTGCTCGCCTTCCCAAATATGAATAATTACAAGTAGAGATGGGGGTATTCGTATACGAATATCCCCGCACAGGTGGCGTTAACGAGGGATGCGGAGCCATTGGTAGAATCGTGGTGGATCGGTGAGTGGACCGTCCAGCCGCATGGGGCTGGACCTTCGTTAACGCCACCTGTGTGGGGATATTTGCATACGAATATGAATACCCCATCTCTAATTACAAGCCCTCGTCTGCCAACAGGTACCTACAATTTAGTCCTTTGTGGCACATGAGGGGGTGACACAAAGGAAAAGAAGCAGTGCTTGTACGATTTACAGAAGGTTTCCTAAATGCAATTATGATTCACCCCAGGTGACTAGGGGCAGAAGGGTTACCTACAATCCTGAGTTTGGAACATGCTTGAAAGAATAGATCAAAACCTCTGGTCTTCCTTTAGGATGCAGATCTACTGACTCATCCCGGTAGAACAAGTCTGGGCTTCCCTGCAAGCTGAGCAAGATAGGGTTGCCCACCTCTCGCTTACAAGTGCTTGATGCAAGACACTTGCTGAAGCTAAGCAGGCCTCTGAGTCCCCTTGAGGCCTGGGTGGGAGACCTGAGGTCTGTACAAGGAGCCCCGTCAACATAGTTAAAAGCCTATGATGCCAAAAAAAAGGGAGGGCAGGATGGAAATATAATGAAAAACGACCCAAGTTGGGTTCAGTCCTTGAGTGAAAGTAGCGAGGTAGTGACGAAAAGGTTTCGTGGTTAATGCCCAATTCTGGACACACACACACACTTCTTGTTTGTAAAACACATACGTTTATAGACACACAAGCAAGGAGAGTTCGTAAAGTGCATGGCGGGAGGAGATCCCTTATTTTTTTCTCCACATCCATGAGGAGTAGAAACACGGTATCCTAAAAACCAATAAAACCGCCCACTTTGCAGGAAGCTTTTGCCCGTCCGACTTGCGGCCAACAGTGAGCATGGGACCGAAATCCCTTTGGAAACGGGGGCCCGTTCTTGGCTGGGCCGTGCTTAGCTTCCACAGGGCAGCCTGTAGCCTTGGGCCATCAAGCGAGGCGAAGGAGCTGACCTTTGCGTGTTTGTGCAGAGTGGTCACAAGCCCATTGCATTTGTGCATGTGTCTGTCTGTTTCTTCAATATATTGTATAATGCATTCATTTTTAATTTTTGTTGTTGTTTCTCTTTGCCTACTCCACAATGTCACTCTCCCTTTATGGCACACCTTCTGCTTGCTGTTTCTCTGTTGTCGTGCTTGAAAACAACCCCCCCCTCCCCAAACTTCCTTGGCTCATTACCATCACACGCGCGCTCGCTGCCTGCTAATTAAGACTCAGCCAGCTGTCCGATCACCGAAGCGACCCCTCGAGGCAACCTTTGACCTGGTACTTTGACCTCTTGCCTTCTCGCTTTTGCATGTAACCATCTGTAAATTGCATGGGGGGGGGGACCCTCCTTTCTCCCTCTCCCTCTCTCTCATTTTCTGTCTCCCTTATCTGTCATATTTTGTGCATGACCTCCGGAGACTGTGCATCAGGCGAGAAGCGTGGGCCTTTTCATTTCCGTGGCACAGTCCACGCTCTCCCCATCCCACACACACACACACCCAGTGAAAGGCACTCCACTCCACCTCTCTAGTTAAATGAAGAAGTGCTTCAGAGATCATGAGATGCCTTCTTCATCTCTGCAACCCTTCTCCAAAAAAAACAGCAAACCAACTAACAAAACACCCAGATGCAGTTTAGGAGCAAATGTAATTACCTCTGTGTTTTCACATCAAGCTGTTTGCAAACACTGACAGCTGCAGGTTAGGTTGTTGGTTTGTTATTTTATAATCTTGGGAGTATGGCAGGTCCGTTTTCACACCTTGGGCTTAAACGGCCACGGAGACAACCCCCAAGGGGCTCGAGAGGCAGGGAAACCCACAAGCTCCCCGAACCCACACTTTGGCGATGACGCCATCGCTCCCTTTTTCTGTTTCTGTTTTGGTTTGCTACGGACTTGTGTTTGTTATAAACTTCGCCCGCTCTGCAATACATACACAAAGTCCAGTCCTCACTGGAACAGGAGCTTCGGAACAAAGCAAGGGACCAGGAAGGCAAAAATAGCCAGAACGCCCTGGGTTGCACTGCACGCTTGGAGGGGGGGGGGGTTCTGGGAGGTGCAGCACAAGCAAAGGGTTTTCCAAGCTCTGCCTTTTCTATGTGCAAATCATCTTGCAGTATGTAGAGACGAGCTTTTCTCAGTTCTTCTTCTTAGCTATAAAAATGAGCTTCCAGTCTACAGGAGGGAGGGAAAGAAAATGGAGAGAAAGAAAGCAAAAGTTGAGGAAATAGAAAGCAACATAGGATGGGTTGATTCCCGGCCTTTTAAGCATTAAGTTGCTTTTACGCAGAGAGGGGCCTCCAGTGTAGAGGAGCACGACCCGCTCTGGAAAGGGGGCTCTGCCACCCTGTTTCTGAATCGATCCGTTATTTGAGACCCCAGAACAAACCCACGTCTCCCGCCCCCGAATTCCAGTGGGCTGCTTCTGTGCTGAAGATCGCAGACTCAACCAGTCACAAACTAAACCGGAAGGTTTCCCTGAAGCGCAGTCTCCGATGGCCGTGTTAAAAACGGATGTCAAACCTGTTTGGACGGCATCCATTTGGCATGGACAATCCGGCACCTTTCCGTCTGTGACATCTTGTGGATGGTCCCCCTCTGCCCCGCTGGTGTGGGTTGTTAGTTTTGTGTTTGTGTGTGTGTCCCCTTAACAGTGTCAGTGTTTAGAGAAGAGGAGCCTTCTTTTAGTTGTGTATGTTCCCATTTTCTTTTGGGTAAGGAGACCCAGGCTTTTTGTAGCTTGTGAGGAAAATACAGATAGAAGAACAAGGTGAGGTGGGGAGGTGATGCCAGATTCCTGCACACATGAGACTGTTTGTCAGGATATTTTCACGTGAGCACCCTAAAATAGGGAACCCCCCCCCAACAGCTTGAGTTTCTTCAAGGTTAACGTGAAAATGGATCAGACGTTACAGTTAGGATCACTTCTGCCTTCGAGGAAGGCAGAGCTTGGAAAAGTTTCCCGTTCTTTGACTACAGAACCTCTTTTTTTACCTTCAAAACTCACAAGCTTTCTTGGGCCTCAGCTTTTGCGGGCTGCAGGTCTGCTCGTGGGCTTGACGAAGTGGGTCGCCCTCCACGAAAGCTCGCTCCCAATAAAACGCAGCATGAGCCAAGATGCCACGTGACTGTTGGGTGGCTTTTTTTGTGACAGACGACCACGTCTTACACCACCCCCTTCCCCAAGTCGACTCTAAACAACTAGTTTCTCCAGTAGCGAACCAGGCAATGCTGTTAGCAGTAACTTTTTTAAAAATGCACTCTCTGGAGGAAGAAGGAGGGGGAACATTAAAAAAAAAATCAGGGGAAGATGGTGGAATTCTTGTGCCATGTCTTAGAACTGCTAGTCTCTCTCTCTCTCTCTCTCTCTTTCTTTCTTTCTTTCTTTCTTTCTTTCTTTCTTTCTTTCTTTCTTTCTTTCTTTCTTTCTTTCTTTCTTTCTTTCTTTCTTTCTTTCTCCTGGGAGCCCCAGCTCTGTATTTCGGTCATTGCATCTCAAAAGTTTGCCCATTTCGTTGAAGCAGAAAATCAGAGCAAGACAGAGTTTGGGAAAGGTCAGATAATATGGGGATAACAGACCACAAAATGCCTTAGCAGGGGAATTCTGGGCTTTGTTGTCCGCAGGTCACATTTCCAAGCTCTGAGTCCAAGAGAGGAGAAGTGAATCTAGAGGTAGATTGCAAGAAACGAAGAGCCCTCAAGAGGTGGCTCGGGCGTTGAAACATGTCTGCTGGGAGAGAAGTAACCCGGGGGTGGGGATGTTCCCACACATTAGGTTGAAAGCCTTGGGTTGATTTAGAGAAGTGAGAGATGATGGATGTAAAAGAGAAGGAGCTGATAGGAAAGAGACAGTCAGCCAGCCAGCGAGAGAGGGAGGGAGGAAAAAACACAACCCAAGCATGCCCCTTGGGCGCAATTAATCATATCACACATTTCACTAAGACACCCAGAAACGCAGATGCGTGCATGACAAATGAAAGTTAAGTGATCCTGTTTTCCATTGGGTTTTCTTAATTCACTGAAGTGCAGAAGGCACAGGGTCTCCCCTGTCCCAGTGTTCTCTGGTTGTGTCAGACTACAGTTCCCATACTTCCCAGCCAACGTGGCCTGTGGTTGGGGAAGATGGAGGTTGCAGTAGAACACTACAGGAGACCACTGTGTTAATACTCCAGGCCTAGTCTCCTGCTCTGCTGAGAGTTGTTGGCCTGGGACTCAGGAGACCTGGGTTCAAATCCTCACCAAGCCATGAAACCCAGTTGTTGCAAGGAGAGGAGGAGGTGGAGAAAAAGTCTTGATCACCTTCAATTTAGAACCTGTTCTGAAGTCCAGTGCGAGACAACCCATTGAGTCAATGGCACTTCATAAGCCCATATTTATCCAAGTCCCACTGATTCAATTGGTCCACTTTAATTGGGACTCACAGTTGATTTAACCCCTTCTGTCTAAGAGATGAGTCAAGGCACTTGTAGAATTAACTCCCATGGATTGCAGTGGGGCTTGCTCTCAGGTAAGGTGGTAGAGCAGGGGTTCCCAACCTTGGGTCCCCCAAGGGTTCTTGGACTACAACTCCCAGAAGCCTTCACCACCCACTGTGCTGGTCTGGGTTTCTGGGAGTTGCAGTCCAAGAACACCTGGGGGACCCAAGGTTTGGAACCACGGCGGTAGAAGATTGCAGCCTTGCGAATATACCCATGTGCAGTACATACATGCCGAAGTATTGACATGTATAGGAAGACCTGCAGCTCTTATAGTATCATTTGCCTGATGGGTGTTATGTCTACCGCCCAGAGTAGACCTTTGGTCTAGATGGGCGGGATAGAAATCTAATAAATAAATAAATAAATAAATAAATAAATACAGTTGGGAGTAAGGTGTGTTGCTGGCACAGATGATGGGCTGATAATTAGCACCAGTCCAAACTAGCATCACGAACCTTTTGGTTTATCTTTGTTATTTATGCCAGTTTTTCTCATTTTAATAGCTGTTTCCTTCCTTCTTTCCTTAGCTGGTGATCTATTTTTGTGTTTCTTAGTTTCCTTAATGATTGCTGCCTGCAACTGACTTCTGAACCTGCCCCTGAGAAAGTGAACATTATTCTTGATTATTATTATTTTTCCTCCTCCCCTCCATCCTCGCTCTTTCTCTTCCAAAATCAGACAAACCAACTTGTATTGTCTTCTGGCAAAAGTGAAACTACTTTGGCTGCTAAAGCCTCCATCCAGTGACTCAATCCAATGAAGGCAGAGCCATAGAATCGGCGCGATTTGTACCCTTTTTGACTGACCATTTAGCAGCTGGTTCAAGGGGTCCACTCTAATTGCGACCGACGATTGAACAGAAGCCCTGGACTTTTCACCAAGCAGTTCCCCCCTCAACCCATGGGGAGGTGCTCCTGAACGTTTCTTTAATTAGATCCCGTCATTTCCTGGAACGAGAGCCACAACCATTATGCATGATGGACAGCTTGGCCTGGCTTGGTAGCTTCCAAGTCCTCCTCCTATGGATTATTCATTGATCGGCATAATTTCACTTTCTCCCCCTGCACTCCCCACTTGTCCTGTGTAGTGATCTTTAAATGTTTAATACTCTTCTTGGACAGCCTGAATATTTTCCCTGTCCCTTGGTTTTTGATCCCAAACAGTTGCAGGTGGAGACAAGGCATGTCTTGATGGGACCTTTCTGTTGCCTAAAATATTCTCGCTGTTGTCTGTTCCTCCCACCCCATGCCTTTCCCCCTCTCCCCCCGCCCATCCCTGGTCCTTCTGCTTTCCTCACGCAGGCGTTGCCACCTGGTGCCCTTCAACCTTTACCAAAGAGGCCAGCGCTTGAAAAAAACAATGGTGCCACCACAGTCTTTAACCCCAGTATGTTCCACTATCAACAGACCTTGGCAAACATGCAGTTGCAACAGCCGACGTTCATCCCTACAGGTAGGTCACCTCGGGGAATCTCGCTCCTCTCACTTAGAAAAGTGCCAGCGCTCCCCCCCCCCCCCCCCGGGCTGGGGACTCCCGCTCCACTCCAGGTTTTGGCCAGACTTTTTCAACACCCGGTTTAAGGGGTGGCTTGCAAATCCGCTTCAGCACCTGGGAGAGCGCCCTTTAAAGTTGGGAGGAGGCTCTGGAGCAGATTCCCTGCCACCAAACGCCATCCACTCCCGTCCTTCTCCTCCTCCCTGGCGGTGTGCTGTTGTTGCCCCTGGAGACGGCAAGGTTTACAGCCCGGCTTTTGCTGTTTGCTGAGCAGGATGCTTCCAGCCGCTCTCCCCCGCCCCCCCAAGAAGCTGTACTGGCACCAATCTCACCTCCTACCCTCCCTTTTCTGCTGCACCAGCTGAGCCTTCGGGTTGCAGGTTTGCACAGGTGTCGCACGGTGACAGGTGTACAGACAGGAGGTCTCCTGGGGAGTTTCAGCGCTAGACTTGGGGTTTGCCACAAAGCGCCAAAGGACAGGATGGAGTCCCCTTGCCATCTCTCTCTCTCTCTCTTCCTGTCTGTCTCTCTCCCTTCACCTCGCAGGGACCATAAAGAATCTTTAAAAGGAGGGTAAACAAGGCAGGTCTCAGCTCTCATACCAAATTCGGTGGGGCAAAGCTGCTGCTTGGGCTTCCTTAGAAGCGTCTCCCTGATAGTCTTCCCCTGCCCTCCTTTTTTAATTTAAGAAAACAGCCGCACGACGTTGCGTTTCCCGCAGTGAGCCATGGGGCTCGAGGTGTTCCCATGGGGCTGTGCGACGCAGATGCACATGACTTCGTAGTCTTTAATTTATTTGCCCAAGGTTGTAGCATTCCTGGAGACATGCAGGCAGGCAGGCAGGCAAATAAATAAATAAATAGGAGACCATTTTAAAGCGGGGGGGGGGGGCAACTTCAGAGCCTCGAGGCCATTTCCGGCCACTGCCCAAGCTCCCATAGGCAGCTGTAGTCTTCTCCCCTTCTGGCCTTGTTCCATTCCACCCCACACAGCAAAATCAGAAAGAAATCACCTTCTCGGCTGCTCCTCCTAATCCATAAGTGCCACCGGTTTCTCAGATACGGGGTGAGAGGGAGGCAAAAAGATGGAAAATATTTAAAAAAACAAACAAACCCACACATGGAGCTCCTGTGCAACAACTCTGATGTTCTTTTCATCAAGGGTGTTCTTAGTTTGTGCACCTGCCAGTCGGCTCTGTTGTTCAGTGTCGGGGCCAGGAGCCAAGGAGAGCCCCTTTGGGAGGGAGTTCCAAATTCTGGGAGCTGCCACAGAGAAGGCCCTGTCCTGTATACCCGCAAAGCGTACCCTGTGAGGATGGTTTAACCGAGAGAACGGCCTCTCTCCTGATGATCTGGACAGGCTCATAAAGGGAGAGGCGCACCTTGAGACAGCTTGGACCCAGGTCCTTTAGGGTTTTATAGGTCCCCAAGCAAGACCTCTAAGCTTGAGGTCCCCTAGCTGTTGTGACTTGTTTTATATTGCTTTTAGAGTCGTACTACTACACCCTAGAGGGTACATGAGCTAGAAGGCGGAACATAAATGCCCTAAACAAATAAAACGCACAAACAGATGTTCGGCTCCCACATGTGTGTCTCCAACGAAGAGGTTGGCAAGTCTTTGGGTCTGAGTCTTTGGTACCAAGTCCTGAGACCCAAGACCCACGTCTGAGTCCCTATTTTAAAAAAATGGGGTTTTCCCCCAGGAAAAAGGGAGGGGTGGGTGGGTTCTGAGTCGTGAGTCAAGCCCGAGTCATTGGGGAAAACAAAAACTGAGCTGAGTCACCGGTGCAAACTTAAATGTGACTTGAAAGTGAGTCCCATGATGTGAGTCCCCATCCTTGGTTTCCGAGAAAGGTCCATGAGCCTGTGGAGCATCCCTTAGCATTGATTTCGGCGAGGACACCTCCCTGTGCCCAGCCCAGCCCTACAAATCTCTCCAGGTTGAAAGAGGGAAACTGGTTCCATTAGGTTGAATCTGAATTTTGCATGATGTCCTGGGAGTGGATGCTGGAACAGCAAGAACAGATAACAGTCTTTATTTTCTTTGAACTTGGAAAATATAAAAAGTTTCTCTTGTTAACCCATGAACTGCTTCACTAATGAAATGTCCCTTCTGTTCATCTTTCCACGCTTCACTGCATGGCGTGCAGGGTCTGTGCTCTGCATGGCTCCCACAGCAAGCGTTGGTAGGTTTATTTTCTACACAAACTTCAACTTTTCCTAACCTGAATGAAGCATTGTATTCCTCTATGTCGCTGGCAGAGGAGGAGGGGAGGATGGATGGTGTGCAATGCGATGCAATGTTCCATGATGTGCTGTGGCTAAAAACCCACTGTCGTCTTAAAGGCTGAGATGGTCATATCCCTTTTCATGTCTGTGCAGTGTGGCAAGTTCAGTTACTAATCAGTAGGGCTGAGCTGAGACTTGTGCTACAAAGTTCCCCTTTTGACAATTTTTTGCTGTACCTATTGGTTTTTTTCACCCCTGGTTGCTTTGTTCCATATCCATATAGGTTTAGCTACGTACATAGTAGCGTGGTCTCGTCTGGTTTGCCATGTGATCCCCAGTTGGCTAGGATCACCTTGGAAGTATTGCCCTTCCTCTCACTTGACTTTTTGCCATCTCTCTCAATGGGCTTCCAGTCCTGGTCACTTTACTATATAAGTTTGACCTCCATTAACAGCATACTCTTTTTTTAAATTTACTGTGTGATCCCTAGTTGGCTAGGATCATCTTAGAAGCATGGACCTATTTCTCAGTTGACCTTTTGTCTTTGCTGAATTATCACACAGCCAAATCTGATTAGCTACGTACTGGTATAATATCACTCTGTTTACTATGTGATTCCTGACTGGTTGGGACCACCCTGTGAGAAAGCCAGTAACTATTCTGTTAAAAAAAAAATTCTATCAAACGAGCAGCAGCAGCAACTACCAAAAGCAGTGGATAGCATTTTATGTTAAGGAGAATATTCTCCCAGGTCAGAAGGCTTTCAGATAATAATTTAACCCCTTCAGTAGCTCCTTTAAAACAAAAAAATCATGGTAGAATATCGGCAAAGCTCTACTGATGAAGCAACCCCGACAAGGATGCATTCCGAGCATCCATGCTGGTTCTGTGACAAAAACAACCATTTGAACATCCCTGGTGGGGTATCCTTTGAGTCATGTGACCTGTGAGTGGTCCACATTTCCCAGGGTGAAAGGAGAGGCCTTGATAGCTGGCAAGTGTTTGTTTTAAAGGCATGCAATTTAAATAAAACCTTTGTGACTAACACAGGCATGAGGGAGGGGGTGCAGGGCTTGGGAAGACAGGCTGGTATGATCAATCAAAATTGGATTATTTGCTGTACGTCTCATTCAAAGAATGATGGAGATTACCCTTCTTGGATTGAACAGGAGCCTGTTTGCCTCTGCCTTACATGTACAAAATGACTTTGAAATGAGATTCAAGGTTTTCACCAGCAGAGTCCTGCCCTCAAAAGAAACACTGGAAATGTACGCTGTATGAGAATGCTAGATCGGGTTCCTTAAACACCATACTTAAGATTGCATCTACACTATGCAGTTATAGCAGTTCGGTGACAGTTTGACTATCGTGGCTCCATCCTGTGCAGTCCAGCAGTGTAGAGAGCTACTTAACATTCTTTGCTGGAGTGCTGTAGCGCTATAGTTCACGGGAAGGCATTAGAATGCTCTAGCAGAGAATTCCACGTCTCTTCCCAAACTACAGATCCCAGGATTCCGTAGCACGGAATAGTGGCAGAGAAAGTAGGATCAAGGTGATAGAACTGCATAGTGTAGACCATCAAAGGCTCCAGGGGTTACCGAGGTCTCCTCTATTCCCACGATCCTGTGTTGCCTGGAGATCCAGAGAAAGCAGGGAGTAAGTCCGAGTGAAAAAACGATGCTTGTAGCACTTTTTACTTGAGAAGATTGTACTTCCATTAGTTTTTTTAAAAAATCGAGAGAGCTTCACACTCCGGAATTGCTTATCCTGACGTCTCTCCCTCTCATCACACCCACTGATATTTCTTTTGGTTTCTGAGGATGTTCACCCTTCCCTCCCCTTCTCAGGAAAAACTGAGCGAAAGGGATCCCGTCAGCTACAATGTGGTGCAATCTTTTCCCAGACATGATTGTCACAGAACCAGCAGCTGCGCACAGTTACTGCCGAACTGTGTTGCAGACATGGAAGGGATGCTGTTGTCAGCTGCCGTCACGTGCGGTGCGGCGTTAAACCGTCACGTGCGCCGGGACGACAGCGTCTTGTCCGAACCCTTGCTCCCAAAGCGCCCCCCCCCCCCGTGTGCTTTGGATTCATCCATGGGGGGCGGGGAGGAAAAGGTGGTCTTTCAAAGCAGGGTGGGACTGGTGTGGCGCCCTCTTGTGGCCACGGGTGCAACCTGCGCCGAGCATGGCCCGTTTCGGGGTGGCCCCCTGAACTGCCCGCTGATGCGCTAACCAGCCAGGGGGAAGGTCTCCGTGGCCGTTGACACCTCTCCCACCCCTCTTTGGAAAACGAGCCTCGCCCGTTCCCCACCCACCCACCCTCCGGAGTTGTATAACATCATTGTTCTGCTTATAAATGTTTACTAAGTGTTGGAAATATTTTAGTTTTTTTTTTCCTTAATTATAATTGTAATTGGCTTTTCCCCCTTTTTTTCTCTTTTTATTTATTTTTCCTCCCTCCCTCCTACTCCCTGTCTCTCCCCCCCCCCCCCAAAATATGCTATTTTGCTTTGCACTGTGGTTGCATGCTGCCGGGAACCCCCCCTCCGTGTGCCCTCCCGTGACGTCTCACAATGGCTTGCTGCTGTGATTCCTGACACGCCCCTGCCACGCGTTGCCATGGTTACGTTTAAAAAAAATATGCGCCACCTTCCTGTTGTGTTGCTTCCATGGCCTCCCTCCTGAAAAGTTCCCATGATGCACGGTGCTACGCCCACCACTGTTTCTGCAGCAACAACACCGGTCACCAGCGTCCCTTTCACTGCAGCTCCTTCCGCCAATCAGGTTTGCCCCCTTTCAATGGCTTTCTTTCACAAGCGTGTGGTCGTGTCAGGGGCTGTGCAGGATTCCCCATCCTGCGTGGGGCCAGAACAGGGGGGGGGGGGCGTTGAGAGCTGAGCCCGGAGCAGGGAGGAAAATTAAAAACTGGGGAGAGGCGAACGAAAACCAGACACAACCTTGCTCCCCCCCCCCCCCTGCAAAAAGGTTGCATTGATCATTGAAATGCACCCGGCACTTTGGGGGGGGGGGAAAGTCTTGTGATTCCTTCCTCGGCTCATAAACCCCGTCCGTGCCTGTATTAGGTCCGTTTCAGGACATGGTCCAGCACACAAGTTCCAAATCTGTTATAAATTCAGTGTTGAGGGGCTGGACTTGATGATCTTACAGGGTCTCTTCCAACTTTGCAGCTCTAAGATGATCGGGATGAGGATGTCATTGAAAATACCTGGCGAAAAGTTTAAAATGTTGGTGGCTGAGAAAGACGTTGCACACTCAGGAAATTAAGAGGGACTGGTCGGTCCTTTTCCCGAGTGCTCAAACTGTTGATGGGGCAAACTGGATAATGGAATGGACCGGCTGCCGTTTGCTCTCGAGGAAGGAATTGCCGACTTTTCCGAAACAGGTTGAGGTCGTTTGGAGTTGGGAACACAAGTTTTCTTTTGCCATTGAGGATGCTGTCAAAACAAAACAAAAACCATATCTCTCCTCGCAGTGTTGCTTACCCTGGAGAAAACAGCCGGGGGGTTTTACGTCCCTGCAGGGTTTCCCACTCCCTCCTTTGCATATTTTTAGGAGGTATAAATTAGAGGTGGGAAACCTTAGGCCCTGAGGTCCCAATCTGGCCCTTCTGGAACTCTCCGTGACCTCGCTATTTGGAGATTCCCTTCAATGTTTTCTATACTTCCTCCTGTTTTTATAACCATTTGAAAGGACTCTTCTGTGGCTTAGTAGCTGCCAGCGGTCAAGCATTTCAGGCTAAAATAAGCTGGTGTTTTGGCCCTGGCCATCCTGGGTTTTCTCTGCAGTTTCATTTGGCCCTCAAGATAAAGAAAGCCCTCCACCCCATTTTCCCCATAGATACAGAGGGTGCTATTTGGGATTCCCAAACGGCACCGATCTCCATGGAAGGTTAATTGTTGATACGACAAGGGAGATCCAGTATGAAGCGGGGATCATTTCCAAAGTCTCCTCTGTGGCAGATGGGATCTGTGGTCTCTTGCGGAGTATTTCCGGCTCCCCAGGGTATGAGGCGGGTGGGTCGGCAGCTCTGACATTGTGCCCCATGAAGGATGGAGTCCTTGAAAAAGCAGCGTATTCATATGTTTGGGTTTGATGGTGGGGCAGTGGCTTCTTTTTCTTCCCGGAGGTTCTGGTAGCAAGAGTTTGGTGGATAAAAATCCAGCCCGAAAGGAAAGATGCTTGGGAGCGCTTCCTGCTAGGTCAGACAAAGCGTGCCTTGAAACGGCCTCCAGTTCCTTCAAAGTTGTGTTCTTGTCATTTTAAAAGCCTGGACATATTGCTTTCTGTCTCTCCTGCTTTTTATTCCACGATGAAGAGATCACATGAAAGCAGGACAGAAAAGCACCAAACGTAATATATTGATTAGATTTTTATGGGACGGTACTGTAGCTCATTACAAAATCTGCCCTCCCGTTGAATTTGTGCGAATTTTCTGTTTCTCCAGTATTTGGTCATCAAATCTATTTGGACCTATGACCATCTTTTGGTCTCAGAGGTTCTGAGGCAAAATGGGTTTTACGCCAATCCTGAGTGCATTGCATCAACCCATTTTCCCCTCATAGAAACGCAGCCGGATGGCTCCAGAGGAGTCAGGGAAGAATTTCGTTCAAATGTTAGCTTTCGTATCCACCAGACGTACCCCGTCCAGTATTGTCCAGAGGTTTTGGACTACAGCACCCATCAAAAATTCCTTGCACCGGCACGAGGATGATGGGAGTTGAGTCCAAGATATCTGGAGGACCCTTGGATGGGGAACGTTTGGGATGAGAATGATCAATAGGAGAGCGGTTGCATGCCTCATCTATCCCAGGCAACACATGTGGAATGGCTGTACCGAAGGGGTGTGGAACCTCAAGCCCTGGGAACAAATCTACCCCTTGTGGATTTGGCAAGGGGCAGATTTTCCTGGAAGGCTGGGCCCATAACCCTGTCACCATCATTCAGGCTGAAATGCCGCTCCTCTGGGACTTACTTTCTGGCTGACTCATATGTGGGCATTTTTGATCCCACCCCTTTGGCCTCGTTCACCACAAGACTATGCCCTCCCCTTTGCAAAAAAAATTTCTTGAGCATTGACTTTGGCCCTTGGGCTGAAAGAGGTTTCCCGCCCTTCCTGTCATGGATCGAGCAGTGTCAGTTTTATTTGGAGGGTGCCGGTAGCCATACAGAGCGATCTCTTGGGTCTCAGGACCAATCCTGATGTAGGGAGTGGGGTCAGTTATTAGCATGGCTGGTTCAGCTATGCTAAGCCTTTGTTTTGTTTTATTCCATTATCTGATTGCCTGTATGGAGCAAGAGAGAACATCTCTCCTGTCATGCTCTTTTCATTTCTTTAACTTTGGGGCACATGTAACCCATAGGGCTCTCCTCACCCCAGTTTTATCTGGGTTCTGAATTCTCTAGCTATGGCTCTGCACCCTTTCAGTAAAAGTGACACGCAGTAAGTCCAGGGTTACAGCCAGTCCACATTTAGTGACCACACGGATAGTCAGGCATTGATGACATTCTGATTTCCGCTAGAAAAGGCAAACCATTGCCCCATGAATCAGTCTTTTAATTTGCCTGTGACTTTGTCAGGGATTAGAGGTTGGAAGGCTGAGGGTCAAATTACACGTTGAGTGAAATGCTTGCTACATCATATTCTTGCTACATCATATTTTCCCTGCAGACATGTGGTTCCTTCAAAGCTCCATGTCAGACTAATCAGACTTGGAAACAAAGCCTGTGTTTACATTCCATTGACCTGTCACAAAACAAAGCAAGATGGTTTGCAACCAAACTCATGCTATGATAAACAGAGTTTGTTTATATTTTAAGAGAGCTCTGCTCCTAATGACATGCTAACTGCCTCGTCCAGTTTGACCCTCAGCTGTTCAAAGCAGTGGTATCTGCATCACTGATTTCAAGTGCAGTGCCCTGTAACCGTTGACAGGCATAGAAGAGAATGGATGGAACACTGATTGAGGGAATGTGTTAATGGGAAACTTGTCTTCTCCCCACCACCTTGTTCTGCAGATATCCCAGTTATCAGTCGATGACTTGAACAGCAGCATGTTTGTTTCACAAATGTAGAAGCAAGCAACGGAACTGTGAGTTTATTTATTGATTTATATTCAATAAACATTCACTTACCACTTTTCCTTCCCCGAGGTAGTTTACAACACCGTGTATTAAAGCCCATGAAATACATTAATTACAGTAGTACCCTGCTTAGGGCTCCGGATACTTTTGAAGAAAATGGAGTGCTCACTGACTCAGAACTAACTGGAGTAATCTTAACAAATCCGCACAGAGAGGGTAAACCAGACTCCAGGTCTCCCGGGAGCCCAGTCTAGTTCTTTCAGGTAGACCAGGCTCTGGTTTAGCACTACCAAATGACAAATGCGCTGTAGTGAATTAGCGCTACATGGGGTGGCTCTATGTGAGGTATCACTCTACAGTGAAGTCAAGCAATAAAACCAGAGAACAAGAAATAAATAAAATAATAGAATCACAGAATAATTGCATTGGCCTACCCCTTGCTTGATAGTTTGTTAAAATTACTAGGCAAGTTACAGACTAGGCTGGAAAGGAGCAAAATGGCTGGACGAAGGAAGAAACCACAGTGTTATAAGCAAGGGCCCCCATCATGTAGCCCAGCGGTCCCCAACCTTTTTAGCCCCGCAGACCAGCTGGGGAGGCGGTGCACCCCCCTGCACCCGTGCGCATGCGCAAAGGGCGGCGCAGCGCTCGTGCGGGCACACTCACTCGCGCGCAGGCGCAAACGGGCTGTGCGGGGGGAAGTGCGTGGGGGGAGGTCTCGCTCCGCGGACCGGCTCAGGCCACGGACCGGCACTGGGGCCGCGGACCATGGGTTGGGGACCTCTGCTGTAGCCATGATGCACCAACATCTTACGCGGGACTAATTGGTACAATTCAGACCTGGTCTGCATGTGCAGAACAGTCTCAGCATTCTTCCTGCTTCCGAGAGCCCCCGCTGTTCATTGCACCTCCAGTGAGGATTGTCAATGTAAAGGATCCCACACAGAAAGCCACATTTGTAGCCCAGCTTCACAATGTTCAGAGGCTTAGATGCTTTCTTTTTAACTCTCTGGACATTTCCTTTGGAACTGCCCAGTGTTTTGCTGGCAAAGAGAGGGTAAACAGATTTCTAACTGTTGTGACATGAGATCACTTTAAAAACAGATTAGAAAAATTCATGGAGAAGACACAGACTTTTACTCAGTAGGTGTCGGTCATGGGAGTCACCAGTTAGAAGACACACATTGAATCAATGGGATTTACAGAAGTGGTTGCCTTTCCAAATCAGAACTCTAGTTGGGAGGCCCAGCCCAATGTTTCAAATGGTGTGTCAGACTAGGACTGAGAAGACCTGGGTTCAAATTCTGCCTTGGCCATGGAAACTTAATGGTAAGAACACTCCTTGAATGTTTCACATGTCTCAAGAGCCCTGTTAGGATCGTCATAAGCCAAAAATGATGGCAAATTAGCAGCAACATAGATGGTACAGGCAGTTGTATTTAAGGCATGGTTGTTGAGTTCTTTTTTTGACCCAGTTCTCTTCCTTTCTCCTCACCACCCCTCTCCAGCAAACCATGTTGAAATTCTGAATTTGAAATCACGGACTTTTCTCTCTTGGTGGGAAGCTACAGCCGGGCTCACTGTATGTATACGGCCATCCTTTCCTCCTCTCCGAGATCTACAGTAAGCCTATTGCGGCTGACGTGTTAACCAAAAACTGATCCATGGGAATGTCGAAACAATTTTTTTTTAAAGCACTATAGAAAAACAATTAACAAAACAATGCTCTGTATACAAGACATAGAAGTAGAGAACTATACTAGTAGACTTTTATAACACCGTAACTTTAACACACTTTTAAGAAAAGCATTTTTTTCCCTGAGTACCATCAAGACAAAGTGCTTCGGCACAACGGACTTCATTGACTTATTGTTCTCTTGTTGACGGATAAATGTTGGTCTGTTTTTCAAAGTGTTATCTTACTGTTTTGTTTACATCCTAGTCTATACTGATTTGTTTCGAAGGGGGGAAAAAAGAAAGAGCTGTATACCATTATCAAGCATATTCAACACCATTTGTTCTCATTATCATAATGTCTTACATTTTCTTATCTTATGGTTCTGTTGGGTTTCTCTTCTCTTCTTATTTTATTTTTTTAAAAAAAAATATATGACAAGCTAAGAATGTTATAGTGGGAAACAGGAATGATGGTCTCGGGTGCTTTTTAAAACAACAACAAAGCAGGACATGAGAATGTTTAGATGTTTGCTGTCTTCTGTTTTAATCCGTGCAGCTGCTTTTTTCAAAGCTTCCGTCGGGAAAACTAGACTGCCTTCAAAAATTGAGTCTCTAAAGAACTTGTTGCAATTTATGGGAAAGGAGAGCCATTGGACCGGGAAGTTGTTTGGGGTGGGTGGGTGGGTGGGTGGGAGATGGGAAGAATGTGAAAGGGATCACAGAGAGATCAGGAGCTCAAGGTTCAAGAGGATTTTAATTGAGAGCAGAAAGCATCAGAGGGAAAAGGAGAAGGGACCTGCCTTTTACTGCAAACGGCGCACAATAATTTTGATGTTTTAACAATCTTGTTCTAAAGACATTGCAGCCAGATTGGTTCAAAATTAGGTCTTCTTGCCCACAAGTCCTCTGCTAATTTGCAGGCCCCCACCCCACCCTGTGAAAGATGTAGGAGTGGTGGAAGGGGGAGCATTGGGGGTTTTATATGTGTGTGTGTTTAAATATAAGTGACCCATCCTCACCTCTGTTGTATAACCCAGGAAAGTAGCACCAAAGAGCAGCCACAGGTCCTCACGAGGGGGGTTTCCTTGTCAAAAAAATAAAACAAAATAAAAACACAGGGGTAAAAAGAACGGGAGTTAAAATGCACCCCAGCAATTTCTCCCAAGGGCTCTTTCCTGGTGCAAAACCAGGTCATGACATCCTGGTTGCAGAGGTGAGAAGCTCAGATCTGCATCCAATTATGAGGGACTTTGATTGTGTGCCTACTCAGGAGCAGTCGTTGATTTTTCATGGACTGATGCAGAGACACGGTGCACGATGCTGTGTGTAATTGATGGAGCATAGAGCTGATGAATAAAAAGGATCACCAGAGGATCCCGCTCAAACACAACTCCTTCTACACTCCGATACAATTGCACTAAAAACTGAGAGTAAGACAGGAGGGGGATCATTCTTGGCCATGACAGAGGTATTTTGGCTGCTCAGAGCTGGTTATCGTTGGAAGAGTCTCTTCCACATCATCAGGATTCATCGCATAAGATGGGAAGCAGTGGTCCAGAAAATTATCTGATTTAAGACTGGTTGCCTTAACTCCTTGCTATTGCTCCCATTCGTACCAGAAAATACAGAGAAGTTTAGTGTTTCCATCTAGAAATCCCAGATTGGTGATAGCTTCTCCAGAGAAGTAGAGTGGACCAGAAGCCTGTTACAATGGAAAAAGACCAGGAAGCCCTGAGATGTCTATAGCTTGTAGAAAGACTGTGGTAGCAGCTGACCAAGATGTTGGTGGATCAAGAATTAGATGTTGGCATTCTTCTTGGCTTCTTCTCTCTCGTTGCGAATGTGAACTTGAACCACTGGTGTCACACCTTCAGTCTACAAAACAGTGTCCCGGCTTCATACCAATGGTGCTTTTGTGAGAATGTTCTAAGCATCTGTCTGTGTAGTGCTTAGACTCCCAGTATTCTTATCCTCTCCTGCCGCCTTGCCCTGGCCATGGAGAATTCTGGAAATTGCTGAGGAAGATGGTTGGGCGCATCAGCGACATCTTCTGACAACTGGACGTTGAGAGACTGAACAGTCAAGAAACAGAAGAGAAACAAATTTGCCGAACTGAATAAGAATTCGCAAAAGAAATTCATGGAAATTTGCTAAATGCAAACTCTGAAGATCATGTTTTAGAGTTGGCTGTTGAAAACGTTTCAGTCCCCAACCCAAAGAGTAAAACTGTGATGTTGTTCGAGTTTGTCACCCTTGAATTGCCATCGGAACACCAAGAAATCAGACTCTAGCTGTGTTCCCATGATGAACTTCTGCCGGAATCCCTGCCTGCTGAATTGTGCTGCAAGAAACACAACTCTCCCTCCCTCTTGTAGACCCTCAAAAGGGCTCCAGAACACCCTGGAGCAGGTTTTTGGCACCACAGAGGATGGAAGGTGGAAGAGAAGAAGTAAAGCTGGATGCAGAAACACACTGATGGATCGAGGCTCCTGTTGGGAGAAATAACATCCCAATAGAGTCAAAAATGTGGAGATCAATTCTTGAAGGAACAGAAATGCTTACTTTGGTGCTACTTTGCAGGGGCTGTACAGAGGATTTGGGGGGGGGGGAAATACTTCTATTTATCCCATCAAATTGCATTTTAAAATAGTTTTTTTTTGGGGGGGGGAGTTATTTTAGCAGAGCTTTGAAATATTCCACGTAATTTTAAGTCAAGATCTCTGTCTGGCTTAAAAATAGAAAAGAAGAAAAAAGAGGGAGGGAGGAGCACAAATTTAAACCAGCCGTACAACTGACCAGCCTGTTGTTCATCCCTTTCTGTTTCCCAGAACGTTGCAACATCATGAGTGGCGGTGGGCAGGGAGCGGATGTTCCTATTTCCTGGGTGAAAATACTTGTATATTCAAACAAACAAAAAAATATACTTCTTTTGTTGTGTTTTTGCACAATTCGTGTGAGTGCCTCTAAGAGAACATACCTGATCTCCACTAGTCAAAAACTGGGTGTGTGTATATGTGTTTGTGTCTACATATGCACATATACATAAATAAAAATATTTATGTATATGTGTTTCTTTGAGTGTGTGTGTGTGTGCGCGCTCATGCGCGCATGGGCATGCCTGCATTAGCCTTATGGTTTTAAAAAGAGGGTGAGTGTCTTTTTTTCAGTGCTATGAATGGGTTTTTGTGTGCTCTTGCCTCCTCGAGTGAACCCTCTCGTGTTTTGCGTTAAACAATGCTTAAAACCATGTGCGTAGAATGTAAGCCAAAGCTGTCTTTTCCAGTTTATGTCAGGCAGTTTTGAAAACACTGAGAAGAGAACCCTGAGGTGCCCCTCTTCTTTTGCAAAACCTAGGAACCACAGAGGGAGAGATGCTCAAACTGTGCACCCCTGGAACACATAAGCGAAACACAGCAACACAAAGAAACAGACCCACGCCCACACAGAGAGATCTTAACAATATGGAGGGGTTCAATTCATAAGTCTTTCAGGGTAGATTTTTTTAAGGTGCCACACTCTTTCTGGGGGTTTGTCATTCATTGGTTTGTTTCTTAAATCTTGTCTTGGCAAATCTAGCGTTGGTTTGTAAGAGGAATGTCTGAAGGGCGGAAAGCCAAGCTTGAAACCCCAGGATCATCACCAAATTCAACCCAAAGGAATTGGAGAGGGGTGGGGTGTCTAAAAATGCCATTGTGACGGTCGCAGTGCTTCGCGCGTGTTGTGCAATGACTTCGTTGTTCAAGAAAGGACGAAAAAACAGTCGGCAGACTATAAAAACGAATCCTAAATAGGCACGTTCTATTTACAAAAGTCACTGGAGGCTTGTGGTGACTCTAAATGAAATGCCAACTTTTATTGGACTCCAGAGATGTATGTAAAGTTTGTTCCAATCAGTATAATTGTAAGCTTCCCAAGTTTGACAAAACTATATATATATATATATTCTTTTTAATTTATCCAAAGTTATTTCTCTCTTGTGCACATATGTGCTTTATATATATATATATATCTATATATATATATCTATATTTATCTCTCTAGATAGACAGGCAGATAGATATAGATACTGGTGTATGTGTGTCCGTTTCTTCTCAGCCTTATGCAAACAATATGCAAGAAATGCTGATACTTGAGTAAAACGGGTCATTGCAGAGGGAGGAATGAAAAAAGCTGAGAGATTGTGTGTGTGTTTTTTTTGGGGGGGGGGAGAAGGATTGTTAGTTATTCCGTGAAAAGAAATTTAAAAAAAACAAACCCTGCTCCTAACCTGTACTCAGACGATGAAAGAAGGGTTGCAAACCTTATGGATTCTTTAAATAGTTACCGTTTTTGTTGAAAGTAACAGTTTGTGATGGATTGAAATGATTCTTCATAATCAGTCATTTAATTTTTTTAAAATGTTTTATGTGAAGTAGTGAGGTCCCTGTTAGCCCCACCTTGCCCCCCACCCCCACCCCGTGTTTCCTCTGCTGGTGCACAGGGCTCCACTTTGAAATGCTCTCCTCTCTGACATGTACCACATGCTGCGCTTTTGAGTGTTCTCACATGCACATGTCATGCTGGCTGGCCGTACCCTTAAGAAGGGACAGGATATTATCCATAGTAATAGACGGTTATGGGCCCTTGGCACTGAGTTTTCAGACCTTGCCTGACTCTTGAGAAAATAAATGCAGACGGGCAAAGATCTGAAGGTGTGAGTTTTGGATGTTTTTTTTTTTTTTTGTAGACTTCCCCATTGAATCATCAGATACACACTGCCCCCCCCCCCCGCCTCATCCCATGTTGCCAATGATTGGGATTATGCTTTGAGAGAAAAAGTGGGAGGAGGCTAAGTCCTGTTTGAACCACAGTTTGGGAGATTGGGTAGTTCAGATGTCAATACAAATAGTGAATCCACTCCGAGTTTTAGTCCGAACTACAAAGGACACATCCCCAAGCATCTGAACCTGTTTTAAGAAGAGAGGCCAGCACCTTAGAGAGCTTCTGTAGAGCTTAGACTAGAACCTGGAGCAGACTCAGTGCCCCACTGACCCGGGAGCTACCCGTCTCCACGTACCGCAGTTTGAGATTGTTGGAACTGCCCCATGACTCCACCCTGCAGCATCCTCAGATTATAGTTTGGAGACAAATCTCTGCCAAAGAGCTCCCGCAACATCCTCCCAAACGACAGCCGGCAATTCTCAGTTCCCTACTGAACGACATATCCCATGATTCTGCAGGACGGAGCCGTTATGGCAGCTGGAGAGGTCTCAAACGGCTGTAAATATAGTAAGGTAGGCCTGTATCTACCCCACATTTCCCAGAAAGCCCAAGCCAGCTTGTCCGCAGACCGCGCCGTCTGGGGTTTCCTGAGACCGGTAGTCCAACAACGTAAGGTTTCCGCGCCCTCCCTTTGGGTCCACACGCAGCTCACATGCCACTCTCGTGCGTGCTAGCTACGGCATGGCTCTCCAAGACGTCTGTGGATGTGCGGAAGCTGGGTTTGGTTTTCGGGGGGGACTAGACAGTTCCCTGCTCTCTCCGGGAGTGGGCTCTTTGGATCCCTGATTCCCAACACAGACCTCTGTGTTGGACCTCAAGGCATGCTTACTCAGAAGTAAATCTCACTCTGTTCATTCAGACTTGCACCCGCCGTTAGGTGTAGATCCCTAATCAGCTAGTTCTGTCCCAGTTTTTTATTTTTTATTTTAAGGCCCTTTTAAATCTGTGCTAGCTAACTACAGGAACGGAGTGACTTGCATTGAATGTCATAGGTACCTCTGGGTTGCTAAGGAGGTAACGTTCATCCCCTCCTCTGTATTCTCAGCAGTGCCCACTACCATACCATTAGTGGTTTTCTCTGTAGGACATTTTAGGACACAAAAATGGGTTAAGAAACTGGATTTCCCCCCTCCCTTTGGATCCCTGATTACCTTTCGCACGCACATTAATGGGGAAAACAGTGACATTTATGAGGAAAATCTTAATTTCTCCTTCCTCCTGAAAGGATTATACATTGCTAGTGATCTGAATTTTACCATGTGCCTGACGAAGGCTTAAGAATATATTGTATGTTAAAGACTGTAATAACTTTTTTAAAGAAACAAAGAACTATTCGTTAGTAGCCTAAGATACTTGTAAATAGAATTCAGAACACAAACACACACAAACACACACACACATTGTTACTAGGCTACAACAGGTTAATTCATGTTGCATTTTCCATTTCTTGTTAGTTTTAAAAGATTTTTTTCACTTATATATATATATATATATATATATGATATATATATCTTTAGTAACTAATGAATTTAATTTTTGAAGGAGAGTTAGAGAATGTTTAAGATTTTTAAATACATGTATTCAGCACATTTAGTTATCTTCTGAAACGACACTGAAGCGCATGTCAAGATATAGAGGGGGAAAAAAATACAGTCCATAACTCGTTTGTATAGTTTACAGTTTAAGAACGAAACAAAACAACAAAAAAAATTAACTTTGTATGTAACTCCTACAATGATAGATTCATTGTTAACTAATTATATTAAGTTGTTGTTGCTATGGCAACAAAACTACAACATGGCTACCTTTGTATACATTATTTGTGAAATTTTCACATGTAAATTTTAAAAAAGAGAGAGTAATGTGTAACAGTATGGGTTCGTTTAAGGTACAGTTGGATACTGTCGGAGAAAGAGATGACTGAATATTTTTAAAATCCAAAAGTCCCATGTGAATTCTGGATCTGTGTCTTCTATGTCACTTTTTCAGTCAAAAAGTTTACAACACATGGATTTAGCGTCAGGTTTTATAGCTTGTAGAGATTGTTGTGTGGGTCGGGTTATTCCACAGTATTTTTTTTATTTTATTTTTAGCAAAACAACACAAAGACTGCCAGCCGCAGGACCATTTTGCCTCTGTTTTGCGGCTGCGTCCTTACGGGGCCGAAACAAACGTAACCCCATTCCAGATTTGGCAAGCAACGGGCACCAGTCTTCAGTTTCACAGGCGCTGAGAGAAAACAGTGTTTGGGACACTGAGCTGCAAAATGGTGGTCGGGACAAAAGAGGCTGAATCCAGTTCTTAATCTCAGCTACCACTTCAGTGGGACTTCCCTTGGTGAGGATGTCTGACAAGTCCCGTTCATTTCACCGGGTGGACTCTAGCTGAGGCGAAGACTGGATTGAGCCCAGAGCTCAGTTGTGGCTTTCAACAACTGAGTCATTGTCGTGACTCACTGTGGCTCAGAATTTTGTACTGGTTCCAGGCTTTTATTTTTATTTGGGTGTCTCCAGAGAATTCTGCAAGGAGAAACCCAAACACATCAAATTCCAGAATATCGCCATCCATGGGGTTCCCCCAAACCATTCATGGCTGTTAACGAATGCAGGGAATTAATCAGATTCTCAACTGCTCGTTGTTATTTCCTTGTTTCGTTTCTTTACCGTTGTGGCTTTCAGCAGTGGGAAAGCCATGACTCCACAGAGGACAAACAGACATCACATCCCGATAAGCAGATCTGGGATATCTGGCTATCTATATTTTTATTTATGTTTGCAAAAGAGAAAGGGAAGTAAAATGTACACACGAGGAAAAAAAAATATTGTGGAATGACCCTGTAACAGTGTTGAGGATACCAATCAGCAGTTAAGCTGATTCAGTTCGTGTACGAATGTGTGAGACACATCCTTTTGCACTTATGTACATAGTCCACGAAAGAAATCCTTGGAACTTATTTTGAATATATTAAAAAAAAAAGTCTGTAATAATACAAGGAAAAGTTTGTAAAAGAGATTACTTAAGGCTTTGAAAAGGAAGAGATTTTTTTGCTATAAAACTTATCTGAACGCATGATGTTGCTTTGCTATTGTACAAGCTTTGTAGTTTGCTAGATAGCTTAAATTCAGTAGACTGATACCGGGTCACCTGCAACCTGCAGCTCAGAAAGGAACAAATAAATGATGGGAAACAAATCCTTAATTTTGAGAAAGCAAGGCCACGAGCAAAAGCTTTAGGGGCTGGTATTTTAAGAGGGGGACATGCTTTGTTGTGCATCTAAATGGGATAGAAGATGTTAAAGAAGAACCTTGTCCAGTCAAACCAAAGGCGTGTGTAGTCCATCGTACCACTCAGAATACAGCGGACCCCGTTGACCGAGCAAGCTTGGGCCTGGTTAGTCCGCAGAATCGCAAGGATCTCCAGGTTGGGCTAGGAAAGGATCCTGACGCAGTTCTGGGGAACCCTTGGCTGCCGAGTTAAGAGTGAAAAATCCTGGGTTGTATTGACATGGTGGCTGACTTGGGAGAAGGCAGCTTTCTAGGTTTCTAGCCACCTGCTCCCAGTTTGGAAAAGGTTTTTTTTGTTTTGTTTTGTTTTGTTTTTTGGACTGCAACTGGATCCTACTGGTTGGGGGAAGTGAAGTGCAAAAAAAGAGAGGAACTTTTCCAGCCTCATCCTGCCTACAAGCCCCCAGCAGTTCCTTCACCAACGGAAAGGAGCCATTCAGAAGGCCCTGGACAGATTTTACCTTCCTTCTTTAAACGTTCCTTCACCTCCTTTCCAACTTCTTGTATATAAATGCCTCTCCGTTTGGCTAGGCGAGGTCAAGACTTCTCCCTGCCTTAAATCCTGATGGTTTTGGCACTGAGTAGCCGCCATCTTGGTGGCCATTTTCCAAATCCCTCACTCTATTCCCAGCTAACTTCTCTTTTCTGGCTAAAGAGATTCCTAGTTCAGGATGGGAAAGTAAAATTCTGGTGCTGGAGAAGACACCTTTCCAGAAATTGGAGAAGTTACTTCCTTGGACTGGAACTCCCAATATATTCCATGGGATTCTAGCAGATGGAGAAGGGGTGTCCTTCCTAGCTTTGTACATTAGACTTAGAAAGAATGTAGTATAGTGTAGCCATCGTCTGGATAGCTCAGTGAGTTAGATAGCTGGCTATGGAGCCAGAGGCTGGGAGTTCAATTCCCCACTGGGCCTCCTTGACAGGGGCTGAACTAGATGATCCAGAGGGTCCTTTCCAGCTCTGCAGCTCTGAGATAATGAGGAAGAATTCCCCAGGTCTTAAGCTAATAAGGGAGAAGGTTAAACCCAAAATGGAAGATTCAAGGGCCCCAGTGTCATGTTTTGTCACAGGATCCACCCAGAATAAGACCTACAGTGCAGACCATCTTCTGCCTTGTCACCCACATGGTTATGAACAGCGTCGCCAAATTTTATCCAGTTGCCATCAAAAGAATTTTGTTTTGTTCTGTTTTACAGACAACGTGGGCAAGACAAAGCATCCTACCAAATATACTGGCTTTTGCCACTTTTTTTTTCTGTCCTCGCCAGTGTGACGTGTGAGGACGAAATTGTTTCATGCTGTTTTTTAGGAAAACCATAATGTGGCAAGGCAGACCCAAATTGCTAGCTGTCTGTCAGTAGGTTTGGATGATTCAAGGGAAGTCCAGCTGGCATTTGTTGACCTCAGAATTTTCACTGGGATCAGGAATTAAAAGATAGATGTATTTCCTAGTAACCCAAGCATAATCTCTAAACTAAACATCAATACATTCAAATTCTTAATGGGGTTTCAAAAAAAAAAAAGACTGTAAGGTGTGTGTGTGTGTTCTTTTTAAACAATCCCAATGTTTAGGGTTAAGTAAAATATTTTCTGTGGGATAGAACAAAAACTCCCTGAAATTGAACCAGTGGGAACAACTAAGTTGGGTGTTCTAGAATGACGTTCTAGGTGATGACAACACAGCATAGGTAATAAAGCTTTTGCTAGTGATCTTCCACAACCATATTTTCTACAATCAGACAGGCACACGCCTCTAAAAGAAGGCAGCCAAAACACACTCAAAAAACAACCAGCCAGCCAAATCAGCCAACAATGCAATTAAAATGACAAAAAAAAAAAACCAAGTGGTCTTTTCCAAACACACAACAGAGGGGAAATTACCTGACGTGGAATTACAAGGTTCCAGATCTTTATTACTGTACACAGATGCTATTTGATAGTGGTGGAAGCCTAATGATTTTGTTGCCATGGCTCTTGTATCCCAGCAGCTGAAGGAATGGCATGACCGCTCACTGGAGGATGGAGGCAGAGTTTTTCTCTTCAAATTCACAACTGTTAAAGTTGCAACTTCCAAACTGAAGGTGCGGAAGTAGGAGCCCAGAGTTCTAACCATGTGAATAAAGACAATGAAAAGCCCAGGTTCAGAACTAGGAGATCACAAGCTTGTAATCTTGGACCTATTTAATTAGGAGCAAGTGCCATTGAATTTAATGAGACATGACTTGTGAAGTAGACAGATATAGGATTGTAGTGTTCACTGTATTTTCTTCTCTTTTTTAAGTTTGGCTTTCTTTTTTTTCTTTTTCTTTACCCTAAATTGGGTTTAGAAGAATATCCTTCTTCCCCTGAAATTTTTGGTTTTGCTACTAAATGACCTTCATGAATAGTAATTTTTCATTATATAAAAAAAGAAAAAGCCATATGTTTGGCCCAGGTTTCATGGAAGAGAAGTAAATTGTTCCCACCCTAAGCTGAAATGTATGATTTGTGTGATCAGATTCAAATTTAACTTCCTGAAGAGTGTTCCCATTAACTCAAACATTTGAGGCCTGGTTAAGGTCTCTGGGGACGTGGTGGCGCTACGGGTTAAACCGCAGAAGCCTCTGTGCTGCAAGGTCAGAAGACCAGCCGTCGTAAGATCGAATCCACGCGATGGAGTGAGCTCCTGTCACTTGTCCCAGCTCCTGCCAACCTAGCCGTTCGAAAGCATGTAAATGCGAGTAGATAAATAGGTACCACCTCGGTGGGAAGGTCACGGCGTTCCGTGTCTAAGTTGCACTGGCCACGTAACCACGGAAACTGTCTACGGACAAATGCTGGCTCTACGGCTTGGAAACGGGGATGAGCACCGCACCCTAGAGTCGGACAAAACTGGACTAAATGTCAAGGGGAACCTTTACCTTTACCTAAGGTCTCTGGCTGTGGAGCCAGAGGTTGGGAGATCGAATCCCCCACTAGGCTTCCTTGACAGGAGCTGGACTCCATGATCCATAGGGTCCCTTCCAGCTCTGCAGTTCTAAGATTATTATTATTATTAAGATCATTGGAAACTGTGTAACGTAGGGAATTCAGCCATGTTTTCCTTTAACTAACATACACACATACAATAGGATCGAGAGCAGGATAATTTTAAAGAGGTGGATTTAATCTTTTAAATATACACCATAACAGTTTTCAATGACACATTGGCCATAATTTGTACATCCTTGGATCAGAGACTGGAAAAGTTACTTCTTTAACATACAGCTGTCTGACTCTCCTTGCTACCAATATTTAGCAGTATCAATATTTGTCTTGTGTGAAAACTTGGATTAAGAACTTGAAATCTAGCCAATTTTTTTTCTTTTCTTTTTTTTTAACAGACTTGCTGTTAAATAATGGATTTTTTCGGTAGCAGAATGGGAAATTTCAGGAGGAAATAAAATAAGATGTGTTTGCCAAAATGCTCTCACACACACTCACTCACTCTCACACACACACCATTTGTTGAGTAATCCTCACGGCCATGTTTGCACCATTCAGGCACATGCCTCTACGAAGCCGTCAGCCAAAACACTCAAAACTCAACCAGCCAAACTAATCCGTGCCCCAACAGCTGAAATGACAAAAAGCAAGTGGTCTTTCCCAAACACACAATCGGGGGAAATTACCTGACGCAGAATTACAAGGTCCAAGATCTATTTAATTGTACGCCACTGCTGTTTGATTAAACCCGTGCCAGCTCTGGCACGGAGTTCTTTCCCCATGGATTTCTATGAGAAGCAAACATATTTATACTGCTTAACATGATGAGAATTGGCATGGACTTAAATTTAAGCCCCCCGTCATGGAAATGAATGTGATTTACTTGTGGTCTAAAATTTTAGAACTATATAGGGTGTGGGATTGATGCACATCTGGATTGTGCCAGTCGTATTAGTTCTGGAGCGGTAACAAGTCATTCCCTCAGCTGCTATCAACAGGGTGTAATGCTTTGAATTTCTTTTTTTTTTCTTTTTTGCCACACTTATATTGCTGTAGTGCTTGTCTGTGCTTTTTAGGGACGTACATAATGCGACTCATTTTACTATGTTACTTCTATATTGTTATTGTTTATTTTTTTTTCCTGGCTCTTTTAATAAAGTGTATAAAATTCTCTCTTTATGTTTTTTTATGGACCCATATTGACACATTTAATAAATAGGAGTTTACTTTTTAAGTCTCTGGTTGGTGAGTTGCAACCCTGACGTGGTTCTTTGATTTGTCACAAGGGAGAATGAAGCCATGCGCTACCTCCGTGATGCGCAAGATGGAATGCCAGGGATCGGGAAGAGGTCTCTGGTCATTTTGGCATCTACACATCTGCCTTTTTCAGGGGTCATCTGGGAATTACCAACACCTAATAAACCTGTAATTTAGAAAATAAAACTCAGCAACACACACGAACGTCACAATTTTGTGGATGAAAATTAGTTCTCCTATGGATCTTTAGAGGCTACATATCAAGGGCCTTCCCTGTTTTGCACGTAAAGCTGACTGGGTAATTCTGGGAGTATTTGTCAAAAAAAAAAAGTAACTTCCCAAGCTCTCAGGTACTGGAATGCCCTGCCAGGTGGCAAAGGGCTTGGGGGACAAGCTGGTTGTCCATCTCAGGTGGCCTTCTTTGAGCAGGCAAAAATGTTTTTATTCAAATATATTCTTGGCTTTGAGCGGACATGCTCGTGGAACTAGGTTTTAAATGGTGGGTGCTGCTTATTTCATGTTTTATTCATGTATTTTTAACGGAGTTTTAAATTTTTTTTAATGCTGTAGTTCTACAGTGTAATGTTAGCTGAACTGCATAGCATTTTCAGTAGAAAATTGGAGTGCAAATTAAGCAAATGAATAGAAACAGACAAGTGTGGCCGAGGGAAATGGTAACCAATGTTCCCGCGATGCTCTTAATTCTGTTCTTTCTAAAAGGGAAAGTTGTCCTGTTTTGACCTTCACATAAAATTGGATTTCAGAGAGGCTGGTGTTGATATAGGTTCATCACCCACTGGGGTGTTCTCTTGCTCGTTCACTGAATCCCGTTTTGAACTAACTCTGTTCAAATCAGGTTAATTGACTGACCTGTTGTATCAACCCACTTTTCATGATTCTTGATGAAAGGGACTCCTTCATCACCAGGCTGCAGATTAAATAGCAGGGGAAAATGAAATGCTACGTTCCACAGACAAGAACAGCACAAAATCATACATCCATGGACAAAAGGAATCATCAAAGAGTTCCATTAACAACGCAGGTGAGAATCCTGTTCGCTTACTCTGTTGTATAAGGGCAGTCACGTAAGCAGGTTCCCTTTTCCATGCTTGGTCTGACACTGGTTGTGCTATCGGGCACGTGGGCCAATTGTGCAACCATTCGCATCGTCCGGGGGGGGGGGGGAGAGCTGCCAGAGACGAAAACACCCACTATGATTGATTGTTGAGTAAACATCAAGTTCCCAACAAGGGACAAGTGTTAGCCCACTAGGAAGCCTCTTGGTTAAAATGACGCATCATCACACACTGCCACATGCACCAATGACAAAGCAAAGCCCATTTTCATCTCAGTTCCCCTTGTAGGTGTTGCACTGGCTTTCGACATACCTGGCATTTCCAGAAGGAGAGCTGTGTTGGTCTGCAGCCCTTTTGCAGTGAAAGCCTTGTAGCCCTTAAAAGCCTGCTTTAAAAAAAGTGTGCTGCTTATATACCGCCCCATAGCGCTAAAGCACTCTCTGGGCGGTTTACAGTTTAATTATGCAGGCTATACATTCCCCAACTCCCAGCCCCAGCAAGCTGGTTGTTCAATTTAATGACCTCGGAAGGATGGAAGGCTGAGTGAACCTCGATCTGGCTACCTCGGATTGAGCCCAGGTTGTCAGCAGAGTTTGGGCTGCAGTACTGCAGTTTAACCACTGCGCCACTTAACTGCCTCTATGTGGCATAAACTTTCACGAACTGTAGCTTTTGGGGGGGGGGCAATGTGAGGAGGAGGGTGCATTCTTCAACGGCCTGATCCCATAATCACATCTAATACAGAGCACAGAAAAACATTAGCAATGACAAAAGCTCTGTGAAAACAACACTAAAATATTCTCACATTACACTACTACACTTCCTGGATACAGTAACTCATTAGTATATGCAACAGTGGTGCGGGAATGACAACAGTGTTCAACACAATGATAAATTCAATGTGTAACATACACTTACTCGTAGCGTATACATGTCCTCATAATACTCTGGATTGGCTTCAGAATCCAATATCCTGTTTCTCAGGGTGGCCAGGCAAAGGCCAAAGGGGAAACCAGCAAGCAGGCTAGGCCAGCTTACATACCTGTTTGTAAAGGTGGAGTAAGAAGAACTTCAGACTGGCAAGACTTGTCCAAAATATCTAAAGGTCTCTCTTAGGACCTTTAGTCTGGCTCAATGACGACGGGGTGAGGCCATTTTACTACTATTGCCACACCCATCTCTCACTGGTAAAAAATCCATTTTTAAAAAATACCTGGCTGTTTTCTGACAGGTGTTCTCTGCTATACAGCAGGAGTTTTAGAAGAGGTAGCCATCTTAGTCTGTGGTAGCTTGTCAGGCAAAATAAAAATAAAAAACGAGACAAAAACTTGGTGGCACCTTAAACCCTGACTCCTATATTTTAATGGGAGCTTTCATGGAACAAGGCCACTTCTTCAAATGTAAGAGTGGGTTTACATGGCAAATCTTTATACATTTATACTCTGTCCTGGGAAGAGAACCAAACATCAACAGGAGTTTTAAAAGTCATGGCCAGGTCAACACCTTGTGCCCAAATACAGTCTCTGAGTTGCAGCCGAGTATACCCATATAAAGATTTGCCATATAGTCCCACTCTTATGTCAGAGGAAGTGGCCTTGATCCATGAAAGCTCACATTAAAATACAGCAGTCAGTCTTCTAAGTTTTTGTCTTTTTTTATATTTTTTTCTTTTTCTTTGCACAGCGTGATTGAAGCTGAGTCAAGAGAAGCAGGAGGAGGCGGTGAGAGAGAGAAAAGGTGCATGATAGGATCCACTCAGGGATGCATCCTGGAAAACTCCATCAGAGTTGGTGGTCAGTTACGAGTCAGCTGACTCATGGAGAGCATAAGCTCCTTATTTGCAATTTGAGTCACAGGACTCGCTGTCAAATCGGACTTAAGTCACACCGGTGACTCAAGTTTGTTTGTTTGTTTCAATTACTTGGGCTCAACTCGTGACTTGGAATGCACCCAGCCCCTCATTTTTTTGGAGGGAGAAGAGCTTGTTTTTAATAGGGACGTGGACTTGGGACCAAAGACTCAAGGCACTCGGACCTGCCAACATCCTTGCTTATTTTGACAGCTCCCAGAACTACCCAGTCAGGATTCTTCTCATCCAAAAAACTAGATTTCCAGATCTCTGCTTATGGTAGCATTGCAAAATGCCAAATGCCTAAGCTTTCTTCCAGTTTCTTGGCTGAACAGCCGCATCTCCCAGACTCCTCCACAAACATCCCAAGTATTAAGTGTTATGTGACCCCAACTGTAGTGGGGGGGCTTTAATGCTCATTACCTGGGGAGGTGGAGGCCTTTGCCATCCAACAAGCTGGGGCATTGGAAGAACCTGGCGGAAAGCATTTTGAATCTCCCCCAAGCAAGCACCTTGCCGTTTCCCCGGTATCTCTCTTGCAAGATGGCTGCAAACAGGTGGAAGTTCTTCTCCCAGTTGGTGACCACCCCGTTCTACAAACATCTCTCCCCACCATCACTCATCTAAGAGCAGACCATGGTAACTAATAGCCCTTAAGTGCCATGATGGGGGCAATTACAACTCCGTAAGCCGGGAAATGACGATGTATTTACTGTCCATGGGCAGCCTTCTCATAACGGTACAAAGATACCAGGGATTCCATCAGGTTGCAAAACGTTGAGGATTTTGTGGAGAAGGCTCCCAAGAAGAGAACTTCTTTTGAGGGGAGGGGCTACAACTCCTACAGTGGTCATTTTGACCAGGGGAGCTGTCATTATTAACGAGGAACTTTTACAAATTCTGCCAAAAAGCTGTGGGACACAACAAAAGAAACAGAGGGGTGAAAGTGAACAGGACATCATCACGCAAACGAGATCGCAGCCAAGATGGTTCTCCATCACCTCGTTTCCCGCGGCTTAAATGCCAGCCATGGTGTGCTTCGGCTGCTCGGTCTGGCCCACGTCCTTGCTCGGCTTCTCTCCTCTCCCCCTATCACTCAGCAGCCATGCACAGCCTCACACAGTTAACTTAAGTAACCATGTAATCTTGTTATTGTGACCTTTCCTTTCTCCTCTCCTCCCTGCTCTGCAAGTCCGCCCCCCCGCCCCCCGCCATGGCTTGTTACACTCATTCATGATTGTGCCAGGGCTAAAATTAGATTAGAAGCTTCTCTAGGTGGGACTCGGTGTGCGGTCTGCTCCAGCAAAGCTTTGATACAGAGCCTCCAAAAGGGAAGAGCAGGGCAGCTTTCTTATGCCAGCTGATCCCTCCTGCTGTTTTTCTCCTTTCTGCTGGGTTATGCACTACACACTCAGCAGATTTGCTTTCCTCCGGTTGGGTCTTCTGCTGAACAAAACAGATAACTTGTCTAATATTCCCTTCCCCACAAGTTCTCAAGCACTATGGATCTCTCCTGGGGGGGGGGGGGGGAGACCCACAGCTGACCGTGGGAAGGTCGAAACAGCTTGTGCTTTGGTTTCAGGGCGACCGTGATGGATCACATTCGTTAATCTCCTCCCTCCATTGCATGGGCACCACACGGCAAAACATGGACCGGACAACACGCCTCCCAAAAAGATTCAACCTTTTTTTTTTGATGCTCAAGATGTCTTACATAAAACCGCAACACCGTTTTCTCGGGTTTAATTTTCACATTTTGATCTTACTACTCATTTGCATTTTGCCCTTTTATTGATTAATATAACATAAGTAAGAAAATGTCAACTTGAGCGCTGATCATAAAGAAATAGAAACAGTCAGAGATTTTGTATCCTGTGGTTCAATCATCAATCCAAAGGGAGACAGCAGCCAAGAAATCAGAAGACAGACTCGGTAGGGCAGCCATGAAGGAACTAGAAAAGATCATCAGGTGTGAGGAGGTGGCACTGGAAACCAAGACCAAGATCATCCATACTCTTGTATTCCTGATTACTGTGTACACGTGTGAAAGTTGGACAGTAAAGAAAGCTGACAGGGGGGAAAAATGATTTGTTTGAAATGTAGTGCTGGAGGAGAGCTTTGCAGATACCCTGGACAGCTAGAAAATGGGTCCTAGATCAAATCAGGACTGAACTGCCTCTGGAGGCAAAAATGTTGAAGCTGAAGCGGTCCTTCTTTGGGCACATCATGAGAAGGTGAGATTTACGATTCATAATGTTATTGTCAGCCGCCTTGCTGTTTTTCTATTTGTCTAGTGCCTGCAGTATTATATAACGTTTCGTATTTTTCTTGTACACTGCAATTGGCTTGATGGGTGGTATAAGAGTCAAATAAATAAATAAACAAACAAACAACTATTTGGAAAAGACAATAACCCTGGGAAAGATTGGAAGGCAGCAGGAAAAGAGGAAGACCAAATATGAGATGGATCAACTCCCGCAGGCTTGAGTTTGCTAGAGCTGAGCAGAAAAGTCGAGGACAGTCTGGAAATTGCTCATTCGTAGGGTCGCCATAAGTCTGGGACAACTTGATGGCACATAACAAGAGCAAAAAGAAAATGCAAACCAACGTCAAGTGGACCTCTCATGCTTGTGACGTGTGTATAATCAAGTCATGCGTCAAATTTCAGCAGCTTTTAATATCTATGCTGCCCCCCCAGCATAGATATTAAAAGCTGCTGAAATTTGATGGGCAAACAGCTGAGACTCTTCCCATTTGAAATATATAGGAGTTAGGAGAAGGGGGGGGTGTATGTAATTTTATAAACTTACAAAATTGCCATGTGGCTGATCTGTGATATCATAATTGGAATGCTTCCTTGTTCTCTTCTGAAAAGAAACGAATAAAACGAAGCGTCTCTGATCCCTAAAAAAGAAGTGTTAACCCTTTGAGGAAGCCTAAGCTTTTGCTTTAAAAAATAAATAAATAGAGGAACTACATAGCCAAGGAAATGCCCCTGATTACAAAACAGCATCTTAACATTTGCCAGTCTCCTCCAAGGTTATGATTTACTGAAGACTTCAGAGCCCGAGATGCTTGATCAAAGCCCCGTGATGACACCTGGTGGCTTTCTGAGAGGTGACACGTTAGCCGCTTCTGGAACCAGAACAGGGGAAGTGGAGGAAATGCACCAGAAAAATACAAGTAGCTGACTCTGTGCGCATTGGTTGTGTTCCATTTAACTTCACTACTATCAGGCCCACCTTTTGCCCACCCTATGCACAAATGTCTACTCGGAACAGACAGGGGCTCCCAGAGTTGCATCAGCTTGTGCGTTTGTGTGTGTAACATTTGTTGTTGTTCTTAGGTAAAGGTAAAGGTTCCCCTTGACAATTTGTCCAGTCGTGTCCGACTCTAGGGCGCGGTGCTCATCCCCGTCTCCAAGCTGTAGAGCCAGCGTTTGTCCGTAGACAGTTTCCGTGGTCACATGGCCAGCGCGACTAGACACGGAACGCCGTTCCCTTCCCACTGAGGTGGTACCTATTTATCTACTCGCATTTAGCATGCTTTCGAACCGCTAGGTTGGCGGGAGCTGGGACAAGCGACGGGGGCTCACTCCGTCGCGTGGATTCGATCTTACGACTGCAGGTCTTCTGACCTTGCAGCACAGAGGCTTCTGCGGTTTAACCCGCAGCACCACCACATCCCTGTCCGCCACCACGTTCTTACATGCTGTCAAATCGCCTCCAATTTACGGTGACCCTATGAATGAGCAATCTCCAAAATGCCCTCTCCTCAACAGCCCTGCTCAGGTCTTGCAAACTCAAGCCTGTGCTTTCCTTTAGGGAATCAATCCATCTCATATTTGGTCTTCCTCTTTCCCTGCTGCCTTCCACCTTTCCCAGGATTCTTGTCTTTTCCAGAGCATCCTGCCGTCTCATGATGTGCCCGAAGTTGGGCAACCTCCATTTCAACAGTTTTGCCTCCAGAGAGAGTTCAGGATTGATTTGATCTAGAACCCACTTGTTTGTCTCTCCGGCGGTCCAGAGCATCCATGAAGCTCTCCTTCAGCGCATCATTTGAAACAAATCAATTTTTTTCCTGCCAGCTTTTTTTTAATACTGTCCAGCTTTCACACTTGTACATAGTAATCAGGTACACAAAAGTGTGGATGATCTTACTTTTGGTCTTCAGTGACATATTTTACTTATGTATGCAAACAGCCACAGAGAAGGCCCTCGCCTGTGTCCCCATCAAATGCACCTGTGAAGGTGGTAGGACCGAGAGAAAGGCCTCTCCTGAACAGGCTCATAAAGGGAGATGTGATTCTTGAGATAGCTTGGACCCAAGCCATGCAGGGCTTTATAGGTCAGAAATAGCACTTTGAATTGTGCCTGGAAACAGATTGACAGCCAGTCGAGCTGCTGTGATCGGGCTGGCTGGGTGGGATGTGATCCCTGTGACCAGCCCCAGTCCAGCTCGCAATCTGGCTGCCATATTTTGGACCCACTGAAGTTTCTGAATACATTTCAGAGGCAGCCCCACATACAGCGTGTTACAGTAAGCCAGCCACGATGTAACTGTGTCATCATGGCCAAGTCAGACCTCTCAAGGAATGAGCCCAACTGGCACATGAGTTTTAATTGTGAAAATGCACTCCGCAGCAGCACCAAAACCAGGGCATCCAGGCTCCTACACTTAATGATCTTTTCTAATTCCTTCATTGCTGCCCTTCTGAGTCTCAGTCTTCTGAGTTCTCGACTGCTGTCTCCATTTGGATTGGTGATTGAACCACAGAATACAAAATCTATTATTTTAGTTTTTTATTACCAATAATAAAGTTGTGTACTTCTTCCGTAGTCATGATTTTTGTCTTTTTAATGTTCAACTGCAGTTCAGCGTTGGCACTTTCTTCTTTCACTCTCACTAAAAGTCATTTCAAGTCATTGCTGCTTCTTGCCGGTATGACGGTGTCATCTGCATATGTTAAATTATTGATGTTCCTTTCACCAACTTCCACTCCTCTTGGCTTTCTGTATGTACAGATTGAACTGATAAGGGGATAAAATTGAACTCATAAGGTGATAAAAGTCTTGTCTGATACTTTTGCCTATAGGAAACCATTCTGTCTCTCCATATTCTGTCCTTCTTGTCCACAATACAAGTTATGCATCACGACAATCATGTGCACACCCATTTCTTTTAGAACAACTCATAGTTGTTTATGATCCACACAGTCAAGGGCTTTGCTGTAGTAACGCATAGACCAATCTTCTGAAATTTGCTAGAGAACTCCAGCAGCTGGTGGATATCTGCAATATGATATTGAGTGTCTTTTCCTTTTCGGAATCCAGCTTCAACACCAGCTATTTCTTGCTTCACATAAAGTAAAAACCTTTGTTGCAACACCTTGATCATCACTTTGCTTGCATGGGAAATTAACTTATTGGTTTCTCTTTTCTTGGTGGTTAGAATGTATATTGAACATTTCTAGTCTGTGGGACATTGTTTTGTTTTTCATGCTTATTTGCATGTTCTAGTTAGGATTTTGACAGATTCATTTTCTGTGGCTTGAAATAGTTCTATCGGTATTCCATCTACCTCTGGCGATTTATTTGTTCCTAGTGCTTTCAGAGCAGCTTTCACTTCATTTTCTAGAACTGCAGGTTCTTCAGTATAGGATTCCTTTTCAAAGGAGTCTGTCATCCCTGTATAGATCTTCAGTATACTGTCTCCAACTTCTCTTTATTTTTATCCTGATCAGATAGGGTTCTTCCTGGTTGGTCATTCAGCAATCCTAATCTAGGTTTAGATTTCTCTCTGATTTCTTTGATCTTCTGGAAGACATATCTTGTTCCCCCCCCCTTTTTTTGTTGTTCTCCAATATTTCTTTGACTGGTTATTGTAATGGTTTTAGTTCTGTTTTTCATATATATCTTGCAACCAGCTGGAGCCTGCTGTTGCATGTTAACTGCAAAACAAACACGTTTTCCTTATTCAGCAATAATTTGAAAGGGGGGGAAAAAAACACCCTGAATTCCACCAGAGCCTTATATCCCAGTGTTACATTTTTAGGTCCCCTCTGCCTGCGACCACAAATGGGGCAGGAAGGGATATTTAGATTCCACTTTCGAGGAGTGGAATCTCAAATAATTTCCCTACTAAGAGTACTTCCGGTATTAAACCGGAAACAGGGAAGGCGGATCGAGATGGAGAACCAGCTGCTTTTCTAGTCTATGGGACGCAGAATAAACTTCCGGTGAATGAGGAAACCCGCCTTTATCTCGCGTCCTCAATGAGCCGCTCTATCCCTTGACATGTCTATAGTAAATCACTCTATTTGTGTCGGGCAAGAGGGGCAAAAGCGCTTCCGTTTTAGACCGGAAGTACTGACAACAGCGGGACACATCCCGTCTGGCATTGGGAACGCCTGGAGCGCCTTTCTCAGGGCGGCGGCCTTTCACCACAGAGACAGGCCTAGAGCGACGGTTTGCTGCATACCGGAAGTTTAGACGTCCAAGTAGCTCCGCCTCTTTTTACTCCTCCCGCCCTCCATTTTCTATGGAGCGTCCCAGTAATAACCTTCCTCCCACAGACTTTCCAAACACCTTCCTTTTCAACGGCTCTATTCTCTCTCCCCCCCCCACTTTAAAATCAAAACCCAGCTGAGAGAATTGCGCATGCGCCCGTCTCGGTGCCACCGTCTTTAGATTCCCCCCTCCTGCTTCCCGGAGGTGGCCGGACCTGGTGCCGCCGCGTAAGTCTTCCGGGTAGGCGGGCGGTTCCCCACCCGAGAGCGGAGCGCTGCGGCCGGCCATGGAGTGAGGCGGTGGCGGCGGCGGTGGCGGCGGTCGGGGCCTGGGCCGCGAGGGGCAGGTGAGCGGGCCTGAGGGAGGAGAGAAGCGGGCCGGGCCGGGCCGGGCGGCGAGGGGAGCGGGGCTGAGGGGCTCTTTCCCCGCCCCGCTTCCTCTCTCCCCGCAGGACGAAGGGAGGGAGACGCCGGAGCCGGGCCTTTCCGGGGCCTGCACGGCCTCGCCCCCTCCCTTGAAGACGACAGCCCCCCCCCCGTGATGCCCCCCTTCGCCCTCCCAGGGGGAGCCCCGTGAGCCTTTCCTCTGGGGGGGGGGCAACCCTTCCCACACACAAACAAACACACACACACACTTCCCTGCCCGTGTAGGGGGGGCCCCTTTCCCACGTGTGTGTGGGGGGGAGCCGCTTCCTCCCCCCCTTTCCCCGCAGACAGGACCACTGAGCTTCCCCCCCCCCCAGCCCCTCGACCCTCAACCCCCCATAGCCCCCAAACCTCTCCCACAGAGTCAGGCCCTCTCATCAAACACCCCCCCCCCAAAGTTCTTGTGTGAGTGTGTGCCTCCCTTTTTTGCCTGGGGAGGGAGCCTGCCACTCACTCTCCCCACCCCCACAGGAAAGCCAGCCAGCCCCCCCCCCCAGGAGGAGTTCCTCTTCCTTTTCTAAGGAATAAAGCCTTCCCCCCCCCTTGCCACAAACTCAGCCTTTGCTCTCCCCCCTCCCCAACACACACACACAGACACTTGCCCTTAATCCAGGAAGGAGGTCTCGTCCCTGAGCAGAGAAGTTGAAAGAATTGGTGCTGAGCGTGTTTCTCTCTTCTGTTCTCCCCGGTCTGCAGAGCCACCTTGTCCTTCCCCAGCACCAGCCAGCCACCCCCCCTGGTTGCAGGATTCCTGTTTTATGCTGTGCGGACGGGAAGTCAGCGCCCATGAGGGAGTACAAAGTTGTGGTTCTCGGGAGTGGGGGGGTGGGTAAGTCGGCCTTGACCGTGCAGTTCGTCACGGGGAGGTTCATCGAGAAGTACGACCCCACCATCGAAGACTTCTACCGCAAGGAGATCGAAGTGGACTGTTCCCCATCCGTACTTGAAATCTTAGACACCGCAGGGACGGAGCAGTTTGCATCCATGCGAGATCTTTACATCAAGAACGGCCAAGGGTTCATCCTTGTTTACAGCTTGGTCAACCAACAGTCTTTCCAGGTAATAAATACTGCTTTGTAATAAATTCCGCTTTTGAAAACCCTTTTGATTTGTTTGAATGGATAGAAAGGCATTAGATACAGCTCGCCAGCAAACTGGAGCACGTTCAGAGGAGGGCAACAAGGATGATGAGGGGAGTGGAAATCAAGCCCTAGTTGGAAAGGCTGAAAGAACTGGGCAGGTTCAACCTTGAGAAAAAAAAATATTTGAGGGGAGATGGGATATCACTTTTAAAATACTTGAAAGGTTGTCATACAAAGGAGGGAGGGGATCTCTTCTCAGTCATCCCAGAGTGCAGAACATGCAACAATGGGCTCAAGTTACAGGAAGCCAGATTTCGGATTAATATCAGGAAAAACTTCTTAACTGTTAGAGCAGTACGACAATGGAACTCGTGGCCTTGGAGGCAGTGAGCGCTCCAGCGCTGGAGGCATTCAGGTGAAACTTAGACAACCATCTGTCCGATCTGCTTGGATTAGAATTCTTGCATTGAGCAGGGGATTGGATTTAATGGCCTTACATTCCCCTTCCAACTCCATTATTCTAGGATTCTGTGAATGCGTTATCTATTAAAAATGCAACCAAGCACTCGTGCTGAATTTGACAGGATTTTTTTTAAATAAAAAAAACTATGTTTCCTAAAAGAGAGAGATCTATGGATTTATTTATTTAGTTTTAAATTGTCCACAGATTCTCTTCCAAAGTGAGCTTGGTTCAGGAAGAGTAGTAGTGAATTGTGTTGCTGACACAAGCTTATGAACTGTGCCAAGATATATTAAATGTTGTTACAAAGTTTTTAAAAGGAAAAATATTGTTTTATATTGCTTCCAGCTCGTATGCAACATCCATTTCAAAATACGTTCAGATCACAAACAAGCATCTTTTTGATCTCGGGCACCCTCTTCTACGGTTCCAGCCATGATATTATCTGTGATAGCTTAGTTTAGAAATGTGGGTGCTTTACTTGTATACGTCGGTTTCATCCCGGCTACTTTGAGTATTAGTTCTAACTGGGCCCATCCGGAGCCGTGATTTGTGCAGGAGGAAGGAAGGTGTGACACAGAAACATGCTGGCATGTGGAAAAGACATCTGGTTAAGATGGCCCCATCTTTGCTGTACTTCAGCAAGCAAGCATAGACCTTTATCTTCATGCAAGCCTTCCCTCAGTAACCAGCTACCTGTGTGTGATTTTTAGTTAGATTGCCATGCATTACTGCTTTGATTTTTACTATGCCTTGTGTTTTTCCATTTTTGTCTTTTCCATTTCTCAGAGTGACATTTTAAAAAAAATTGTATATTTATTGATCTTTGCCTTAATATTGCCTGTTAATGATGTGAGATGCCTCCATTGTTTTATAGTTTTAAATATTGTCTTTTAATGGTGTGAACTGTCAGTGTATACTCCTTGTTTTCAACTTTAAACATTGTCTTTCATTGTTGTAAGCTGCCTTGGGTCCTTTTCAAGGAAGAAAGGGGGGATACAAATATTTCAAATCAATGAAATAAATGTGAGAGGACCGGGGCGGGTGGGCGAAGAAATGCATGGGAAGGAGGAAAAGCTGCTTCTTTTGAGCAGTGCAAGCCCTCCTTCCTGGCACCAGCAAACTTGTTGAGTTGGGTGGATTCCAGTTACTTGGCAGAGCTGTTCCGCCCACGCAAAGAGCAGAAAAAGCTGAGCCTGTATGTATGAATGCTGAGGATGATAAATGCTATCTCAGTTCCAGTTTTTTTTCTCCTTGGCATTCCTTTTCTATCACGTTGTTTGTGCCTCTTCCCTCTTTGACATCCCTTACGTTTTGCAGCAGAAATGAAGCTTTTAAGAAGCTCTTGGCCTGTATTGGAGTGCCTTTTCTCTCCTTCACTCTGGCCAGCAGTGCACTTTTACACTTCAGTTGCTTGGGGGGCTGCTTCTCCTGCCCCACCTTGCCATTGCTAATCAGAAGGAAGGAGGTGGAAGCCTTCCAATGTGATGGCATTAATAATTGTAGCTTTCAATACTTTTAATGGCTTCTGTGTTTTAGAAAAGTGCAAGGCGGCGGCGGGGGGACTTATCAGGCTTTTTACAGGTCTACACAAATTGTAAGGAGCAGAAAATTTGTATATTTGTGTTTGTGGATGTTTTGGTTATTGCTTTTATGTGCAAACCGCTTAGAGTAGTGTTGCACACTAAGTCAGCTGTATGAATAAATAAATATTCATATTGGGGTTTTTTTTAAGGTCCAATGTAAATCTCCACAGCTTGCGGCTGTTCTCTCCACGGCTTGCACCCTGCCAAATGTTTGATAGGCCTCCTATTATTGCAATCCCAGGCCGGTAGCAAATGTAGGAAGCCTCGCATGTGTTTGGGAGGCTACAATAATTCCTTCTCTGTATCCTTTCTGCTCTCTTGTATCGTCTCAGCGCTAAATGATGCCCCTTTAGACAGAGGCATGCCTTTGTGAAGAATGTTTTTTAAGATGTAGATTGTTTTAACCGTAGATAGGTGATACGATACAGATAAATTGCCTTCTTCCCTGGACGTCCAATCTGCTAGTCTGATAGTTGTCCTTAAAGGAATACTGTCACTTGGTGCCTACGCATTATAACGGGCTTTGCATTGTGTCATGTAGACTGTGTATTTGTTGCAGAACTTATATAGGTTTGCTGTTGAACGTATATACTGCTATCTATACGTACAGCTTGAGCTCAGGCTGTTGAAAAGACCTTATTGTACCATATGAACTTGCCCGAGCTCTTGGCTGACCCTTTTCTTGGTCCTGTCTGCTCCAAGGACATGTTTGAGGGAGACATGAGAGAGGGCCTTCTTGGTGGCAGCTCCAAAAGGTTTTGCCGTTCTTCTCCTTGCTATTCTCTTTCTGCTTGCAGGCAAAGACCTTTTGATTCAACAGCTGACTTGCTGTAGAGAATACTTTGGTGGTGTGTCTGTTTTATTTGGGGGTTGATTTGGTGTAGTCTTTAAACTTATTTTCAGATTAATCGTGTTTTAATACTACCGTTTGTGTAATTGTTTAGCATGAACACTTTTAATGTGGACCAGTTTCCAGTCTGTAGTTTTAATTTTCTTGCAAACCACCTTGAGTCCTCGAGAAAGACTGGATGTGAGCCAAACACCCTCTCAATTCCTGCCATCTCAAGATTATTAACAGGCCTGATTTCTTCCTCAGGACATCAAGCCAATGAGGGACCAAATTGTTCGTGTGAAGAGATACGAGAAGGTTCCCCTCATCCTGGTGGGGAATAAAGTCGACCTGGAGTCAGAGAGGGAGGTCTTGTCAGCAGAAGGCCGGGCGCTGGCTCAGGAGTGGGGCTGCCCCTTCATGGAGACATCGGCCAAGAGCAAGACCATGGTGGACGAACTGTTTGCAGAGATCGTGAGGCAAATGAACTATGCGTCTCTGCCCGAAAAGCAAGACCAGTGTTGTACAACCTGCGTTGTCCAGTGAAAGAGAGAAAGCGAAACCTCAATCATGGCCATACAGAGCAGGTCGGTAGACGGTCTGAAGCACACAGAACAGCTGCTGTTACATCTCCCCTCCCCACTCTCTCCAGGTTGTTAGGTTTTATTCTATTCTATTTTGTTTTGTTTTATTTCATTCTGTTTTATTTTATTTGTATACCGCCCATCGGGCTACCAAGGCCACTCTGCACTGTTCACAACAAAAATAAGAACAAGAATCGGCAACATTCAATAAAATACACATCAAAATAACATAAAATACATATCAAAATAATATCAGAAAACAAAACTGGAAGACGTTATAACTTAAAGACATTCTGAACTTAAAATAGAACATAATAACAGTTAAACTGAATAAAAACAGTGAAGGTGGCGGGATTACTAGCTTAGGGGTTGGTCAGCACTCTGCATCCTGTAGACCGAATATCCTGGAGGGCCAGTCTGGATCGTAAAAAATTAAATTAAATAATGAGAGTCTTGCTCCTGTGTTCCTCTTGCCACAGTCTCGTGGCCGAGGACCTTGAGAAGATGCAGCCGGTTTGATAGGGCAGATAACTATTTGCCTAAGACAGCCTGGTTGTGTTCACTGCTGAATCAGGATTTAGATTTCCATGCTCCGAGGCCAGGACGAGGTGAGAGGAACTTCAGGCTCTGGTCCTGGATCTGGCCCTTCTGGAGAGTTCCCCATGACACTTATCGTTTGGTGGTTTCCCAGCTTTTTTGAGACTTTTCCCTGCTCTGAAACCTTGAAATGCCACTCCTAAGGCTTAGTTGAGAGGAAGTCTCAGAGTTTCTAGCTGAAATGTGCCAATGTTTTATGTCCCATCCTTTTACCCATTCGTTGGTGTGGGTCCTGCCTTTTGGAGCAGCCGAAGGCAAGCTGGCTCCCGCTTCCCTTTGAAGACCCCTTTGGATAAGCTAAGGACACCTTCTCCCAAGGACACTTGTTCTGGGTGCCCAGCACTCTTTAACAGTCTAGTCAAAAGGAGATCTGGTGGTTTGGTCTCTCTCTTTCTCTTCCTCTCCCTGTGTGTGTGTGTCAGGGGTTGCCTCTGACTTGTTTGCTCAGCCGTGTTGCGTCAGATGATTGTCTAGAGCAAAAGTGAGCCTGCCAGCTATACTACAGACCTCTCGGCCTCCTTAAGCGTGGGTGTTGATCAGCCCACGGTGGCACAGTCTGTATGTCAGCTCGTCTGAACTCATTCTCAGTTATGCAGATTGTTTTAAAAATAGAAACGTGTGAAGAGGAGGAGAGAGCTCCTGGCAGTGCCAACTGCACTTCTGCATAACAGGAGGAGGCCCGTTGGCTCAGAGAAGGCGAGAGGTGATGAAAGTTGTGGAAATGTGTCAGCGAGGGTGCTTTGAGTTTTTAAAGACGGCTGCGGAGGGCATGCCTCCACATAAGAGCAGGTGTCGAAACCCCAGTGGCTTCAAGAGGAATAAAACTGAGACTGTGACATAGCAGAGGGTTGTGTTTTTTTTTCTCCCTCCTGTATCCAAAGCTTTGCTTCTCATGAAGGGCTGGGTCGCTTCTTGCTCCATTCTATCAAAATGGTTGGAGCCTAAGAGGAGGGGAGAGAAAGCTGTTTTCCCCCCGTGGTGGTCTCGGCTCCCCAGCCCCCTCTTTCCTTAATCGGGAAGGTCTTTCTTCTTCCCTCTGAAGCCTTGGGGTGTGGGGGGGACATCCCAAGAGAGTCCCGTCTTTCCTTTTCTAAGTTTACTGTTTTCCTTAAAACCCTCTCTTCTTTGACCCATGGGCTGTGCTCCTAGGATTGCATAATGTCTCAGTCAAGCCCTGACACAGACAGACAGACAGACAAGCACCACCTTCTGGCTTTCACCGCCTTCAGCGCTGAAGGGCATTTTGCAGGCTTTCGAACAAAGCAGAAGAACTCGAGACGCTGGGGAGAGTGACAAGGGAGGGGGTGGATATCCCAAGTTCAACCCTCAATGCCAAGTCCATACAGAGCGAAGAAAGAATCCCACCTCAGACCCTGCGGACCCACAGCCAGTGTTGAGCAAAATGGCCCAGCGATCTCAAAACAGGATAAGACACCGATCTTTTCCTTAGCGGGCTGTTCCTTCGTGACTAAGTGGCCTGGGAGAGGCTTTTTCCATGGATTGTTGTGCTCTGTTGTTTTTAAATGTGTTTTTAGTATTGATTTTATTTACCTTTTTAAAATATAATACTTGGTTAATTCCTTTTTTAAAAAAAATATTTGCATACTTACTGGTTTTTGCTTTTCAATCTCGTTTTTTTTTAAAATTGTTGTGAGCGGCTTTCGGTCCTTTTAAGGAGAAAGGCGTGGCAGAAATATTTTTAATTCATTAATTCTGTGTGACTCAGGTAAAATTGGTTAGACAGGGAGCCAAGAGACCGCGCAGGGAAGTAGAAAGGTTGCTTGCTAGAAAGTTGGTGGCGGGAAGTGGGTGAGCAGACTTTGGCCAAACTTGGTTGTCTCCTGGCGAGCAAAATGCTGCCTCTCACCAATTCTTTGTCTTAACTGCAGATAAAACTCAGAGGAAAATTTGCACAGATGCTGCTTTGGAGAACCCTTTACATCCCAGGCTGCAGAACTGAGCCTTGCTTTAAACAAACAAAAAAAAAGTACCCTGTTTCTCTCTTTAGAGCACATTTCCAGGCATCGAGTGCAAAAAGAAAAGAAAAAAAGAGGTCAGCAGAGTGGCTGTGGAGATCCGTCGGCCTGCGACAGAAAAGCTTAGCATGTTTACCATAACGTTTTGGAATCTCTTCTTTATCTCTTGATCCTCTCTCTCTGTTTTGTTTTTTTAAAATAGCTTTCTAATTTCCTATTAATGGCTAATATGCAAGAATTCGATTTTTTTTTTAATATTATGGTTTCTTTCACTGATTTCCAGAAGTTGTATTTATTAAACTTTAAACTCAGTATTACCTACTCAATGCCTTTTTAAAAAGAAGAAAATTTTAAATGGAGAATAAAAAGTGAGCCTTAAACAAATGGTTACTTCTGTATATTACCTCACATCCATGCTTGATTTGCAAAAAGAAGCAGCCGGGGGGGGGGGAGTTTTCCTCTCCTCCCAAATGTCATTGGTTGAAACTTTGGAAATGTTCTGTTTACCTGTGATGGTGTCATAGAAAGGGACTTGAGCCACCTTCTCCCTTTGGGGTCCCAGCTGTGGTGGCGCGTCACTGATCTGGTGTGAAGATAGAAAACTATGTGACTGGGACAGGAGACGTTCTGCAAGATGTATGTGTATTATCTGTTATTACATGATGTTCAGCTCTTGGGTTTTGGTTTTTTCCCTCCGATGGATCATGTTCCAAAATCGGCAGTCAAATCGGCAGACACTCCTTCAGTGTCCCATTTCTGGCTGTGTGTTTTCTTGGAGAACGACAAAAGCGTTTCCCCACCTCACCCCCAAGGATTTGCATTCTAAAGCAAAAGCGACTTTGGGCTCATCTTTCGAGATGATGACTGGTGGACACCTGCACGTGTAAATCAAGTCCAAATAAAAACTAACCCTTACCTTTTCTAGTTCTTAAATATGCTTTCTCCCACGATAATATTTTGAAGCAATATCAGTTAGCTTTATTTTTGGTGCGCTGTTGCACTGCCTTTGTCTGTTGGTTTGTTGGCTTGCTCGCTTGCTTTTGGTTTCCAGTAAACAGCGTGAGAGCCGTAACTCCATGTGCAAACTCGTTACCCAGCCTTTGCCTTCTGGAGAGTTTACCTGTTTTGTCTGAATACTTGAAACATTTAAACAGCAACACAAATTTAAGACGGAAGGAAGAATATATGAGTTGTTGCAGTGTTTGTAGTTGGATACGATTCTAGTGAGAATTAGAGCTTTTTCTAGTGGTGTTCTCCAAAACCATTTTCTCTCTCCTCTCCCCTGTAATAATAACCATAGTGTGTTTTGCTACACCATAACGAGAGGTGTTAAGAGCCCACCTTAAATCATTTGAACATACTTCTGATTGAGATGGGTTGGTCCTGTAATAGCCAAGAATTGATCGGCTACAGACTCTCAACGTTAAGAACTAATCTGAGATAACATTGTCTTTTAAAATACTGGGAGGTTCAATTTGTCTCTAGCATATGTTTTTGTAAAACCAGTTGGAATAAGTGACCAAACAGTTACTAGAAGTGTTCTCATACACAGCACAGGATACAGGTAGAAGGGTCTCTCTACCTGTCTGTTTACCCGGTACAGTCTGGCCTGTTTCCTGAGCTACTGTGCCTCAGATTCATGAATGCTGGTGGCTCGGGCTTCATGTCTTGTTCAAAACAGTTTGGTGAGGCTCTTTAAGCAAAACCCATTTTCACGGATCCCTCAAACGATCTCAGGTTATTCACCCCTTTGTCGAATTAAGGTAGGTGGGAGAGATGAGTCTGAAAGGAGGACCTCCTTCAGTTTCCACTGCCCCTTCCTATACCACTTGGGAAAAAATCATTTTTATTTATTTATTTTACAATTCCCAGAATGCCCCAAACCAACCCAGCTCTTCTGGCTGGGGCATTTTGGGAGTTGGTAGCCCCAAACCACCCTTTTTGCAAGTTCTGGCCATTCCTTTTGGTTGATCAGTGGCAAGTCAGCTCCATTCACATGCGCCCCAGTGACTGCCTAAGGCACATAAACCCAGCTGTTCATCGAGAAGGAACTCTTTTTCCAGGAAGGGGGGGAGGCAATCAATAAATGTTTGCGTGGACACCACTCACAGCCCTAATTTGCCTGAAAGAACCTAAAATCATACCTAAGTGTCTCCTATGTACTGTACGTTTTACTGGTGAGAGGGTAAAATTCTGGAAATCCATCCAATACGAAATTGGGACAATGCTCTAATGCTTTGTAAACTTACAAACCGTCCCCCCCACACACACACACCCCTTGTTTGATTCATTCTTACTTTGTAAGAGAACCCTACAGTTGTTTGTAACTTTTTTAATAAAATAGATACCTGTATTACCAAAGCTGTGTGTGACCGCTTCATTCCTGGCAAAGCTTTGCTCATATGGTGGTGTTTTCTGTTTGTTGTGAAATGGACTGGGTGGGCGTTTTAGTACGTGGGAGTTCTGTGTTCTGTATAATACAAAGTACCTGTATGTGCATTGCCAGTCCAGCAGAGCCAGAGGGTGGCTTAGGGCCGAGAATCTCACGCACATATATCATGTAAGTTGTGTGAGCATCTTGTCCTGAGCTACAAATTTATTATTTATTTATTTACAAGATTTTTTGTCTCTGAGCGGCCAATGTATCGGCCCGGAGTACTCCCTGGAGGCACAGTTGGGAATTGAACTCCCAACCGCTACTGAACTCACTGAGCTACCCAGCCAGCTAATAATTATATGCCATCAAGTCAATTGCAACTTATGGAAACCCTTTCCTTCCTCTCGGGGTGCCCTGGGACTGTGCAGCTTACCCAAGGCCACACAGGCTGGCTCTTCTCCTAGGAGACACAGTGAAGAATCGAACCCCCAACTTCTGGCTCCGCAGCCATAGGCCTAAACCACAGCTATCAAGCCAGCTCATCTCACATCGGAGATCTGAAATACAGAGTGAACAGACATAGTGCAGTTGAAAGAAGTGGACTTGTATCTTAAGAGCAAATAACTAGCTGATGAAATCTGAGGGGATGTGGCGGAGGCCAAAGGTGGTTCAAAAGAAAAGAGCTGGCTTATCCTGAATGTTCATATTCATGGCTTCAAGCCAAGGCTCGGCATTTCCTTCTGTGGCCGCCCAGGCCTGGGCATCCCTTCCATGCAGAAGTATGCGTTGAGATGGAGGGAGCCAAGGGCTCAGGCTGTGCTTGCAACAAGGCAAGGTGGGAATATTCTTCAGAGGAACAACCAAAAGCTGACCCAGGAAGACTAGCAAACAAACCCCCTGTCAAGAGGAAGAGATTTTATTCCATCCCACTTGTTTTAAAAACTGCTTTAGCATGATTTTTGTCCAAGTATTGAGCAATGTGCCAAGTTCGTTCAAAACGCTAGGCCCTTCTCCATCCAACAGCCCTATGAAGTTGGTTTAGTGCTACGATTTGGGACTAGTGCACGGTCAGGCAGAGAGCCAGAGGGCTTCATGGGTTGCTTGAAGCTGTTGGAAGTCTCGGGCGCTGCCTTTTGAGTCACCGTGGCTGTGCATATGACTAAGCACAGAAAAAGCCTCCACGCCCCACCAAGCGGAAATGCACAAGAAAATGAATCGCTGTTCAAACCTGAAATATAGCGTCAATGTTTCCTTGTTCTGCTGGAGACCCTGGGCAAGGGAAATGGAATCATCAGGTAACAACACCCCCAGAAGTTCTCCCTCGCTGGCAAACCAGTCTTTGGGCTTGGATGGGGGGAAAAAATTAGATTGCAGTCCATGCTCACCCCGAAGGTGGCACCCTGGGTGACCTTTGGCCGGCCATGATCTTATCCTGCACAACTTCACAGAACTGTAGAGACAACGTCAGGGGAACACTGTTTAGTCACACAGAGCACCTTGAAGACAACGGAGGAGATCAGAAATCTGAAGGCACTGGACTGAATCCAACTGAGGGTCCCAATGACAGCAGACCTACTGAAGCCATGACATCTACTTAAAAGCAGAGATGTTGGCAAGTCTTTGGTCCCAAGTCCAAGTCCCTATTAAAAACAAGCTGTTTTCCCCAGGAAAAAAATGGAGGGTGGTTAGGTTTTGAGTCACAAGTTGAGCTCAAGTAATTGAAAGAAAAACCCAAGTCGAGTCCGCGTTGAGTCATGGGTGCAACTTAAATCCGACTTGACCTCTAGTCCCACGACTCAGGTCCCCATCCCTGCGTAAAAGACTCACAATTCCGGAACTGGTTTAGTGGATCTACTCGACTTAGACTAAGTAGCAACCAGGTGCAGGTCATCAACTTCAAATGCAAGCAGATTTTTATCTGGCTTGCCTTCCTTCTTTGCTCTCATTGCTTACCTGTCCAGTGTCTACTTTGTTGAGCACCATATGTATGAGGGGTGGTAGACTGATAACAGAATCGAAGAAGGCCGTCATCTGCATTTTTTCTCAAGTACAAACAAGCACAGAATCCTTAAAGGTAGGGTGGTCACACTGTGGCCTCCAGAAATTATTGGACTGCAAGTCCGGAAGTCCTAAGCACCACCGCTCATAGTGAGGAATGCTGAGAATCACAGCAAAGAATTTTTCCTGCACAGATTAACACTCTAGGTGTGTCGCCTGAAATGTCTCTTTCCAACAGAGTTGAGGAAAATGCCGTCCTTCAGTATTTGAAATGCAGCCTCCAGCATCCCTTTCTTACTAGCTGCACTGCCTAGCGCTTCTAGGGGTGGGACAGCTGTTCCATTCCAGTATTTACAAAAACATGGCGAGAGAATGTGCTTGCCCAACCGTTTACGGCACTGTCTTTTGTCTGTATGACTACAAAACTAGGATTGTAGTCTAATGTTCCAAAATAGCCAGGAGATGGTGCTCTTTTAAAGGAAGCTAACAGTTGTCGTTTTTCCTTCTGCTGGGTGGCATGACTTCTTCCAACAGAAAAGAGGATGGATCCCATGGGACAACTTGCACCTCACCTCCATGATGTTTATGAGATTGGGACAGATTTCCCACTGCCACCTATAGGTGAGTCCCATTTCAGCAAGGGGGGCAACTTTGCTATGCATCAAGTCTTCCTCATTTAGGTCTTATAAGGTGGGGATTCAGCATGGCCAAGAACTGTGCCACACAACTGTGCATGCATTTCTGTGTGCATCTCAATGTGATGGGCAGTTCTCATTCCCGCTTTGTGTCTTTCAACTCTCCTCTCTGCATGCAGCCCCATTGCTTGAATGATATGAAGGCCAAACTTAAGTATCGTTCATCTCCGATGGGCAGGGATTAAAATACATGTAACCAAGACGTTGCATACTGAGCATACATCCCTCTTAGCAATAATCAGTGTCAAAACAGATATGTACAACTCTCCTGCAGAAAGACACATGACCCCTGTCCACACTACGGCACATTGAAATTGTACTAAGGCGGTGGGATTTCTCCAGTTATGTTAGCATGCAGGACTTTGCTACCGTAAAGTATTTATTGAAGAGTACTGAAGAATTGGTTGCAGCATATTGACCCAACTGTTAGAATTTAATGTGATTTATATTACCGCACTAGTCATCGAAGCGACCAACATGAATTTGACCCAACTCCGGGAGGCCGTGGAAGACAGGAGGGCCTGGCGTGCTCTGGTCCATGGGGTCACGAAGAGTCGGACACGACTTAACGACTAAACAACAACAACACTAGTCCTCATGATTCGAAATTTAAAACAACGGAACAGCTTGTAAAGTGGATGGGGATATGATCAGACGTCTTAAACTCCGAAGGCAGACTCCTGTGGACCTTTCATAGCAGAGAGAGGGCTCTCGCGATGTTCTACTTAAGTCTCAAATCACTCAGTTTCATTTGCTTTGATATATAGAGCGATGAGGATGCAACTGGGTTATTGTTTGAAATCCAGAGCAATCCCTGGGAATTGCAGCCTCTAAGCCTTTGCCCTCAAAACATTCTCTCGGCATTGAAGGAACCCAGGAAAGCCGGGGAACGCAAACCTTTTAGTGCCCTTCGTTGGAAAGAAAGACTTGCCATTGTCCTTTGGTGGCAGCATTGGCGGTAGTGGTGCTTCAGCATCCAGCCCTTTCCCACTTGCCCTCCTTTGCAACAAACCTGTGTTTGGAACTCCAGCAGTTATCACCCAGCGGAGACTGAAATTCTGGATGAACCAGGCGGCTGGGACCCCCCTGCTCATATCCCGTGGGATACGGATCTCGGCAGCCACTCAGCTGTGTGCCCAAGGATGCTACATTTGAAGGTCCAGTTTTTGGACGATTCCCAGAAGATATTTGTCGTGGACGTGAGTAGATGGTCTCGTTATTAGTCTGGTGTCATGAATCCTGAAGGCTCTGCGCCCTTTCTCAGCTTGGGGACTGTTTGTAGCATTTTGGCTGTTTTACACAAGTGAAATTGTGGTTAGATGGTGGAACTTCTCCAGTTGTCAAGGGGTAGCTAGCTGGCATGCCGGACTTTGCTACTGCAAAGTAATTTTTGAATAATACCAAAGAACTTTCCCCCGCCTCAAAGGGCTATGTTTTTAGCTAGTGAGGGGAAAAATGCCTCTGTGATCATGTTTGCTATGTTGCCTTCTTTGACTACAAGATTGCTCGGGAGAAAAAAAAGGGGGTGTTTGTTTCAAAGGAAGCGCTACAACACTTTCATGTGGCTTTCAACGTAGGAAAGCCAATGATATTTTAAAAGCAGAAAACCGCGGCATGGATCCATGAGGGGGGAAGTGGAATAAAAAAATATATCCTGTTGTATTTTATGCACTGTTTTGTGATGTTTTGGTTAGTCTGTGCAAAAATGTTGTCCATCCCAGGTATAAGTTTTTGTTCTATTTTTCTCCTGTAATGTTTGAAAATACAAGGATATATGTTTCAAAGTCGCCTTTCCTTGCCAACCTCACTCAACTGTTATTGAAACAAGGAGCCAAAAGCCGACAGATCATTTACTACCTGTGTTCCAGTGGATCTTGGGTTTTCTTTAAAATACTGCGTCATTCTTAGTTCCTTTATCAATTCTTTTAAACCTCATCTTGCATTTAGTTCTTTGTTGCTTGGCAGTTTATATGAAAACTATTATTAGCTAGAGAGAGTGTGTGTGTGTTGACATTGGTGGTCCCTCACCGACAAAGTGAGGGGATAGGAAAGGCCCTCTCGCTGGCTCCATGATCTAAAATGTGTTTGTTTCAAAACCCAGTTACCTCCATGGGTGGACAAGCCAATGTTACCTCCATGGGTTCTGCATAGGGCGATGAGTGTGAATTATTTTAAAATTTCCTGGAGGCATTTCCGTCACCTTTCTTCTGTAATCTATGAAAAGTGGCATCTGGTGAAACCTGTCAGTTCTCTCGCTGTGTGTCTATGTGGGGCTCTGTTTTTAAGAAGAGGCAGTTGCAAGATACAATCCAGAGCTGTAGAAAAGGAATATGCACAGCATCACTTCTGGAAAATTAACTGAGTGTCGTGTCAGCTCTTCAAAACAATGGCTTTTTAAAGAAGTTACTTAGCTCATGACTTGGCAGGATGGCGGTATTGCTGTGAGTTAAAACTGTTTTCAAATTTATTTGGGTGCAAGCTGAAAGTAATTTTTTAAAAAAGAAAGCTATTATTGTGCTGCTGTGCTTACAGTGGTACTAAATGTGCTGAATTTTGAACGCTCATGACGTGAGTTCTGGCAACAGTGGGCTTCCTTCTTTTTCTTCCATGCTTTCCCCATTAGCCAAAGATCTCTCTACCACTTAAGAGCTACACGACATCCTATCTCAGCAAATGGATTTCCATTAAGCCCCCAGCTTGATCTTTCTTTTTAAAACCTCCAAAAACAAAAAAACCCAACCCTTGTAGGCACTGGATGCATTTGAGGCTGAATGGCCACAATGAATGAGAACCTGGTTTAGTGCATCTTCTGGAATTAAAAAAAACTGCCTCGGGCTGCAGTCTGCAAGATATTTCAGGCAGCTGAGACTTGACTTTTGTTAGAACGCTTGGATGCAAGCAGAGATTTTTTTTTCTCTTTAATGTCTGATCAATTTCAGGACCAATAAAATGGAACCAAACCATCCTTTACCAAGAACAGAGGAGGCTGAGCTGTTTTGAAGAAGTTTACATGGATGTGATGGTTGCACCCCAAGTAGACGTTATTCCACATCTACTCCAGACTGAACAACACCTTTAGATCTGTTTATTTAATAATTGTAACAAGTGAGCTCTCTAGCATCACACCTATGGCAGGCAGAGCTCAGAACATGACATTTTTAAAAAAGGAACTAGTTATGCTAATAGGATACTAGTTCTGTTACTCAAAATGTCTTGGTAGCTATGTTGCTACTGTCATTATTGTTGCCCTAATCATGCATGTAGTACATTGCATTGCATTTTTTATTAATACATTGGCTTGTCATTATTTGAGAAACCAGAAAAATAAGGGAAATACTCCCAGGTTCCCCCCCTAGTGGCCAATCCTGATATTGCATCATGGAAATATTAGTTGAGCTATCCAGCTAGCATTTTTTATGATTCCCTTCCCACTTAGGATTGATTATAAGAAGGGCATACAAGCTGTCAAATATTTCTAAAAGGCCCTTTAAAAAAACTTTTGAACATTGCATCGTAAAAGTCAATCAGGACCTAAAACAAGAGAATGGCAGGAGGGGAGAGTGGGAGACCACAGACTTAAGGGGAAATGCTTAGTAAGTCCATCTGTCTATGTGTAATACAAGTCAGCTTCAAGTTGTGTGCAGTATTCTATGGGTAAGAAAAAAATGAACAAAAAATCAAGGTCCATTTTGCATTCTCAAAGAACTGTGAACGTTTTGTCTGACCTCTGGGGCTGCCGTGATCATAAAGCAGGCCCATTTGTCCAAAGAGTTCCCATTTCCGTACTTCAGAAACTAATTTCCTTCCATGCAAAACATAGATCAAGAGTCCTATTGCCTTCCTTTAAGAACCCATCAAATTACAGTCTTGGGAGGGACCCGTTTCTGTAGATCTCCAGTTTTATTCCTCAAGGCACCGTGCCCAAGTATTATAGTGCAGAAGGAATAAACAATGGCAATTGTTTTAATTGCCCTTGTGATCCAGCCATTTGCAAGGAAAGTGGGACAACCCTCCAGAGAATACTGTTATTAAGCTGTCACTTCCCAGCTGCTTTCTTGCGCGAGGGTAGCAATTTGAGGATCGTCGATTACAAGAAAGGATGATCTGGAAAGTGTTGGCGTGGACGTTTCATGCTGAGCACAACAAACGATGTGTAAGCAACCCCTCAATTTCTCTGGGAGTCAAAGTTAGTCTGACAGGTGTGTGCCGGATGCATGCCAGGAAGAGCCCGTTTTCCTAGCAGCAGGGCCAAGTGTAAGGCAGTGCAGCAGCCTAGACCGCCGTTCCTCCTGTGCCCCTTTCTTCCCAGGCAGTGGTTCCAGTGCATCATGTGAACTGGGGCAGCTGGGCATTATGAGCATTGAAAGAGATTTATGAGCGTTGCTTGGACTGTGGAGCTGTAGGCTCAGTGGTTTCAGTCTCTGGCTGCAGAGCCAGAGGTTGGGAGTTCGATTCCTCACTGGGCCTCCTGAGAGAAGAGCCAGCCTGGGTGGCCTTGGGCCAGCTGGACACAATCCCAAGGCTCCCTCCAGAAAAAAGGAATGGTAAACCACTTCTGAATATTCTCTACCTAGAGAACCCTGGGGGACAAGGGTTGCTGTAACTCAGAATTGACTTGATGGCACACAATTAATTATTATCATCTTCATAAGGCCTCAGTAGCTTACTGTTTTTTAGTTTATTTAAATGTTGGCTTAACATGGGACCTCAGCAAGTGACGGGGAAAATACATGCAACCCTCAAAGGAGCCCCTCTCCTTTCCCCGTGGAAAATAATTTTTAGTCCTATAACTGAAACAACCCACGAACTGGAACTTTGTGGAGGTGTGAGCTGTGGCTCCTTGGGTTGAAGAGTGTTTGAGAGGTTGGAGTTCAGGGAGAGAATTACGTCTGTATGAAATAGCTGTTTGTATTTTTGAACAAATGGCTTTAAGAACTGTTTTAATGCAAATCATTTAAGATTTTGATACCTCTGATCTACTGGTCCTAAAACAAAATAATTGTTTTTCATCCTCTTACCCTTGACTTTGTCTTCCTCCCCCCACCCCACCCCCGCCGTAGCAAAAATCATCTGGCAGGACCTTGTTCAACCTGAGCTGCAGCCACTTGAACCTCACAGAAAAGGAATATTTTGGGCTGGAGTTTTGGAGTTCTGCAGGGCACAGTGTAAGTGGCATAAGAGCAATTCCCTTAAACATATTGACTTGGCCCTTTAGAAGATGCCACATGAGTGCCTTCTTCTAAAGACACTCATGTGCTGTCTTTAGATTTAAGACACGTTAGACACTTATTTAATCTAAAAACACTCTAGACATTCTAGATTAAATAATTTCACCACCGAATTAAGTCTTCTTGGGAAGTGGCCGTTTGGGCTTCCTGTTATCCTCTCCTCTCCTCTCCTCTCCTCTCCTCTCCTCTCCTCTCCTCTCCTCTCCTTCCTTCCTTCCTTCCTTCCTTCCTTCCTTCCTTCCTTCCTTCCTTCCTTCCTTCCTTCCTTCCTTCCGTCCGTCCGTCCGTCCGTCCGTCCGTCGCTTCACAAGTATCAGATAGATGTCTTCCCTTCCTGATGGTGTAATACATTTTCTTTATGTCTCTTTGCACCTCCTGCTGCCTTCTATATGTGTGTGTTTTCTCACCGATGTTTTCTGTCTGCTTGTTGATGCGTTGACCATTTTGTTAGCTGTTTGGGGTTTTGCAAGAGGCCCGGGAGACCTTGGTTGGGGGATGACAAAGAGCAAACATTCTAAACCAATGCTGGGGGAATACTGAACGTTGCAAGGAAAAGACATTCTCTGCTGGCTGTTGACCTCATTGTGCAAAGCAATTTGTCTTCCATTCGAAAAGGTCTTGGGCACCCCAGACAGAGCCAGGATTTTGTTGGGCTCCATTCCATTTCCATGGGTGAAAAACCTGCCCTGACCAAACGGACCCATTCCAGAGGGAAGGATCCAGGTGGGGAGGACGGCTGTCTAAGTGGTGCAGAGCATCAGTGGCTCCTTCGATGTTGTCAAGATAACAATGAAGACCATTGACGTCTCTCTGCTTCATTAAGCTCCTGGAGTGCCCTAGGTATGGGGGAGGGAAAGCCTAGCTCTGTCTTTCTAAAGAACGAAACCAGCGAATCTTTGCCGGCTGATGAAAGCCTGCTTTTCTTCCCCAGAAATCCCATTCAAGGCACATCATTCAGTGATAAATATACATCAGTGGCACGCTGATTAACTCGTCAGCATTGTTTGCCTGCCAAAGGCCGGGTCTGAGCAAAGGAGCAGGAGGAGGTGAAGGCTTTGGGTGGGGGTAGGGTGAGTGGCACCCTTCCAGAATACATGTTGAGAGAGTGCATTTTGGAAAACAAATCACATCCGGTAAAATATGGCTAGAATCCTGTTTTCCGATTTACGCTTGCCTAAATCACGTTCAGTCTTGGCAGCAAATTGCTGCTTGTTAAGGAAGTGTGCTGATTACATTCCTGGGTGTGCGCCTGACCTGCCCAGAAACGCAATCGCCCGCTTTGCTAAGAAGCAGCAAGTTGCTGCCGAAACTCGCATGGCGTCCCTTATGCAACTGTAAGTCGGCCCTAGGATTCAGGCCCATGGCTTCTTGCAAATGAATAGCTAGCCCTGCAAAAGCTAGGGCTTTTCCCGCCAATGCTTTGCTTCTGTGGGAGAGCACCCCCAAAATGGCACCTGTCATTCACCTTCCTTCCTTCCACAACATGGAAACTACCCTTCCCAGAGTCTCCTAGGCAGCATGGTGACTTTTTCCGACTATGACTCCCAGAATCTCCAGGATGCAAAAATTACAGTGTGCATTTTATTCTGACACATTTTGCTTCAGCCTTTTGAGTCTTCTTCGAGTAATAAAGTTTTATTCTTACTATGGAATGGTCTGTGCCAATAGAATTGTTTAAATTGTGAGTCATATATATGCAAACATATTTATTTGACTAAAGGTTGTACTATACGATAATTTAACCGTAAGAAATGCTTAAAATCCTGGAACCAGAGTCTCTTCTTGCCCTACAGCTTTGGTGGGTGTACAAGTTCCTTCTTGTTCTCATCCCAGAATCCCCAGCCGTTGTGACAGCCATGCTAGCTGGCGGCCGCTGGGACTCGTAGTCTGGAAATAAATAAATGACATTCTCAAGCCCCAGTTCCGTGAGAGCTTCCTGCACGTGGAGGTACAGTCAGAAACAGTTCGAGATCCGAGATCTGTTCCACAACTTATTTTGTGTGTGTGTGTGTTCTTGCAGGCCTGGCTGGAACTTCTCAAGCCCATCACAAAACAGATTAAAAGTAAGCATCGGCTTTATTTATTTGCCTTGGAACGAAAAGACATAGCAGCTGTCCAAGAGGCAGCCCCGTGAAGTCTGTTTCAGCATGTAGGATGAAAAGAAAAAGTTGTAGACTCCGAAAGATGAACTGTGGCGCTTAAGCACAAATTCTTGTGAATTAGAAATTGGTTAATCCACACCTCTTGGGTTTTTCTTTTCTTTTTGTTTTACAAAAAAGAGAGAGAGAGAAACATTTTCTTAAACAGATGGAGTATGCCGTTGAGGACAACATGTGGCCCAGGCTGTTGCTGTCTTCTCCTTTACTCCCGTGGCAGCTGTTGTCATCATCCCACTAGCTGATCTCATTTTATTGTCTGTTTCTGTAACACCCTCTGTGTACGCAGCGCCTCACAGTGGCTGCTAACAGTGCTCCAGTGGCTAGCAGACCAAGAGCAGAGGCAGCTGAACCCCACGGGACCAAAAAGCAAGAGAAGGGGTGTCATTGCCCTCTCTGTTGGGAAACGTTCCCTTTTTTGAACCTCATTAAGCTCCTAGCATTTCACAGTCAGGATGGCCACTTTTATCAATAGCACTGGGAAGCTTGACCTGTGGTATTGCCTTATGCTGAAATTGCTCTGAGAAGCTTGACCTGTGGTATTGTCTTATGCTGAAATTGCTCTGAGAAGCTTGACCTGTGGTATTGCCTTATGCTGAAACAGCACTGGGAAGCTTGACCTGTGGTGTTATGCTGAAATAACACTGGGAAGCTTTACCTGTGGTATTGTCTTATGCTGAAACAGTGCTGGGAGGTAATTCTGCCTCGAGAACTTTGAGAATTGCCTTTTTGGGGGGAGGGACTACAACTTCTGGAATCTCCTGGCCAGTATGACCAACCATGTGGCTGGGGGATTTTGTGATCTATTTATTATCCAGGAAATCAGTTTCCCATCACCACCAAAGCATGGAAGATTCCTAATGACAAATCTCCAACCATGAGTCGTAAACCAATGTAATAACCCGTTGGTTTTCTCTGTGTGTGATTTACCCTTCAACCAGCCTTCCTTAATCTGGTGTTCTGGTGTTATAGGATTACGATGTCCATAATCCGTGGCTGGCACATCTAGAGGGCATCTGGGTGGGAGAATCTCCCCAATTTTTCCACGCCACATTTAGAGGAAGAGGAAATAATAGAAAAAAAATCTTGGGATAGGAATGACTCATAGCTGGTGGGTTTAGAAATGCAGAGAGGTACAGAACTGGTATGGGGCCCCTATGGAGGAATGAGGAGACCTGTTCCCATGGGAAACTAATAAAAAAAATTTAAAAGTCAGATCAGAAAAGCTGGTTCTTGGGGCTATGCAAATGAAGAGCTGTGTAAATGTTCTCGGCAGATTTTTGAAACCAAACTTATGAAGATGTTGTGTTTTAAGATCCTAAGGAGATTCTTTTCAAATTTATGGTGAAATTTTTCCCAGTGGATCCGGGCCATCTGAAAGAAGAGCTAACGAGGTATGACACTTTGCAATGGCTATTTCTTTGTTCTTTGTTTCTCGGTTCAGGCGTTCCCCTCCCCATAAGGTCTCTGGTAAAGAATTATTATTGTTATTATTATTTTTTAAAGAATTTGACAATTGCACTTCTGACAATGTCAAATACTGACCGCCTTAGTCTCCTGAGTCATTGGCCCAAAATCTAAGCTAACCTGCTTTGTTTTCTTCTGTTTTGGTCAGTTTTGAGATATTACAGTAGGACCCCCGTATCTGTGGAAGATTGTGTTCAAGCCCACCCACCCCAATGCTGAAAAACGCAGAGTGTAGTGAACACTATTGTAATAGCAAATGCTGTATATAGCATGATTTCTGCCTTCCTCTAGTGGCCAGTTCTGGTAACTTCATTGTTAGAAATATATACTTTCGGGTTGTTGTTTTTTTAATTAAAAATATTTTCAGACTGTGATGTCAGCGGATACTGATCCGTGGATAAGGGGGTCCTACTGTACTGCTGTAATGAGAACACCTCCTGTTTGGTTTGAAATGCTTTTTTTCCTGGCAGATTGTGAGCGCTGTATTGTGAGTGCTAACACAGTCATTTCCAAAAGGACTTTTAAATGTGGTGTGCTAGGCTACCCAAAGGCAGAGAGCCATGGGACATGTACATCATTTTTTAAAAAATTAATAAACCTCCCAAGCAATGTAATAAAAATCCACATTCAGAGCCAAATCTTTACAAGGGAGTACAGGGGCTGCATTAGTTTATCCCAGGGATGGGAACTCAGGTTGCAGGACCCGCTGTCAAGTTGTCCTTAAAGTGACAACTTGACAGTGACTCAATTCAGACCTCACTTAGTTTTTTTTTCTTCCAATGACTCGGGCTTGACTCAAAACCCAGAACCCACCCACTCCCTCCTTTTTTTCTGGGGGGAAAAGCTTGTTTTTAAATAGGGACTTGGGACTTGGTACCAAAGACTCAACAGGGACGTGGTGGCGCTGCGGGTTAAACCGCAGAAGCCTCTGTGCTGCAAGGTCAGAAGACCAGCCGTCGTAAGATCGAATCCACGCGACGGAGTGAGCTCCCTTCGCTTGTCCCAGCTCCTGCCAACCTAGCAGTTCAAAAGCATGTAAATGCGAGTAGATAAATAGGTACCACCATGGTGGGAAGGTAATGGCGTTCCATGTCTAGTCGCGCTGGCCACGTGACCACGGAAACTGTCTACGGACAAACGCTGGCTCTACGGCTTGGAGACGGGGATGAGCACCGCGCCCTAGAGTCGGACACGACTGGACTAAATGTCAAGGGGAACCTTTACCTTTACCTTACCAAAGACTCAGACTTGAGACTTGGGGCCAAAGACTTGCCAACATCTCTCATTCATCTTCTGTGATCCCACAGCAAGAGAGGCAGAGATTGATCCTGAGCACCGAATTAATCACTGTACAAAGTATTGTTTGTTATAACTCCACATTTATTTATTTTTAGCCCCTGTGATTCTGAATCCCCTGGACAGACTGGTGGGAATACTCTGGATGAGTGGAGGAAGTGGCCAAAAAATTCAGGGCAGGGCGTTACCAGGATATCCAGTCATCAGGAAACATGGTTTCCGTGCCTTGGATTATTCCGGAGCAATGCTTTTGTTTTAACTGCCTATATTGCGATAAACTGCCCAGAATAGTGCACTAATGGGGCAGTATATAAATGTAAGAAATAAATTGTATTAGCTAAAACAGGAAGCTGATTGCAATAAGCTAATCCATGCAAATTTGCTTAGTGTGGATCATTTGGCCTCCTGACCACCACCATCCCCATACCTTCCAGATGGGCTGAGGGCTGCAATGCTGGGACTCCCCCCAACCACACTGGGGGGGGGGTGTCTGTCAAGACTGGTTATTTGAACACCCTGCTTCCCCCCCCCCCCCCCGGGGCCCAGGACATGAATCCTCACCAACAGAAATAAACCAGCTTTCATTCTGACTTTCTGGAAGCTTGTAAATTTTACCCCATAATTTTGCCAATGGGGTTATAAGCACCCACTGATTAGTACGATTGGTAGAGAACCCAGGCCATGGGTTCAGTTGGTGAGAACCTGGATTTTCGGACAGGTAACTAGTGTTGTGTGAAATCTGACGCACACCAAACGATGTACTGTGGATCGTAGAATGGCATGGAGCTGGTAATGAAAAAGTAATTTAAAAGCCCTTAAGGAGCAGGGTAAAGTGGGGCGCTCTTACCCTGTATCTCATTTAAGGTGGAATAGGAGTAGAACTTTGTACCAGTGTTGTCTCTGAAATGCTTTTTAGGTACCTGTTCACCCTCCAAATCAAGAAGGATCTGGCGTGTGGAAGGCTTCCCTGCAGTGACAACAGCTCGGCTCTGATGGTTGCACACCTTCTGCAATGTATGTAAGGCAAGGTTGAACTCTGGAACTCACCTCCACAAGATGGGCTGGGGGTCACCAAGAGAGGGCCAAATGATATGTTACAGAAGCTGAATTTTGTCATTCTTTCAGGGATGCGATTTCGGTGGACTTTTATCCTTAAGTGATTACGATCGTCAACAAAGCCTGTGTGCCACTGCAGAAGAGTCTGATCAGAAAAGAAAGAAAGCTAAATTGCAAAGTGGGGAGAGGGTTTGAAAAGCTCCTGCTGTGACAATCACATGTCATTCAGCACTTAAGGAATCCCTTCACCTACCGATGAGCTTTCTGTAACCTATAACTTGGCCCTTAGGCACATGATTGGATAAACTGGACTGGATATAAGATGAGTAGTTAAAGTCTATCAGTGGTTATTCCTGTATAATGGCTACAGATTAGTTTGCCTATGAATGAAGGCTACAAGAGCTGCCATATCCTGCCTGTGAGTAAGCTCTTGGCAAAAGGTGATAGGTGTTATCATTAAGAAAACTCATATTTCTGAACTCTTGAGTGATCGCTAGTAACTTGGGTTGGAGGCAGACGTTAGCTGTTTCCTTCATTTAAAACTGAAGGCGTGTTAATGTTGGAGAGAAGTGACTGAGAAGGTCTCCAAGGGTTTCATTAAAGAGTCTTCCCCAGCAATTTTGATTCTGTGTGGCTTCAAACTGCAGCTGCGCTGGGAGATTTTCACGAAGAAACGGACCGGAAGCACTTGGAAACGCACAAATATTTGGCGAACCAAGAGTGTCTGATGAACAAGATCATGCATTATCACAAGAAACATGGGTAAGTCCCGGTTTTCACCGCTCACCCCTTTTAAATGGGCCAGCGCCTCACCAGGAAGCTAAGCATCGCTCTGGGTTCTGCGTCGAGGGCCTGAAAACGTTGCGTATTCTGCACACAGAAAATCTGAATTCTGCAACTTGAGTATATCGGGCTAACGAAGTATCTCTGAAGCACCATTTAGCTTATTTTTTGTATCACATCTTTGGCTGATGTTCATCGTGGGGAATAAAATGAGGATGTAATCTGAGTGCTGAAGGCCCACCTAGGTTTGCCCCAACCACTACAGATCATAGTCAGTCATCTCCAGAAACCTCCTTGTTTCATTGTTTGAAACCACATTGAAGCAGAGGTTGGGGAAGAAAGAGTTACAAGTAAGTGTTACCTGTAACTAGTTGCTTTTTAGGTAATATGACCAGTAGTTTACAAAGTTACTTTCTAGGTGCAATGGCTAGCACCTAAGTTAGTTACATATTATATCTTGGTATATTACTGATTTTATTGGAATGCACTCTGGTGTGGAGCGCAATATAAATAATAATAATTACTTCTAGTGCAAAAGTTATTTTAAGGGCATTTTGAGAAGTCTTTCGGCCGTTCTGCTATCAGTCTTAAGTGGCCAGGGAAGCGTTCTTTAGTTTTGTCTTTTTATAAATACGTTCAAGGTACAATATTGGAATTGGCAGCTAATGGAAACCCGAGAGAATTGGCTGGAGTCATCTGGGAATTATATTCTGAAAACCACAGAGCTGGAAGGGACCCCCCGGATCATCTAGTCTTGCCTCTCTCAAGGAGGCCCAGTGGGGGATCCGAACTCCCAACCTCTGGATCCATGGCCAGAGGCCTCAACCCCACTGAGCTCTCCAGCAGTTCTTGTACTACCGTTTCCAAGGTCTGGCTCGGATGGGGTCACATGAAACCCTTGCTCCACTCCTCCGATAAGCCTTAATGCCATATTCACTTCCTTTTACTTCCAGGGGCAAAACACCGGCTGAGTCAGACGTGCAGCTGCTGGACATAGCAAGAAAGCTAGAAATGTATGGAATTCGGCCTCATCCTGCCAGTGACGGGGAAGGGACCCAGATCAACTTGGCTATCACTCATATGGGGGTGCTGGTTTTGCGGGTAAGAACAAGAGTTTCCTCCGACCACGTTTTGCAAGGTACAGTGGTGCCTCGCAAGACGAATGTCTCGCCCGACGAAAACCTCGCAAAACGAAAGCGTTTTGCGATTGTTTTGGTGACTCGCAAGACGACTTTTCCTATGGCCGTGCTTCGCAAGACCATTTTTTTTTCCGCAAGAGCGATGCCTCGCAAGACGAAAATCATTCGTTCGTCTTGCGAGGTTTCCCATAGGAATGCATTGCAATGCATTCCTATGGGAAACCGCGCTTTCGCAAGACGAAAATTTTGCAATACGACGCTACTCGCGGAACGAATTACTTTCGTCTTGCGAGGCATCACTGTAATTAGATTGACCCATGACATTGTCTACGCCTGAGCTCTTAAAGGTTGTGGCGCGCTTTGCTTTCTTCCGTCTGCTAACCCAGTTGTGACAGTAGGCTTGGAAAAGTTACTCATCTGAAGCAGTCGGGGATGTTGGGAACGGTAGTCCAAGCAAGTAACTTTTCCACACTCTGGTTCCGTGCTGTGCCTAATATAGTACTGCCGTGATCCCACAGTGCCTCCCTTGTGACCCTAATCTTTCTGCGCTTCGTATCCAGAAATGAGTCCTGTTCAGCAAGGATCCTCTACAATGTTAATTGAAAGCTTCCTGCTTTCAGTTTGCCCATTACAGTATATAGTTTCCTGACCATAAGGTAAGGGATTTGGAGGAAAAGACTTCTCAGTCATTTGTATCTCATAGCTCACGAATCCCTCTGTCAAACAACACGAGTCCCAGCACAACAGAATTCTAAACAAACTTTTATTCCCCAAGGGGAACCATCTGTTTAAGATTTTGTCATCAAGGGTTAAGTGTTAAGAGCCTTAAAAAAGTGTAGTTGTATTCTTGGGAGTAAATACAGGGAAATCAAAACAAATGTTTCATGAGTCACTGAAAACTCAGCACTGCTGAGTGTGCATTTTACTGCTACAATAACTGCAAAACACCAGGAAACTAAATATTAAAAATGCAATAGTCTTATGGAGGAAATGTTCTTGATAGGTCTGAAATGCAAATGAGCGAAAATAACAATTCAGTTTTGAAAACCCAGTGTCTGGCTTCGGCAGCTTCAGCGTCCAACTGGTGGGATACAAGCACTCCCAGGCGCTTCCTCATTTTGGTTCACCCTGGTGTAATCTAAAAGAGGATCCACTCCCTTCTTCCACAGCTTTTGATGTGGGTGTCTCGCCGTCTGTCTTGCCCTTGTAAACTAAAATGCTACGATGTCAGATCTTGGTGTTGCACGGTAGCGAGACATCTCTTGACCATATAATCTACTGCCAAAAATAGCTGCCGAAGTTTGAGACAATTACAAGGTACTGCCTCTCCGCCGCATTTTTGTGGAACAAACCCATACTTTAACTTAGTGTTTGCTGCACAGTGTGGGCGTGTGACAAGGCCAGGACCGTCTCGCCTCTGATCAGGAAAGAAGGAGGGTGGGATATCATGACAGCTCACGCAGTGTTAAAATTCAGGCGAGTTTTCTTGGGCTCTCTTGCTCTCAAGTTAAGCCTGCAAACATGGCTGTTGTCATGCTTTGCCAAGTTGCTTCCAATCTATGGCGGCCTTAATAGAGTTTTGGAGTTGGGTGAGATGCTCAAGGAGTGGCTTACCATTTCCCCCAGGGAGTTTCCCCAGCCAAGCAGGGATTCGAACCCAGGTTTCTTGAGCTCTAGCCTGATCACCGATCCATCCAGGCTCACCAGCTTTTGCAGAAAACATGGCGGAGAAGGTATTTTATTTTATTTATGCATTTGTCTTATTTATAGGCTGCCTGTCTCCTGATAATAGACCCTAGGCAGCTCACAGTCTTAAAAAGAAAAGAACTAAAAACACAGTAAAATAGACATTAAAAAATTAAACGATAAAACTGATTAAAATACAGATACAAATACTGCTACTACTCATAATCGTCAAGCGGTCCCTGGTACCTGGTTTTGCAAAATCCAGAGTGGTTCACCCAGCTATGTTGGGCCCTTTCTACCCTGGCTATCTTTAGCAGACCTCAAGATCACATTTTCCAACGCATTCAAGAAAATCATTGTTGTCAACAACTTAGAACTGCAGAGCTGGAAGGGACCCTCTGGATCATCCAGTCCAGCCCTTGTCAAGGAGGCCGAGTTGGGGAATCGAACTCCCAACCTCTGGCTCCGCAGCCAGAGACCTCAGCCACTGTTCTGTGAAATTTTGTTCCTCAGCCCTCTAGATATTTCAGATTTCAGCTCCCATCAGCTCCCTCCACCCAATGCATGGGGATGTTGGAAGTTGTAATCCAAAGCATCAGAAAAGCGCCAGGGGTGGGGCAACTCCTAGGTTGCTTTGGAGTAATCAGCAAGCTCTTAAGGCAGTGGTCCCCAACCTTGGGCCTCCAGATGTTCTTGGACTACAACTCCCAGAAGCCTTCACCACCACCTCTGCTGGCCAGGATTTCTGGGAGTTGAAGTCCAAGAACATCTGGAGGCCCAAGGTTGGGGACCACTGACTTAAGGTACTTGAGTTTATGGAAGTTATTACGTTGGCGGAAAATCTCTTGGACCTGATGATCACCAGCAGATTTTCCAAGGTTTGCACTTAATCAATAAAGAGTCTTGACACATCTGAGATAGTTTTCTAGCCTATTTTAAATACTTTGGGAGCATTTGGGAGGTCTTACTTTTCAGTGGCAAATGCAGGAGAGAGCATTATTTCCCCTCCCCACAGAAAACGGGCCCCACATTGGAGCACCAAAGCTTCCTAGTCCAGGATATTTCCCGTTACAAAACTTCACACAGAGGGTCTGTTCGTTTGTTGTCTGCTGCAGGGAAACACAAAGATCAATACATTCAACTGGTCCAAAATTCGCAAGCTGAGCTTCAAACGGAAGCATTTCCTGATCAAACTCCATGCGAACGTCGCCGTAAGTACCCCGTTTCTTTCTTTCTCTGGCTCCCCACTTTTTAAAAGAAAAAAAATATTGAAAGCAAGTGGGGTGTAGGGTTATAGCGTTCAAATAGTACTTAAGGACTATTTTTATCCGCAGTTTTCGGCATCTGTAGGGGGCTCGGGACCAATCCCCCACGGGTGCAGGGGTATTGCAATAATGTGAAATATCAAAAGGGCATTCGGGGTAGCTAGCCCCATCAGAATGTCCATAGTAAACATTGAGAGGCGTAGGTGTGAGGCTGTCTGTTTTTCTCTGCACTTGACAAAGACTGTGTCGGTGCCAAACCCACCCACCCCCCTTTTCTTAGGATCACTTTGGCCCTGCCAACTCTGGTTGAGTAAAATGGGAAGTATGAACCAGGAACCTGCTTTGTTCTCTCTGAATAAAGGATGGGGTGTGAATGTACTAAATGAATAATAATAACAACCCCAAAGCTCAGCTTACAAGAGGTCTGATCTTCCACTGCGCATCTCTTCCCCCCGACTTCAGGCCCTGTGCAAGGATACTCTGGAATTCACCATGGCCAGTCGGGACATATGCAAAGCCTTCTGGAAGATGTGTGTGGAATACCATGCTTTCTTCCGACTCTCCGAGGAGCCAAAGTCAAAACCCAAAGCCTTCCTGTGTAGCAAGGGTTCTAGTTTCCGATACAGGTAATTGTTGTTGTTTTTTTAAAAAAATAACCATGCCGTCTATGGGATGGTGAAAGCTGGGAACAAACCGCTCCGTAGGGCATCGGGAAAGCTGCCCTGATGTAACTGAAGCTAAATACGTATATTCTTTGGCTAATTATTTTTGCTTTTTCAGTGTTCCTTCACACACACACCGCATGTGTCAAATTTTAGACGGTAGGTTCTTGTTGCATTTTGTAAAGCATAAACACATGAGAGAACTATTATGATTTGTTTTTTTCAAGAAAGCCCTTCTTATGTTACTGTACATGCATTAGGACTGGCTCTCCCCATATGAGCCCCCCAAGGTTGAAGGTAGACCGGTGTGTGTGTGTGCTTTCTGCTGCTGGACATCTATTTATTTATCTATCCACCCACCCACATCAATGGCTGATATGTTTAATTGAGTTTAGTGTTGTAATTTATTGGTAGCCTCTGTTTTTAGCAGCTTCTGTCACCTTGTAGTGTAACAACATGCAATGCAATGCAATGCAATTAATGGACCAGTATCTTTCAGTTAGCCTCAAAAAGGATAAAGTCATCCATGGGATTTACCTAAGTGTTGACTCACCTTCTAGCAACTTATTCAATAGGTCTGCTCTGAGTTGGGCCTAGCAAGACCATACGGGAGCGTGGAGAAAGAGATGTGGATTTTGGCAGTGGGAGGGACAGGTTGTGGCTCCAGTCAGATTGTTTCCTGTTTCTCCAACGGCAGTGGCAGGACCCAACGGCAGCTGCTGGAGCATGGAGCGAAAGGCAAACTGAAGAGCTTGCCATTTGAGAGGTATGTTCACGGAACGTAAGTGACTAAGTCTCTGTAGTCGTACGACAACTGTGGATCTAGTCCCCGAGAGAAGCCAAATTGGCTTCGTCCCAGTTAAGCATTGGATGGGCAGCCAAGATCATATTATAGTGAACAGCCTTCAAGAGTGTTCTTAAAATTGGCCTTTGAAGGAAGACTGTTTTAGATCTAATTTTAAATAGATCTGTTGATTTGTCTCAAATGTAGCTCTACCCTGGTGGGAAGATATTTACGGATATAAATGCTGTCGGATTCCAGAGCGAGCTGAAGCAGCTCACGTTTTCCCATCCTTGAGTTATAGGAATGCTAAAACTCATGCATTCCCATTGTCTGAAGCCGTCAATGTTTTTCACTCCCAAGTAATAAGTTCTTCATATGCTAGATCCAAAAAGTAGGGAGGGCCAGTGCCGAAGTGCTCCTTAATTCAAATGGTTGATTAATTGCCTTTCTGATTTGCCTTGACAATTTCGTCAGGGGCAAACCCCTAATGGGGCGGCCGGGGGCCACAACGGCCGAGCACTTTTGAAGTTCTGTCAGAGATAAATGATTTAAACAAGGGTAAGCTCCCTAAGCTCGAGCCTTTGATATCTGTTGGATTTAATAAGCACACTTTCGCCGTTGTTGTTGTTGTGCCTTCGGTTTGCTGTGCTAAATTGATTAGGGCTCTTTTAAATTTCCCTTTCCCAATTAGCCTTCTCTTGGACTGATCTGCAGAAAACAAGCTGAGAGTTTTTGAACACCTTGTGCGGCTAAGTTTGCCGAGAGGGGTGACTTGGCTGCCGGAGCTGTGCTGTGCTTTTCTAGGAAACATCAAATCGCTGCGTCGTTCTTCATCATCATCCTTGTTATTATTTTTCATTTCAGAAAGCACTACCCCTCCCGATACCACGATAGGCAGTGTCGTTCATCACCAGACCTTCTGACCGATGTTTCCAAACAGGTATGTTCGGAAGCAGAACGATGTGTAGGAATGGATGGAACAGGGCCGGAGGCAGGTGTAAAGCGGGAACCATGTTCAGAAAACAAACAATTAAAAATAAACATTTCAAATCCATAGGCTAGCCAACAGGGTCCCAGAACTTGGAAGTAACTAGTCATAAGCAAAATTTACCTTTGGCTAGTTAGTTTTGTGGGTAATGAGGGTATTAGATTTTAAAATATGTGTTTGTTTAATAACTTTTCTAGGTATCTTAAAGGATATTTTAATGCATTTTAGAAGCATTTTTCAGAGTAATTTTTTGTGTTTTATGCTATTCTCTTATCAAACCCCCCCCCCCCCAATAATATAGAAAGCCACAAAACAGAAGCAAGTGGTTATAGCAATGTGGGAAGTTACTCGTTCCATTACGCATTCTTCAGGCAGTTACTTTTCAGCCCCTTTAACCTGTAATAAGAACAAGTTACTGTGTTCCAAGGGTGGCCAATTAAAGTTCATTTTTGTCCAGATTCTGGAAAAGTCACCTTTTGGGGAGCCTCAGCTCTCAAATACCTGGAGAATTTGAGTGTCACTCAATAGCTTTTCATAGAATAATTGAGTTGGAAGGGGCCTCTAAGGCCATTGAATCCAACTCCCTTCCCAGTGTAGGAATCCAGATCAAAGTAGCTTTGACAGATGGATGTCCAATTTTCTCTTGAATGCTTCCAGTGTTGGAGTGCTCACCACCTCCCAAGGTCACGGGTTCCATCGTCGTACTGCTCTAACAGTTAAGAAGTTTTTCCCCCTGGTCTTCAACCAAAATTTGGCTTCCTGTAATTTGAGCCCATTATGATGTGTCCTGCGCTCTGGGATGATCACGAACAGATCCTGCCCTTCCTCTGTAGGACTCCCTTTCAAGTCTTTGAAAAGTGCTCTCCTCTGCATGATGGGACTAGAACAGGGGTGGGCAATTAATTTCTATAGGGGGCCACATGAAAAATCTGAACTGTGTTCGGGGGCCGAACCAACTTTACTTAAAAATAAAATGAAACAGTGATGTTATGATTGTTTTTATTTTAAACTTGTTAATCTTCACAAATACTAAAGAGATTTTTTGCAGTATGTTAAAGATAAGCAACTGATCAACTTTAGACAAAAAGCTATAAATGGTTTTGATGTCTGGCGGGCCGGACAGGAACGGTTCGCGGGCTGTATGTGGCCCTCGGGCCGCACTTTGCCCAGGTCTGGACTAGAAGGTAGAACAGCCTTCAAGGTGTATTTTTCTATGCAAAGATGGCATGTGGTCCAAAGTTTTAAGTGCCTACAATTGTGTCACCTACAATCTATGACAATCTATGGCATGTCAATTATGCCGTTCTCCTAAGCATTGTTTAGGCGGCAAATGTATGTGCTATGTCAGGACTGGCAATCAAGAATTCTAACCTTTCCCCCTTAGATGGAGGACTTGCGGCTGGTTTATGGCGGCATGGGGGCCTACCATGGTGCAAACGGAGTCCACACCTCAGAGCCCACGCTAGACAGCAGGCGGAGGAACTCTGCAGTGGATGTGATCTTTGCTGACGAACTGGAGCGCTCCAAGCCTGAAGATGACCCAACGCTCTTGGCCCATTCTCAAAGCAGCTCTGTCTTCCCACTGGTCTACACGGAGCTGGAACAGGACTGGGAGCCAGCCGTCTATGGCCAAAGGGTCCCGTTGACCTCCTTCCAGCCTAGTTACAAGCTTTCTGGGAACAGTAAGAGCACCTCAGCGGGCAACATGCGAGAGGTGAACCCCAGGCAACAGCTGGCTTATACCGATGTGCCCTATATGACTCCAGTCAACCAACCATTGGATATGGTTTCCCCTCAAGTCTTATTCTACATAGACAGGCCCCCGCTGCAGTTTACAAGGCACGCAATGATGAGCCCGGCTGAACAAATGGCAAGCAGTGTGAACGTCCTGGGAGTGCCACCCATAAAGCCTCAAAGGAGGAACCCTAGTATATCAAGAATGAGACTGACCGAGCCAGAGCCCCTGCCTCGATCAAGCTATCTTACTAGCGTCAGCATGGAGCAAGAGGATGACGGGAGTGTCTTTGGGCATGGGGTTCAGGAACACATCCCTAAGAGATCATGGAGTCAGTCTGACATGAAAACCATCCGATTCCCCTACGGCTCCGAGTTCCGTCCACTGGGACCATGTCCTGTCCTCAGCAGCAGGAAGGCTGACATTCTACAGTATGTCCTGGCTCACCAAGGCTTTCCACCAACTCCCAGAGTCCAGCGAACATCTGAACGCTATGTGGGGAGTGGGACCGAGTCCAGCGACTCTGACTCAGACCTCTTGCCAGATTACTATTCCCTCTATGGCAGAGTGGTCAAAGCACCGAGGGCAAGAGTCCGTCTTTCTTCAGGGAGCCTTCAGCTCGAGGCTGAGGACGAGGAGGTTTGCCGCTCTACCATTGGGATCGATGAAAGAACTTCACAGGGAGCATCCAATTATTTCACTTAAACGTAGTTCTCTTGCTTAAGCCAAGTTGATCTTGGCCATTGCCCTTGGCCTTGGCATGTGGCATCTTACTGTTTCTGCAGGTGTGATTAAAACTCTGGAAGGTGCCCATGCACAGAATTCTGGCCTTCAAGAGGAACTGAATCTGGTGTTATCTATCAGAATATTAAAAAGTCTGGAGAGGATCGTTGTCCTAATCCTTGGCCCAGTCCAGATTTTGTTGGTGCTGAAGCACGCGTTAGTGCTCGTGTGGCAAATTCGTTAAAGTCCTGTATCGCATTTATGAGAATGTCTCGCATTTTCAACTAGGTAGATCAACATCTCCTTATAGCTTCTTAGTGTCACATCTTTTTATTTTCTTTGTGAAAGACATGCAAGCAGTGGGTGGATGAGAATTAGTTTGCTACGGCAGAAATAGCCAGCTGCTTTTAAAAGGATGAAGGAGGCTCAGCTGTAGCCCCATTTTAGTATAAATGGAAGCACTCCTTTCTCCCTACATGGAACTTAAAATGGGACGCTCACAGCATTTTGTAAGCCACCAATTATTGTTACAAATATTGTGTCCCGAAAACAATGGACTGCTCCTTTCCGAGTTTACCTGGAAGGAACATGGGGCTGTTGTTGAAGGGCTGCTAGAGCAGTATACCTGTTTTATATGAAAGAAATTCAAAGCCTAGCATCTTGAAGGAGGACTAGAAAAACTGCCCGAAATCTTGGAGCCACTGATGTTCAGAGTCCTCACCATACTGGACAAGACAGTTTAGGGGCCTAATTCATCATGAAGTTATTTTATAGTCTGTCTCCAGTAAGGGGAGCAGGGGGAGACACCTTATGCCAACATCTTAATCCTAATTCAATTCTCAGGCTACTTTTAAGGCATAAATATCTTACAAGGCTGGTCAGTCACTTTTGGGTCATGAATGCTGAAAGCTGTTCCGAATCTTCCCAGGGATTTTGATGCGATGTCCTATAGCTGGGTAAGAGGATTGCAAGTGGTACCATGTAGACAGGAAGCACCCGTATCCTGGAAGAATTAAGACACCTGCTTGTCTCTGGGAAACACGACAGAGTCCCCGTTCTGCATCAAGGCACCAACTGCTGCTTCAGAAAGTAGGGATGATACCCAAGACGGATCGGGAGAAGGACAAAGAAAGCAAGCATTCAACCCTTCAGACCTCTCCAGAATTTCAGGGTGTTGTCAACTGGACGATTCTTTCCAGCAGGTCTCTCCTCTTCCTTAGAGTCGCCCCGACTAAAAGCTGTCTTGGCAGTGCCTTCCATCCGTAGTCCTCCTCCGGGAGGCAAAGGCAGAACGGCATGGGCGGAAGCCCAAAGCGTGCCTCTCAAAGGGGGCTCAGGATTTCATACAGAACAGAACTAATTTTTGGACAGCAACCTGTCGGTGGCTCATTGCTCACTGTCTGCAAGTTGCAAAGGCAGCAGCATTCTTGGCTTATAATGAAGTTCCTTGCCCTGAAAACGTCTCTGCTATTAGAAGTCATCTATTCTTGATCATCCTGTGAAACTCTCTGGAGATACGATTTAGTTGATGAGTAAACGTGGAGGGAGTGAGGAGATGGAATTATTACAAAAAGCCTTTCCCTCGATCCTGTGAATAGCAGTTTTAAAGACAAAGCATCACACAAATGAGGACTGCCTGCCACAGATTAAGGAACTTAAATATTTATTTATTTATTTATTTTTAAACGGTTCAACCTTCTGTGGCCCCTGGCTTGCCCCCTCCCCCAAAACAACACTGAAAGAAGCTTCATCTATAAACAGATTTACAGGACTAAGAGCTACAGGGAAGAGCGCTTACACTTCTGTCCGGTGATGCAGTTATTTTGTAAAGCTTCAGATCAACTGTATTTACAAACTTTTTTTTTTTTGCTGCTTTTACATTTATAAAAATATTTTATTTAATCCATAACATTATTGTGTTCAAAAACTATGTCCAGACTTTTTTTTCTTCAGATATAAATTCTAATTGTTTCAGTTATATAGCGATGAAAGTTTTTTTTAACAAACATTTCTTTAAAATTAAAACAAAGGAGTTAAAAGTAATTTTTTTTTACAGTGTAGGCACCACAGAAAATAACTGCCCTTTGCATTTCTAAACACCATCTCTCCCCAGTGTCTAATATATCTCTTTTCTTCTTTAAAAAAAGGATGTAATGGCAACTTTTAACTAAAAAATAAAAAATCAGTTATCTGCTTTGCACTCCATTAACTCTTTTTTAATATTTGGCAGATAGACTTCAAATCCTTTAAAATGACTTTTGTGCAAAAACAAACAAAAAAATGTGCAGATCCGAAAAACTATAAAATTAAACACATCCAGACTTTTTATCAAAAATAAATTTACACCAACAGTTCCCACAGCTAAGGACTGAAATACAACCCCACTTCAAACTTCAGCATAATATACATACCGGGTTGAAAAGAGAGAAAAAAAGATATAACCCCATCTAAACAGTACCATAAATATATAATTGAAAGCAAGTTTATAATTTTATCTACCTTTTATGAAAAGAACCACTCCATACTGCACAGTACTATCTTTTTTTGTGTGAAAGAATATCTATAACTCAGTTATTTGCATATTAACTGGTAAATACATATTTAAAATACACAATGGAGTGGGGGAAATTAAACATATGGTGATGCACACTATGTAATTTACTTTAAGAACCTAAGTGTATAAATATCTTACAGGAAAAGAACACCACCACACAAAACGCTGGTGTCACACACTTATACCTGCTTGTGAGGTATTTATTGCATGCCACGGTATTCTCCCAGGTCCCCCATCCCAAACAGAGAAGGAGCTACCCCACCCCAATGTTTATTCAAAAAAAGAAAGGAAGAAACATTTAAATTAAGCCAGATTGTATCCATTATTGCCAAAAGCCCCCTCTGCCCTCAACTGTATTGCTTAAAAAATTTCTTACCATGATGAATGACTAACTTGAAATCCTGCCCTAAAAGGTAATACATACAAACTGTACACTAAACGAGATCGGTCGCTACATCTTACCTTGCACAGCTACTGACATATTGCTCTCAAACGTAGGTGATCACAGAGCTGCCTAAAATACTGTACCCATTTTCAAAATAATTGATATGGTTGCAGGTTTTGTTACATTTACAGGCCTAAAGAGAAACTATGGTGTTCCTGTAGGTATCACAGCAATATCCCTGTAGGGCCTACAGGCTGAGGTGCTCTCATGTGTATTCTTGCAAAAAGCTATTTCGAAGCCTATTTTAAGTGACTCAGAAAAGCCATTAACTGATGCAGACGTTTAAAAAGGAACAAGAAGACAACCAGTCCTGTCTGAAGAGTAACAAAATGTTATCAAAACACACGGCACGTGTCCTTTCTCAAAACTCAAGTAAAGGGGTGCAGATCACGGAATTCTGGACACCCCACATCCTGCATGTGGAGACTGGCAATTCGTAGCTCCTAAGTTCTACCAAGAAGCAAACCTGCGCCTCACCGATTTTGTTGTGTGTGTCTCTGTCTGTATGTTTTAAAATCTGGATTAAAGAGGTGAAAACTACCATATTAAAAGTTGCTCTTTACAAAAAAGAATGTCCTGGAAATACAAAAAAAGCAAGTATACCCATCACAAAATAGTGGAGTTGAGTCCTTTCAAATCCCCTCTCGTCAAATATGCTGCAATCATCCAAAAAGGCACAAGGAGCTCATGGACAAAGCACTGCCAAGCTTATAGTACGTTTTGGTGGGCTATACGGAGTCCGTGTGGAACAGCATCGCTGACACGGGTTTCCTAGGAGGAGTTGTTGACAGAAAACCTGTGAAAAGGTAAGTGCATGGAGAAACGGTTCAGTTAGCATGTCCCAGCAGAACGGTCTTCTAAACACTCAAAAGTTATCTGGCCAGCCTGCCCACCTCTGCCAACTCTCTGGTCCCTCCATTTCCCTCTCGGCTCCCTAGTTTCCCCTCCTGAACTCTTCCAAACCAGTTCCACTTGCCTCCGACCGCAGACAGCTGCTCCTGTGTTGCTTCGGGTACCTTGTCCGGATCTGTGACACTCCAGACCAATTCTGAGGAATACTGCACGTGAACACCTGAAACCCACATACTTACTTCTGAAATTTCTCCATAAGCTTCTTCACCATCTTATCGGTGATCCCAGGACAAGCTGTTTCTGCCAAATTGATGCTTTTTTCAAGTTCCTCAATTGCCTTCTTCCTGCTAGCATTATTGGTGTCTTGCTGTTTCAGCTGAGAGGAACACACAGGGGACAACGTTAAGGTGAGGATTTTACAACCTTAACTGTAGGTGTCCTGGACACGCCTGAAGGTCAAAACACTCACCTCAGCAAACACAGGTGTGATTATCATGGTTAAACAGCTCAGGGTTTTCATGAGTTCTTGGTCCTGGAAGTGAGAAAATGCTTTACTCAAATGCATACTGACAAACACACTGGAATATTCAGGCCAGGCATGGGCAATGGACGACACTCCAGGGGTTGTTGGACTGCATCCCTCATTGTTCCTCACCACCAGATATGCTGGCTGTGGCTGATGGGAGGTGGAGTCTAAGAACTTTAGTGGTTTAGGTCTCTGGCTGCAGAGTCAGAGGTTGGGAGTTCAATTTCCCACTGGGCCTCCTTGACAAGGGCTGGACTCCGTGACCAATAGGGTCCCATCCAGTTCTAAGATGATTAGTATAACACCTGGAAGCCTGCAAACGGCCCTCCCTGATCAAAGAGATCAGTGTCACGAGAGACAGCCTCTTTTCCTTGCTCTCTAGAGTCCCTGCAAACTGCCCTCATGATAACTAACATGATTAAAAAACAAACAATACCGCAGTTAAAAAGGTTTAGCGCAGGGCTAGTAAACATGGGTTGCACAAAACCGAATGATCCATCAGCACAACCCACAATGTTTTAAGGCAGAACCTCACCCTTCCTTAATAAGTGGAATAACAGCAACCATAATAATACATTTTAATCCTCATAACTGTACCAACAAATAGGAACGCTTGGGTGTCCAGTGTTTCAACAGAACACCTTCCCTGCTCTAATCTGCCATCGGTACTACCAGACAGCAACAAAGGTGGGAAAACCATAAGATTCAGCTCAGCTTCACACTCCTCTGACTGATTCGGCTTCCAGTGAGCTGAGAGAAGAGAAGGAGATTCTGGCTGGACGTACAGTTCCATTCTGCAGTTTCTTGGAATCTGGTTTCTTCCGAACTGTAGTAAAACTCCATTCTGGATGAGAGTTGTTTTCTTTGTTACTCGACTCGCTAACAGACAAAGAAAGGAAAATAATGACTGCTGTTTTAGACAATTGCGCTGCTACATCATTCACCCACCCCAAACCTCTAGAAGACATGAACAGAGAAAGAAGGCTTGGGGTCCCCATGAAGTCTGTGTTACTGATGGAAATACTGAGATCCAGTGAGGAATAACTAGTTTCGAACCGCGACTCTCCCAAGCCTTTGGTTACTATACTTTGGGGGAAAAAGGATAAATACTCCACCTACAGACCTCAGCTACCTCCTGGTTCTTTCTGACATCAGGACATAAAAACACTAACCGACTGAGAGAGCTCTCCAGGCCTCCTTTTTTTCCTGGTGGGACATGGAGCAGGGCGATGCAGAAGGAAATACAAGGCACAGCCCACAACGTCACAAAACACAGGGTTGCTGTAGTCAAAGTTCATTTTTATATTAACGGACTAGAGACAGCGATGCACCAAATGGCAGGGAGAAGTGACACCATGACAACCGTTTCTCCCTCCAGCCCAGTCCATCGCAATGTTCTACGCTAGATGAGACCTTAAAATCTAGGCCACACATGTTTAGGGGTGGGCTGCCTCATCTTTTCATGGGCTACTTCTCATTTAATCACCCTCAACCTGGTCACCGCAGGCCAGTGTGTTCTTTCTGAAGGCATAAAGACACCAATTTTATTTTTGGCCTGCTTAGCAAAGCAGTCAAAAACTGGTAAGTGCCCTAAACCACTGGCTTTCAACGTCCGCCTCCCTTCGCCCTCCTGTTTTGGACTCCCACTCCCTGAGCCCCTGCCGTTGGTCGTCCCGGTTGGGAATTTTCAGAGGCAAAGTCCAACACATACAGAGGGGTAAAAGCTGAGAGCCCCTCCGCCAAAGTCTTATGGTTTCCAAAACCAGATCACATGGGTGGACGGACGTTCACCCACCAAAACACAAGAACGACGTTCTTAAGCTGAGCACTTCAAAGTCCCTCCCAGGTTCTTATCAGCAAGCAACCTAAAACCAAGACCTACGAATCAGAACCATCGGAATCCGTCTCGTCGCTGCTGTGTCCCTCTGCTTTCCACCGCTTAAATCTATCAATAAGCTCTGTTAGATACGAGGTCTTCTTGGCATTTTTCAGAATGAATTTGTGCTTTAGGAGTTCTTTCGCTGTCGGGCGCTGCAAGATACATAGAAGCATCAAATTTATCATTACATTTTAACCTGCAATACCTCAGTGATCATTTCCTCCTACATATACAGCTATGTGCCTTACAGTCTTCTAAGCAAGGTTCTTTTTCAGAGTGTCTTGGCAATGTCCGAGACACGGTGGGGTGGGATGTGGAAGATACCATCTCTGGGACATTCCTAAATTGCACTATTGCCTACCTCAGGAAACTGCTTCCTCCCCCCCCCCCCCCCCGCTTTCAGATGCCAGGGCATCTTTTTTTCATTCCACCAAGCCTTTGATCAGCCAATCTGAAACCCTACGGTTTCACTTGATGCAGCTGCTCCCTGTTTATCTGCTGTTCTTACACTTCTCATGAGTGTGTTAGATGTCACTGTTTTTAAAAACTGCTATAAGCTGCTCATAGCAATACAGATATGTAGTGGAAGGGTGGGATACCAACGTTTGTAATGAAATAAAACAATAAAAAAAAGGCAGTGCCGGCCACAGTTTTGGTAACTGCAGGATGGCACATTAGGCTGGATCACAACTGTTAAAATAGTAGAGGTCGGCATAGTCGTGCATTTGGACTACAACTCCCAGAATTCATTGACACTGCTACAATGGAAGCTGTGGCCAATGAGGAATCTACTCAGGAAAATGCCTGGGCAACAGACAGGTCTGTGGGTGGGAGAAACATAGGACACTGGGAGCCCACCTCTCCTCAACAGGGAGGTCCTCTCCAGAGGAATCGTTCTCTAAATCAGCTGAGTGTGCACCAAATACTTCAGAGCATCTTGGATCAAGTGCCAGCATACAGAGGCTGATTCCACCTTACTCAGTTCACTGTGGTCTCTGTGCGCCTCTCCCTTAGGGAGATCGTGGCATGTGTCAAAATCCCACTGTTTGAAGTCAGCCCAGCATCTGAAGTAATTAACTCCCCTCTTCTGTCGCACAGAACAGGAAATCCTAACAGCCACCCTGTTTCCCAAGCACGGAGTTAGTTTAAAGTACCACTCACAAATGTTGGGTCCTTGTTCAAACATGCATCGATGAACTCTTTGAATGGTTTGCTGAAGTCTCCTATTAGGGTTGGAGGGTTGTTTTTGGGAATGAGAAAGAGAACTCTCATCGGGTGCATGTCCGAGTTGGGAGGCTCCCCTTTGGCTAGTTCTATAGCGGTGATTCCCAAGGACCAGATATCAGCCTGTCGAGAAAAAGGAAAGAGAGCGTCACATTCACACGCAGGGGGGTCAACTATGCAGAACAGCAAAGGGGTCACAAGACCAAGGATGCCCCTGTCGGCATCTGCAGGTTTCAGACAGGAGGAAGTGCTCATAAAAGTTACTTTTTTAGACTACAACTCCCAGAATTCCCCAGCTAGCATGGCCAGTGAAACCACAACATAGAAATGCCTGCCTACACAGAATTTGGTGTATTCTATCAAGAGCAGTTTTCTATCAAGTGGAAAAGGACGAGGTTTTTTTTTTCAGCTGAAATGTCCTTTGGGATTATGCTTACAACAAATTGTGGAAGTGCCGGCTCTGGGCAAAACCGACCAGATGGCTGTGATTACACTGTGAGAAAACAGAGCCTGACAGGAAACTGAGAAAAGAAACCATCACAGCTCTGTTGCAAGGCGAGAGGAAGGCCTGAAACTCTGCTGCTTAAGAACTCTATATGCAAGTTTGCACATCATCCCTCCGGCTATAGATCTGTTTGGGCTTTTTCAAGGAGAGCACAGAATTCTTAGTATAAAGTCTTTGGGCTAAGTAAGGACAGGAGAGAAGCTGAAATGTTCTGAACAGAGGAGGACAACGTGACAATATGTAAAAAAGTGGCTTTAGCACTTATTAAAACCACAGGAAGCCCCCTGCTATTTTTCACAGTCCAACCGAATTCTGGACTCTTCCCCCACAGTCCCTCAGTGCTCAAAACTTTATCTTGAAGCAGATCATCATAAAAATTTAAACACACACACACACAAAACGTTCACACTGTTAAATGATCATACAACGACCAGGGGGTGTGTGTAGGGTTATTTTTACACACTGCCTGAAATCACGGTGATCATGGGCTACTTCGAAAACCCAGAGAATGTCAGAGTCTTACTTTTGAGTCATAGGCTGATTGCTGAATGACTTCAGGGGCCATCCAAAATGGTGTGCCCACAAAGGTGTTCCTCTTAATCTGTGTATCGGTCAGTTGCCCTGCAACTCCAAAATCTGCAAGCTTGACCTCTCCTTGTTCCGACAAGAGTACGTTGGCAGCTTGAAAGGAGAAGAGAGAACAATTCAGCTTAAGAAGGGACAAGTCTTTGAACGGGTCTCTCGCTGACGTTCGTTTACATTTCTACACACCTTTTATATCTCTGTGGATTTTCTTCTCCGAGTGTAGATAGTCAAGACCTTTCAAGATTTCCTTCAGCATTGTCGCAATCTGGAACTCGTCAAATGGGCCGGCACGGAGCTTGAGGGAGGAAAGAGGTGTATGACACAAAGCTTTCTTCTTTAACCTTGGCTGTCACCATTTGTTAAGATGCATTTACCATTAACTTGAAATGCCACCCTTTAACTTTTTTTAAAGGTTTGTAGTCAAGTAGTCCCATGCACATATCTTACACCAATGACTCTGGAAATGGCTGTTCATAAAGGAGAGGAACGCAAATAATTGGAAAACACGGGGAATGTCTTTGCTATCCCAAATGAAATATTCCATTTGTTTTGACAAATGAAGTATTTTCAGTAAAGACTGTAGATCCTAATGTAGCCAGCCTACTACACAGAGGGGGAAAATCAATTTAGATGTGGGTATCATGAGCAAAGATTATATTTCTCCCCATTTCATAACCTCTCCTTTTATTATCAGGAAAATGAACCAGAGATCTTGATGAAGTCCTTCTCGGTAGCTGCTCCTAGGCTGCTCAACTCCTTTCCAAGAGAGCCAAGCTGGCCGCCTACCTGTTGTGCCTTCCCCTGGAAGAAAAAGGCCTTTTTATTTCGGCAGGTTTTTGGTAATGAAGGGGTCATTGTGAAAATGCCCTTTAAGGAGTGGGGGCTTCACTCGGAGGTGCTTTTAGATTCCTTTTCACTCAACTACGCAAGCGTTACAACTTGCTTAATTTGTTTAGACATTATAAATTTTGTGCTTCTATTCATACCCGCTTTTTAGAAAAATATTATGCACCCCCCTTATCCTGGGAAAAAGATGGTATAGAAATATAATAAATATTGACTTATGGCTCTGAAAGCTATTGCCTGAGGATCTGAAGCAGAACAACTATGCCGGTATAGCATCATTCATGGGGATGTCATCTATCTAAAATGCCCAGTGGGATGCTGGCTGTTGGGACAAGACTTCAGTGATGTGGTTGAATAATACGCACACATATACTTCTAAAATCTGCTCTATTCACCTAGCCCCAACTGGCCATCAACCCACAAGGCACTTGACACAGGAGTGCAGAAAGAATTTCTCAATTCCTGTTGGGAGGAGCAGAAGGCATCTCTTAGGGGTGAACAGAGAGCTAGTTCTGTAAAAGAGAGATTGTTCATAAACAGATGCCACAACTCTAGCGATAAGGCATGGTTTCCTATGAAGCTTACCAAAAAATGTCACAAAGTTCACTGCTAATAATTTCGGCATCTCACAAGCGTAAAAACTGGGCAGTGTTATCTTACAGGAAAAGGGTGGGTCTCCTCTACAGGGTTGTGGTGGAGCTGGACTTGGGGGAGAGGGGGGGAAACCACATACCACCACCCAAAGCTATTTGCTTTTTTAGCCCCTCCCATGCGACACCCATCATGAACGATGCATTTGTCACAAGCAAAGAGCTCTTTCGTGGTTTAAATTTAAACTGCCCAAAATGGAAAAGCGAGGTCAGTTTTAACGCTGAAAACTAACTGTGACTTGGTTCTACAGGACACTCCCAGGAAAAGCTTCCAAAGGAAACATTTCTGTGTATTTAAAACTGATAGAACAGCCCACCTTTCTGGTTTACCAACGACACCAGGCTTACTCCTACTAAAAAGCAACCTGTACTATAGACTTCAGTATGTTATTTTAAAAAACAACAACCAAAGAAAGAAGGCAGACAGGCTATAATCAAGTTCATCTACAACTAGACATAAGTGTACATTGTAGTCATTAAGTCAACAGGAGTGCTCTGCTGCAAGAGAGTCAGTTTGCACTGGGAGAAAGCATGTTTGATTTGGACTGAGGAGTTCTGGTCTCTGCCCAGATGCTGACTCACTTGGCACATCAATTAAAATCACAGTTACCCAAATGGAAAGCACAGCTGTGTAACTGACAAGGAAAGGACATACACATTAATATCCATGACTGATGGCACTTTATAAAGTAGTAACAAAATATCAGGTCCCTTCCTCAAAGAACGTTGCAATCTAGAGAAATTTCAACAACACCTCAAACTTTAAAGTGCAATTAAATCCCCATCATTAGTAAGACACGAAGGACGTGTTAGCTCAGGGGTCCAATGCTGGGAAAATAATGAGACTTGTCTAGTGTAAAGAACGCCTGGAACCTACATGTCTTCCAAACATGGATATTTAGGTTATTTGTAGATAGGGCTATATTAACTGAAAAAGCTATGACTAACTGACGACTGAGTGGACCAGACGTTCATGAGTTACTAAGAAAAGAAACAGCACTCCTAGTAATAATAAAAAGGAAAGCTGGAATTAAACAGCAGAAATGCTACAAATAATTGGAATACTTACCAGATCCAGCGCTGATCCCCCACCCAAATATTCCATTATTATCCATAATTTTGTGCCCTAAAAAAGAATTCAGATCAAGAGTCAGACTTTTCACGAGACGTTAGTGTATCTTTCCCTTAAAATAAAAGTATTGCCCAACACTGTCTTTGGATTTGACCCCACAGCTTTGTAAATGCACATTGGGCGCAAAGATGGATGTGCAAGGAGAAGCAAAGGAGCATTTGTACTACCTCTGGGTTTTTTGAATGCTTTGCAACCAGAGGGACCTCTGGGCTGGTTTACGCTATGTTACCTATGAAGAACCCTACAGATGAAGGGAACCAAACCAAGAGCAAAAAATGCTGAGGGTGGATTATCAGGAGCACAGTGTATTTGGGAGATGATGACAGCAAAGAATAATAGGGACGGGCCAGAGGAGTAACAGGTTTCAAGCTCCCCATTAATTATCTGCCTACAGTCTAGAAGGGAAAAGGGCTACAAGTAACAATGGAAAAGGGGGCATTGTCTCTTGTCACACAAATTCCTACCATGTCAAGTATACCGGCTGTTGGTTTGGTAACCTAAAGGAAAGCTCACACATTCAGACAGTTAGTATCACTGGTTCCAAAGATGGGCAAAGACCGGTGCCAGCATTTCATCATATTTCATTCTCCAAAATGTGTAAATTGCTGACAGAATAATGGCGCAATGAAAATTCATTTAAGGATCATTGCTGCTGTTCCTGTCAAAACTGCAATCGTCTCTCCACGTATACAACTGATTCTTTATGTTCCAAGGTTCTTATTGCATGCCTGCATCCCAAGGGGGGGAAAACCCTGTCTTGACTAGAAAAAAATTCCAAAACCCAGGCTAAACAAACTGGTGTAATAACAATTCCACTTCCATCATAAATCTCAAAGAAGAAAGCCATAACCTATACATAAACAAACTAAATAGAAGAATAGTGATGGCTACTCAAGTTGGTTTGTTAAAGTAGTTGTTTTCCTAGTTAAATAGAAGCATCAATGAATACCGCTAAAATATATCTATTTAAATCATTATCACCATTCGATGTAACAAAATCATGTATTTTAAGAATGTACTAAATAAGATTGCTGACATTAGCGTGCTTGTTTATTTGATAATACTGTCTGCTTGCAATAGTTTCACCAAAGACCATTTCCTAAAGCGTTTTCTAATGTTTTGGGAGTCAAGCAATCATTTTCTAAATCCACTATGAAAACAAATTTAAGGAACACTTGGGGAAGAAAATCAGTTTTGGGAAAGATTGCAACCTGCAAGCCTAAACAGCAACTAGGAGAAAAAAAGGGTATCTGGCTGGTATCATATTTGAACTTGCTTATCAACTATCTTTATTATCAACAGCAGCAGCTGCTGCTGCTCATGGTTGTTAAGTCAGGTGATAAGACTGCTGGAAGAGTATCTTGTGTTAACACAGTACACAAAGCTTTATGGCTGAGGGACAACAAGGCATTAATAATTTCTCAGCAAATTCCGTTAGAACTGTCATGTTGTAACCATGATTATTTATAAAATAAATCTGGTGGCAATGGAGATGCTTTAATCAGGTTACACCTTTGCCCAAACAGACTGTTTCTGACATATGACCTTAACACAAGAATTGTGAAGGAATTTAATTTGGAAATATTGAAGGTTTCTGCAAGAAATTGGTGGTAGCAAGAAAGTGCCCTTGGCAAAGAAACTTAGCTGTGGTCTTGGTCTCAGTCATGGTTCAGAGATCTATAGATGGAATTACTGCAACATAAATCGGTCCCACATGGAACAGCCTGATCCTCCTCTGGGGCTCAAAGGTCAAAGCATGTAGCTCTGACCTTGTAGCAGCTCCTTGCGCTTCCTTTTTCCTTCCGGGGCCAATTCAAAATGCTGGCTCTAGCCTTTAAAGTTCCCACATAAGTCTTCCTGGGAATTAAGATCAATGCCAGAGACCTAGCCAGTAGCTCTCCCTATGCATTTTATTGATTATATTATATTATGCTAGCTGGCTGGATAGCTCAGAGAGCTAGGTTGGGAGTTCAGTTCCCTACTATGGCCTTGGGTAAGCTGCACAGACCCAGGAGGGCCCCCAGAAGAAAGGAATGGGAAACCACTTCTGAGTACTTGCTACCTAGAAAACCCTGGGGAAAAAACAGGGCTGGCATAAGTCAGAATTGACTTGATGGCCCATGATTATTATTATAAACGTACTGCATTATATGACCATACAAGGTGATGATTACAATTAGTATATTTTACTAGAAGAACATGAAACACAGGGAATAGCAGAAGACTAGCTGAGCAATAACTAACTTTTGATTCTCTTTTCTCCACCTGAGCATCTAGCCTGAGGAAAGAACAGTTCTGTGCCTCACAAATGCTTGTATCCTATACAGTGAATGCTAAATGACTCTAATAAAAAACTATTTTAATCTCATTAAATAGGGCTCTGCTCACACAAGATATTTGCATTTGAAGCAAGTTCTCCTGTTTATATAACTGAGAGCCTCCAGCTTTCCACTTCCCAAATGAAGAGATCTGTGTATTGCACAAGTATGCTTTTTTCCAAGTAAAAAAGTAAGCCGAATATGGCATTTCTTGGCACGTTGCCCTCCAGATGTGCTGGGGTATAACTGCCAGTATTCCCAGACAGCACGGCTGGACTAACAGAATACTCAATACCTTAATTTGTAGGGCTTGCTAATGCCAAAATGAAAGTAATTTTCAGATGAGGGTTCTCACTGGAGGTTGAGTCTTAACCCAACACCATTTCCTGAGTGCAGCCTGGAACTGAACAAGCAAACAGAGGCACAGGATATCCATATCTCAGGTCCAACCACTGAACAGAGCAGACTTTGTTAAGAACCCTGAAGGAATATAGACTGCATTTATACCATGAGTGTTCGTTCCAGTGTTTGGAAATTGGGGTGGGGAAAACATTCGCCACTTTTAGCATCTTTTTCAAAGTCCAACTGTGCTGGTTAAAAAAAAAAAACACCTCGCAAAAAAGCGTTCATTTACAGGCAAAACAGTGTGGTTGGTCATACAAGCTACCTTTGGATGGCTAGAATAGAATTTGCAAAGGTCTAGAGAGCAGCAAAAATGTGCTGTGTTTTCCCAATAATTCTTCAAAGACGTTGCTACTATAAACTGGGTGTGTACAGCTTTTGCCTGGGCTTCCAAGAACACCTCTTGCAAGCTGCTACATGCTAAGATAGCCTCCTGTCTGCAGAGCAGAAGACGTGGAATCTGCCTGAATCCCTAGCACGAAGGAGAGGCCATTTCAGTTAACCTGCCAAATGCATAATACGATTTCAGTGTGAAATAAAAGTCCTTCATGCTGATGCTGTGAACCTTCAAGGGGGAGGGTGGCCTGATGAAGTCTGTTAGTTTTCTGACAGGAATGGTGGCCTGATCAACGGTTAAGACTGCATGATGTGTTTGAAGTTTGTTTCTATACGTAATAATGACTTGTGAAGTTGCACAAATGTCTAGCGTCAATGTTCTCTTGCATCTTGTTCTATCATTACCTCCCTAAAGAGATTCTCAATTTGTACTGAGATGTTGGGAAAATGTGAAGGCAAGAGGAGAAGGGGACGACAGAGGACGAGATGGTTGGACAGTGTCATCGAAGCGACCAACATGAATTGGACCAAACTCCGGGAGGCAGTGGAAGACAGGAGGGCCTGGCGTGCTCTGGTCCATGGGGTCACGAAGAGTCGGACACGACTTAACGACTAAACAACAACCTACACTATCTTTACTGAACAGGACTTAGCACTGTTGCCTGTTGTAAAAATACAGTCCGTGCTGAAAGGGAGTTTGATTTTAATGGAAGTATTTGATTGTAGCTATTGGGGTGACAGAACATGTGTCCCTTACAGGAACCCACATCTAGCTGTAGTGCATTAATGGGGAGATTTTTTGCTTCCAATCTAGTTATCTCGCTCAAGGTTGAAATAACTCCTCTGCCTGTCTTGAGCTTCAAAACAAGCAACGAAGGTCTGCACAGGCAGTTACTACTGTCTGGAACTCTTCCAAGGAGGCGATACCAAAAAGCTCTGATGTACATCCTATGTTCTACCCAAACACTCCCATCAGAGCTGGGAAGACTTCAGGCACTGGAACTCAAACACTTAAAGCAAACTGAAGTTCAAGCACTTAAAAAAAAAAAAGGGCAGAAAGCACCACAGGAGAGATAACAAGCCAGGAAATTGGACATCACCTTAAAAGCAATTCATTCCCAGTGTCTGAAAAAGTCACTACTCACTACGACAATGAGAAAGCAACTTGTCACATCGCTTATTCTGTGGCTCCTTGCTCTTCCGTTAATTTTTAGTAGATTTTTAAAAAGTCTCCGTTTGATAACAGAGCGGTGTAAACCTGACAAATTCCTATCAAAAGGCCACTCAAAAATGTCTTAAAATGTCCTTTAAAAATAACATTTGAAAGTAACTAGAAACTTTCTCTTGTTACATCGATGTGGTAACTTCAATGTGGCTTGGTGCATTACTTTTGAAATGCAACTTGTTTATGCCCCTCATTATACAAAACAAGTCTAATTCATTGCTTTCAATCTATCTGTTAGTGCTGATGAATTTTATTTTACAAAGCTATCCACCCCTATGATAAGCCACTTTTACTCCTATTCCATCAGACTGGCTGATATTCAATCCTTGCACCTTCAAGAGAGCTGAATGTTCTGGTGGGGATGGAAAGGGCATGAAAATTGCAACAGAAGCAATGAACAACATTCAAAGTCTACCTTGACCACCACCAAAAGTGGTCAGGTTGACATGTTGTTTTTAATGGGGTTTTATAGGCATTCCTATAGTCCACGTGGCAGGAGACTGGTTTTGCTTGTTTTAAAATTGCATTTTCACACAAACACAAAGCATATATATATAGAGATAGATTACCTTTAAATAGGAGCCATAGTATTTTGTTACATATGGGCTGTCACATTGGCTTAGAACAGTGATCTCCTGCTGGATGTCTTCTATTTCATCTTCTGCTTCCTCAAGGTCAATGATTTTTATGGCAACCACTTGCTGTGTCCGATTATCAATTCCTTTAAAGACTTCCCCAAATGAGCCTTTCCCAATTCGTTCAAGTTTTGTGAAAAGTTCCTCGGGGTCTGCTCTGTGGTTCTGAAGAAATGCCACAGGGGGAGACAAAACAAATAAAGTGATTAAATTTCTGCCTTGTTTTTAATCTACATCTAAAATCAGGCTAAACACATTGCTTTTGACATCAAAGAATGCCCAGAATAGAATATATACCTTAAAAACTCTTCAGGTTAAGATATACTGCACATAGTCCCATCATTTATATATAATATTACAAGTGCATATTCAATTTTTGTTATTTTCATCCAGTCTGAAATTCTGAATATGCCTGCCCCTGACAGAAAATGAAGATAAAATTGCAAGATGGTGGTGAAGAAATCCTTACCATATCTCTTTTCAACAATGGTAACAAGGAAGGTACTTTTAGCGTGTTTATTGCTTTGTTTTAAAACAGACAAGAATCTACACAAGCTACTGCCTCTTTGTTCTGAAACTCTAGATGACAGCCTTTCTATTTACAGTCATGGAACACATCTGTCACACCTTGCTGAAAGGGAATACAGGCGCATAGCAGTGCAGAGAGCTTTAAGAACCTCAGCAGTAATTAAAAGCAGAGGAAGAACACCACAAAATAACCCATCAGCCTGTCACAGCAACAGCAAGGCATCACAAACTGGAGGCAAGTGATCACCATTGACAAACTAAGTATTTATTAAAATTCTGTCTAGGATCTATAAACTGCAGAGCACAAGTTTGAAATGCTAATAGGAGATTTATCTTCCAAGTCTCCATAAAGTTCTGAAAACACAAGAAAAAAATGAGCCAGAAAATTTCCTGCAATTTCCCACTAAACCAATAAGAATGTAACTTAGTGATGTTACTTAATAGTCTAATGTTGCAACTTTAAGTACTTTTGCTAAGGGGAAAGTTCCACTGAACCAGTGAGACTAACCTCTGTGTAAATATACTTAGGGTTGTGGCAGAAAATGGAGAAAAGTTTTGTCTGGAATAAATGGTCACTCAGTGTCCATTAGGCGGGGAACCCAGAGACTAAGTTCTGTACACCACAGAACTTAAAAGTCTAGCAAAATGATGATGGTATTGAGAGCAGGAAAGAGTTTTGTATTTAATTATTCAATGGTCCAGGTAGAAGTGTTTCCCATACCACCCTGAAATGGAGATGCAGAAGATGGGTGGATGAATCAGGACCTTGAAATCATGCAGTTCATATGGCTTGTCCTTACATTACGAATTCAGCCAACTGGGGGAAAGAAGATACGTGGAAAAGGCACTGAAGAAGAAAGAACGCAAGTTTGTGAAAACAACTCCTGTTCTGAAGCTGTTCAGTCCTCTGAAGTGCTCAGCTGGTTATTTATTTGTTATGTCACTTTGTTGGTTTACTTTTTAGAGTATTTCTAACCTGTCCTACACCACCTGCTCTTTGACCGGGATATGACCAGTAACACCATTTTAAGCAGCCTAAGACAATTCAAAATTTTAATATAGTTTAACATCTCAAGATGAAACACAACCTACAATTGGCTAGAATGGATCCTTAGCCATGTTCTCGGAAGGCTCAAATACATGAGTGAACAGCCAGGCTTTAATCTGACATCAAAATAAACACCATGAAAGGTGGGTCTCCAACAGGAAAGCATTCAAATAAACGGAATACTACAAGTGAAAAAAAACTATTTCCATCCTTACGTTCCATGAAGGAGTTAGGATGGCATACATGGTGACTCTCTGCATCCTAACTTTGGCCTTGCATTAAACGGGATGAGGTTTCAGCCTAAGAGTAACCAGCTGAAGGTTACTGAGTAAGCTTCATGGCTGGTGGTCCTAGGTCTCCTTAGATTAGGTCTCTAATCAAGCGATTCTCAGTCTTCTGTATCTTAAGTCGCATGAATCACCCTATCAAAGATCCTGAGTCAAAACCATGGGTCTTGACACTTATTCTGAAAAGGACACTTTCATCCTACTAGTTCATCTTCCAATTAAGCCATAAAATTACAGGGTAATTTAAGTCAAAACTCTGTATCACACCTACACTGCTTCTGTGTCCTAATGGTGGTACACATGCTACTGGCTGAGAATCAATGCTGCAGACACTATTCCACACCACTAGGTTGTGACGTTCTGTAACACTAGTGCTATTTTCACCAGGAAATCTGTAGGGTCCTCCACAGATACGGAACTGCTGAGACTCAGGGAACTTGAGCTCCACCAGGAAAGGCCCCAACATTGAACACCTTCTATTCTTTCCATTTGGAGTCCAAGCAGCAACAGCTGTGAAACACTCCCAACTTGCTTAATTGTTCCTTTTTAGAAACCAGCTGATAATTACGCAGACTGTTTCCTCTGATGTTAAAAATGCTCTATGTTCTCATGGAATTTTCCACTTCTAAACATTCATCTCCAGCTCTCCTCCATCGCAAAGAATGGATACTAGCAGACCCAAGGCAAAAGTTCTGTTGGAAGAGGGATATTTAGATATTTGCTTTTGAAAGCACACCAAAAACGAAGGAACAACTGTGTTACTTTGTGTGTTTTTCCTTCTTTAAAGTTTGCAAGTAAACATGCGTCAGTGTTCCGAACATTTAAAAATGAGGCGTTTTTTTCCCAGAAGACGATGTATTTTTAGAATCATTCAAAAACCTTTTTTAAACAGCAGCTGTATGCAAATATTACTTCAGTTAAAAGAAAAACCAAAACATAACCAAATTCAACAGTCTGAACCTAGCCAACTCACTCCTTCGACCATAGATACAAACCACCTTGAAATGCAATACTGTTTGTAATTATCCATAGGACGCGTTGATGCTCTCTGCCATCCTATACTGACTGTGGAGGAACGGTTAAAGATTCCACGTAAGGAGACGGAATGATGCAAAACACCTAGTGGTTCGTGTCACATAAGTTTTACAACAACCAGTGTTTTTACTAAAGGTATGGCTTGCCTTTTAAATGTTATACAAAATAATTAAGAAGTGACTGAGAGCTTTGCAAAATGAAAACAGAGGATGGAAGGTAGCTAAATGCTTATAACGAGGAGACTCTTACACAATTATCTTGAAATCCTCTATGGTGACTGTGTAGCAGTCGTAGTCTGTACATGTCAGACAAGGCCCTTCCAGCTGCATACTGTCCCCAAACCTAGCAAGGCAATTTCCTAAGCCCACACTCTTAGTGTGTAAAGACAGCTCCGACAAACACCCACACAGGTATGCCCTAAGACTTCCAGCTTATCTTTAGTTCCAATAACTCCGGCCTAGAGGTCTTGACAGTCAAAAATTCAAGCAACATGTTCTCCCTGTGTTGCAGAAGGCACAACTCTACCTGTTTTCTTAGGGTGTGGATAAGGATTTTTTATTCAACCAATAACTTCCCTGACTTTGTGGGAAGTGTGTGCCAAGAAGCAAAACATGAAGCAAGGTCTACGTTAGTCTGTGAAACCATTATGTTCTCTCTCTCTCTCTCTCTCTCTCACACACACACCATTCCCTCACACCTAGACTCTCACACTAGCTGCAGTTAGGCTTTTAAAAGTCCCTGCTCACTTCCCACTCTGTGGGGAAGAAGGATATTGGGGTCGTGTCAGAATATGTGGCTTTGACACCACCTCAAATGGCATCCCTTATCTAAAGAGAGAAAATAATATTGGATCCTTTAACTTAGTAATTCAAAATCCAGAACAATGAACTTAAAGGATCCCACATTAACGATAACTGTAGCAGGACAGTTAATCTTACTGTTGTGCTTACAGAACAAACACTTCTGTTTTATTTAATTTGAGGCCACAAAGCAGCAGCTTTTTTTAGAAGTTTAAAATAATGTTTATTCTAACACGATATCTATGCAGGACAACAAAGAGGAAGCTATGGTTGGGGGAAGGAAGGCCTGTAACATTGTTTGTGGGAGAAATACAGACTTGTTACAACAGCCCCAAACAAGTGACTCGTTCAGATCCATTTTGTCTGCACTTGATGAAGTTAGGTGTGAAAGTCATCCCATCCACAATCACCTCAAGTTACGGAATAATAATACAAGCAGCGGCAACATAAAAGTGTGGTCGTTGGTCTGGAGTGATCTTCATTACAACCAAACAGACTTCAGCTATCTCATAAGCTAGGCAAAGAATCGTGCCCCTTAAGCTCCGTTAAGCCTAATCAGAACCAGTATTTGTCCAGGGATCAAAAATAGCTGTTTGCCATTTGCTTCACTGGAATGCTAGAGAGATGAGCCACTGCCCCATTACCTGGTGATTCAAGGTTGGGATTTCACACTCCTTTTACCAAGTTGATGTTCTAGTGTCTTCTTGTGGCACTCCCACATTCTACCTCAATGAGCCAAAATAAATAAATAAATAAATAAAAAATAAAAAGGGGGGGGGGGGGAGGCTGAATGCCAGCTAGTTTTTCCAAAGTGCCCAGCAAAGGTTGTGTTATTCAAAGAGCCCAATTTTCTAATAGCTGAATACAAGCAGCCCTTTGTTTAACCGCTGTTGTTTCTCTTACAGTAATACTCACTACAGAGGCATGAACTCACTTGTGTAAAGAATGGAGTCTAAAATACACTAAGGCTGCCCCTGCCTCAAACAATGGGTAGAGAAGCTATTACCACACAGGTAATGAGGAAATGAAATACAGAGGAGTAGGAGCTGCAAGACAGAAACCTTTCCCTGTTTAATAATGCTCAACTGTCTCATCCAGACGCTGTTCAAAGCTTAAGTATTTCACAAAAAAGCAACGTAATGCATTTTTATTTAGACTGGCTTTTGGTGGGTACAAGCAGCCGCGGGACTCAGCTTGTCAGTGGGCGTTTGGGGGGAGGGTTTTGTGTACATACAAATGTTAACAATATATATTGGTAATATTCTGAATAAACTGCCCCAAAGACTGAGGATGAGAAAATTTAGAACTACTAGGCAAGAGTTCATGACCTGACAGTGCCAGAGAAGCCAGGCCACAGCACAAGGGTCAGGCTCCCAACAATGTATGGCACTTGAAAATGAGTGTCAGACGCCAGACTCTGCACAGCAGCGAGGCCGTTCAAATTATACTTGTATCATGGCAGTGGACAAGAGCATACCATATAATAAGGCTTCCTCTACATTGCTAGGAACAAAGAGGCCCTTCCTTCCTTTAACCCTGGCACCTACTTACAAGACAAGTACATGTAAAACATTAAACATACAAATATCTTCCCATGATTGTCTGTGTTTTAATCTGCAGAATGTTCTTTGGTACACAGGAATAGCCACTGAGATACTTAGAGCTACACATTTCAGAAATAAGTCCCTTTGTCTTTAGCTACAGCTGTATGCGCAACACGGGAACCACCACAACACCACACCAACTTTTCAGTTCTGCCACGCTTAAAACTGTCCTTTTGGCAAAAATGCAGACATTAGATATGTACAAACAGATCAGCCCTCGACACGGGAGGATTATTAATCGTTTCTGTCTGACACTGAGTGCCAATTTGTGCTCTCTGAGTCTGATTATTTAAACAGGTCTCAGTGCCACTGAAACATCAATCAAGATTTAACCTCCAACTGGATGCTTCACAATGGAGTATGGATGTATCTTCCAGAGCCAGCTGATTGAAGCTACAAGTTAAGAACAATGCTTTGTGCTTCTACCAGTCTCTATCTTTGGTTAACACCCATTTCAGTCAACACTCTTTGATCCTCCCTGCCATAGATACAAAATAAACTTGAAATTCAGAGAAAAGCTCTTTTTCTTCTGAAAACTCAGTTTAGAACCTGAGCAAGATAACAACACGGCAATTAACATGAAGCATCTTGTTTTTCTATAAAATGTGCAACAAATCATTGCCTTAATTAAAAGAAAACACACAGTCTACTAATTCAAATAAATATAGATTCTCCACCAATTAAGTTTTCAGAAGCTCTGAAGTAAGTAGGAAAAAACAGAATTTATTTTGTTTTGGATTTCCTTCTCTCACTAGCACATACACACACACTACAGAACCGAGGCTAAGAACAGTATCTTGGAATTAAAGCCCATTAAAACCAATGGGAACTTCCTTCAGCATAAGTGTGTTTATTGTCAGCAAAGGAGTATACCTGTCTCAATACTCAGGGCAGGTCTGTTTCAAAACTTTTCAACAAGTGGGGCACATCCTGGAAACTACTTTAAAAATAGTACTTCCCCGACCTGTTCTTCCATGTTAAGATCCACCTCTGAATTCCTATGGGTCAAACAGGTTTTTTCGCTGCATTAAACTCTAGTCAGACCTGAAAAACCAACACAGGCTGATCGCACAGGATGAATTCTGACCCACCTCCTGCAAAGAACAAGATGGCTGGCCAGTGCAAGCTTTATGTTGATAAGCCGCAAAAAGTTCAGTTTGAATCTCATAGGTATATCTTAGACTGATGGCCTGGTATCTCTTTCTAACACTGTGTGTTTTCTGTGCCATCAAGCTGGTTCTAACTTACAGCAGCCCTAACAGGACTTTCAAGGTAAGTGAAATATTTAAGGAGTGGTCTTACAGGTTCCATCCCACCCCTGCCAGTGAGTTTCTGTGCTGAGCAGGGATTCAGACCCAAGTCTCCTAAATCTTAGACCATCACTCTCAGTATACAGCATCAGTGCTGCCCAGACAAAGCAGTAGAGCGAACCAACCGCAGTGAAGCAACTTTTCCTTCTGGGAATGCACTCTTACAACTCTGGTTTAGCTGGACAGGTAGGTATTCATGTCTACCTCCCAGCACTTCAAAAACAGCATCACTGAGGTTGTTGTCTTTCATCCCCTCAATACTTTGTAAGATACCATCATCAGAATAATAATCCCAGAAGGAATATCCCTCAGATGTTCCCTAGATGTTATCTGCTGGGGTGTTCATGGATTTGAACAATCACATCCAGACGAAAACAGAAATAGAGCTATCCAAAGCAGTGCATGTTAAATACACTGTAGAAGTATTATACTCACAGAATGGCAAATCTATTTGCTACAGTTGCACCTGTAAAGTGGATTGTTTTTCATTAATTTCACGGAAGAATACAATGTATAATTCCAAGAACATTGTTTATTATATCTTAACAAAGCTACTTTAATCAAGCCAAGCATTTTGTCGTACCTGACAAGAATAATGGATAACATTTACTCACTTCTTAGATCCAGACTATGCCACTCTTTACCCTGGAAGATTGCCTGGTCTCATCTGTGACAGCATTTCAAATGTCAATTAGAAATATAACATTGACATGTGCTGTTCAAATATGTCTGTGGATAACAACCAAATTTGTGTTCTCCTTCTTCACTACTGGGTGATGCACTGCTTTATCTGCTGTCTTACATCTTTTCAGGGATTTCTGATTGAATTTTACTTTTCTCATTTTTAATGATACTTTGTTACCCAATGTGAGAGTCTCTGTAATGAGACAGTTTTCAAGTAACCTTTTGTAGACTGCAGCATACTTCTTTAGATACAATAAAGGCAATTTTTGCACCTTAAGAAGGTGACTATACTCCACAAAACGTTATGTCAGATATTATTTATTAGCCTTTAAGATGCCACAAGACTCTGTTATTTTAACTAGTGGGGATATTCACATACATAATCCAACTTTTGGAAAAGAACACACATTTTAAGGTAATGAAGAAGTAACTTCTAAAGCCTCAGATGGGGAGCTATTTAATTTATTACAACTCAGAATTCCCCAGCCAGAATGAATCAGAATTCAATTAATGGAAACAAAGCTCTCAATCCAAGTTCCATGTTAAGGTAAATAAAACTTTGTAGCCAAAAATAACCCAAAACGCAGGTATGCTGCAGAAACAGATACCAAGTTTATTACATGCCAGAAAGAAAAATGGTACTTTAGAAGATGCAGAAATGTAAACAGGAATACATTATTTTGCTCTCTTCCAAATTTATGGAAGGACTATGTTAACTAGTGTAAAATGTCAGAGCAAACTAAGGTTTCTTTAAGAAACTGATAATGAGTCTCACAGTTTGATAACACACTGGAAACAAAAAGCATAAAATATGCTGGGTCATCTCAGCTGTTCCACTTTATAAAAGGGTATCTGAGAGCTTATCTGTAGAAAACTTTTTATGAAGTTGAGGAATATTCACATTTGTGCAATAAAGGTGTAACAGTTGTGAAGCATTTCATGACACCAGAGTGGCAAAGAGACAGAATATTGTCTTTTAACGAAACATTGTCTTTTAATGATGCAAGTCATCTTGGGTCCTTTTTAAGGAGAAAGATAGAGTAAAAAATATTTTAAATAAATAATAAATAAATGTGTTCTGTGGTATTATACAAACTGCACAAAAGATGCTGGAAAAATCCAAAACAGTTGCAGGGAGACCACTGTGGAAAAGAGAATTCTGAACTATGTGTTTGATCCAGTGATGCTCTACTAATATTCATAAAAAAGCATTGCAAAAATACTGATTCTTGTTCACTGAAATTACTTGACATTTTAATAAGGACGAAGACTAAATTATGTAACACAAGCAACCATCATCACAAAAGACCAACTGGTTCAATTTACCGATTCTGTTTCAAACTCCTTCAGGTTAACCCACCATGATGCGGTATAAGTGGAAAGGATTAAAATGTCTGCACACACACCTTTCTTGCAGAGCTAATTTCAACCTATTACAGCAGGTTCAACCTCAGATCAGTTTACACTTCCTGAAATCAAGTCACATGCAAAACAAAGTACCACTCTTATAACTAAACTGGTTTAAATAATGGCGATAATTATAAATGGACAAATCCATTCCTATCTTTAAATCACACAAGGGTCAATTTCTTGGGAGGGAGGGAATATATGTGGAATTATTTCTATTTTGTGTTCAATGCTTAAAAGTAACATTTGCTCTTATATTATCTGGCTTCATTGTAAAAATATCCAACAGAAACTGTATTCTCTGCAGGTATATAAATGGAAACAAACAACAGAGAATGAGAAAGTCTTCATGTATAAATAATGGAATCTAGGTTACAAAACAGTAAAGTGAAAGGAAGTGTGCTATTATGTAAAGTTTATTGTCTTAACAACAGAACAAAGCTTTTAAAGCTGTTCCACAAAGTTCTTCCTGAAGGAAAGTCAGAACTGTCAGGTCTTTCAACACGGTTAGAGACACTCATTTACTCACTTGTAGTGAGGATCCAATATGCCAATCAGGAGATAAGGAAGCTTCTTACTGATTTTGTTTCTAACTTGCCCCTTTCAAGCTACTACTATTGGGTCACAAATGACGCTGACTAGCAAAGCTTCTTATGAGCTATTAAATTTTGTTGGCATTAGAAAGCACAGAGAGAAACAAATGAGTGATATAAATGACAGCAAAAGTAGTTTCCAGACTATATTATAATTTTTCTTTTTTACTAGGGACATAAAAGTTTAAGGAAAAAGGAAAGGTGTTTAAACACTCTACCTAAGTAACATTCCCATCTCAAGATGACAAACCCAGTTACATATAAGTTAGTTAAGCTAACTTCCAATATCTGCACAATTTAGAATAGAAAACTTGTCTTTTTTTCCACCAAAATACAGATAACAGAAGAAACATAAGACTGGGAGGAACTCGCAATTTAAAATTTGATACAAGGAAAATATTTATGCTAGACTGCATCTTTGTTAGGAACATACTGTCTGCTATGTCTGAGAAATCACACTCACTCACAGTCTGTCTAAAAGTAGTAGTTTTTGAAGAGAGGGTGGAAGCAGTAAAGTATTGTGGCGGTGAGAAGAAGCATTACCTGACGTTTCAGAATTTGTTCCAAATGAGTTTAATCCTTTCTTGACATTCTGTGTTGTACTTTAATTGGAATTTTATAAGCTGCTTTGCTAGTTTCGGGTCCAGGGTTATTATTATTTTTTTAACACAAAAAAACCCTAGAGCTCATGAGTTTGGAAAACTAGTTGGCAAGAGCTAGCAGAAGTGAGAAGAATACACGTAAAAGGTAAATAGTCTGTGCCACACAAAAACAAATTCAATAAGCTGCCTCAGGTCCTTTTGGAGAGAAAGGCGGGGTAAAAATATTTTAAATAAATAAATAAATAAATAATAAACACTGCCATTTGTAAACTGCGAAAAAAAATGCAGGATGGCTTTTACTACAGTTTCACAAAGTCCAGATAATGTTTCCAGTCCCAACAATTCCTGACTGTTTCTAAGAACCTGTAGCCCTTGACCACGTGGCTGGTGCATTTCTGATCCCATACATTCCTCCCCCCCTTCTTTTATACTCCTATATCCTAAGCAGTGGAGGAAAAAAGCCAAATGATGTGAAAACTCAAGGTCTGCAACCAGAATTGACCTTAACAGGTAGAAAAGCACCAGAGGCCAACTTGTTTCAACATGAGTGAATGAGCCTACAAGTGAAGCATAGAAATAAATATAAACATGACTTTACAACTTGTACCCTAAAGGACCACTGAACCCCTTTTAGCTAAATCGTTTAATGTTGAGGCAGAAGGTAGCAACAAAAAGAAAATGCCTTTGCTTCAACATGAACTGACGTCCTCATGTTCCTTCCAGGAAAGTAGAGTGACACCACTAAGTTTCAGCGTCATTTAAAGCTTTTCACCCATAGCCACTATTCATGCTCCACAAGTCCAGGCATTCACAGCACTTGAGCATAATACTCCACCCAGAGAGAATGCAGATGACTTGCAAATCGCAATTATCTAAAACCCTCCTCTCAGTTCAGAAAGAAAAAAAAATCCACACAGGCATTTTCTACAACTTGGCCTTTACTGCACATGCCTGAGAAGGTGGGGCACAGCTATTCATTACCACTAACAGGAATGTTGCAATGTAAATATGTGCAAAGCAAGAGGTAGCAAGAAGCATGCATTAACTCACCAAGTCTGCATTCAGGATACAACACTGATGGTAATCATGAAAGTCAGGTTTGTTGTGGACAAGTGAATAGGTGCCCCAGCTCATTACAACCCTGTTCCTCCCAGGTGTGAGCATCTACAACCTCTTATAAAGCTATACTATGTTGGCAGAGATGCTACGAGAGCTGTAGTAGAATGCAGCAGCTTCAGGAAAGATGAGCTATCAAACCCGGAATCTTAATTCCCCCCCCCCCCCCCAATACGACTGCCATTAAGTTTAGGTATCCCCTTGCCTGTCATGCAGGAGACTGATGTGCGATTGATTCCCTGATGGGGAAGCCAGAAGCCTAGAATCAGAAGATTCTAGGTTCAATTTTTTGTTTTTTTCCTCTCTCTATTCCTTTTCAGGTTGGAGCATATGTACAATTTATATCTCAACACTCAGATGAACTTTGATGTGATTGTTGTTGTAAGTTTTTCGGGCTGTTTGGCCATGTTCTGGAGGTTTTTCTTCCTAAAATTTCGCCAGTCTCTGTGGCCAGCATCTTCAGAGGACAGGAGTTAGAACTCTGTCTGTGTTCTAACTCCTGTCCTCTGAAGGTGCCGGCCACAGAGACTGGCAAAACAGAACACGGCCAAACAGCCCGAAAAACCTGTAACAACCATCGATCCCAGCCGTGAAAGCCTTCAAGAATACTTTGATGTGATTGTCATGATTATTTGGTTCACAATGGAATTAACCCTTTGAGGAATAAATGTTATGACAAATCCACACAGTCTTAAACTACCATGGGTATGTCATAAAATATTATTAGTACTCCGAGGTCCCCGTTTCAGTGTCATATTTACGACCTTGACATCTTAGGGCAAAGCAGGCTCTGCGTTAGGAGTCTGGGTAATGTCAGGATGGGCAGTGCACAGGTTCAGAGGCCACTTTTAAATTGAGAAGTACACAACCAAAGAAAGTGTGACCTATGGGGGAAAGGGGGTATCACAGAAGTATAAGAGGCAGGGCTTAGTATAAGGAAGGGTTTTTATGCATAGACCTCCAAGTAAGTGTTTAACCTTCCAACAGAGACTTAAATATTAATGGAAATTCATTAATAACCACAGTTGTGTCACCACCACCAGCAAGCAATTGGATTTTATGGTTCTTGGAAGACTCTGTTCCAGGATGCAGAGTCCTAGAGGTCAGTGGCAAGACTGTCACAGAGGAAGTTCCTGCAGAATTTTTCTTGGTCATGGAAGATAACTGCTTGGCAAAAATGGATGGAGAGAGCTGAGATAAAAGATTTCCAAAGCCATAAATGCACAATAACAATAAAAAAAAAAACACCTCTGTGGAGAATTTAAAAAGGAACAGATGATGCACTTTGGCCACTTTCACCTTATTCATATCCTCTCACTTATTTGCTGGTTCACATTAAAATACAGCTTGTCACTGTGCAAACTAACAAACTGATGTTTGCATTTTCCCTTCTCACTATAGCTTTCAAAGCCCCATGCAGCTTTGAAACAAAGGTGCATGGGATATAACATCCTTCTTTCAAACATTGCTTACTTTTATTTTATTTATTTATTTATTTTTAGATTTCTACCCCGCCCCCCTAGACAATGTCTACTCGGGGCGGCTTACATATTTGAATCACTCACTGCTCAGCTTTCTAAAATAAAATGTAGACCACAATCCAGTATATGTGCCTGCGCTAAAGTCACCCTCAATGAATTTAACTGGGTATGGGACTGCAGCCTCAAAGCCCCAATCAAAAGTGAGATGGTATCTACATTTACAATAAACTGATGCTTCAGGAGAAAGAACAAGAAGCAAGTTTATATGTCATTGTAAATCATGGCTGGGCAAAGTGCCTCCCACACCTGTGCCCTCCCGGAAAAAAATTTAGTGTGAAAATGGCCAACATCCCTGAGAGCCATGGGGTGGGCGAGCACAACCGGTCATTTAAATATTGTACACCCATGGGGTGGTGGTGACCCCAAAAAGTTTCAATAAACAACAATCAGAAATTGACTGGTCAATCAAATGAAGGGTGCAGTTGACAATTTCCTTGGTATTACCCTTTTCGGGGGTGGGTGGGTCCTGAGATATAAGTGTAATTTGATGAGGTATAGTGCAGGAAGAAAAAAAAGGGTCCCTAGAACCAGTGAAGTGCTAATAAATGGTTAAAGCTATTGTCAGTCAGGTTAATATTAGATGACACACAAGATTCATATAGGAACATTCTCCCCCAAAAGAAAGTATGCTTTAAAACAGAGACAAAGGATATGCACCCCCCTCAGTGTCACAGAATTGTGACTCCCATCAGTCCTAGCCAGCATAGAAAGATGATAGCAAGTGCACTGCAGCTACACTTGGAAAGCAGAACTTCCACCATTGAGAGTTTAAAATAATACAGACAAAGCAAGTTGGATTCAATGGACCCTGACAAAACTAACAAGATGTTAAACAGGTGATACCATCATCAGTACAGAAGTGTTGAATTCATGTTGTTGTGTCTGAACAGCAACAAGTTACCGAGGAGATGAAGAATCATCTGCATTGTAAAAATGCTGAATTTATGAGTGCGAGCTGTGTCCCAAGTTTTCCACACCTCCTAAAGATACTGTTAAAATTAACTTTTGATGACTAGTTCCCTGATGGATCTGAAAGAATTAGAGAAAAATGGAAGGAACGGGGAATCTTTGGTTGACCTTTGGTGTCATGTTAGGTTTGGAAGATAAACAACCCCAAAGAATCAAAATAAAAATGATTACTGAAACAACTTAAATGTTAACTACTACCCATAGTAGTAAAAAGTATTTAGCAAGTTATAAGACCATTGCTCTCTCACTCGCTTGCTCTTTTTTTTTTTTTTACACAAGGCCTTTTGATGGGCTTAATGCTATTACACACTTCTCAAACAGATTAGAAAATCACTAGAGGGGAAAATATCAAGCCACCACTCTGCATACAAATTAGTTCCAGGACACAAGTTCGTGTCAGTCTGTGACAGCAAAATGACCAAAAAAAGCCCATTTTTCTATTTAATTCTCTACAAGGACCAAGAACTACAGGTTGGTTGAAATATGAGGTTCCTATTAGGATGATCCTAGGTCTAGAACTTCATGCCTGGCCTTGCTCCCCAGATTCCAAACCCTTCAGCTGGGACTTGGTCTAGAGATGAGACCGAAGCTTAATGTTAGGGTAGAACCAGTCATCATTTTAATAACAGGAACGTTTCCATGCTCAGAAGTTGTACAAAGTGAATCAATCTAATAAATCCTACTTTATTTTCTGGAAAACTGGCAGCACCTTGCAAACTATGCCAGTGTTGCCAACAAATCACGGCACCTCCTTTAAATAGCAAAACAAAACAAAAACTAGCTTTCATTGCTGCAGTGTGGGAAAATTTGAGTCAAAGGACAAGAAGCGGTCAGTCACTGCAGGATAAGCAACTACTAACTGTATTAACACATTCTGGGGTTGACCAGTGCTTGGTGCAAATGCGCTTAAGTGTAAATTTGACGGCAGAGACTGTTGCCTGCATGTCAACACAGTCTCTGCTGCCAGATTTACACTTAAGCCCACTTCTCAGCTATTCCGCATCCCAGGGTAGCTGATTAAGTCTGCACTGGCATTTTACGAAAACTGTGTACTACAAAGCATGAGAGAAAAAAACACCACAAGAAAGTAACAGGTCTCTATTCACACCCACAGTCTTCTCTCAACAATGAAATGTGTTCTTCAGCCACTCTGCTATGTATGTACACTTTTGCAGTATACAATATGGATTCAGTAAAACACAGTTTTCTCTCTCTCAAACATCAGTATATCCTCATCTGTGAAGCTCAAGACTGGCCTCAATAACATCCTTGCCGAAACCTCAGTTTGTGCCATATCACTTCTGCCTTTGTGAATGCCACTACATGGACAGCTTAGGCTGAAAATACACAACTTCACTACTATTTAATGGATGCTGATTAATAAAATTGTTAACTCCAGCCCATACCAATGAAAGCAAAGGAGATGCAAAAGCCACTCCCAATGTACCCAGTGCCCCACAGAGCAGTTTTCCTCCTCAAGGTGTGCAATCCTTTCATACCTGCATGCCAGGCACCTGCACTGCAACTGGAGAATGGGCCATGGTGGCCTCAATCCTTCCTTTGCGCTCTCTTGCTCTTTCTTTCTCTCCTCCCTGTGGCCTCCTGCTGCAAGGAAGCAGGTTCTGCTATCAGGCTTCAGCTGCAATGGGGCCTACATGGGGGTGGGGTGGGGGAGAGAAAAGGAGAGACAGGGAAGATTGCGTTAAACACTTCAACTTCGGCAGGGCTTTTTGGGGGCAGAGACAAAAATAAAGCACTCAGAGAAATACCCAAATATGTCAGAAGCTCAAAACCCCTCCCCCCCTTTTCTTTTCAGCCCTAGTTTTCTCACCACTGATCCCATTCTTCCTCTTCCCATTTCGTCTTGCTAACCCCAAATTACTGAAAAGAAATGCAATTCGCCACAAATGCACCCCCAGTGCAAATTTTGACCATCTCAGCTCCCCTTCCCCACCCCAGTTTCTGCCTACTTCCCTTCACACCGACCCCAACCCTGCCCTTTCCCTTAATCCCCCTTCTCTACAGAAGCCACCACTGTGACTTGTGGGGTGGGCAGCACCCCCCCCAACTAGCAACCCCCTTTTAAACCCTGGCTTCCCCAAGACCCCCTCCCCATTTCCTCCATGCAGCCCCTTAAGACCCTAACCTACGGGATGAGGAAGCAACACCCCTCCAACCAACCACCCCCTACAAAGGGGGCCCAATCAGCCTCCTTTACCTGCGCCCTTCGGCTCTCTTTCTCCCTCCACCCCGGGGCCCAGCCTATGGGGCTGGGAAGAAAGAAAGCCCCTTCCTCTCCCCCCCCCTCCCAAAATCTAGCCTCTCCTCCAGGCCTACCCCCAGCTGTCCATGAAACTGAACTCCCCCCCCCAACAAAAAACAAAAACACCACCAAACCCACAACCCGCTTTTCCTCCCAGACCCCCTTCTCGACCCCCCCCCAAAAAACCCCACCGAGAAGCCCTCTCCTCTCTCTCTCTCTCCCTCAACGGCTGTTTTTTTTTGGGGGGGGGGGAAGAGATGGAAGAGTGAGGGAAGCCGAGTCCCCCCCACCACACACACACACACTCCCGGGCAGCCCACCTCCTCGGGACCCCCTTCTCAGTCCCGGTGGGGGGGGGGTCTTCTCTCTCCTCGGGGGGGGGGGCTCAGCGGCGCCGGGCAGGCCTCGGCCGGGGGGCGGCGGTTCTCCTCCTCCTCCTCCTGGTGGTGGCGGCGGTGGTGGTCCTTCTCCGGGCCGTCTCCGGGCGGGCGGGCTGGGCGCTCCTGCCCGCGGCTGCTCCACGGCGGCCGGCGGCGCAGCAGCCCATGACCCGCTCCCTCCGCGGGGAGGCCGGGCGGGAGAGCGGGCGAGCGAGGCGGCGGCGAAGGCGGCCACCCACCGATCCCCACCAGCCGGCCGAAGGCGTCGGAGTAGCAGCGGCCGCCGAAGGAGAAGAAGAAGGCGGCGAAGGAGGGCCCGGGAAGGAAGCGAGGCGGCCTTCGAAGGAGGGCCGAACCTTCTTCGCCTCAGGAGGAGGAGGAGGACGACGACGACGACGACGACTCCGCGGCCATGTTGGCGGCGGCCAAGCCGAGGCCCAAGGAGGCGCCTTCCCCGGAGGCTCTGGCGGAGGCGGCGGAGGCTCCCTGGGGGTGGCTCGGGCTGGCCTTCCCGCCGGGGCTGCCTGGTCCTGGTCCTGGTCCTGGTCCGACGCGCCCTCGGCCTCCTTGCTTCTCCGCGGGCTCCCTGGCTGGCTGGCTAGCTGGCCGGCCCCTTCCTTCCTTCCTCCCTTCCTTCTTTCCTCCCCTCTTCTTCTTCCTCCGGCCCCCACGGGGTGGAGAGAGGCAGGCGGTGGGAGTAGCCGTGGCGGCCGCGGCGGCAGCCTCCGCCCGCCCAAGAGGAAGGGAGGAGGGAAAATGGCGGGAGGGCGAGGCAAGAGGAGGAGGAGGAGGAGGAAGGCTGAGGGGAAAGAAGGGGAACCCCTCCGTCCTCCTCCTCTGGGGAATGACTGAGGGGGACTCTGGAGGAAATGGAGGTGGGGTGAGTAGCAGGCTGAAGGGGGGGGGGTCGAGGAGGGTTTTTTTGGTGTGTGTGGGGGGGGAGACTGAAGGGGGGAAAGGAAGGGGAGGCCCCCCCAGGGGGTAGCTGAGGGGGAGATACACACACACACACACACACACACACACACAGAGTATATATATATATATGGAATTCGTGAGAGGAAAGGGGGGGGAAGGCTGAGGGGCCCCCGACGAGGGGGGTAGAAATGAAGGAGAGCCCCCCCTCACTGGGATGTGAATTTGGGGAATACAGGGACTGAGGGGAATTTGTGAGGAGAAAAGGGGGTCCATGAGGACCCCGGGTGGGGTTGGGGGGGGGCTAGAGGGTTTCTTTTTTTGTGTGTGGGAGGTGGGGTGAAAATTGAGGGAGGGGTGAATGGGGTATATCAGGGGGTCTAGCGAAATGGTGGGGGTGGCAGGTTGAGGGGGATTGTGATGGAAATGGGGTGGGGGGGTCAATGATGGGAAAGGGGATGGGGGAGAGAGAGAGAGAGGAAGAGTTGTGGTTGGGGGGGAGGAGGAGAAATATGAAGGGGTGCCCCCCTGGGAGTAAGAGGGGAAATGTGGAGAAATGGGGGGCAAGGGGGGATTCGCGTGAGGTTTTGGCAGAAATAATGGGGAAAGGGAGCGCAAAAGCAACATATTTGGGGCATCATAAAGATTTATCTTAGGGTGAGCTTTTGGGGACCCAAACCCCCTTCTTTAGACCCCAGGTGTGGAAATACCAGGTGTGGCTGTATTGTGCTCCCACTGTGGTGAGCATCCCACGGCCAGGTGAGGAGACAGGTAACAGAGAAAGGGAGGAGGTTGCCTTATTCTGGGGAATGGGACTTTCCTGCTCTTAATTAGCAAGGCTCAAGTGTATGCCCAGCAGACTTTGTTGTTGCAGGGGTGCTGAGATAACCCACACTTTTGTGCTATCTTATGAGTCTAAAATAGTGGGTTTCATGGATAGACCCTAATCTCTGTCCCATAAACAATTCTTCGCATTGCAAATAGAGGGAATGGGGTTTCAGAGGTATTTGTAATCTAAATTCAAGCCAGGCTCCCATGTTTACTTGTGACGGAAGTTAAGGGACAAGAAGAGTATATCAATGCAACCATGTTTTCGGTGAGGATGGGGGAATGTTGTTCTGTGTTTTGAATTTCCTTGCTTTTCAGAGTGGGCCTTCAACTATACATTTTTTTTCTTTCTGCAAAATATTTTGCTTTAAAATACTGGCTGAAATCCAGTAGCGAGTTGCTACTAGAGTTAGTGGAACTTGCCATTGATTCACAACATCTGCATTCAACAGGCCTCCTTTAGTTGTGACTTACTGCAGGATTGCATATGAGGAAAATAAAAAATAAAGAAGACAAAAATGTAGTGGCAATGTGAGCTTTCGTGGACAAGTCCACCTCCTGAGATTTCAGCTATTGTTTTGAGATTATAAGAAGAGCACTACAGGATCTGACAAGGTAGATCCAGTGTCTTACTACAGAGGTCAACCAGATCAACCAGATCCCTCATGGAAAACTACAAGCAAAGCGTGAAGAGATGGCCATTTGTTCTCATATAGCTGGTATTCAGCGGCTTATGGCCCATGAACCTGGAGAATGGAGCATCATAATGCTAGTTTGTGCATCTGTTAAGAAAAGGATGAACAAAAAAAAGAATGACAGAATTATATCTGGAGTATCTTAAGACTTTAAACAAAACCAACTTTTAGATACTGCACAATTATATCACAGTTCCATGCTACTACCATCTGGATTTTTAAAATTTCTCAGTAGTGTTTATTTTTGTCTCACTTGCTTATCCTTCAGAAACATTTCTTTTTGAACCTGAAACATTATACTAATGTTCTCTAGATGTCTGGTAACTTCCACTCTCTCGGGTGGAACATTTTGTGATAAATACTTCTGAAAATTTATATACTGTGTGTTCAGTATTTACACATTCTAAGTAAAATAAGTAACTGAAAGGTGTTTTTTAAAAAAGAAAGAAACACAACCTTGATTGCAGTCTACAACATTTCTGAGGATTCAAAGGTGCCTATTCATTGGATTTCTGAATCTCCATTGAGCTCTGTTCCCATGTTTTGATAGACTGAATTTTCCCAGTATTTAGAACAGTGGCAGTGAATTTTTTTCCTGCTGTTTGCTTATTCTCATGTGGTTCAGTACCCACGAGCAATGGCTTCCTTCTATCCATAGGCTAAAAATAATCTAAATACCATCCATTTTGGTTTAGCGGGATAGCCAAATATGACTAAAAATTCCAGTACGTTCTCACTTAAGAGTATTGGTTCTACAGACCTGGATGGAGTAGCAGGCTGAGTTACATCTTAAACCGAGAAGCCAAAGATAGCAGGAGACAATTTAACTGAAAATGAGTCTATCCACATATTTAAAAAGAACTTCCATGTTCAATGAGTATACCTCTAAATATCATTTGGTGGGGTGGAAGAACAACACGTAGCCTCCATGTAGGCTTCCTTGAAGCATCAGACTTGTCAACAAGATGGAACTTCTGTTCTCAGGCAGCATGGGCTCTTATGTTCTTCGGCAGAATGCCCTTCGCAAACAGTAATGAACTTTGATACCTTAGACAGCTTAATGAAGAAAGAAGCAACTCATAACCTATGGTTATGTTAGTGGGGCTGTAAGCTAGGCTGTCTTCATTGCAACTTGAAATACAGACTTGGGGAATTGAGGATAACTGGGTCTTAAAAGCACTGTGGAGAAGGACCAGGGTAGGAATTGGCACAAGATAGCATCCAGAACTTCAGTCGGTGCTTTCAAAGCACAGTCACAGACAGTCGGTGGTCACAGTGCAATGAACTTTGCATTTTTCTTTTTCCAAGCTGACTTTAAATAAGTATAGAGATTAAGCTGTTTTTCAGATTGAGCACAATTGTGCTGTACACATTACATACGCCAGGTTTCATGGTGCTGGCTCAGTCTTTAAATTGGAGCCTGACTTGAACTTACATTATAAATGCAGTGAAAGGTTAAATATTTCTGAAACACCAATAAAATATGTGCACGTAAGTTGTTATTCCAGGGCATCTGTCCTCCTGACATATGGGATACAAGATAACACATGGGACAGTTGTGCCTAGTCTAGTTTGTTGTGGCAAAAACAATGGAAATTCTTGTGGTACCTTATTTGGCCTAAAATTTTGTGTACTACAAACCACCTCTTCAGGTGGTACAGCTACACAAAAGCATAAGCCAAATAAAACCCATCCATCTTTAAGGTGCTACAAGACTTGGCTTGGTTTCAATATAAAGCTTGTATTCACACACCCCACCTCACTCTGGAAACAAGTTGAAGTTCTGACCGCTATTTATGCTTAAATCATAGAATTGTGTCTTGGATGTTTCTACAAACTTTCCTTCTGATGTCTCAGTGCTGGCTATTGTTGCTGCAGTAAGAGGACAATCAGAATGCCTAATGAGCAAATCAAAGGCCTCATTGTAGTTGTTCAATGATAAATTGCTAGGGGATGAAATGATACCCAGTGTGATGAAGTGGACAGAACGATGGACTAGAACTCAGGAGATCTGGGTTTGAATCTCTGCTTCACTGTGGAAACTTACTAGGGGTGGGGTAGCAATGGTAAACCATTTGGAAACCCTGTTAAGGTCACTGAAAGTTGGATCCAACTTGATGGCGCATAACAATATGGTAGTATTTGTTGACATAAATTGGAAGAGTTACTTTGTGTGAGGAGAAGGACTACACCCTACAGACATTCCGGCCAGCATTGCCAGCAGTTGTACTGGCTGGGGGATTCTGGGAATTGTAGTCCAGAATAACATTTCTAAGCTGTGGTTTCAACCCACCCAACTCTGACTCCAGTGTAAAGTTCAGAGTTTGTTATATATGTGAATTGATAACAGACTTTTGTTAAGGATTACCCAAGCCCAATAACATTATGGAAATATTATATTGCCCTTTAAACTTTCTGTTCAGCTACTTCAGACGTAATACTAATTGTGTCTGAGTATCAGTGATAAAGAGGGTGGATTTACCTACATCTTGATTCACCACAGTGACCAAGATGCCAGACTACCAACCAGGAAATCAAAACTTAAATTTTAAACTTCCTTTCAGAAGTATCTTTACTTATATATTTTTGCTCCAGAACATTCCTTAAATAAGCCAGCCTTCTGCACATGGAATTTATTACAAAAGATCCAGAATGCAGAAGCTTGTGGCAGGAAGATATTAAAACCTGATTAACCTCTGTTTAAAGCCTCAGAAGGAGATTGGACTCTGTAAACATGCTTTACACTACAGTACATTCTTATGTATGTTTACTCAGAAGTAAATATCACGGTTTTCAATAAGTACTTGTAAGTTCATTTATAGAGGACTGCAGCTTTAGGCAACAAAATACATAGCTATACCCACTTCTGTTGGACCATGAGTTATGTTAATTAGCTTTTAAATACCTCTTCATGAATATGGAACTTCAGTGTACTTCTTCCTGATGCTGACTACTAGGGTCAGTGGTTGAATTGAATTTTGAAATTTTGGGTTCCACAGCATTTTTCAAAACAATTCAGCTTTCATGGAAACGTTCAGAAAGTCCATGGGTTTCCCCCCCTCCCCCAAAAAATGTCCTGGATATTTTGTTAAATAAATAGCATAGGTCGCATTATCAAGTCCACTTACAAAGAAAGACAGGCCCTTGTGCCTTTTGTTAGTAAAGTAGAAGACAAAATTTTGAAAAGTGACTGGATGGCAAAGGGCACTTGTTCAGAAGTTGCTTGTTTCATTGTTATGTGCTGTCAAGTCACCTTTAACTTAGGGTGACCTTACGAATGAGTGGCCTCTATAATATCCTGTCTTCAACTGCCCTGCTCAGCTCTTGTAAACTCAAGCCTGTGGTTCTTTGAAGGAATCCATCCATCTCGTATTTGGTCTTCCTCTTTTCCTGCGGCCTTCCACTTTTCCCAGCATTATTGTCTTTTCCAGACAATCCTGCCTTCTCAAGATGTGCCCAAAGTAGGACAGCCTCTGTTTCATCATTTCTGCCTCCAGAGAGAGTTCAGGCTTGATGTGATCTGGGACCCACTTGTTTGTCTTTCTGGTGATTCAGGGAATCCACAAATCTCTCCTCCAGCCCCATCTTTCAGACAAATCATTTTTTTTCCCCTTGTCAGCGTTCACACCCATACATAGTAATTAGAAATACAGCAGTGTGGCTGATCGTGATCTTGGTGTACAGGGAAATGTCCTTACACTTGATTTTGGAGTTCCTTCATTGCTGCCCTTTCAAGTCTGAGCTTTTTAATTATTTTTGTTACAGTCACCATTTTGATTTAGTGACTGAACCAAGGTGTACAGAATCTTTGACAATTTCAATTTCTTCGTTGTCAACATTAAAGCTGTGTAGTTCTTCTGTAGTCGTGACTTTTGTTTTAATGTTCAACTGGAGTCCTGCTTTGACACTTTCTTCTTTCACTTTCACCAGAGGTTGTTTCAATGCATTGCTGCTTTCTCCCGTTATCCTCCGTTTAAACAGCTGGGGAAGGCCCAGATAGGTTATCCAGCATGGTGTAGTGGATGGAGCGATGGATTAGGACTAAAGAGACTTTGTTTCGAATCCCTGCTCGACCATGGAAACTCATAGGCAAAAATGGTTGGAACTGATAAAACCACTCCTTAAATATCTCACTTACCTTGAAACCCCTATCAGGGTCACTATAGCTCAATTCCAACTTGATGGCCCATGACACAAAGGCCCAGAAGCCAAGGCCTTTTCTGTGTCTGTCCATTCTAACTCTGATTCTGAGCTGTTTAAGATGCTTAAAATAAAAACAGAAAGCTTGCTGCTTTTTCTACCCGCTCTTGCCTAATCTTTGCCTTGGCTGCAAAGGTAATTCCTACCACTTAGGCCTTAGCCATGAGCTGCATTCAAACATAATTGCTGCCTGAGAAAACTGCTAAGAAGGAATAAAAGTTGTTGCCGCTGAAATAAACATTTGCCGAATACATTTGTATCTCAGCAACAGTGCCTGCCAGGAAAAAAAAGGGAGGGAAAGTGTGTGAGAGAGAAAGAAAATCAAAGGCAGAACTCCAAAAGGCTGCTTAGCAAACACCGGGCGTTGGTACCTGGCGCTAACAGAGAGACAAAGCAGCCATTCTGCACTGGGTGCATTTGGAACAGGACAGCCAAGAAAGACAAACTGGCCAAGGATACAAATGAAGGCCCTAAACATTTGAAAGGCTATTAAGGAATCTGTATTTTAACATTATTGCAGCAGAGAAGAAACGCTGTTACGTGATCAAGAGGCAAAAGGATGCTGACGGCAAATATACCCCAACAGGAGAATGCCAAAAATGGGACCCCCAAACAAAAGGCTCCAGAAGATACTGGAAAATGTGCAAGTTGGCTAAACTAGAAGATTTTGAAGACTGCTTGCCTCAAGGGTGAAGAGAGGGTTCAGACCTCTATTACAGTTACGTGTAACATTTCTCCATATCCACATGCCTAGTTTCACACCTAGGGATCATTCTACATAAATAAAACTACATACATATGTATATCCATGCAACATGGAAGAAAATGATCAAGGCAGACTTCGTATTTGATATGGTCTCCAATCCTAGATGCTTGTACCAGAAGACTTCTCTTCAACTCTGTGGAATACATTATTCTATTTATTTGTTATGTCTATGTCCCAGCTTTCTGCCAGTGAACTACAGCTAGTATACCTGGCTCATTTTTTCTCCTCCGTGTGCTGCCATCAAGCTTGTGAAGGCTCAGAGAGAATGAGTGCTCCAGAGTCACATAGTTTCATGGCTCCATGAGTACTAGAGCTGGGATCTTCCAAATCCCAGCCCTCTAACTGCAAAACCACACCAACTGGGTTGAGTGAATGGTTGAGGAAAGGGCAGTGCATTGGTGGAAGCATGCATCTTCTCACCCAGAGCACTTTTGCACTGCACAACAAGCAGAAACTCAATAATTGATGTTATCCTCGTCAAGGCATCCCTATGGTGGAGAGGTTTTAGCTGTTGAAAGATGACATCGCTATTCTGAAGCTGAAGACAAAATTTACTTGCTAAATGGCTGTCTAATAATTTGGTGTTTTTTTTCCTCTCCCCTGAGTGCAGTCAAAGAAATTCTGGCATGTAACTTCATAAGTGCAAGACACAGGTTCAGTCACACAGGATTTCCTGCTTCAGAAATGAGCTTTCCCCACTTCCCTTTAACAGAAATTTAACCCTCTTTATACCGGACTCCTTAAGTGGTATAACAGGAAGTACAATCTTGATCTATGGCTTAGGTGCCACATGAAGCAACATGTGTTGCTTCACATGTTTCACTCCATATTTACAGCTTGTCTGTTGCAAAGACAGACTTCATTTTTGCGTTCTCCCATCTGTACATATTTCTGTCCTGGAATGTGCCTGGATTCCATCCTTTTTTCTATTACATTTGCAGATTTTACTGCTTTGCCAGTGAGCTTCAGAGCTAAGTAGGTGATAAGGAAAAAATGCCATGTAAATGTAGGCTGGTCTGTTTTTAATACCAGAAGCAACATTGGGTTGATAAATCAGACCAACCAACTGCATTTTCAACTTCGTGCAGTGTATGCAACTCTCCTTAACCTGCCGTCTTGGCAATATGTCCTCCTCAGAACAGCTTGACTGTTGGAGCCCCATAGTTTCCTGAGGATCTGCTTCATCAGACAGGGCATTTATATGCATCTGGTGTGAAATACTGCCCTGATCCATATTGTACATGGCCACGGCTGATTTTCACAAAGGATTGGCAGAAGGCTGAACCAATTGCTCCTGAATGTATGCAGCAGAAGCAAACCAGTACTACTTTCCCCCTTTGCCACATGGAAGTCAGAAGATAAGAATTACTTATGGGGTTGTGTTGTCTGTTTGTCTGTGCAGATGGAGTGGGATCAGAAGTTTATGCATCTCTACTGCTAATTCACATTGCTGGATGTTAAACCTCTGTACATACCAGCTGTACTTCATGGGCAGATTCTATGAGTAACAGATCATGTACATAATAAAATCACAACCCCGAGAGAGAAGCCAGCTGTTTGCAAAGACCTGTTTTCCTGATTTTGTCTCTCTCTGTGTGTTTTAGGTCTGGAGGCCAAAAGTAGGCAATGCCCTTTTGTTTGGAGAGTGGCATATCCATCTCTTAACAAAAAGCAAAATGTTTTTGTGCATTCAGGAATATTTGGAGCAGGCTGTGGAGGGGTTTGCTGTTGTCCTTCCAAAACAGCAGCTACAAGAGATTTATGATGTGGAGAGAACACTGAGCTGCCTACAGCAGAATTCTGAGTCTCCCGCTGTGTCCCTTGCAGCTCACCATCTGGTCGGTGCTGCTGGTGCCTTCAGACATGGATGAAGCTGCAACCGTTTGCACTTGCCACACTGTAAGCAAGGGGAAACTATGCCTAGCCAGGAAAGTTTGAGGCTGATCTGTCATGCTTGCTGGGCTGAGAAGTGGCTTCCTGAACTTGAAGACTGCACGTATGCAAGGCATGGTCTAAAACTCCCATAAAATATTTAGCTTAAACTTGGATTACTAACTTAGGCTCCAAATCCTACGTCAACTGACATAGGATCAAACTCCACCAAATTCAATGAGACCTATTTCTAAAGAGATGTTTCTAGGATGGTAGTTACAAGCTTGAGCCAGCCAGCTAGGTTTGATAAAAGGTCTCTGGGTTCTGATGCCTCCTCTGAAAAAACACACACCACACCACGTAATCTAATCATCCAGAAGGGCAGTTTACATGCCAAAGCCAAGAAGATAAAGAGTGCCTTTAGGGACAGGAGTTGTCTGCCTTGAAGTAGGTCGGTATGCTGCAATAGACCTTACACACCCTCCTTCAAAAATGTTAACAGCTTCATTTAGTCTGATTTCACTTCCTTTTACTTTTTACTGCCGTCTGGCTGGTTAAGTTGCTGGTTCTTTTCTCACTTGTTCCTTTTTCCCCCAGCATGAAAACTTTTCTAGACCATGGGAAAACACACGTTGTGTCATATGCTGTTAAGTCATTTCTGACTTAATGACCTTGAAAGTGTTCTGTCACCAACGGCCCTACTCAAGTCTTGCAGACGAAGGGCCATGGCTTCCTTTATGGAGTGTATTTCACGTTAGGTCTTACTCTTTTCCTGCTATCACCTTTGACACCACCACGATGCAAAAGGAAAAGACAAAAATCCAAACTAATCCAAGTATTTCAAGATTCCTTGTGTGTGTGTTGGGGGGGCGGGCAGCTGGGGCGGATATGATAGTTCTTACCAAGCCTCTGCTGCCACCTGGCTTCTAACTTCTATTATGCTGTAAATTGTTCACTTCCTGCTCTATGTTTACTTGCATGATAATTATCAAAGAAAGGGAAAGTGACACCTCCAGTGTAATTAGTCAATGTCTCTGAGTTTACATTGATTACTTTTCTGCACAATATTATGTTAGCATAATCTGTGTACCCAGTGTGTATCACTGCAACAATATAGTACCTATCTATGTGCTGTCAAATCAGAACCAATTTACAGTAATCCTAATAGAGCTTTCAAGGTAAGTGGGATATTTAAAGATTAGTTTTACCAGTTCCAGCCCCCAGTCAGTTTTCACGGTCCAGCAGATATTTAAATCCAAGTCTCCTGAGTCCTAGCCTTTCACTCTGTCCATTACACTGCACTGGACAGGTCTATTTGTGTACATGGCCATTATGTGAATAGTGGGAATAGTAGACCACATGGGAATTTGTAGGGGATGGGAGACAAGTAGGGGGCATTTCCCCCCCTCCCCATGTTCTGAATTTATTTATTAGTATCATTTATCTGTCCGTTTATGTTAAAATCATAAATAAATTTGGAATTTAGAGGGACAAATGCAATCTCCTTTTCTCTCAAACCTCCACACACACACCTCGACTTGCACAGGGCCTACAATTATTCACAATGCAATATACATGTGTTGAATTACAAGCTGGATATTTTTAAACAGTGACTTTCTTTTCGTTATCTGCCTACATAATTCTGTATACTTACTAGAGGCATCCAAATCTCCCCCCCCCCCAAAATGGAGAGTTGCATATTGAAAAATATGTACCAAATTGTAACATACTCCCATTCTCACAAAATATCCTTTGAGGAATCATAGAATAGAGGCAAACTTTTCTAATGTATTTATCGCCTGGGGACCTAGAGCAACTACTGTACAGTAGTTTATCTTGTTGCCCAAAATGGCCAACACGCCAGTATGCAGCCAGCTGCTTTGCTACCATATTTGGTATACAGAAAGGGAATGAAAGAACAGGGAGATGGGGTAGTTTAGCAGAAAAATAAAATTAAGCCTGATTTTTCTGTGGCCATTATTGCACTTGAACATCTATGCGTCCAAGAACATGAGACTGGGCCCAACTGATGTGGAGCTATTTAAAGTCAACTGTTGTGAGGTTTAGCTGACCTTTGTGTCTGGGATTGTGGCATGGGAATCTGGTGTAATTTGGTGTACATTACCACTTTCTGGCATGTGTGATTCTCCATATCCTGTCCCCATCCCCCTGTATCTTCGGCAGTCTTTCTGAAGACTCCGAGGATGAACCCCTTATATTTCCGCAACCCACAACTAACAGTAAGTGGGGTAGCTGGCATGACACTCCACCTCAGGTATAAGCTACTGTACAGCAATTACAATTAAAGAAGAAGAAGAAGAAATCCTGCCTGTAGTCTTATTATCTGGAGACAACCATGATGATAGGAGACAGGGAATAGGAAGAAAGGAGAAGGAGAGGCAAGCTAATTGGAGGGCCTGAGGCTCAAAAGAATGGCTAAATGCTGTTTGCAACAAGTGAGGTGTTCTGACCACCTCTTTGAGATGGAAAATTTCAGTATAAACATGAACCAGTCAACCTTAACCACAAAACTGAGAGTGTCGGCAGAGGCAGGTGATGCAATTGCACTGCAGGAACCAACTCAAGAGTACTGGGTTTTGAAGTTTAATGCTGGTTTAGGGAAACGTGGTCTTCCAGATGTTGTTGAACTGTGCAATTCCCATCACCCTAGACGACACAGATAATGGAGAAGAATGAAGGGAGTTGCAACCCAGCTAAATCTGGAAAGCCATATATACACTTTCCACGCCAGTTTTAATGGCTTGAGTCTAGCACACAAGAAACTAGTTATTTCTATATAAAGTTCCCTAAAATCATTTTGAGAAGCTCTTCTCCAGCTGGTTCCACTTTCAGAAATTAGGTGATGACAAGTGACATGACCTTTCCTATAGTCTATAGAGCACATACCCAGATGTTCAGTAGCTACTGCATAAGTTCCCATGTTCTTCTATCTGCTCAAGGTTTGGATGATCAAGCAACAGCATTTTACTTTTTGTTGCATTTTTTTTTGTTTGGTTTGGTTTGTAATTTTGTTAGCTATATTATAGTGAATTATCATTAGTTTATTCTCATTTTAAACACTGCCCTGTGAATTACTGCCAACAACACAGTGATGCAGGGAAGAACAGAGAAAGCACTGAATGATGAGTTGCCCATGGCATCAGCAATCCGAGCAATGACTGCCCATTGCATTCTCAAGGGTTTTGAGCACCTGCAGTGTCAAAATTGTCGAAATGGCTCATTCGCCTGTAAGACAGAGTTTCTAATCACATCTGACAACAAATAAAGAACCGATAAACATAACACCCAACAAACCATCAAGAACACAGGAACCTTGGCCCTTTAGAAATCCTTTGGAAAGGACATTAAGGAAAAAGAAAAAACAAACATAACAGAGATACTCTTTCCTTTTTTTAAAAAAAAACACCACTAAATTTGTTCAGTCTTTATACAATGTCACAGATCCCAACTGTTAAAAAAAGGGTCCCGAAGTAAACAAAGAACTCAGCAGCAACAGCAAAAGGCCATGGAAAAAAACTCAAGTTGATGCCTGTTGGGGGAAGGAGGGAGAGAGAGGGAGAGAAGGACAAACTTAGCACGAATTAGAAGTCACTGCAAGGTATCCTGAACTAGGGTTCAGGCATGTACTCAAACCCTTGGGCTGCACAGATGTCACTAAACGCAACAAGGGTGGTGCACAGCTTGAGTGGAACCAAAAGAGGTTGATCTTGCTAGGGTGCACCTTTGGGGCCTCTTCTGATGTCATGCTTTCACATCCGGTGAGTGCTATCAAAAATAACACAGGATATGAGATTAGTGCTACCTTGCCCAACTGAGCACCCTCCTGATGTTTGGACTGCAACTCCCTGCTTTCCAAGGCACTGGCCATGTTGGGTGGGAAGTCCAAATTCGAAGCATTTGCACCATTTGGGGAAAGCTGGATTAAAGCATGCACAAACTCTTCCCAGAGTTTCTTCATTTGTGTGCTTGTGATGAACAAGACAAATATCCTAGGAATTCACAGGAGCAATTATGTCGGGAAGGAGGAACTAAGCCTCGTCTGTCTGGCAATCCAACTCACTCAGCTTCATTCTAAGACACCCAAGAAGCTTCTGGGCTCAGCAGAAGATGACCTGAGATTGCCTGATCCATGGTGAACATTCCCGCTCTTCCGAAAAATGGCAAGCACCTTATAGCGCAGTGGTACTGCAGTCAAGACTCTCCTCACAACCTGAATACAATTCTGATGGGCACAGTGAGCTGGCTCAAGGTTGACTCAGCCTTCCATCCTTCCATGGTTGGCAAAAAGAGTACCCAGCTTGCTGGGGGTGGAGGGCAAAGTGCTCCTTGCATTATTATGTTGTGAACTGCCCAGAGAGTGCTCTCTAGCACTATGGGGCGCCATGTAAGTCAAAACAACAACAATAATCTGTCTGATGAAGTGAGCTGTGGTCCACAAAAGATTATGCCAAATAAAACATGGGAGGAAAAAGAACTTTTCGCTGCTTCTGACAGAAACTGGTTGTCCTTCTGGAGCAAGTGCTGTTTCAGAGAAGCTAAACCAAGACTTGATACTCATCCACATTTTTGATGGGGTGAGAATTGGAGAGGGGGCATTGAAATGATTGAACTCTGTGGCCTGCTTGGTCCCACAAAATGTCTTGGCAAAGAGATGTTGGGAAGGACGTATTATGTACAAGTGGTTGTCTCCAAGGGTCTGGCCACTGGGCATGTCAATCCCTTGACCCCCAAGTCTTTGGTTTGCACTCAGAAGTCTTGGTCTCCTCCATGCTGATTTCCAGAATGGGCAACAAATCGGTGGGATCCTCTGTGCTTGGCTTTTCTGTGGGATGTTTCTAGGTCAAAAGAGAAATAAAAATTATGACCCAACGGTGTGTGTATTTATTTATTTACTACACTACCTTCTGAGGCACAGTTTCCCTCAAAGCAGTTCACAGAGTAGGTACTTAAAACTGTGAACTACAAAATGCAGTTAATTAAAAGAGCACACCTATGTTTAAAACAGTCACAAAACAAACAAAAATACAGTCTAAAAACTAGTCCTGTATACAGTTAAAATGAATGTAGAACAGCCAGATACTCAAGGCCTATTTGGAAAGAGTCAGAAAGGGAAGCAATGTGAACCCCTGATTTGGGGCATTCCAAAGAGACAGGAAAACCCTAAAAAAGGTCCGGCCACTGCAACAGATTTTATTGGCAGGCACAGCAGTATCTAAATCCTTTTCCTTAACATGAATATACCAAATGGAAAAATAGAAAGGGGCAGAGCGGGATTATTTGCCCAACACATTCCAGACACCATGAACTTTGTTTCTTTGCAGATGAGATTGAACAGTCTTTGATCCCATTATCATAATAATGGGTTATTTTCAGCCAGTGCCTTTCCTATCATCAGTTCGAGACAGAATACATGGCTTTCCTTTACCTCGTTGGTATTTCACAACAACCCTTTGAGGTAAGGTCAGGCCGAGAGAGAGGGACTGGCCCCGTGTGACCCAGTGGGTGTCATGGTTCACTGGAGACTAGAACCTGCTTTCCCAAGTCTCAGTCCAACCTGAATGATCATGTCAGGTGGGCGCTCCTTGGATCGGCTCTTGAGAGACCAAAGGGAAGATGGAAGTAACTGGCCGACATTTACCTCAAACTCTTTACTTTGCTCTTCAAGGAATACTTTCACCTTCTCAAAATCAGGAATTTTGGGATATATGAGCCCCTTAATTCTTCAGAAAGCCAATAAGAACAGAGAGAGAGAGAGAGAGAATTGATGAGTTCTACATAGCAATTTTAATTTAACTTTGTTGAAACAATTCAGAATTGCATTTGGGTTTGTTTACACAGAACATCAGGATGACCAGATCCAGAGCTTTGGAAGAGTTACTTTTGCAGACTTAAGACTCCCAGACGTCTCCCGCCAGCATGGCTCTGTGCTGCGGTTCGACATAAATAAGCCAAAATGCCACTTCAAAATTTTGTTCCGTAACCATTTTCAAGCTCTGATTAGTCCTTCACTTGACACGGCAACATTTCCCCGATGGGAATGGAAAAAATGTTTCTTACAGTGAAGCTGTAAAATAGTGGTTCGGTCTTGCTTTCCTCAAAACACTTGTGCTCTGTTTTATCTTCATCATCATTATCATCATACAACTGCAGAGCTGGAAGGGACCCTATGGATCATGGAGTCTGGCCCGCATCAAGGAGGCTCAGTGGGGAACCAAACTCCCAGTGTCTGTCTCCGCAGCCAGAAACCTAAACCCTGAGCTAATCCATAAAATCAACAGGATTTAATTTTGAATGGGTTTAAATCTCAGAAGGAGGTTCCTGGAAAAAAGGTTGACGTTCAATGTCTAACTAGATTTTATAGCCATTTATCAACATTCTTCAGTTCTCCACCTTAACTACAAACATTCACGCGCTCAACCGTTTATGAGAAACAGGAAACAAAGCGGAACTACCTTGAGACAGGAATACACACGGTACACAAGGCAGCATTCATAGTTGTTCTCTTACCTCTTCTGGTAAACGAGCAAAATGATAGTCAGAGTGACCACACAGAACAGGATGAGAATTAGCAGAAGAATGTTGAATGGGCTGTCACTTTCATCTAAAAAAGCAAGGAAGAAGAAGTCTGAAGAATTTAAGAACACCCACCTTTGGATCAGACCCCCCTAGTCTCCTCTAGATCCAACTTTCAGCTGTGGCAGACAGGTTTTAAACAGATACGTCTATGAGACTGGTTTCAAAATTAACCAGCATGCCACAGATATTTTCTCTTCTCTTCCCATGCCACAACTTTTCACCTGCTCAAAAAAGTTTCAGTTCTTTGGAGAAGCCTCTTATATTCTCTTGTATAGCATGCAGCATATTATTCATTCTGCCATCCTTATCCTTACCTTTTTATGAGCCCTTATTAATTGTCTTGGTATTTGTTTAACCCTGCTGTTATAGTTTGTGCAAGACAGATTGGAATGTAAAAAGTTGTTGACATTCATGTGTCATATTTCCAATCATTTTATTGTCTTTTCATTCCTACTAGTCAGTGATCCTGTAGTCAGGATTCAAAGGTGGGAGGAGCAGCTGGACCAGGAAGACTAGCAGTCCAAGCTACAGAGGTGCTGGATCCAAGCCTCAGTCAAGAGCCCTAACCAGGGATCCCCAAACTGGGAGAGATATTCTGGGCTCAAAAGAGTTACGAAGCTTCCTAAGAGTCAATCATGCTCGTACACATAGGCTCCCCAAAACTAATCACAAACTACAAGGAGATGTGCTATGACAATCAAGTATTTCAACACTTATGAATTTCCTCCTTCTAATGATGTGTTCTCTCTAATGTGCATTTTAAACCCTCGGCTGGACTCCTTCCAATCTCTTTGGCTCCAGTAGCTTATTCGGAGCTCTCCAAAGTTCTGCAGTTTGAGCTTGGCAAACCCATCCTCCAGGGTCTGTGGGGATTTGCTGGCTCCCTTCAGAGAGAGAATAAGACAACTGGCTTTTCTTGGACCTCCATAAAACGTTCCACACAGAATCAAAAGAAACCCAGTTTGCATTATGAAACCAGTGCAAATCAAGAACAAGTTCCTCTGAGTGGATGCTGCTCAGAGGCCAAAGACTTAGCCCGAGTGTGAGGAAGATGCTGCTCACCCCAAACCACAGGGTCGCTCCAGTCACTCCAGAGCCCGTCTATCTGCTTACACTGCGTGGCGATTTTACCTCGAACGGCTCTCACCCGGAACGTGTAGCGCTCGCCAGATTTGATGGGGATTATCACATCAGACTCATCCGGGAAAATCTAAAGAAAAAAGAAAACAGATCATTGACCAACATCCTGTTGTAAATACTTAACTGGTGCATTTAAAATTTATTTGTTGAAAAAGATTTGTACAGGCTTTTTAAAAAGAATTATACTATGAATTTCTTGCTCGGCGTATGGCATCCATGGTATAATTCTCTGCTAACATGAACATTATGGCTCTTTTGTGTGATATTAAACAGACTCACGAAACAACAGGCTTACTGTTTGGAAGATGAGCGTCTGGGGTCTTGGAAATTGCAACATGCAGCCTTCTGCACACGTTGCTGTAATCTGGAAATGGGGCAGCCCCACCCACATCAGGTCTCTGGAGGCTAGTTAAAAGAAGACTCCCTGACTCCAAGCAGTGGGGAGAAAACCCCCTCTGTCTGAGACAAAGTATTTTATCCATTAAAAGTCACTTTAAAAAAAAAAACACGAAGCAAATAATTAGAGTTAAAATATCTAAGTGTGCACAAGATTAGAAAAGAACAAGTAACAGGACCGAATAACTGAACCTAGTGCTACAAAACAGCTGCACCAATGGCAGCCCCTTCCTAGGGTGGGAAGATAGGTTTCCCCACCCCTAGCAAAAGGAACAGAGGTGTTAAGTTCTGTTCTCCCTGGAAGTGAAAGGATATCTTCCAAAGGGCTGTATGAAAGTTGTGACCCCATCAACCATCCCTAGCGGGAACCTGGCTCCAGATGTGACTGTGGCCTTTTGCAAAACCCATTGCCCAAAGGCAGGGGTCAGCTGATTTTGAAAGGTTGCAAGATGAAGGTGTGGCCAAGTCGTTGCTTTCGCCAGTGGGGTCTCTGCCTCAGAATGCACGGAAGACGCAACTGTTATTGCCACAGTTCCAGACGAGGAATTCTCAAGATGCCAAATGGTTGTGTGACAGGAGCTCCAGGGATAAGAAATAATTCCGTTCCCATCTTTCCAGAGTAGGACTGCCAGCACAAGAGTCTACATCTCCTCCCTGAACATGAGAAGGCAGCTCTGATGACTTAAATCGGGAGTCCTTGGTCAAGGAACACCTCAACACTCAAGGTTGCCTTTGATACCGTCGACCACGGTATCCTCCTGGGGAGGCTCTCTGAGTTGGGAATCGGTGGCCGGCGCTTGCCTGGCTCCGATCCTTCTTGGAGGACCGTCCCCAGAAAGTACAGCTTGGGGAGAATGCTTCGGCCCCATGGAGTCTCAGTTGTGGGGTTCCGCAGGGGTCGATCATCTCCCCAATGCTGTTTAATATCTATATGAGGCCGCTGGGTGGGGTCATCAGGGGGTGTGGTGCTTCGTGCCATCAGTATGCTGATGACACGCAGCTCTACATCTCCTTTTCATCTACTTCAGTGGATGCCGTTCTGTCCCTTCAGCGCTGCCTGGAGGCTGTACTGCAATGGATGCAGTTGAATGGGTTGAGGCTGAACCCGGACAAGACGGAGGTCTTGAGGGTGGGAGGTCCCTCCATCGGCGGTTTGGGCGACTCCCTTTCTTTTGGGGGGATGACCCTTACCGCAAAGAGTGAGGTTCGCAGCTTGGGGATACATCTGGACCCGGCGCTTACCATGGAAACCCAGGTGGCGTCCGTGGCCCGCTCCGCCTATTTCCATCTATGGCGGATTGCCCAGCTGCGACCATATCTTGACGGGGAGGCCCTCACTACTCTTGTCCATGTGCTCGTAATCTCGAGATTAGACCATTGTAATGCGCTCTACGTGGGGCTGCCTTTGAGATTGATGCGGAAACTTCAAATGGTGCAGAATGCGGCAGCCAGGCTTCTTAGTGGGGTGAGGAAATTTCAGCATATCTCTCCCACCCTGGCTGCCTTGCATTGGTTGCCCATTCGTTTCCGCATTGACTTCAAAGTGTTAATGATGACGTATAAAGCCCTAAACGGTTTGGGACCTCGATACTTGGCAGATCGTCTTCTCCCACCTAGATCTACTCGAATCACCCGGAATAGCCAGCAGGGACGGCTGAGGGGCCTAACGCCGAGAGAGGCCCGGAAAGAAAGAACAAGAAACTGGGCCTTCTTGGCAGTGGCCCCTCGGCTATGGAACAGCCTCCCAACTGAAATTCGTCTGGCACCCTCGCTGGGCGTTTTTAAAACTCATTTGAAAACTTGGTTTTTCAGGCAGGCCTTCCCTCCAGTCAATAACTGATCTTTACTCTTATCATCTTGGCACTGATTTAATTTAATATAAATGTTAAAATTATGATGTTTTAAAAAAATTTATTTTTATATCTTATGATGTTTTTATTATGTATGTAAGCCGCCCCGAGTAGCCTTTGTCTAGGGGGGCGGGGTAAAAATCTAATAATAAATAAATAAATAAATAAATAAATAAATAAATAAATAAATGCCAAGGTGTTTATGTTATACGTCAACGGTTTGTCATGAAAGTGGCCTATAAATGAGAAGCACTGTTACAAGTTAGACATGAGAGCAACTCACGAAGTTCTTTGTTTCGGTATTATTGCTTTCTATTTGATAGCATATACCACTGCTTGAGGTAGGACGGGTCCAGATCAGACGTACTCCATGACTGCTCTTGCTGATGTTTACAATTGATGGAGGATCATATTTTATTGGAAACTCTAAAGGAAAAGAAGCAAATGGCCCACTTAAAAACAAACAAACCAACATTGACTTGGTGGTGACACATTTGTGAAGTTTAAGGTAGAACACGTGTCAGATCTTCTCCAGAAGGTAAACCCAAATGTTATTTTCTTCTGTGAAGTGAGAACAGGTATTCTTGCAAAGGAAGTGCAGTGGCACTGTCCTATTTAGGAAGCTGCTTTGAGACTGAACGACACAACCCACTGCAAAACTCACTTTCCCAAGAACACTGTGCACAAAACACTGTACAGTCAGCAATGCAGTTACAAGACTGAACGCAGCGAAGGGAGAAGGGAGGGACAGCCAGCAGCAAGAGGACAGGCCTCCCTTATCTCCAGCAGAATGTCCCACTTTAGCTTCATGGACAATGTCCTCGTCAATGAGAGAGAAGGCTTGCCGCTCTTGAACCAACCTCACCTGCACTGATGCGCTTTTGCTGCTCCCAGGCAACGACCGTCCAGCCTTCTCTAGCTGTTGCACGTATTAGAGACCCTTTGGAAGAAGTGGTCCCAACACATGCGTCTTCAGAGCAGGGACACTGGGGTTATGTTTGCTTTTGCATCAGGTCCGGTTCAGAAATATCAGGCCTTGTAACACACCTATGCTTCTATGCCTTGCCCACTGCAGATTTCTTCCTAGCATGTCTCTGCCACTCGCTCAAAGGAAAGAAAAGGAGGCCTGCCTTTCTTTGGAATGCTTCTCTCGGTCCTCTTTCTAAAATTTATTTCTTTTGGAAACTTCCGGGTAGTCTGTCCACTCAGGCGCTATTCTGTTACACTTTTACTTAAGATGACCCAATGTATAAGACGACCCCCCCCCCCTTTTTCTAACCCCCAAATTAGAAAATTTTAAAATTTGCACGATTGCACCCCTTTGGTCCCGAAGCCCTTTCATGGCTGCTTCAGGATCAAAGGGGTGCAATCCTGCCACCCTTTCACAGCTGCGTTACCCATTTCCTAATCCCCGCGGGGCTTAGGAAATGGGTAACGCAGCCGTGAAAGGGCGGCACGCTCGCACCTCTTTGATCCCGAAGCCCTTTCATGGCTGCTTCAGGATCAAAGGGGTGCAAGCGTGCCGCCCTTTCACGGTTGCTTTATCCGAAGGGAGCCTTCCCTTCCTTTTTGCTAAGCCCCGTGGCTTCACAAAAGGCAGGGAAAGCGGCTGCCTTCCGTGTATAAAACGACCCTCAATTTTTTGTCTAATTATTTAAGTAAAAAGTGTTGTTTCAAACACTGAAAAATACGGTAGCCTCTTTCTGTGAGACTCGGGGACTGTGCATGTACGGATTCCCCAGGAATCTCCCATCCAGACCAGATGGCGGGGTATAAATGAAATAAATAATAATAATAAGATGTCAAGGTGCTTAGCTTGAGCAAGGCTACTACACTATGGGTGCCTCAAAACCACCCAAGGCATTGAGGAAGAATAAGCTGGGTCTGGAAGAAACTCTCATACCATAGCTTTCTCACCACCGTGTACCACCCTAGCATCCTAAATACATCCAATCTCATCTGATGTCAGAAGCTCAGCAGGGTCTCGTACTTGGAAGGGATACCAACTGGGAAAGTTAGGGATCCTCAGGGAGAAAAGAAGAGACCCACAGCTGCCAGTCAGGACTGACAAGAGTACGGCAAGTGGACCAAGGGCCCCGACTCAGAGAAAACAACCTCCCGTGCTTCTCTCCCCCTGCTTTGTACTTCTGGTTACTCTGGGGGCTCAATACAAGCTGATGGCGATGACCTACAGACCCTGAATCCGATGTCATGAGAGCAGAGCGTCTGCTGTCATACTCTGTCCAGCCCCCTAAAAGCAAGGAACACTCATTGCAGCCGACCTGCAGAGGTAGGTCAGCCACGTTTGGTGTTCCATCCTCCCAGCCACCTCCATCATGGGGCTTCCTCTTCCAGGACAACCAGACGTAGCCCTAAAGCCTAAAGTTCAGCATGTTTTTTTTCTCCCCGTTACAGAAGGGAAACAAAAGTCAAGTTGTATCAACCGTTCTAGTGGCCATTAGGGTTTTCAACGTGATTTCTGAGGCCCAGTCCTCGGGCAGAAAAGAGGACCTCATCCAAATCATACATAAACTTACTATCTTTTTTGCCACTTCTTGCCAACACGCACACTGTCTGAATGTCTCTGGAATTGCCTCGGATGGAAATCGCAAGATTCTGTTGTGCCGTCTCTTGACGGAAAGAGCACTGGAAGACATCGCCTTCTTTATTGTAATCTGTGCATAGCCTTTCTTTGTCCAAGCCATCATGCCTTGAGGGTGCAAGGGGAAGTCACATCAGTACATTGTAAAGCCAGGTCGACAGCTGCAGACAATGAAACAATAATGCCGACAGACCACAAAAATAACCCCTAAGGCCACGAAGGAGTGTGAAGCTGCAAAGTGCAAATGGGAATGAAATTAAGGAGGACCATGTTATTTGGCTGAGTTTCTGAACATCCTGGATTCACAGATGCCCCCCAAAATGTCAGTTTTGAATCAATAATGCCTGGTCACGTTGACAGAAAGCGCTCTGCCGAACACACAGATTTCTTTTTGACACACACATGTAGGTTCTTACCAGAAGCCAGCCAGATCTAGTGGTGGCAATAATTTATACTCAGGAATGATCACAGTCAGAGTAAGAGCCTTCCCTGACTCTTAATACCTAGTGGACCGTGCCTGGAACCATGGTGACCCCTGCTTGTATTTCCTTTGACTGTGACAAGAATCGTCAAACTGTCTGAAATGTTTGGGCATAATCAGAACACAGAGCGGTCCTACAATCAAAGTAGTGTTATGTAGGAGCTGCCTGTCATTATTTATCAATAGCTGCCTCTTTTCCACACACACATATATCAAAGTGTGTGTATGTGTGTGTGTGTGTGTCTTTATTTTTTTTAAGTTCTGACCTATAGACAAGGAAAATTAGTCAAAGGAAGTTCATGCACAACAAGATGCTTCATCATTTTGACTTCCTCATTCTGCTTCCAAATGGCATGACAAAATATCCAAAGTAACCACAATCAGCTCTGAACAAAGGGATGCATCTCTGAAAACCAAAATGCACTCCACAGTCCGGGCAGAGAGTCTCACAGGGACATGGTGGGAAGCTGCAAGCCGCTTGGGCTGGTGCCAGACCTTTTACTGTCTCAAGCAAAACTGGAAATGGTGACACCCCCCCTCAAGTCAAGGCAACCCCAAAGGCCAGCCAAGTGGTTTTCGTACTCTGAGGCAGAAACAACACAAAACAAAATAAAAATCCCTACAAGAATCAATCTCTTCCCCTTCCCTGGCAGGAAAAAGACAAAACAGAATTTTATCTGGCCCTATATTTGCAAATAATTACTTGATTTTAATTTCTGCACAAAATGTCGTTCGTTTAGGATGGGATGGAAAATCTCTCAAATGGGTTTCAAAGATGCATTTCTGGATCGTGGAAGATTCCACCAGCTTCCACATCCCCCAAACATCTTCTTACACAAATTGCTTTTTTAAACTGAAACAAACCCACAAACCCTCTTTCTCCCTCTAGTGACCAACTTTTTAAATTTAAATTTTTTGGCAGATTCTTCAATTTGATTCTTTTGATTCTTTTCAGTGTTTGTATACTTACTGTTTTTAGCTTTGCCTATTGTCTTTTAATGATGTAAGCTGCCTTGGGTCCTTTTTAAGGAGAAAGGCGGGGTAAAAATACAAGGATACATGTATGTGGTATTTTGCTGTAGCAATTCAGAGACGCTACCTCAAGACCTTACTAGGACCCCAAGCCTTGCACATAAATGTTGACACGGGTTGTCTGGCTATAATCAAAGAAAGGTCAAACCGTTGCCTCATCACTTTGATCTTGAGGAAATCAAGGTGGCCCCACCCATTGCTTCAAAAGAGACAAACACCACAAATTTAAGGCGAACACACACCCCAAACAAACAAACATGCAAACACAGAAAGATCCAGAAAATAGATACTCTTGTCACTTCCTTTAAAAAGCAGAATATGGGGCAGGATCCGTCCCTTCCACAGCCCTGAAGCCTTGTGATGGGTGCCTAAGGCAAAGCATTGAATAACTCTTCTGAATAAACCTGCTCGTGGAAAAGGAAAACTCAGCTGTTCCTGGACACGAGGAGACACCATCCGAACAGAGTTCGAAACCCCAGAGCGCTGGATGAGAATCCCTTACCATTCTGCGCTGAACAGGCTCAACAGCCATCAAGCACCCGACCCCGCTTTGGGAGATAAGTATTTTCAGGTACAAACCAGAAAGACATGCTGTAGGACGTGTCTCGATCCACATTCTCTCCACGCTGCCATGAACACGCAATGCGCTTCCGATTATGCCAGATACACCTGACGTTAGCAGCTCCGGTCCCTGCAATACCTGGAAAGGAAGTGAGGCAAGCAGGGTCAGGAGCAGGATTAGTCCCAGCAAACACCTTCCATGAAGTTATAAAATACCGCCATGGCCCTGTCCAGAGATACCTTTTGCAAGCTGCTACGTCTGGAAAACCATCATACAAACAGAATGCAAAGGAAATTCCTCCCATCCTCCACTGAAATCAGGATCACTTGCAACTTGTGAATCAGTGAAGAAAATTTAGAAGCAAATCACACCCCCTCTACTTCTTAAGTCAGCTCTGCTTCTAATTGCAAAGCTGCCCATCCCATGTGCTTTGGTCTTAGGAATCTGGTTCCTGGGCTCTTTCTGAAAGATTTCACACTACTGTGGCTGATTGTAATGGAATATATATAGGAAAAATGGACTAAAAAATTAATTCCCCATGGACTACATCTAGGTTGGGGCAGGGATTTTGCACAGCTTATTGAAACGGCAGAGTGTTAGAGAGCAATCAAAGCAGAGAAAGGTCAGCATGCCATATGCAGGGTTTGGACACAACTCCCAAAATGCTGTCTAGCTCAAAGCATGCCTACAAATGCGTGGTTCTACTACTGCATTTTTAAGAGCAGTGGTGTAATTTTTGCAAAATACCGATTGAGACAGATAGAAAAACACACCCAGAGTAGGTAAGGACTTACCCTTTGGTGAAAGTGTGATATTAACCCACTCTCCAACCATGTTAGGTCCACATTTAGGTCTCACACTGAAAACAGCCTTTTGATTTAGGAGCACCAGATGTTTTTGGAAAGGTTTACTACTGTATTTCTAAGTTTGGAAAGGAGAAAAACAATCACATATATCAGAATGAAAAACGATTCATTTTTGAGCAGTCCTGTAATGGCTCTATTTTAACAGAATATAAGTATACAGCAATGCTAATTGTTACTTCCTTGAAGCCTGCAGCTACAATCCTGTACATGCTTAACAGGGACTTAGTCCCACCCAGCACTGAGACATTCCTTCTAAGGAGACATGTATACAGTAATACGTGTAAAGGATTATACAATAACTAACCTCAACTTAAACCTTTTATTATGATTCTTGGCTCTGCTACTTATTTAATCTTTTCACACTTCCATTACATTATGTCTCTCTATCTGTTTTCTTTGACTCAGTAAAGTTTTCCAACTTCTTCTATTGTATAAAGAAGCTTAAACGTCTTTCAGCTTTTATGCCTCCCAAGACACCGAGTCACATTCCTCTGTGTTTGCATGTGTGTGTGCGTGCGCACAGTTGGTTATAAGAACAGCTTAACTTTCCGTAGCTAAAAGAGGCAGCCCTAACCATTAAAACTCTGTACTGAAAATAGCGTGCAGAGGGCCATGGACCCTTCTCCTGAGGGGTAGGGAGGCCCGTTTGTGTGTATTTAGCTGTTTTAAATATATATATATATATATATATATATAGCCCTTCAGTGAAGCAGAAGCGTCAAAACACCCACATCAGATTTCAGAATTCTAAGATTTTGAACAAAATCAGGGTTGGGGGGTTTTGAAGGGGGGGGAAATGCAATGTTACGCCCCTGTCTTAGAGCCAAAAGAGGTGAAGACGTAAAGGGAAACAGGTGACGGATACTTAAGAAGCAACACATCTCTCGTTCTCACAATCTTTCTGGCACCCCTCCAACATCATTTTACTGCCTCACAATAATAGACAAGGAATGCAAATCATCCCAGGGCCTACAATATCCAGGTCGTCACCATCCATCAGCTGCGTCTGATAATTTAGTCTGCAGGAGCCATTGACGTGCTGTAAAGGATCCCACCAGGCATTCACGTGGCAGCTTCCTTCGCTGATATTATACCGGAGTCCAGTCAGACTAGGGAGGACCAGCAGAAACTCTATGAGGGGAAAAAAAACACAGAGGAAAGGAAACCCATCACTTCTAGTTATTTCAAGAGCTACTCAGCGTTGCAGACACAGATGGGCTACAAATGGGTCCTCCAGAATTTCAGTAGAGATTTTTCCAGGCCCACCTGGAGACTGAACCAGCAAACTTTTACATGCAAAGCGTCCTCCCTCTTCAGATGATTTGATGTGTAAGCACCGACCCATGCGACTCCGTGGCACAACTGGTGCCTGCTCAAGACTTTCCAGCTGGCTCTCTCTGTGTGTGTTGGGGAGGAGGCAGAGGTCCCAGTGAAGGAGACTCTCCCCCAGTTGTGAACATACCTGCCTGCCAGTCTACCTAGCCCCATGCCTGCAACTGGCTGCAGCTGTACAGCTACTGACAGGGGCCTTCCGGCCAGCCTTGAGGCCCGCGGCTGAGCCCTGCACTTCTGTACACACAATATAAATTTTTATTTTATTTATTTATTTATTGCATTTATACCCCGCCCATCTAGTCAATTGACTACTCTGAATCTGACGGGGCTCTGGAACATCCAGCACGCAACATCACCACAACTCAGGGAAATAGCTAACACAGTTGTCGGGATCAGCCCTGAAGCTGTGGCTGAGAACAGTTGTTTGGAAGAGAAAAGCTTGAGGAAGAGGTGGCAGAGATGAGACATTAAGGTCAAAGCTGCAGAATGCAGCTTTCAAGTTTGCAATTGATTCAGTGTGCAAGTACAAAGAGGCGTTAAATTGCTTTAATAGTATTCGACAGAGTCTTGGAACTTTGTGTGTGAGAGAGACAGAGAGAGAGAGAGAGAGAGAAGACACCACTTCTTCTCCTTCCCTCTCACAGAACTGCACATCCTAAGACTTAAGAATGGGAGAACACTTTGACATGTGCCCACATGTACTCTGTTCATGCCTTTGGCATGCTTTACCAGCTCCCTGGCATCAGTGGCATGCTTCTCAGAAATAGCTGTGTTGCCTTTGAGTTCCGTTTCTGCATGGGGGATTGTGAAACCATAAACTGGCTGTCCTTCCTTCCTTCCCAATCGTATTTTCATTGTTTTTTTGTTTTGAGAAACGTCTGCAGGGATGGATCCAAGATGATCTGCACCAGTTGAATCTCCCCTGTTCTAAGCACCATTTTGAAAGCCACCTTTTCATTTCTGATAAGCAGAAGATTCATTAAATCACCACCCTCAGCTGAATTCTGCACGTATTTATCTTTGGCAACCTTGATCAACCGCACCCACCTCCAAAGTCTCAGTTGGCAAAGTGGCCTCCACTCCCTTCCTTGTTGCAAGAAGCTCCTGAATCTAAACTGGGCACAGCCTGCAAACCTTTATGTCCACCTCCTTTCTCTTCTTTATGGATTACACTCTTAAGCTGAGCAGAGCTCTCACGCTACTTATGGCCCATTGAGAATACAAACTGTTAACACCAATGTAATAAAACCCTGACTAAAGAAACAGAATATAAAAACCAAGATAAAACTACCAGCAGAGAATGAACCACTTCAGCACATAAAACCAATGAAAAGCCGGCAGCAGGATAAAAGTGTGAAGATGCAGAAACACTAGAACAACTCTTTAGATGGCTGGGAGTCTGAAAAGAGCATCACCTGGCAGTGAAAAGACTCTAAATGTAGGTACCAGACATGCCTCCTTGGGTGGGCATCATACACACCGGGGGCCACCACTGACAAAGCCTTCTCTCTTGTAACTATCCACCTGGCCTTGTTCGGAAAGGGTACTTGGCGGGAGAGCCTCCAGTTATGCTCTCAGGGTTGGGGCAGATAAATAGAGGAGGTGCTCCTTTAAGTAACCTGAACCCAGGCCCCATTCGGATTAAAAGTGGCCCTTTGGATCAGGCATGGAAATGGACCAGCAGCCAACGCAGGTGCTAAAAGACCAATTCCGAATTTCATTTTCACTTACAGACCACACATAAGTGTTATTTGGTATTTATTTATTTGCCATTATCTGTTATTTCAACCTCTAAGAGGAATTGTACCACAATGAAATCAGCAACTACTTAAAAGCATTAGATAACACTTACTATTTGTAGTTTTAGAAGAGGTAGCCATATGAGTCGGTACAAGCATATCAGGCAAAATCCAAAGAAACCAAACAATACACCCCCCCCCCCAAAAAAAGGCAAAAACAGGTAGCACCTTAAAGACTAACCGTTATATTTTAATGTAAGCTTTTGTGGACACGTCCACTTCACCAGATATTAACAGACAGAATGAAACGGAATGAAGTGTACCTTTCTTCAGAAAGCTGACCTTTCTCTTCGTTAACCTAGTGTACCGTGGAAGTGTAACCACAGTTCACTTGATGTAAGGAAGGACTCTTGTGTTTCTCCGTGGCTCTACTCTCAGGTGATGGGGCACGTGCCCCTGGAGAGAAACCCTCCCTTGGGCAGCCCAGGAAGTGCCAAAACTAGACTTCAACGCTTCTCTCTCTGCTGGCTCTGCATGCTTCATCTTGGCTCGGTACAGAGTTGTACACAACAGCCAACGCACCAGGCCAGAACGGGCGGCGTCTTCCCCTTATTTCTGTGCTTGGTGAAGTCTTCTGGCAAACCTGAAAGCTTGCACCACTTCTGTGTCACCTTAGATCATTTTCAGTGGTTCTAATGGGGGCGTTGCTTAACTCTGAATTTGATAGACACTTCTCCCATCAACAAGGCTGGGGTTAGGGGCGCAAGACCCCCACGTAGTTCAAAATCTGTGTATAACTCTTATGCTCCCCCAAAACCACAAAGCACAAACAGTTGATTCATACACACACACACACACACACACACAGAGAGAATGGAGGTACAATCTCTCCTCTTCCCCCACCCAAAGTGAGCCGCGCACTGTTGTGACCTTCCCTGACCCATGTCAGCCTCCCAGTATGTCCCAGCACCCTCCTTGGCCATTATGTGGAGCCACCATGCCAGGAGAGGGGGGCCAACTGGGCCACTGCCCTCAGGCCAGGCGCCACCACCTAGCAAACAACATGGGCCTCAGTCAGTCTCCCCTTTTTGCAGGCCACTTTCTGGAGACAAACAGCAGCATAATATTGATTGAAATTTTATTTATTTAGCGGAAGAACTGTCTGTCTATCCATGTATAACCAAAACCATGCTGCTCAAACCTATGCAATTCAAGGGAGAAGTTTAATATAACTTCCATTAAAGGGAAAAATGAGAAGTGGTGATGCTCCCTCGGTACTGAAATGGTGTGAACGTGGAACTTCTGGTAGAGTCACAACAACTCTGAACTCCTGGTGAGCAGCTTCAGGATGGCCGGGGGCAATGGGTGGGTGGGGGGATGGATGATGAAGGAGATGCAGAATGCAAACACAGCTCTTGAGCACTACACGTATCCGGTGCAAAGCGAGCAGGCCACCTTCAGCACCCTCTGGTGCTGGGCCGGCAAACACGCCTAGGTGGCCAGTTGCCAGTTTGGCTGCTGGTCCAAACTCAGCCCTCGAAATGCCTAGCTGGATTTCTGCTCTCCGGTCCAATAAGATAAGGACAGCAGCAGCAACAGCAGCATGGAGGTTGCTCAACACTTGTTTGAACTGATCTTCAAACGAAACATGAACCTTTGAAGATCGATTTTTCAGCAGGACTGAAAAGCTGCCGACTGAGACCAAGAATAATTGGTTAAAAATACAGCTCCCGGTTCATCGCAACTTAACAGAAAAGCCAGTCCCTGTTTGCTGTTGTGAAGACTGGTATTTACTCTGTTTATATCCAGCCCTTCACCGTGAGAGCCCACGGCAGCCAACAATTCCCTAAACGGTTGCAGTCACAAATGAAAGAGATCCAAAAATCACAAATTGCATGCTCCTAAAACTGCACCAATTAGAACATCTGCAGAGAACACAGCAAAAGCAACAATGACAAGTCAGAAGACAAACACACACGAAACAAACCGAGGACCAAAACAACCTCCCATAGGTACGAATGGGTTTTTGTTTATTAGCAGGATAGCTCAGTGGTTTAAGTCTCCGGCTTCAGAACCAGAGGTTGGGAGTTTGATTCCCCAGAGTGGACTCGGTCATCCGTAGAGTCCCATCCAGCTGTGCAGTTCTAAGCTGATGAACTGGAAACGGAGCAGAATGTGTTATGGCTGAAGTTCAACAACTAAGTCTCATTTCTGGGGCAGGAAGCTAACAGCAAGACTTGTCTTCCTTTGGGATTGTTTTATTCTACAAAATAAAACTTCTACAAAACCTGATGGGGCCCCAGTCCTCTAGGCAGTCATTCAAACCACCTCTATGTGCTCATTTCTCAGTATTAATGGATAACTTTTTTCAGAAAAAGCCCAAAGACCTTGACAAACTTCTTTCTTAGTAAATATCTAGGTCCCCTCCCACTCACGCTCTTTAGCAAACGTAACTGTGCCACAGGTAATAACGCAGCTCTAAAATTGATCTTTTCATTTACCGCAGCGTACACTGTACTGTGCGTCTCCCCAGGTGTGTATTTATTTATTTATTACATTTCTCTCCCACCCTCTATCTTGCGCTCTCCGCCCCAGCGGTTCTCAAACTGGGGTCCCCAGATGTTCTTGGACTGCAACTCCCAGAAATCCCGGCCAGCACAGCAAACGGTGAAGGCTTCTGGGAGTTGTAGTCCAAGAACATCTGGGGAGCCCAGTTTGAAAACCACTGGGCCAGCTGACCCCTGGCTCCCTCCAACCCTAAGCGTTTTGTGATTTTATGCACACACACACATGTGTCCACATCCTATAGTGTGTGTTTCTAGGTTTGTGTGTACAGACGTAGGGAGAAATATACAATCACCAAAGGCGACGCACAGTTTAAAAAAAAGAAAGAAGGAAAGAAATAGACATTCCCAAGGGCGAGAGCGAAACCGGTGTGGGGCACCCCAAACCCAAACCAAGCCAGCCGTAAGAGGAAGGGGCGCCCAGCCCGGCAAAGCCTGCTCGGACCGTGGATGGCGAGAAGGCGGAGCGGGCTTTTTTTTAAGGCGCCCCCCCCCCACGCCCACCTGCGCAGGTGAGTCTCCTTCCAGCAGGTACGGCGGAAGAAAAGGCATCGGAGGGTCCGGGCGGGAAGGAAGAGCCCGAGGCCCGAGGCCGGCCGGCCGGCCGGCCTGCCCGCCCGCCCCTCCTCGGGAGTAAGGAGCCCGGAGCCCGGGCGGGCCGCCGACTTCCTGCGACCCAGGCGAGGCTTCGCGGACTTTCGAGGAAGCGCGCCCGGGCGACGGGGCCGCCGGCCGGGGACTCTGCTCCGCTCCGCTCCGTCCCGATCGCCCTTCCCCTTTCGGGGAAACGAGGCGCCTCTCCCGCCCCGCCGCATCCCGGACCCCGGGCGGGCGGGGGTTCCCCTCACCTGCGTCGCCGGTCCGGAGGAGGAGGAAGAGGAGGAGGAGGGCGGCGAGCGGCCGGGGGGTCCCCATGGCGCCCCGCTCGGCGGCGTCCGGCTCGGCGGCTGGCGCTGGCCCGGCTGGGACGGGAAGGGAGGAGGAGGAGGAGGAGGAGGAGGGCGCCGACCCAGGTCCAGCCCCCGCCGGAGGCGGTACCGGAGAGGGGCGGGGAGGGGAGGAGCGGGGCTCCGTGCCCGGGGGCCGAACCTGGGCCGCGCTCCGCCGGACCGGGCTGCCCCCCCCCCCCCCCCGTCCGTGCCAGAGGGCGCAGGGCGCGCGGGCCGTCTGGTATACATATATGAGAGATTGACAGATACACGCCACATAGGCACATACATACTGTACATGCACTTCTGCATACTGATGCCTTGTATATCTGTATGTGTATATATACAGATCTATAAGGCAGTAATCTGACCCAACTCCGGGAGGCCGTGGCAGACAGGAGGGCCTGGTGTGCTCTGGTCCATGGGGTCACGAAGAGTCGGACACGACTTCACGACTAAACAACAACAAAAATAAGGCAGTAAAGTATATATAGTTTATATATATGAGGCCATCTCTCTCTCGCGCACTCAAAATCCCCACCACACACGTATGTAGGTGTGTACACATGTTGTTGTTGTTTAGTCGTTTAGTCGTGTCCGACTCTTCCTGACCCCATGGACCAGAGCACGCCAGGCCCTCCTGTCTTCCACTGCCTCCCGGAGTTGGGTCAAATTCATGTTGGTCGCTTCGATGACACTGTCCAACCATCTCGTCCTCTGTCGTCCCCTTCTCCTCTTGCCTTCACACTTTCCCAACATCAGGGTCTTTTCCAGGGAGTCTTCTCTTCTCATGAGATGGCCAAAGTCTTGGAGCCTCAGCTTCAGGATCTGTCCTTCCAGTGAGCACTCAGGGTTGATTTCCTTTAGAACGGATCGGTTTGTTCTCCTTGCAGTCCAGGGGACTCTCAAGAGCCTCCTCCAGCACCACATATATTCACCTATATAGGCACACATATATGTGTGATCTCCTTGTGACCGTTTACACAGAAAGCATCCCCCTGTACACGCAGATAGATACACACACACATTGATGCATACACATGTGCAAGCTGTATTATGCACACACCCATAGGTACATTCACACACATAGGCAAACCAATATATTCTAAGTCTCATGCCCGCAAGTGGCAACCTCTGCATTTCCATAACACATTTCACAGGGTAGGTTTCCTTTCGGTTGCGCCGATGCAGGCTTCGCCTCTGACGGGGGCAGAGTTTTAAAGCTACGATCTTGTACGTCTTTAGATGGGAGCAGATCCTGCTGACAATGGCTCGCTTCAGAGGATTGAGTGGGCATAGCTTGAGTAAAATCAAAAGATCTGAGGTGGGCCCGAGCCTGTGCCTGCATTCTGCAAAGGAAGAGTTTCCAGCTACTGTTAACATTTGTCATGATTAATGGTACCACTACCTATAACATTTCAGCGCCGCCGTACGCACATCTGTACTCTTTCACACTTGGAAATAAATACGACTATGCACACAAGGGCAGGCATGTATGAAACTGAGCTTGGAAATGAGTCAGACCCATCTCCATCTACTTGAAACACTGGGCAGAATGAAAAATGTGCGCTTCACTGGGCAGCACATTGTTTAAAGGTATGCTATTTTTACCTCTACAAGTCATAACAACCAAAAGAGGCAGCTCCCATTTTAGAAGGGGCATTCCACCCCCTTTCCTCTCCCCACACGAGGGGATGTCCCTTCTAAGACAATGGCCTGTGGTGAGGCAGGTTTGCCTCTGCTAAAACCAAAGAAAGTATGGTTCTTGTTTCAGAACTACTGTTTTTACTCATATACACGTTTAAGTAAAGCTGACCAATTAATTCACCAGTTACAGCTAACACTCGGGGCAGAAGCAGAGATGGCAGCTTAGCAGTTAAAAGCGGAGCTGCCTTGACAAATAAAGGACATCTGATGATCCTCCAACAAGGTGTTGCAGACCTGCTAAACGGGCCTCATTTGCCTCTTGATTATCCAAACACTGAGAAGCAAGAAATATACGACTACTACAACTACGACTAGTGTGAAGCATATCACTTGGAAAACATATTTTTGGGACTACAACAGCCGGCGTCCTCCATTCTGCATGAACAGTTGGGATTCTGGGCGTTGTAATCCGACCAGGGAAAATTTCCAAACTCTGAATGGTTTAGGCATCTGGCTGCGGAGCCAGAGATTGGAAGTTCGAATCCCCCACCGGGCCTCCTTTATTGGGGCTGGACTGGATGACCCCAAAGGGGTCTGCACTTCAAAGGAATATTTAATTCACCTGTATACGTACTACTTTTTTTTTTTTTTTTGGCTCTTAACTAGCCTGAAATTAGTTACCATTCGACAAACAGGGTTTTCTAACCTGTTCCCCGGAAGGCCCATTTCTTCTGCAAATGATGGGTTGTGTTTTTTTTTTGGGTACCTACGCTTTTTAGAGAGTGCGTCTAAAGAGAGAGAGAGAGACTTCCTGGAACTTGCACGTGAAAGGCATTGTGTCGTTTTTCCGTCTTTCTTTCCTGGACAGATACTTTGTTTATTCAAACAATTAAAGGAGGAGGAGGAGAAAAGGTAGAAAACTCACAGGAGAGCTGAACATCGAAAGTGTTAGGATCGGGTGAAAACTTCCAGGAATAAAACAGACCAGCTACATGGTAAAAACTGCCTCCGGAGGCGCCCCGGCATCTCCTCCCTGAAACCTCTCATTTCTGCCCTGTTTCTTTGTTTGTTGTAAACAATTCCTAAACACCACCACCGGCTGATCTGAAACCCACATCTCGGGGAGATCTCCAAAGCCACCTCGCCCACAATGTTCATCTGTAGCCCTGACAAAAGCCACAGGTTTCGGAGCAGGATGATAGGGTCAAAACCCTTCCCAAGTTGTAAGTCATCGGTAAAAAACCCCAGAGCCCCATAACCCTTTTCTTTCACTACTGCTCACCAATAACCTTACCATTCCCCCCTCCTTTTTTTTAAACCACAAACATTTTTTTTTAATTTCTTGAGAAGAACAAACCTGGCTGTGAGTAATATCAATAGCTGCCAACTTTATTGAGCCACAGAAATGCATTAAAAGAGTGGGTGGGTGGGGGAGCTTTAGATCTGTTAGAGCTTGTGAAATATGTACTTGAACGCTTGCTTTTCTCTTCCTCCTCTTGATATTTTGGTGGCCCAATAAGAGAGTGATTCAATTCTGTTTTCTGACTACCAAAGACTTAAACATCTCCAGAAATGCTCTTTTTCTACTAGGAAAGCCCACATCCTTCATCCCACGGGGGGAAGATTGGGACACGCTGAGCTCTTGCTTTATATCAAATGTAAGACACCTTTAGTGCAAATATACGAACAAGTGGGTTCTAGATCGCGTCACGCCTGAACTCTCTCTGTAGGCAAAAATGTTGAAACTGAGGTTGTCCTACTTTGGGCGCATCGTGAGAAGGCAAGAGGATTCTCTGGAAAAGACCATCATGCTGGGAAAGGTGGAAGGCAGCAGGGAAAGAGGAAGACCAAATGTGAGATAGACAAACTCCCTAAAGGAAGCCACAAGAGCTCAGCAGGGCTGTTGAGGACAGGACAGTATGGAGATTGCTTATTCATGGGGTCGCCATGAGTCGGAGGCAACTTGACGGCACAAAACAGCAACAAATATATGAGGTGAGGTTTTAGGCTATAGCTTTACTTAGCCTGTATGTAAATCTAGGCCTACTTGATAGGTGGGAGAGCTCCAGTATTCCTCAGCAGTAGTGAAACTCCTTCAGGGTTTTATTTATTTATTTATTCTTCCCACGTCCAGGGTTGAACCCTAGCCTCAAAGCTCTGCGTGTTGAGGGCTTTGGCAAGATCGAATCCTGATGCCGACGGTGGCAGCTTTCAGTCCCACAACTTCTTAAATAATATTTTTGCTTTTTGCAGTGTTACACCTGGTCACGCATGCCCCCCCCCCCAAATCCATGCTCAGAGACTGAACGGTTGACATCCTCCCATGTTTCGCCAACGCAAGAAGTCACGCATGGCCTGAAGGGTGCCAGAAAACGACAGGTTACCCACCTGTAATTGTAGTTCTTCGAGTAGACCTCTCTGATTCACACCCTGGGTGATCCGCGCCTGCGCGGAGCCTCATTGGAAAGTTCTAGAGCTTCTGCGGTAGCAAAAAACACATTAGAATCAGGGCCCTCCCTCGTATAAGTACCTTGGCGCCAAGGCTCCCCTTTCAGTTGTGTCAACCGCCGCTACATTAAGCAGAATGGCGTGACAGTGGGGAGGACGGGCGGGATGTGTGACTCACAGAGGTCCACTCGAAGAACTACAATTACAGGTGGGTAACCTGTCGTTCTTCTTCGTGGCTTCTGTGAATCACACCCTGGGTGACTAAAAAGCTGTCTTACCTGCAGGTAGGGTGTCACGCCAAGGTAGAGGCTAGAACAGCACGTCCAGAGGCCGCATCAGACTTCTGCCGGAGATCAAGTCTATAATGCTGGATGAAAGTGGACGGCTGTGCCCAGGTGGCAGAGGCGCAGACGTCTGGAAGAGGTACGCCGCGTAGGAATGCCGTAGAGGTCGCCACTGCTCTGGTGGAGTGAGGGCGAATCACCTTCAGGACTGGTTTGCGTGCCAGCTGATACGCGAGGTGAATGGTTGAAGCGACCCATCTAGATATAGTTTGAGACGTCACCTGGCGACCTTTAGTAGGTGGTTGGTGACTTATGAAAAGTCGAGGTGAACGCCTGAAAGGTTGGGTACGTTGGACATAAAAGGCAAGTGCTCGCCTAACGTCTAAAGTATGGAGGAGTCTTTCTTGAGTTGTGGACGGTGACGGGAAGAAGGAAGGAAGGATAAACGGCTGAGAGAGATGGAATTGAGATACGACCTTGGGGAGGAAAGAAATATCCATGGATAGTTTGACTTTGTCCGGAAAAAAAAATGTAAATAAGGATAGTCATGAGGTAAGGCCGCTAAATCACTAGCTCGTTGGGCTGAGGTGATGGCGACAAGGAAAACTGTTTTAAAGGTAAGTAGCCGTAAATCAGTTGAAGCTAAAGGCTCGAAAGGAGCTTTAGTAAGTTGTTGCAGTGCTAGTGTTAGTGACCATTGTGGGGAAGGCGGGCGGGTATCTGGGTAGATATGAGATAGACCTTTAAGAAAATGTTTCAGTGTTGGATGCTTGAAGAAATCAGCTGCTGGAGAGTTAGGGGGCTGATAAGAAACTATGGCGGAGAGGTAAACTCTCAAGGAAGAGAGGGAAAGGCCGCTAGACTTGAGATGAAGCAAAAAACGTAGAACAGTAGCAAGTGATGGGTTGATAGAAGCAATGAAGACGCTTCAGTGAAAGATTTGAATGTGTTCCATTTATACAGGTAAGCCTTTCTAGTGGAGGGCTTCTTTGATTGACGGAGGACGTTCATTAGTGAGGCGCAATCCTCCACGCTGCCAGGTGCAGAACAGGTAAGTCTGGGTGGAGTACTTGGGTGTTGTTCTGCACGAGGAGGTGGAGCAGGCGTGGATTTTGAGAGATTTGCAGTGAGCTCCCCAGCCTGTGAGGCTGGCGTCGGTGGTGACCTGTTTTGTGGTCGTGGTTGTCGGAACGGCCGCCCGACGGATAGGTTGGGAGGGAAACGCCACCACTGAAGTTGGGAGGCGAGTTCTGGGGTGACCCTTAAAAGAGTGTGAGGAGTGTCTGTGAGCGGGTCGAAGAGGGCGAGAAACCACGACTGAAGAGATCTCATCTTGAGACGTACGTGCTACACTACTGAAGTCATAGAGGCCATGGTGCCTAGTACACGTTGCACAGTCAAGGCGGGTACCATAGCATGAGGGGTGAAAACTTGAAGTAATGCGATGAGATTTTCTCTCTTGTCTGGAGGAAGAAAGGCGCGAGCTTGTGTGGAATATATGCATGCGCCTATATAGTGAATAATCTTTGTAGGTTTCAAATTTGATTTTTGCTCGTTGACAGCGAGACTGAGATCGCGAAGGAGGGTAAGGGTGAAGTGAGTGTCTCGTTGGGCCTTGCGACGGGAATGAGCTGCGAGGAGCCAATCGTCAAGATATGGAAATATGAGAATTTTTTGCAACCTGAGGTAAGCAGCTACTGGTGCCATGCACTTGGTGAATACTCTTGGAGCTGTTGCAAGGCCGAAAGGAAGCCTTTTGAATTGGTAGGCTTGTGATCCTAGCTGAAATTGAAGGAATTTTCTGTGAGAGGGATGTATGGAAATGTGGAAGTATGCGTCTTTGAGATCTATGACAGTGAACCAGTCGTTTTTGTGGAGTAAAGGGAGAACTGATTCGAGGGTAACCATACGGAACTTTGTGGTAATTATGTATTTGTTTAACTCTCGTAGGTCTGAGCCACGCGTGATGAAGTAGACGGCTCCAGGGACTGTTGGGGCCGATGTCTCTCAGGCGGTCGTGGTGGATGATCAGATGTTACCGAATAAGGTATGGTCTCTAGTTGTTGTTCGGAGTTGACCCTGTCAGGTGAAGCAACTACGGAAGGGTTGCTCGAAAGAACAGAGTGTTGAGGACTGGGAGGAGAAGATGTTAATCGATCAACTCTGTCATCCCATTCCGGTGATTGGGAGCAGGGTTGATGAGAGGGGATTCAGTAATCGTCAGAAGGCGAACCAATAGAGATTGATTCGGCAGTTTGTTGAGGCTGCTGAGAGATGAGTGCAGCTTTAGAATTATGCTGTTTAGGTCTTTTAGGCGAAGAAGGCTCCGGAAGCGAAGAGGCTTCAGTGGACATTTGATGTTTAGTGGAGGACTTTGATATCGAGGATTTCGGTATCGGGCGCTTCGATTTATGGGTTTTCAAAGTTTTAGACGAAGTGGATGGAACGTCGGAATGGGATGGTGTGGTCGATGGACGTTGCTTTGAGGCTTCAGAAAGAGCCTTGTCCATCGCTTTGGTTTGTGAGGTGGCCTTACAAGGAGGTTGGGCCATTTTGGTTGGTTGAAGGGATTGTTCCCAAAGACAGAGTTTTAATCTGGATAAGCGAGAACGGAGGACTCCACACTTGAAGTTCTTACAATGCTGGCAGGAGGACGTCCGGTGTGCCTCTCCCAAGCAAAAAAGACACTTGGCATGGCAGTCGGAGAGTGGTATTTTGTTATCACAGACCATGCAGTGTTTAAACGGGCCCAAAGGGGCCATGAATAAGAGAAAATAATTTGAGGAGAAAAAACGATGATTGAGGGGGGGGGGGGTGTGCTGCGGCTGGAGGCCAAGCGAAGCAGAAAGGAAAAAATATCTGATGATAATGAATTTATATCTAAAAGTTTAAAGGAAAAAGATTGATAACAGGAAGGAATCAAGAATAAATTCTCTTTCTCTTTTACTCACAGAAGCAGAACTATGGGGCTCTCAACGCGGCAGTTGAAGAAAAACTGAAAGGGGAGCCTTGGCGCCAAGGTACTTATACGAGGGGGGAGGGGCCTTATTCTAATGTTTTTTGCTACCGCAGAAGCGCTAGAACTTTCCGATGAGGCTCCGCGCAGGCGTGGATCACCCAGGGTGTGATTCACAGAGGCCATGAAGAAGAAACCTTGTGCCACAGTGGTTGAACTGCAGTGCTGCAGCCAAGACTCTGCTCAGGACCCGAGTTTGATCCCAACAGGCTCGGGTAGCTGGATTGAGGTTCACTCAGCCTTCCATCCTTATGAGGTCAGTGAAATAAGTACCCAGCTCACTGGGCGTGTGTGTGTGTGTGCATTGTGTAGCTTGCACAATTAAGTTGTCAACCACCCAGAGAGTGCTTTAAGCACTATGGGGCAATATATAAGCAGCACATTTTGCTTTGGCTCTCATGTGCGATGCCATTGCACAAGTGGGTCATTTTCCAGATGTGTGTACTCTGGATTCGGTTCTAGTGGTCTCTGCAGTTGTAGTAGTTGTTATGTTAAACTGGGCCGTTGGTGGAGAGGAACCATGGTTTCTCAGGCATCTTGACTATCTTCATCAAATACAAGTATAAAACTTTTGTGTATTAGGTGAGATCAGATTATCAGTTTATGAACATTTGTGATCGTGTCTTGATATTTCCATATAAGCAAACATGGGCTAGGAGGCAGCTTCGTAGCACATCTGGTATTTCCAGTGGGGGGGGGGGAGGATAGGATTTTTTAAAAAAAGAATTTGGGCTTGATTTCACCCTCCTCCGTTGTGAGTAGGCACAGGTAAAAATCCGGATGTGCCTCAAACCACTTAAATCATCTGATCTTAATCTTCATTGTTCGCCTGCTTTTGACTTCTTTTTTTCCATTTAGGTTTTTGTTCCATCAAAGGCGCTCTCCTTAGAGGGGCAAGAAAAAGGAACTGAATCATTTGTTAGCAGGAAATGCTGTTCCTTTACGCCTTTCCATTTAAATAATGAACCTTGGAACAACCACATTAAAAAAATAAATAAAATGAAATAAAATACAACACTGTCCATTAGAAATCCTCATCTACTAAGCTCACTGCATTTGCATAAATGGCCCCAGGCTGACTTAAAAATAAAAATAAACAATGTTTAGCCTGCCTACAGAAAAGGGAGTCTTTTGGCATAGGTGGGTTGCAAACCAGGCCTGGTGGCTCAAAAACTGTATTGGCATCGGACAGCAAAATGATAAGAGATACTAATTTGGTGAGATAAAGGAGATTTGCTTATCATACAGGATGTTTCCTCAGTTTACCAGTATGGAAATTAGTTTCCTTCTGGCAGGTGATTAGCCATTAGAAAGTAAACAACAAACTACATTTACAAGTAGATGGTCCACATGCGACAGCTTGGGGAGGCATTTTTATTTGTTGGGTTGTTTTATTACCTTCTAAGCAAGAAGCTACTATCTAGATAGCTCAGTCGGTTATGTGCCAGGTGTTTGACTAACCAAACACTGTGCCTTCTGGGAGAAGAGCCAGCCAGTCCCCCCAGAAGAAGGTAAGGGGAAACCACTTCTGCTTATTCTCGACCACGTCTGAGCGCTTTCTTCCTAATTACGAAGCCGGCGGGGTTGATCTGTTTCAGCCTGGAATCTCTCTGGAGTCCGGGAAGCTTTCGTTGGTCCCTCTTATTCCCGTTGGTCTTCCGAAAGGGTCTGCTGGGTGATACAGCTTTCCCGCAGATATCCTCCAGGCGCCCTCCCCCTTGACCTTCAGGAAACCATATTGTTTGAAGGGGCCGTTAGAAATATCTTACCTCTTTCACATCCTGGTGGGCCCCTGAGTTGAACTGCCTTCTGTTTGTGATTTGCCCTCCAGGTTTCCTTCTTTATCTGGACACTCTGGGGTTTAATGTTTACTGGTTCTCTTCATTTATGTCTGCCTGGGTGGGACTGGGTCGTTGTGTTTTAACTGTTGTTAGCCGCCCAGAGTAGTGCTTAGGCACTAGACGTGCAGGGTAGAAATGTAACAATAATAATAATAATAATAAATAACCATGCCACCTTGTTCGACATACTTTTTTCCAACAGCAGCCAGAGAGATGGCTCCACAAACAGGATGTAACAGTGATAAGTCTGGTTGCTCTTCAGTTTTTGACATTTAATCATATTTATTGTGTTTTATTGTGTGTTTCAAGCACAGCTATAAGTGGCTGCTGGTCTAGACAGGTGACCCTCAATAGCCTAATAATAAAAATCATAGTAACAACCACAACCTTAGAATCTCAGAGCTGGAAGGAAGCAGCTCTGGATCATGGAGTCTCCAATGGGGGAATCGAACTCGCAACCTCTGAGACCTAAACCACTGAGCTATCCAGCTAGCCTTTCTTTCTTTGCCATGCTTAGAACATGGAAATTTTGCTTTTTGACTACACAATACACAACATCCTGGGTGAGTGGGCTACAGCTCCCAGAATCCTGGGGGCGATGAGTTGACCCCCACCACCCAAACAAGTCTTGGCATGCCTTGGGGTATTAGACCCTAGCCTCTGTTCACATGCAAAAAGTAGAAATAGGGAGTTTGCTGTTACGTGCTGTTAAGTCGGCACCGACTTATAGCGACCCTGACAGGGTCTTCAAGGTAAGTGGGATATTTAAGGGGTGGTTTTACCAGTTCCACGCTCCCCACTCCGTGAGTTTCCCATGGCTGAGCGGGGATTTGAACCCTGTTCTCCAGAGTCCTAGTCCATCACACTGTCCACAACCCCACCCTGGGAGCCAAAAATGGGGAGTATCTTCTCATGAACCCAACAGGAGGCAAAGGCTTTTCCTGATGTGCGACTGGAAAGGAACCCTGCTGACAGCTTGCGTGGAGAGACTTTGGATCAGCTGGAAAATAACAACAACCCAACTTGCTTTGCAGACAGATGGTTTCAGGTTTCGACATGAGTGTGATAAACAACCCATGGCATGAAAACCCTGGAGGAACTGTTGCCAGGTATCATTTCCGAAGGACCAGCCATGCCAACTTCCTAGAGTCCCATCAGACATGGAAAAGGGCTTGCCAGATCACACGCTGGAGACCTGGGTTTTGTGGCTTGGGTTTTTTTGGGGGGAGGCAGAGTGCACAGTCCATTTTCTCGGTCTCCGGCTTTGGACCTGGAATACCAAATGCAGACAGAAAATATCCAAGGATTTGATGTTTTTCAACCTTAAACCAAAACAACACCTGGGAGCATGAAGGTTAATTATTTTGAACGCTCAAAGCCATCGACCATTCATGCCTCCTCGTTCTGTGCCTACAGAAGGAGAACTGAGAACAGGTTTGCACAGTCCAAGGTGGAGGAGAGCTTCCTGTTCTGTCATGTTTCCCTACAACATGCCGAAAAAAGGGTGTGCTCACCTAGATCAGGAAAGAGGTCTGGAAGATGCATTTTTCCCCTAGGATCCAACCACACACCCATACACAAGCTCAGAAGGAGGGAACGGGGTGTGTTCTGCCTTTCAGGGAGATATTAGACTGATGCACGTGTCTTTAAAACAGGTATTGGTGCAAGCTTTCAAGAAGAACTGCTGGAGAGCTCGGCCGTTTAGGTTTCGGAAGCCAGAGGTTGGGAGTTCGATTCCCCCACTGGGCTTCCTTGGCAGGGGCTGGATTTGATGATCCAGCTCGGCAGTTCTAAGAGGATTCTAAGGTTAGGTTATTATAAGCAAGTCTTCAACGGGTCTTTGCAGCCTGTTGGTGTTGCTTCTGTTCTATCTTCTAGCAGACATTTGAAATCTGTGGTTTTCGACGTTTGTTATTAATGTGTGTGCAAAGGTACAACAGAAGGCAGCCCCATACCTTCCCAAAACCAAATAAATGGCAAATTCTGCACTGCCTGGCACTCCCCAGAGTATTGAAAGAGCGGACCAATGTACACAATTAACAAGACGCTGACTAACACAGAGAATGGTTTC